>JAFIRS010000571.1:0-642083 GCA_018342105.1 Gonioctena quinquepunctata | reverse complement strand
GCTCTAGAGCAGTTTCTGTTAAACCAGGTCTTATCGGATGATGTTCTTCTTTCGGTATTCGGTATGTAAGTTTGCATCCCCAACATTGCTAGATGATAATTTCTTCCAGCTTCTCTAAATATGAAAACTGCTTCAAATTTATCGTCTAAACTACGAGCCTTGATCACACTTTTCATAAAAGGATTTAGACGCTCAACGGACTATTTGACAGTCAGCAGTTCAGTTTGACAGTAAACAAGATGTTACCCCGATAACGATTGTTTCCAATGCAAACTTGATTGAAAGCAACATTAGTGTTTTTGTTTGGGTTTGAAATGACCAAAATGTCACTTTTCAAACGTTAATATTCCGAAAACAATTAAATTTGAGAGTAAAGTGTATCAGAGAAAACTGTTGAGAATTATGAGCAGATTTCGAAAATGCAATATTCTATTTGAAAAAATTATTGAAGATGGCGCTCAGCCGCCATTTTAAAACTTTTAGCTGTGATTTTTTCATGAAAGAGTAGTTTTTCATCTCTTATTCAAGCCCTTCAAATTTTGTTGCGATATATCAGGTGGTTCAAAAATTAGTAGGGAGGGATCGGACTTTAGACGAGCACTGTATGTCAGATTGACTGATCATGAGTTAGTAAGTGATGCCCCTGCCTCCCGTCAAATAATAATAACAGCCATCCTTGCCCCGAATAGGCAGTGCTTGTGGGGTTCAGTCTATAGAGTGAATACTATTATTATTATCATTACTTATCAAGGAAGACAAGTAGTTTGCCTCTTTTTTATATGTGAAAAGATAAATACAATACAAAAAACTGAGTTCACGTTGATAGGTAATGACGAAGAGTATAAAAAGTCTAATGAAAAAAAAAATCCACAATAGTTCAATTGAAGTGGTGGATTCTCTCAAATATCCAGGAGTGATTACTGAACATGCAAATTATACAGTGCGGCTTTGGATAGCCCATCCCCCCCCCCAGTTTAAATAAAAGACATTGTGATTGCGGATAGATGGCGAGGGGGGGCACATCAACTTTCTGCAAAATAGAATTGCAAGAGGCAGTTGTGTTCCAGACGATCGACCGTTCATCACGCTGTCTACGGCCAAGCAAGACCTGGCATCACTCGCCAGATACGTCACTGCCGACTGAAGATAAAATACAAAAAAAAGTCCTCAAGGACCAGAAATGCGGCGGCCCAGCCGAATAGGACAGTGGGCAAGTAAACAAGGTATAGGTAATTGGAAAATCGTATGTCCGTACTACCGGACCGCGCATGAGCGAAAATAGTTAATAGAGAAGGAAATTGACTGAGTTAACTTCGTATCGCGAAAGGAAGATAGGACATGCTCTTGGTTGTTCCGATAATCCTGTAAACTAAAGGTCAGCACCCCACCCCGCTTGGACTAATAATAAACTGAATAAAAATTTCGAAACATGTCATCGTTTTGTATCAAAATAGAAGCTTTCTGCTCGACAACAAATCAAAAATTATTATCCTTCTGAAATAATATTGATTGGAAAGTGCCTCTTGTATAGCATTAGCAAGACAAGCAGTGGTATAAGCAAGAGAAATTGTCGAAGATTCCGGAAAACCCTATGAAGGAGCAAACAACTATTTAAGACAATCAAGGTTGTAACTAACAAACGGAAAGGTTATGGTCAGTGAGATAGTGACAGATTTTGAGATACGATTTTACTCAGTATAGCTTTTAGAGGACAATATTGCATGAATCAAAGAGTCGTCCTAGGTTCTTCATATTGAAAAATTATTCGTCATTTGTTCGAAAAATATGTGTTTTGGAACGATTTCAATCAGGCTGCCATGTGTTTTGTAATGAAATTAAAAAAAACATTCTTCGGAAAACCATTGGCATGCCGTTAGGGTAGGCCCGAAGGAGGAACTTCTATGTGAATAAGGAAATTTTCTGCGTTTTTAAACAGGCTGCCATTGATAAGTATACAAGTTCTTGTTATAAAACTGTTTAAAAAATGATGGCTTACCGATTGCGTATATCCAAGTACTGTTTGAATTGCAAACATTTTGAACAGTTATGGAATAACATTCCATGATTTTAATCAGCACAAAATTCGTTGTAATATTGAGTTTGTCTCCTGAATTATTCATATGTAATATGGTATACGAGTTGTGCGGGTTCGTCATATCAAAAAATCAAAATGAAGTTACAAGATAGATTGAAAAATATCCATGTTTTCAAGCAGTATGCTTTTTTGTTTCTATTATGACCATGGTAAATGTGGGTGAAATAAGAAACGGCATACAAGTTGTGCGAGTTTTCCATGTGAAAAATTGTAAAAAAAGTTGAAAAAACATCCGTGTATGCTTTATAATTAAAGTTCGTAATTTACTTTGTTGAAATAAAAATGGCATACAAGTTGTGCGGGTTTATCATATTAAAAAATGTAGTAAAACTTCCTTACTATTTCGATTTTCCGACATTGCCGAGTTGGTCCCCTAACGCAGGACCGTGATGTGTGGCTTCTCTTTCAAAATACGTTCAAGGCAGATGCTATATCCGAGTGCCAGTGATGGAGCGAGAGAATCTGTGTTTCGTGTGTGAAAAATCAGATCTTGTTATAAAACTTTGTACAGACGTAGTGCGCGTAGCGTAGTGCGCGGAAATTTTGCAGTCAAGAATTAAGCATAAACTGATGTACAGTGAGTGTGAATTTCCTGTGCAAGTGAGTTCGTCCTTTGGTTACCACCCGAATAGCATTTTCAATGCTTTGAAACAGAAATATAAGTCTAATGAACCTCAATCAAGCAATACATACTTGTCCAAACTGAAAGGATTTTGGCTGGGTGATAGTGCCGAATAATAGGTACACCTTCCGTTGGTTTGAAGGCAATGAGGTTCCGCAATTCGTTCATGAAGTCTTCATTGGACCGAACAATAATACAAAAAGAAATAACAACCGTCACTTGTCATTAACACAGATTATTGAAGGTCCTTATTGAAATGTGAAATATTATTTATTATTTACAGATCATGAAAGCGAGGTGCGAGGTGCGAAATGATCGCAGTGTTGGATGATGATGATAATAAAGACGATGATGATGACAGTTTCAATGATGATGAATGTGTATAGGAATTATCTTTGACCAATCGTCAAATACTTCTTCATAAAGTTTTCTGTATGATGAAAGAATATTTCAAACTCAAAAGATTAAATATATACATATATGTGATAGTTTCACCTAGGTCCGAAGCAAAAATCACAGCTCTGTGATAATTATCACCATATCAGAAACCATACAAAAAGAACATCCCCAAGACCATGAAAAATGTAAAGTACTCAACTATATCACATACTTCTTGTGATCGACACCAAAAATATACCCTTGTCAGAGAAACCAATGAAAACCGATGAGACTGAAAACAGATATCTTGATTCAATTCGATAATATTACATGTGATATTTATAATTCCACCTGAATTCAGTTGAAAAATAAATATGGTACTGCACTGAAATCAAATCATCTGCTTAACCTAAATAGGTTTGATTGCTGTTTACTGAGCAGGGATTATTGATGAACCAAGATAACGAAACTTCATGTAGGAATATTCCACGTTCACGTGAGACAATATTTCCACATGATATATATATATATATATACATATATATATATATATATATTGAAATGGTCAAAAATATATTTCTACATACTTCGATATCGCACTATTACTCACTGCTTTGAAATCACTTTCGCAGAAGAAAGGAAGATGCTCTAATTCATTAGTTATTTAAACATGAACAAATTCTATGTCTTTACGCATTGGCTGACAAGCTCGAAACACACGCTGTTCGATCAAAGATGGATAGGTAACGGCTGAGGATCGCTTCGACCTTTCTTAAAAACCAAATCGTACTGTCAAATACTTTGCGCTCGCTCGTCTTCTCTCAACTCTAATGACTGTTCGCCGTTAGATGGCGCTAAGATTTGCAATAGTGATTCTTAGATTGGAATTAATAAGATAACTTGAGCTACTCTTAATTATTTTGTATCTCAGAGCATATCAATAAGAAATGTAACAGATATATCTTTACAAAGGAAACTGCTTCTGGTGTGGTAGGAGCGAACATTTCCAAAGAGATTGCAAGGTGAAGTTACCACGATGTTTGTCATCACCTTGAAGGACAACCAATGATCCTACTTACCTACGAGGAAAGGTTCACCAGAAGAGTTAAAAGGTAACTGTTTTAGATGTGGTGGGAGCGGACATATCCAAAGAGATTGTAGGGTGGGTTTGCCACCACGTTCGTCATCACCTTGGAACACACTCACACGTTCCTACGACAAGGACGGGATCATCTAGTGAATTTTGGAACAGATGCCAATAAACTGGCCAGTATATGAGAAAGCATGCGGGCTAGTAGAAGTGATGCTCCCAGGGTCATCAAAGTCAACAGGGTCAGAAGATAATCCACCTATCATAGGAAAGACGAACCAGTACCATGCTAATACCGACTATCGCATAAAACGACCAAATATCAATGCAGATGTCTTGTTCAGTAGTCTGCATCCTAGAGCATCGGAGCAAACTCCGAGCACAAGGTCCCGCGAAGAAGTTGCTGGCATTGGAAAAACGAGATTGTTAACTGAACTACCGCATATATGAGACAGGACCAGGAAACCGATCCAAGTATTGCAGACTTTCTATATTGCAAAGAGGACGGAACTGGCAGACAATCCTAGAAAAATATTTTGAGCAGAGATCCCATCTTCGAGGCAATGTGGGCCCAATGGGATGGATGGATAATGGACAACTCAAACGTGTATAGAAGTCAGCTGATGGGAGGTCGTCAATATCTCAGTTGGTTTTGCCAAGCAAGAGGATAGGGAAAGTCCTGAAGGAAATTCATGAGGGAAAATCAGGAGGACATCTGGCAGTCAATAAGACCGTGAACAAGATCAGGCAGAAGTTTTACTGGCTTCAATGTCGAGAAATTGTAGAAAACTGGACCAAAAAATGAAGTTTATTCGGTATAAAATGTTCGAGTGATCCTCATATAACTATGAGATGATATTAAGTGAAATCATATAGTCAAGTACGAGCTGACTTTTTTACTGCACAAATTGTTCTATATAATCACATTTTCAATTCACACGAGTGGCGAGGCATTTGGTGAGGCAAATGTGTAGTAGGCTCCCTCGTCATTCGCCTGCATTAAAACGAGAAAAAGGTTCACGATTTGTGGACTCGAATATCGTCCAGTATGAATGTATCCATCAATGACATGAAGTCAAAAAAAAATTGTTGATGGTGTAACGAAGCATTTTTTTAGAGTTCAAGAAAGTTTAACATTACTTTGGTACGTTCCTGACTATTTGGGGTTACTATTGATTTCGGTCTGGCACTTAATCATCCATGAGATTACGGGTCCAGTTTCAGATTAACGATAAAAAGTGCGCCGTTCTTACCCTAAAAGGAACAAAAAGAGCGCCTTTCTTAGTAGGCTTTTTCTTCCAATTACGACATAGATTTGAAATATATAAAAGGCAAGATAAAGCTTGTTTCTGCTTTGTGCCTGTGAGGCTTGTTCCTGTTATACTCCCAAGTTGAAAGTGTTGAAGTAAAGTAAAATAGAATCTTAGAAGTCTGATAGTGAAAGTGCTCCAGAAGCGTTGAAATATCCGTGGAAAGTGAAAAATTGTGTATCAATTTTGAGCTTGGTTTCCGCGTGTGCAGAGTCGCCCGTAAAACATTATCAATGCATAATTGTTATTCCTATTTTCCGATTATTTGCCGTTGAGTTTAAGCTGATCAGAAGACTGAAGCGTGTATATTCCGATTTGATTTTAATTTGTGCGAAAGTAATATGTTGATCGAATAATAGATCAACTTGCTACATTGGGAACATTTGGTTATTTTATGAGTTGTTACCCTTATATTGTTTTTTATTTACCTGCCAAGTTTAGTTCAGGGTGATATTGAAACCACTAGTAATTTGTAAATTGGGTTAAGGTAAAACCTTTATAATTTATTTCGACTGCCAAGTTGAGTAATGTAATAATATTTCTCTCTGAAACGAATATTCGTGTCCTCGCGAGAAAGATTATCATTTTAGATCTTGCAGGTGTTATCAGTTGTTGTTCAGGGAAAATGCCAACTGAAAACAACCGACGCGGAAGATTACGTCACTCCAAATTGTGGATTTCAGTTTTTTCATTGTTTTGAGTTCAAGGAAAACGCCGAACTAAAGCCACTGTCTCCTATGTTTGAATTCAGGCAATAACCAAATTCGAACCACGGCCGCGATATATAAAAAAAGTCATAGTTCTCCCATTGAATACTTGCAGAGCAGAAGTTTCGTGTTTGAAAGTATATAACCCAATTCCGGAGTTTCTCGGAATAATATTCATTGCACGATTCTTGAAGGTAATTTTGTAATTATCCGTTTTGTTGCTCCACTGAGGAGATTATATTTATTTTATTTCATGAAAATCACGTTGATACTTTATCGTCTATATCCAAACCCAATATTCAACGTTGGTTGAGTTCAGCGAAATCGCCGAACGAAACCAACTGTAAAAAAGAATATCAAAGCATTAAGAATGTAATTACTTATTATTAACAGAAGGGCCTAGCACAAGGATCGGAGTGAAGTATATTGCGAACGTGAAGCTCAAAGAATATCCGAGTGGAACGTGGTAATTTTTTTTCGCGATTAATAAGGGTTTAATTTGGAAAGGAAAATGAATTGCCACAAACTCAAAAAATCACTTTCTGAGTCTATCACATAACCGTATTTCAGAAGAAATTGTTTTTTTTTCATAAGGGTTGAAGTAATACTGATTTACGGAAAATCTACCTATTTAGGATTAAGTTGGGTAAAAATTACGCATTATTAGCCGTGCAAATATGGTTATGTATTATACCCCTATTTAAGTTCGCCAGACCGATAACTATATGTAGGTGGAACCATTTGTATATAAAAAGTGTTGTGAAAATACCATAATCCAGAATTGAAAATACCAGCCACTTTAATATTTATAACACGCTATGTTTACTGTGGAAAACCCTTCCCATTTCTTGCAAATTATTCATAAGCTCAAAAGAGATACGAAACAAAGTTTCAGGGTTAGAGCAAAGGCAATTCTGTATGTCTGTCTCTCTGGGGGACATAAATGCAACCGGTGTCCAGTATCAAACATTTTAATTCAGTCCTTTGAAGAATTCAAAAAGTATCAAAATATCAGACCCCTGGACGTACCGTATCTGTTGCTATCCTAGTGCATGGAGTGAACCACAAAAAATCTGGCGCCCGAGATTTGAAATAGAGGAAGAAACATATTTCCTGAATAGTATTCTGGCGTCATGAGCAACGTACATTCCTAGGGGTGATAATAGGTTTGAGGATTATAACTTCTGACCCTAGAAAAACACGTCACAATGGATGCATTTCACAGCCACCGCTGAAGGAAAGAAGCCTCTATTAATTTGGCTAGACAAGACGATATCTACCAACCAACTTGGTTTGCCTATCAACAAATAGATGATTTATTGGCGCCTGTGTATGACTGCGGACGGACCACAGGTACCGTGGACGCTGACGATGAAAGTAATTGTTTTATTATATCAATAATGTTTACATGTTGTTATATAACGGCCTTACTTGTTAGGACCAAGAGAATATAATATCAAATCTTGCCAAATGAGCTTTTATTAAATTTAATTTAACTATCCAATTTTTTGCTTCTTCCCCAAGGACGTTGTTCAATATGAAGACCATATTTCTAGGAAATGCAACAAAAATGGTAAT
Organism: Gonioctena quinquepunctata; assembly: GCA_018342105.1. NCBI lineage: Eukaryota > Metazoa > Arthropoda > Insecta > Coleoptera > Chrysomelidae > Gonioctena > Gonioctena quinquepunctata. Next base: position 634,303 of record JAFIRS010000571.1, on the reverse strand, counting down.
TGTGTGAAATTTTTTGGAATGAGACGTGTCTACTAAAATGTAGTGGAGAGAGAATATAATATCAAATCTTGCCAAATGAGCTTTTATTAAATTTAATTTGACTATCCAATTTTTTGCTTCTTCCCCAAAGACGTTGTTCAATATGAAGACCATATTTCTAGGAAATGCAACAAAAATGGTAATTGTGTGACATTTTTTGAAATGAGACGTGCCTACTAAAATGTAGTGGAAACTTCGAAAGCCTGGATAGTTAAATTTAACAGTGGAGCAGTTGAGAACCTACAAGCCATTGTGTAGAAAAGTACTTCCCTTACCTGTAAAGTACTTAATCTTGCACGTCTAGCTTATGGTTGGTGAAAGCTGTATATGAGAAAATTTTCCACTTCTCCACTTTATATGAAAAATTGAAAATCTAACTTGTAAAACTGTTTCAAATGTGAAAGTTTCAAACATTTATTGTTTTCTGATACAAAACGATTTGTTTTATTTATAACTTTTTTCATGAACCCAGCTTGTTTGAAATACATTTTGACAAAATCCGGCAACCTGCCGAAAAACTTCATTCCGTAAAATAAAATGTTGGAGGGCAGATTTGTTCCCTTCGATATCAAAAAGAACAAAAATAATATATGAATAGAATGAATCGAGGTATAGTGTTTCAAGATCCTCTGATGAGAAGTCCAATTTCTTCTTCGACTACGAAACTGCAGTAAGGGTTTATGCTACGAAATATATTTCTGGTGAGTGGAAAAACTCTTCAGAGCGCTTTTTTCAATAAGTTCCAATGAGAGACATCTGAAAATACAAGCATGAATAACAACAAAATGTGATAAAATAAAAACATCGTAACAAAAAATTGAACCCACGAAAAAATCAACTGAAAAGCAAAAAATAAAATAAACCTTCTTAGTCTTGAAGATAATTGAGCTCCTAAACTAATGTGAGTAACTAAATTTGAGTCGGCGCCAAACAAACAATTATTGAAGACCATTATATTACTTTGAAGGAGTAATCAAAATGCCACTGCCATCATTTTACGCTTTACCTAATTCAATTGCTAGTTTGTTTGGCGCCGACTCAAAACTAGTTACTCACATTATTTTAGGATCTCCATTATCATTAAGACTAAGAAGGTTTATTTTATTTTTTGTTTTCAGTTGATTTTTTCGTCGCTTTAATTTTTTGTTAAAAAGTTTCTATTTTTCAATTTTTTGTGTCTGAAATCTACTAATTACTACCTACTCAATTTCTGATTACTTCCAAAATACTTACTTACCTAGCTTACTTCAACAATTAACTGTTAAATAATATGATTATCTACTTTGTTGTATAATATAGATTATTTTTGAAAGTTTTGGTTAGATTCCAACACTTTGTATATGATTCAAATTATTGTGACGGATGTAGGAGGATCTGTCAATGTCAACGACATATGTGTGCCAACGTTCACAAGTGAAAAATCAATCATCCCCTATTTTTCTGAATTGGAATATGATCAACTATGAAAAAAAAAAAACACTTATAGGAATGGATTCAAATGGGACCAACTACGAAGTACTCCCTATCCAATGAAAAAAGAATCATCGGAATCGAACTGCTCTGTGAAAAGTTATGCGTGATTATACCTAAACAAAATACGCGTCGACTAGAGAACTTCCTCCTTTTTGATTTCGTCGGTTAAAAATCATTTGTATCTGAAAGCTATGTTTTAAATTTCCACATCTGTAAGAGTTTTAGCAAATTCTTGATTAGAATTTCAATTTCCATGAAAAATAACTTCTTTAGTGAAGGCGATAGCCGATCTCTCTGGAATGTAACTACTCCACCGTTGTCTATAGCGACAAAGCTTCCTGGAGGCACGTAGATATTTCCGGAAATATCTCTCCTCCTTGAGAAGTTATGTAATAATATTGTCACGAAACTGGGGTTGGTTTATTCAAATACTCCGTTCATTTCAATGTCCGTTTATTCCACTTCAAACACACTCATACACTCTAACAGTACAATACTTGATCACACTGGACTAAATCAAAATTCTCCTTGACTTCGCTAATATGAATTACTTTGTTCCTCTGCACAACAATATAACGAAAATATATAATTTACCTTCTCGAATCTTCTTGAAAACATCGGGATCATTCGATAAGGCCATCGGAATTCCCAGACCGTTTGTTTGGGGAATCTAGATCAACGGTTGTTTTCTGCATAAACAATGTCCCGCTTTTAGCAAACAACGCAGGGGTTGAAAATATAAACAGGATGTTCATAAAATCAGATGTGGAATCATCTGCGACTGAAAGATAAACTTTAGTCACTATCTTCCATCGTCAAGATAACCTCTTGTGGGGTATTCATGTTGAAAAGGGAAACATTCTGAATTAAATATTGATAGGAAGATTTGTCTGTGAATTGAAAAATCCACGATTAAAAGAAGTTATTTTTTGTGAATGTCTAACAGAAAACAACTACTTCCTTATAGATATTCTGAAAGGGCCCTAACTCAAAAGAAAAAATCTGAAATCGGAAATTTGCATTTTCATTCAGATAGTTATTTGATTTTCTATTAAGACTGAAATTTGTTATACCTACTCGTTCTCCTTTGGGCTAATAAATGAACAAAATTATTGAACGTTTGATGTAACTGTAATTTGTTTTTATTTTCTTTGATTTTATGATAAGACTGAAGAATATTTTTAATTTTGTTGTTTTTCAGGGTTTTATTATTGTTTTGTCTGTAGCTGTACCTTCTTGTCCTAGATACAATAAAATGTGTTTTTTATAGTGTTCAACTTATGATTCTTGTTCTATAAGAACTTTAAATTTGTTCTTGATATCATGAAACATAGATTTATTTTGAAACTTTATTTCAACCACGAACGAACTAAGAGATTCTACGAATCGATAAATGTATATATTATATTAGTGATCGATTTGCCATTCCTGTATTCCATATGATTCAACCATTTATATGAAATACAGGAATGGCAAATCGATTACTTAAAAATATATACATATCAACCATATAAAAGTAACACATTTAAAAAACCCAACTTATCTCAATCGGTAACTGAAGATAAATCTGTTTTACCAACTGTACTAACTTAGTTCGGCCAGCTGCGAGATATGTCGCCACTGTCTAAACGTGGTGCCAACTTTTACTGCAGGTTTGACAACTCTCTTTATTTTTAGTTTCTCTATGTTGTCCCTGTTACTCAGCGACAAAAGCGACGCCTAGCATCTGATATTGATGATGCATGAAACCAAATGAAAGAATTATGTTCGTCACTCAACAATGCGATGACTCTAAAAATAATGAAAAAAAAAGCAGACGATTGCGATCTGTATGAACACCTACTTGCAAACAAACTGAGAAACTATTCTATCCACCAAAGACATCTGATAATGCGCGAGATTGATAGGCTTCTTTTGCAAAAAAAAACACCTTGCGGTGCCATGATATCTCCTTTCAGCTCCTATTTTTCTTCTCCTACGCCTTCTCCCATCAGCCGACATGCCCCCATTTCCATTCATATTCTGAATCAACCATCTCCTACCTGTTCACATTACCCTGTTATAATAGTCTTCATTTCAAATTGATATACCCAAACGACCATCTTTCGCAACTAGTTATTCACAGTTATAGATAGATAGATAGTTTATTTCACCACGTTACACAATAAAATGTTTGTAGCAAGTCAAAAAATAGCATAAAAGTAATGATCAGATTAAATAATTAAAATAGTATAAAAAATAGCATAAAAGTAATGATCAGATTAAAGAATTAAAATAGTATAAAAACAAGCAAGAAACACAAATACAAAAATATAAAAACATAAAAACAAAGATGACATTATAAACATTTAAAATGATTCACGTATTCTTTGACAGAATAGAAGCAAAAACCCAAAAGATAATTTTTTATTGTTTTTTTGAATTTGGACATACTAAGAATTTTAACATTATCGGAAAGATAGTTGTAAAGGTTGAAATCCAGAGTATTCTTTTGTGATTTACTCAAACGATAGCCGTTTGTTAGAATTTTGTTACAATGTCTGGTATCATAGTCATGAAGGTCTGATTGCTTAATTAATGAAGTTGATTTTTTATGAACTTCTATGAGAACGTTGTACAAAAATAATGTGGGCAACGGCATTATTCTCAATTTCAAAAACAGAGGTTGACAATTATCTCTTAAACCAGAATTTGTTATTATTTTGATAGTTTTTTTCTGCAATTTAAAAATTTTTAAAGCCCCAGTTGAGTTGCCCCATAGCTAATGTAAGGATGGAAGAGGGAGAAATATGTTATTTTCAATGTATCGAAACTAGTTACATTTTTCAGCTGGCGCAATAAAAAAAGTGTTCTAGATAGTTTTTTGCTCAATTGGTTAATATGACAGGTCCAAGTGAGAGTACTATCGACAACAATCCCAAGTAATTTAACGCTGTCTGCGCTTGATGTAGCGGCAGAGCTTGTTGAAAACTGTAACTGTTGCGTTTTATCTGTATTTAGTTTGAGTCGATTTGTCACGAACCAACTTTCTGCCTTCTCATCGACTTCATTTGATATTCTAGATAATTCAATCGCATTTTTGTCCCAGTAAATAAATGTAGTGTCAACGGCAAACAAAACAGATTTATATGAATGCATGAAGTTACTGATGTCATCCACGTAAATTAAGAACAGAAGTGGTCCCAATACTGATACTTGCAGCCACGATCACAACAATCCCAATTGCTCGTTAACATCTCACCGCATGAAGCCTTGGGGAATGTAAACATGTCATTCCCTGAAGATACAACACTACATTCCCATCGAAGCATTCTACAGAGAATGTGGAGAAGTGCCGAACTTGTTGACGAATACGATGGGCACGAATAATTTCAATGTTTGTACAAAAAAGTACAATTGAAAACTTTGAATAGAAAAATATTTATTACACTGTACCTAATAGTAATAGGAGAAGTTTCATGAAAAAAGTTCTCACTTAAGAAGTAACTACTACGTACCTTCATTTCTTCCTTCAAAACGGTGTTAATTGCTTGACACACCTCTGTGACAATTTTAGATATGATCAAACTTGAAATATTCAACAAAAAACTAAGACTTGTGTAGCCATCGCCAGTAGCTGAAAATCTTGAAGCTACAGCTAGACAGACTTTGTCTGGTATCAGTGTTCTCCAATTAGTTTCTCTTTTTTTGTTTTATTTTGCTCAGCATGTAATCAGAGCTGCACCAAGCTTTGCGGTCGCCTGTGTGCAAAATATAAATTTACGGCCGTTTTTAAGTTGTAACTAAAAATTAATACATAGGTAGGTACACATAAATGAAATTGAAGTACCTGTAAATACTTACATGTCATATAATAACAAGCTGTACAATAACTCAAAAACGACATAAAAAAAATTAAACGAAGAAGTACAAAACCAAAAAAGTAACAAAATAAACAAAACAGTTAATACAAACGGAAAACAATATTATTTGATCCAAACTTTTTTCCTGCCTTTTTAATAGCAATATCTTAATTCGTCGAGAGGAAGAGAACCATTAAGTCATTTTCCATGGACATAATTGATTGCTGAGTCTCTCTTGTGCCATACTCGATCTTAAAAAGGTTTTTATCAATTTCAATTTCGAGAAAGATCTTTCACCGGATGCTACGGATACAGGTAGCGTTAAAAAAATCATATTGCTAAATTATATAGGAATGTAGGAAGTAACTGAATCTCGAGAATGTTTTCAAGAATTGACTTGGGCTCTAAATATTTCTATTCAGGCAAGTGATATTTAGAAAATTTAATATAATCAAAAATTCATTTGTGTCAATATCTGATTCTTGCGTGATTCATCTTTCAAATGTAATGTCACATTTTTGCACACTAATCTCAATTGTTCTTCAGTCAAGCTGAACATTTTATAAATAAATTCAAAAATGTTATTAAATTGCTCCAATCCCTTGAATCTGTCTAATATATGATAAGGTCGATCTAGTTAACTTTATAATAAATTTACGGATCTCTTATTGGTTGGACATTGCTTTCGTAATCAAATTGTTTTGTCTTTTCTGATAGTTTGTGTGGGTAGAAAATTAGGTTCAATTTCTAACTCATTTGCTAGTTTTCTGACATCGACGAGAAATTCATTGAATCCGTCATCATTTCTTGAGTCTGTGAAAAAAGTTTTAATTTTGTTTGCGTAATCTTAACAAGCTATAAAATTTATACTTCGATTCTGCATTGATTTATTGACAGAATTAATTTTAAAAATGTTGTACCAATATAGAGCATGAAAATTTGTTTTGAATTTTTGTTGCTAGCGATCGAGCTTGGTGTGAGACAATTGAGTCAGGGATAGGACACAACACAATGAAATGTTCACACGTATTTCAATTTTTTTCGTAGACTCGTTCAATAAAACAAACTTGAAAATGACACTTAATTCTTCAATGTGATCACATCTGGTGGGTGTACATTCGAGAATTATAGAATAATATTTATGCTTCCTTACAAGATCTAAAATGGCAGTTTTGATTTTTACGCCGAATAAATTTATCAATTCATTTGAATTTTATAGCCTTAATATTTTCTCGTAATAATATCACTGCTTTTTTAATCAAATTTTGAGAACGTTTCTATTCATTTTAAGAAATGTCCATTATTATTTTCATACAGTTTGCTAGACGTACCACGTAAAGCTAGACATTGGCGACATAAAAACTATATGGCTGAAATTATTTGTTCAATAAAACGATACCAGTTTCATTTGTTTACATCCATTGACTTTGATTCATAGCAACTCCTTTAGATATCAAAGTTGACAAATTCAACCAAGATCAGATATTGTTATATGAGACCTACTCTTTTCGTGTCTGTTTAGCACTAGTGACAAATGTTTCCAATCAGAACATCCTTCAAGTTAGTTGAAGACTTAGAAGTTTACAACAGAAATAGTAAACCGCACCTCTTGATGTAAAGTAAAATCAGCCAGTCTCTTTTAACTCTCTCCCCATTGGCGTGGTTCCGGTAAAAATAACTATATAGCTAAAAACTTTCGGCCCACTGAGTTTTATGGTTGAATCCAGTTCGTCATTTGACGGGGTCATTTATCACTTAGAAATCTTTCATCTGCGGATGTAATTATATCTGGCCATTCTCCAGGGTCATCAGATAGTACCTACGGTGAAAGTGTATCTTCTGCTGGAACATTTGCAGTATCTACGAGTGCTGTATCAGATTTTTCCACATCAGTTTCAACAATGTCAGGAGAAATGTTTGTATTTTCTTCAATATGGTCCTGGTTGACATTTAAATCAATATCAGGAACAATTCTCAGAAAAACATTTGTTTATGATGGTTTTAAATATGTTTCCAAGAATCGGTTAATTTTCCCTTAGCTTCCATCTTCTGTTGTTATTATTGTTGGTACTGGGTGACCTGATAAACGCTTTCTTTTTCTGAATTGTTTGCAATCTTGATTTACAAAATATACGCATAGTCACAGATATAATATATACATTTATTATTATACTGGGTGTTTTTTTTATATTTGACATTTTTCTGTTTTCGAAAATATGCAAAAAGCCAAACTCGTTGATAATATCAGTGTTACATAGGTACCTATTTGCCTATTTTTAACCGACGGACGAAAAAAAAAGGAGGAGGTTCTCTAGTCGACGCGTATATTTTTTTTCATGTATGATCACGCATAACTTTTCACAGAGTAGGTCCATTTCGATGAATTTTTTCCTTGGATAGGGTATACTTTGACGTTTGTCCCATTTGAATTTGACAGGAAAAGGTCACCCTTAAGGGAAGAAAAGTAGGGGATATTTATCGTTCATCCACTGAATTTTTACCGGTTAACCAATTCTACCACTCATAACTTTGTACTGGGTTATCCAATTTAGATAATACTTTTTTTATTGGATAGGGTATACTTCAGAGTTGGTCATTTTTCTAATTGGAAAAGAATAGTACCCCCCTAAGGGTAAAAAAATAGGGGATTATTAATTTTTCATCTGTGAACCGATTCTGTTGAAACTTGACACACATATATGTAGTTCTGATGACACTACTACATAATGGATACCTGGAGTCAATTGGGTAGGTAGTTATTAGTGGATTTTAGCCACGAAAAAATAAAAAATAAAAACTTTTTAACAAAAAATTAAACCGAGGAAAAAATAAACTGATAAGCAAGAACTAAAATAAGCCTCCTTAGTCGTAATAATAACTGTGCTCCTAACTAATGTGTGTAACTAATTTTGAGTCGGCGCCAAACAAAAAATCAACCTAATTCAATTGCTAGTTTATTTGGCGTCGACTCAAAATTAGTTGCTCACAATAGTTAGGAGCTCAGTTATTATTAAGACTAAGAAGGTTTATTTTATTCAATCCGTCAATTGAAAAAGCGAAAAAGACTCTGCAAGAAAAAATCCAAATTATTAAAACAATTAAAGGAGATTTAGAAGATTTTGAGAACGGGGGCAGATATAGTTCCCAAAACGTCAATCAAAAACTATATAGAGAAGTATCTTTTGACTAATTGAATCATATTTCTATAGGAAATATAATTTGGTGAACGCAATAACTTATCGGGGTGAAGTAATTAGTTTGCCCTTTCTACACTTGTATGGATTTACCTGATTATATTTTCATTTTCAGACTGTGGAAGGTTACCCAAAAAACATGTCAAGGAACTTTTATAATATTGTGTTAATGGCAATCGTGAATGCAGAGTATGAGTTCTTGTACGTTGATGTTGGAAAAACCGGTCGGCTATCAGATGGCGCAGTACTGGAACAAACGAAGTTTTTCAGACATTTAGTTTCAGATCGACTTAAGTTGCATGATAGTGCGGAAACTACTTCAGATTCGAACTGAATAGGAGATGAAGCATTTGCTCCAGATACAATATTTCAAAACCATTTTCACAAAGGGATCTCACCCATGAAAGGCGTATATGTAATTACAGATTATCAAGGGGAAGAAATGTTGTTGAGAACGTTTTCGGCATCATTCCAGTCAGATTTCGAACTTTGTTTACGCCTATAATTGTAGCCGTTGAAAAAGTTTGAAGCTTTATAATGGCTCTATATGTGCTTCATAACATAAGAGAAATGCAAGATCATATGTTGGTGGGAATGCTTTTAATTCTGTAAATGCAACGTCTCACGAAATAAATTACAATGCTGAATGGCGAGAAAATGAAGTACAACTTGTTTGTCTAAGAACTATACGTCAGAGTACTTATTTATCAGCTAAATCAAATCGCGATAAATATGTTACCTACTTTAATGGAGAAGGTGCAGTGCCATGGCACGAAGACATGCTAAATAAGGGAACATCCTGAACAATTGTTTAAATTCTCATTTAAAATTTAAATATTAACACAAAAAAATTTAAATGTAAGGTTTGACTGTACAATGAATTATCAACAAGAAATAAATAATATATATATATATATATATATAGAGGATTGTATTTGGCAGGTTTCGCAGTCACTTATAAAAAGAAAATGCTCTTTTTTCTGTTCAAGCTTTCGAGATTTATTATCTCTTCTTCAGGAACTGAAATGTGAGGTTATAAAACAGCTAAACAATACAGTATTAAATCGAGGAAACTCTCCATTCTTGTACGGCTTATTGTAAAAAACAGTGAATTAAGACTATCCCATACATTCAGATAAAAAACTTGTTATAAAAATAAATTAAAAATATTCAGCAGATCATTAAAAACATAAACAATCATGTGACAGGAACGTCTGTCACTCCTCATACTCTCTATATATATGAATGAATGAATGTTTCACTACTCACGTTCTCATCGTGCTCTTGTTAACCCTCGAATAAAAGTGGTTAAAACGTTAGATCAATGCAGTTTTCAAGTCCGTGACTCAAACTAATGCAATGCAAAGTAACACGGAAAAATCTTAACAGGAAAGTGCAAAAACTTGATAAACTTCGTAATTGAACGAACACAATTGGAATTTCAGTGTAAAATAAACAGCTGAAAAAGTCCATGCACAAAAAATTTCTGATATTTGTTCAGTTTGCGAATTAGCTATTGCAAGGTCAGGTAGAAATCAACCCAAGATTTCTTGCCTATGATGCAAAAAACTCATCATTTGAAGTGTTTACAATTACCAGCTGACCTGGAGAGGACGATGACCCTACCAGGTATGGTTTGGTATTGTTTGGAGTGTTCCAAAAAGTTGGACTCAGATCTACGTGATTCTAGATACTACCTTACAGGATATTCTGATAAAATTGAGCAATATCGAGAAGGATATCACAGCTCTGAAGAAATCGCATTCCGATATAATCCAGTCTGTACAATTTTATGGTGACAAAATTGATGATTTTGCTACGAAAATTCAAGAATTTGAGAAAACTATTATATCTGTCAAACACGCTGAACAGCAGATTGACAATAACACATTGAATATCACTAATTTGGCTAATGAAATAGATAAAATTCAGCAATATTCACGTATGAACATCTTAGAAACATCAGGAATGCCGGAAGAGAAAAACGAGAACCCAATTCCAATTACGGAAAACATCATAAGTGTATTGGGATGCACCTTCTGAAAAGAATCAATTGATAGTTGCTACAGGGTGGCCCATTTCAATAGAGATAACATAATGCTGAAACTTATTTTGAACGGGCAGAAACAGGAAATTATCACGCCAAACCACAAAAGAAAAACAATATCTTCGGAAGAAGTACACAAGAACTTATCCCTCCGCCTGAAGATATACATAAATGATCACTTAACATTCAAGACAAAGAAACTTCATAGAAAGGCCAGAGAATTTTGCAAGGGCAAGTCTTTTCAGTGCTGGACCCGTGATTGCAATATTTTCATGAGGAACACCGAAACATCCAAGATATGTCTGATTATCAATGGAAACATCATACAAAATTTCACGTAGGTTACGACACGAACAAATTATATCTCTTTCAGTGTAAAAATTATTTAGAATCTTGGTATACTGACTAATGTTGAATAATTACTTTCAAAATACAAGAGGTCTGAGGACCAAAACTAAAGACTTTTCTTTATCGATTCTCTGTTTAACTTACGATGTAATAATGATCTGTGAAACTTAGCTTAACGACTCGATTGATAGTAGTGAACTCCTGTACCGTTTACCGTATAGATAAAGATCCAACTGTAAGTGAAAAAAAAAAGGATGGAGGTGGACTGTTAATCGCAGTTAGGAATAATTTTAATGTTATAGAGAAAAATTAGTGGGCAGGCCAGGGTATTGTTGAGGACCTGTCGGTCAAGATTCAGCTGGAAAATGGTAAAAGTGTTAATTTTTGCTGTAGTTATATTCCCCCACATACAAGTGTAGTTGATGTAAGATTGAACAGGGTAAGTGAAATAGTGAATAATAATCACAATGATTTTTATTTTATCATCGGCGACTATAACGCTCCCGATATATGTTGGGCAAAACATAATAAAGATAATTTTTACCATGGTACACCAACCAAAAGTATAGACGAGGAAATTATCAATACTTTCTCCTTTTTGGGTGCCAAACAATTCAATTATATTACCAATCATAACAATGGGATCTTAGATATCTATGTTTCGCAAAACTTGATGATGTGTATGTAATGCATTGCATCTTACCGCTGGTGAAGGAGGACTCTCACCATTCCGCACTGGACATAAATTCAAAAATTTCCGATATTGTCCTCGCAGGAAAAAAATATCATCAAAGTTAACTAACTCTTCCGGAAAGCTAACTATGACATCATAAACGAGAAAATTGGAAGTATTGACTGGAATTTTCTATTAAATAACCCGAATGTTGATGTCATGGTGCCGATATGCATTTCGTTTATGGCCTTGCGGATGGCAATGCGCACGAAGCAAGACATATTTACCAGGAGCGATTTCCTAATCGAGTACTGCCTTCAGCTCCAACATTTACCATTTACCAGTTTCCACCGTTGTTTGGCAGAAACAGGTAGCTTCAAGACGGCAGCTGATATTATTGGAAGAACACGAGCAGTTCGAACCCCAGAATTGGAAGAAGGTGTTGTGAACGCTCTCGAGGAGAATCCAGAAACAAGTACAAGAATAATTGCTGAAGCTCTCAATTCTACTCAGTCCACAGTTTGGAGAATTATCCACGATCAACAATATTATCCATACCATATTCAAAGGGTACAAGCTCTTTTGCCTCGACTATGTTCAGTGGTTTTTGAGAAAATTGGCTGGAAATCCTCAATTTTTAATATATGTACTCTTCACGGACGAGGCAAGCTTCTTCCGAAATGCTATCATAAACTTTCATAGCAACCATGTTTGGGCTCTGGAAAATCCGCACGCAGTTAGTGAAATACATTATCAGTATCAATTTTCTGTGAATGTATGGGCGGCAATAATTGATAATTACATGATGGGTCCTTTATTTCTTCCGTTCCGACTGAACGGCGCAACTTACAGAGACTTTTTAGAAAATGAATTGCCGGGACTACTTCAGAATGTACCATTATAAATTCGTATCCGCATGTGGTTTATGCATGATGGGGCTCCGGCTCATTTTAGCGTTGTAGCCAGGGAATTCGTTAACACTGTCTATCCAAATCGATGGATCGGTAGGGGTGTAGAAGAACCTAACCAGGCGTTGGCGCCAAGGTCCCCGGATCTAAACCCGCTAGATTTTTATTTTTGGAGACATTTGAAGTCACTAGTTTATAAAACTCCAGTAGCGTACGAGGTAGATCTGAGAAACCGAATAGTAGACGCCTGTGAAACAATAAGAAACACACCAATAATTTTTGAGCGGATACGAGATTCAATGACTAGAAGACTGAATGCCCGTATCTTTGCTGAAGGTGGACACTTTGAACAATTCATTTGAATACAATTTAGTTGCCTTTATTTTATTTTATTCTATATATTCAAAATTTCTTGAAATGAAATGTTGATGTTTCTTGCAAATTTTATTAAAACAAATACAGATTTTGCACCCTTGATACAAAAATAACTATTTCAAACGAGTAAAAATTAATAGAATAGGTGGCACCCCCTACAAAAAACCAAAACTACTTACTTAAACGTCAAATTCATTTCCTAAGCATTCTTGTGGAAAAATGCAAAATAATGGCAATAACTTCAACACGCATCGATTATCAAATAATCGACTTAAAATTTTCAAGTCCAAATATCTAGAAAACGGTTGCTTATAGCGACTTGTAACAGAGGTAGGTTTTTTACGTAGATATGATAGAGGAATTGATTTTTTTACTGAAAAATATGCTAGAAGTACGCTCAAAAAAGTTATGAATCTTCAATAAGAAAAAGACGTGTAAGTGGCGCCCCCTACACGTAAGAGCAATAATAACATCAGGTTCAAATTTGACACCTCAAAAAATATCTCAATACCAATTTTCGTTCAATTAAAGACAGTATTTCGAAAGTTATTTGAAAAAAAAACCAAAATAAAAATAAAACTTCAATAGCCTGTATCTTGGAAACGAAGCGTTTTCGGACATATATTTATTTGAACAATTCATATTAGAATATTGTGAGGAATCACCTCCTGGAGTTTGTCAAAGTACTTTTGAATCACCCTGTATACGAGTATGTGTGACAACTACACTTGGTCCTGTCAGAATTAAATGTCAACGCATTCAATTTCTATATAGGGAAATAAGGAATGCAAAACTGATGGAATAAGGGATTTTGAACTCACTACATACAGTGATTTGACATTTGAATTCAAATATACCTTTTTCAGCATGTTAGAAAGCCTCAGTTTTTCAAATGAGGCAAGAATAATTCAATAATTATCTTTTTCTGTAGAAGGCAACAATTCTGTGAACTGATGATGGACAGAATGGAAGCAGATTTGCAGTTCATAAACAGAATTGTTTTTTCTGATGAAGCTACTTTTCATTCAAATGGAACGGTTAATAGACAAAACTGTAGATATTGGAGCACAGAAAATCCTCATTGGATGCGTGTGAGGCTCACACACAATATCCTAATGAAGTGAACGTTTGGGCTGGTATCATTAACAACAAAATTATTGGCCCTTATTTTTTTGAAGGCACAGTTAATGTTGAGGTTTATCTAGATTTTTTGATGAACTTCTTACAGCCTACACTAAAGAGACTTTTTCCTGATATTAATGATCTAAATGCAATAGCTAGATCAATTTGGTACCAACAAGACGGAGCTCCACCGCATTACAAACGTATTAGAGAATATTTGAACAAAGTTTTTCTCAATAAGTGGATTGGAAGACGTGGAACGATTGAATCAAGAGTATATTTCAATAGACCAGACAATATTGCAGATTTGAAAGTTAGGATAACGGAAGAAATTAACAACATAATCTCTGAGCTCCTACAAAATGTTGTACGAGAATTCCAAGATTGACTTGCTTATTTTCAAGAAGTGAATGGTGGTCATTTAATTTAATTGTAAAATAAATTGAAAAATACTTCCTAAACATTATGTGACATTGTTTCCTTCATTCTACGCAGTCAAAATTTTACATTTTCAAAATAAATTTTCTCAGTTATGATTGCACCTTAAAACTTAATATTGCTGAACAGATAATGAAAATCCCTTTCGAACAAAGTGCCCCACGACCCCCCTTCTCATTTAAAATTTTTGAGGGGGTGCTCATAATTCAGAGGGGGTGCAAGAAGGGGGTAATATTTTCATACTGTAAATTGTCAAATTGACAATAGAAATCAACCTGTTTTTTTAAACAAATACATAATAACGCTAAAAATAAATTTATTCCATACCTATGAACCGCACTGTAGGTATAGTATTGCTTGGTATTACGTGACGATTTTTACCAGTCAACACCTACCGCAAGCCGTGTAAAGGAATAAACAGGGGTCCCCCGACCGCACACGTTTTTTTTACTGAATTTACAACTTTCTACTTTTAAATAAACACATACCAACAATTGTGACTTATCTTACAAACTCTCATCCTCTTAGTGGTAGGTATATTATTGAACTTCACCCAAATTTTCAACTCATAAAAATATCGAGACAACTCATAATTCCTATTTATTAGAATGGGCTCAAAGTTTCTACAAATATTTGAAGTTAGGTATTTCTTTTAAATAATTTAAAACGTTTCAAAATGAGTATAGCCTTTCCACCTCGTACAATATCGACATAGATATTCCATATCTACCTACGTCTCCACGAAATGCGAGCAACACCATAAAAGCACAATCAATTAGAACAATCATATATGCGGGTGTATGGCGGAACAGAAAAGATTTACGATCTAGCTACCTGGGCGCGCTCTGATCGTACAATATTCAACAGGTAAGCCCGGCGGCGGCGGCGGCCGGCGTAGTTGGCCATGATTTCGAAGCTTCGGAGAGGGCGGCGGGAAGAAGGAGGCGTGTTTCTTCAGAGTCCGTGGCGTCCACGCTGTACTATGCCGACTTGCGTTCTGCTCGGGTGCGTTAAACCGTTCGTCTAACGTCTGTTTACATCCTAACCGGCGATCCACCGACGAAATCAGTGTAAACATCACGAATGTTTTTTGTGCCAAGTGCAGTCGTTTGATGACACTTGTCGCTCTGTGATTGTGAAAATTAGGGATTTACTTTTTGTGGGTGACTGTTGGTATTTGTGAACTGTTATTATTTGGATTAATTGACTTAATTTTTTGGGTGAGTCAAGTGGCAATACATTTTCATATATCTACGTACTATTTGCATTGGTATCGAGTAAAAGTTAACTTCATGGCAATGCAAATCTGCGAAAAAACGATGACATTCACAATTTCTTACAGGAACTCATTGTTATTGTTCCCTACTGAAGGTAAAACCGAAGCACTATTGCTCTCTTTGCCCAATATCTGCCTGCCTATCGGTCCGTTCATTTGTCTGTATTTCCATATGTACTGAAAGTTTACTTTGCACCACGATTTGCATATTAGATAATTAGACTCGCGCGAATTGGGACTTGCCATTTACTTACTTAGTGGCTGGTTTTTACGTAGCCTATTATTGTTTCATGAAGTCAAATCACGCTGGTCTCAGTTCAAAAATATATTTTTTCCCTTTTTTTAACAACGTGGAGCACCCAAAATATTTTTGTAATAATATACCACATCTCTTCGGACTAATTCACTCCTCAAATAGGTACCTACATTTTGGAAAGACAACAAAATATTATGAAGATGGAATTTAACCCCAACGATGAACGCATATGTTTAAAGTTGCGCTAAAATAAGCTACCTAGGTGAGTGTAGCGTTTTAGAAGAAAACAGATTACTTGCTAAAATTGAGTTTGAACTTTGTTGTTGTTTCAAAATATATGTGAGTTAGATCATGATACCTCTACCATTATCTTTGAACAGCGGTATCTACAGTGATAGATACCGAATTTTTAGACTAACAAGTTACCATTTAAAATGATTGTTAGGCACAAACTCGAAAAAAAAGGCCCACAAATTATTTCCTGGAGTACGATTGAGATATCAATCGAAAAATACCATTATATCATTGAAGAAATATTTGGCATTTCGAAGAGTAGTATCTAGGGATTTTATCGCTCATATAGTAGGTGTGTATATTTTTGAGAAACCATTCTGACTCGTTATTTTGTGGTCTTATTATCTGATTAAACCACGAAGCTTGAGTGTTCCTTGTTAAACCGCTGATAGGGGTACAAACAAAGCTATTTTCCATTAGCTTACCTACTTGTGTCTTGCTTGTTAATTTTCTGCGATAAACGATATCCTGAAAAAATATGTATTGACATTATTGTCTTGTCTTGATTACTTAGAAGTGAGTACATATATGTCTATGGAGGAGATGATAACACACATATATGTGTGGGTAAGGGTACCAAGTTTTTTGGTCTTATGGGCTGTGTTAGCCGATCCAATCAAAACAAGAACGTGATTTTTTCCAATTTTACATTGTTACGACAGTTTTTTTTTTATTTAATTTTGACCAGAATTATTTTTCATTTTAATTTTTTATTATTCTGTAGGTTTTATATGGAGAAAAAGCATACTTAGTTCATGGGTTGACATCACAATACAATTTTAGATTTCAATCTAGAAAGTTTGGAAGACGAATTATTGAACCTCAATAAATAATTGTAGAATATAGAGACTGTATCAATAACTAACTCGTTGAATGAAAATTTAATTATTGGTAATGACAAGAAACTTTATCGGTATTCCTATACCTACGAATTTCCAAATCTCATCTATTCTCTTGTTGAAAATCTTCACGAATAGATACATTTCGACAGGTTTTATTGACCCTTATTTGGCTCAGACTGAATGGTTCTTTTCGACTGATTTTCTATATCTTCAATTGTAGTAACATGCCATTTCCATAATACTTTTCAGTACCATTGATTTAATTTTCCTATTATTTGGCCATCAAGGAAGAAGCCCTTGTGTTTCAAATAATATTACGGAAAAAAATTATTCAATGAAAACTGAGTATTACAATTTAATATCAATAGATGTGGTCATTAAATGTCTACAACGTTTAGCAAAATAACAACTAACCACAAAGAAACAATGATCCTCATACACTCAAATGCTTTGTTTGTCCCCCGATCAGCTGATGACCGCCATGTTGTTACGTCAGCTGACAGTGCTTAATAAGGCCCCAATCGCACGAGTTGAATTTCCTAGAAACCACTTGCTTGCAGAAAAATTTATAAATTTTAAAACGAAATAAAAGTTCCAATGCTCTATTTGAATTTTCAGCGGCAAAATTATCATAATTCCACTCGGTCCAAAATCGAAGGAATCATTGCGAATACCCGGAATACCCGCTTTGAATTTTTGTTTTCTATATACTTCCATTTACAGATTCAGAAATATAACTGAATCGACTCATATTTACCTAATAAATTGATATCATCGGACCCCAGCACTTCTCGATACTAGGAATAAAAAAACTCTTTCGAAGGTCATAACACATGGACATCCAATGGATATCCATTGGACATCCTTCATGAATTTTATGGATGTACTATGGACATCCAATTATATCCAAAAGATATCTTATGGACATCCGATGGATGTCCAAAGTGGAACAACCTGTACATCCATAGAATATCCTTCAAGGATATCCATAAGATATCCTCCAGAAATGTCCATAAGATATCTTTCAAAGATATCCATATATACTTCAAAGATATCTTTCAGGAATATCCATGAGATATCCTTCAGGGATATTCAAAAGCTATCTGAAAGATTCTTCGAGAGATATTCTAAAGATATCCTTCGGGGATATCTATCGAAGATAAAATATAGTAATAGCGATCTGGAGGAAAATGAAATAATGGTATTGAACAACAAAAAAAAAATGTATTAATAAACTCTGGTATCAAAAAAAATCCTAAACTTCGGGGTTATCAACGAATAAAATGTATATGTAAACTCTAAAATAAAAACAGAATATTAAATGCAGAATAATCAAAAAAAGAGAATGCTATTTTCTTCGTCCATCAGGTGTTTCCTTTATTCTAGAAGATGACAGATGCCTTTCTTTGGCCCTTCTCAGCCAAGCTTCTGAAATCTACAAAAAAATACTGAGGAATATTATGCTTTCTTTTGAATTCGAATACTGATGATGATAATATATACCACTGCCATAGTTTTTCTCTCTCTTTATTGGTATACTATGATTATTTATATATATATATATATATATATATATATATATATATATATATATATATATATGTATATATATATATATATATATATATAAAAGCATTTTTGAAATAAACTTTTCTTGGAAATTTTGCATTCTCACTGAACTAGCAGTCTGTTATGAGGCAATACAAATTATTATCAAATACATTGAACAACTGAATGAGCTTTTCACCTAGTGATAATTCAGCCAGTTTTAGTTGTCCAGTTTATTTTTTATGCTACATACCAGCTATATTTGGAGGCAAACATATTAGTGAGCATGGAAGAAAGGCATCGTTCCACAAAGTAATTTTTGTGATTTCATTTAGGTACCTAAAAAAAGAGTTCTAGTAAAAGGAATAGAAAAACATACAATTTACCTACAGCAGCTTTGAATTTCGATCCAGTTCCCAAATATTCTTCCGAGAGATAAATTTTTTCAGTGCAATCAAGACACCATTTTTAATCTGGGCACTGTGACATTTGAAAAACTCGTGCATTGTGGCAAATGTAACGACGTGCTTTTCAGCATTTCTGAAAATATCGAAACTCAAACAGCATACACATAAATGCATTGGAAATAATGGATGTTTATAGGTTATGTCCTTTTCAATTGATATTTACTTGTATCCGGCCAATATATAATTCCCTTTGGAAACAATCAATTTTCCAGACCAACAGGGTATCGAAAACGAAGGAAAATAGAAAAAAAAACACTACTTTTGTTTGGATTCAGTGCTATGACTATGACCTTCCTCAACAAAATAAAATGACAGACGTCGCCAGTAATTATGCGTATAGTATGGCCAGGCTGTCGCAGACACATGTATATCTGTTCTGTGGTCGCAGAGGGTCCCCGCGACAACGTATTTTTGAAAAGGTACAATTTGTGTATCTACGAGAATGTTTAAATTCATTTATGATTGCTTTGGATATCTCATGGCCATCCCTAGGATATCTTCTGAAGGATATCTATTTCAAATCCGTCGATGGATATCCATTTCAAATCAAGTAGAAAAACGAAACATGAGATTTTTACAAAAAAATTAATCCATATGTACGAGCATGGAAGAAACTCAGAAATTGACACAATAAAAATCAATCTTGCAATTTAAACTTATCCATATTTGCTCCGGATATCTTATGGCCATCCATATGATATCTTCTGAAAGATATCCATTTCAAATCCGTCGACGGATATCTTATGGATGTCCATTTCAAATCCAGGGATATCCCGACCAGAATTGGACATGAAATGGATATCCATAGGATATCCTGTGTTATCTGGGACGTTCTCGTAGTAGAAATAACTAGTTATAATTTACCCCGAGCAGTCAAACTATTTATCGAAACTATAATGTGTGGTAAACGACAATGTTATTCAGCACAATTTGAAGTAAAATAAAATATACTCAAATAGATTTATTCAATGTGTCATTGTCAAAATAACCAAGCAGTCATACCTAGACACTAGACATAATATGTACTGAATCGGCCAAGTAACAGTTTAATGTTCATTTGGAGTGTTGAGTGTTGATAACAAAAAATGCTAAATAACTGTGTGTGTGTGAAGATTATGTTCCACCTCTATTAAATTCGTGGACGATAATATAGACCGTGGGATAGTGACAGATTTTGGGATACGATTTTATTCAGTATGTCTTTTAGAGGACAATATTGTCCGTATATCCTCATGATAATAACGCATGAATCGAAGAGACGTCCTGGGTTCTTCACATTGAAAAATGCTTCGTCATTTGTTTGAAAGTTATGTGTTTCAGTACGATTTTAATCAGGCTGCCATGTGTTTTGTAATGAAATTTAAACAAATAATTCCTCGGAAATACATTGGCATACCGTTAGGGTGGCCCGAAGGGCTGGTATAGTCCCGTGAACTTGTATTTGAATAAGGAAATTTTACGCGTTTTCAAACAGGCTGCCACTGAAAAAAATACGAGTTTTTGTTATAAAACTGCTTTAAAAAAGATGGCACATGCCCAACTCCTTTTTACATTGCAAAAATTTTGAACAGTTATGGAATAACATTCCATGATTTTAATCAGTATGCCATTCTATTTTCATCCACTTTATGGTAACGTATGATGTACATGAAATTGGCATATCGTTTGAGAGAGTTAATACTACAAGCATACCCAAAAATCAATGCAAAATATAAACAAAAATTTCTGCGTTTTTAAGCGGTATGCCTTTCTGTTTTTATGATAATCATGGTATATGTAGGTGGAATAACAAATGACATAGGTACAATAAGTAAGGTCCAAGGTTGTTGAAAATATTTAAAAAAGGATGCAAATATTGAGAAAAATGGTGTACCTAAGGTAACCGTAACATTTTTTGTGTTTTTATGCAGTATGCCCTTCTGTGTTTATGATAATCATGGTATATGTAGGTGGAATAACAAATGGCATACTTACCAATAACTAAGGTCCAAGGTTGTTGAAAATATTTAATAAAATAATTAATAAAAAGCTTTTTGAAAAACAAGCTTTCATTCAAATGTGCTAAACAGTGAAAAATAATTGCTTTGGATGTGTGACGTAGGTTATTCCGTGAGTTACAGATTAAAAAGTTCGTTGTTTTTGTATTCGAACTGAAAACTTTGCGCTACAAGCTCTTGAATATCTATCTCACGAAATAACCACATCATACATCCAAAGCCATTATTTTTTACTTTTAAGCACATTTGAATAAAAGCTTGTCTTTAAAAAAGTTTTTTATTGAATAATTATGTGCTTTTCAGTTAGTACGCCTTAATCTATGCATTTTTGTGTGTTATTATATGAGGCCTTGAGATATCTAGTTTCGGGCTATCTTGTTCTTCAATGAGGAGACTATCTAAAAATTAACTCGTCCGCCATCCTGAAGCTGCCATCTTCAATTTATGAATTTCGACAAAAAATCAATAATCTCCTACTAAATTCATAAACTCAGGCATATCAATTTTGAATAAAAACGGTCCATAATCGCAAAACTTGTCCACCATCTTAGAGCCAACATTTTGAATTTATGAATTTTGATAAAAAAATTATAACCTCCGACCCCGAAAACCCCCACATACAAATTTTGAATAGAATTGGACCATAATCACAGAGATCGTCCATCATCTTGGAGCTGCCATTTTGGTTTTATGAATTTTGTCAAAGACTTCATAGTCTTTGACCCCAAAAACCGCCACATACCAATATTGAATAGAATCGGACCATAATTACAAAACTCGTCCGCCATATTGGAGCCGCCATCTTAAATTTATAAATTTTGACAAAAAATTCATAATCTCCGACCCCGAAAACCGAAAACCCCCACATACCAATTTTGAATAGAATTGGACCCTAAACACAAATCTCGTCCGCCATATTGGAGCCGACATTTTGTTGTTTACTTTAACAAAAATTCCATAAGGCATTGTCACCGGAATTATGAACACCTGCCAAATTTCAAGGTAATCGGATGACTGGGAGAGGGTCAAAATTCACTTGCAAGAATTGTACTGAACATGAATAGATACATACATACAAATGTGAACTTAAATAAAAGCTTGTAAAAAGGGATGCAAATAAAGAGAAAACCGGTGTCAAGATAAACGTTAATTTTTTTGAGTTTTTAAGCAGTATGCCCTTCGGGTGTTATGATTACCTATCATGGTATAGTATATAGGTGGAATATTGATGAGTTCCATCATTTATAAAAATAGAGAGAGAAAAAAGTTTATGGAAATAGAGTTGCCAGAATACTGGCCCTCTGATATAGCATCTGCCTTGAACGTATTTTGAAAGGGAAGCCAATATCCGTTATATTGGCGACAGGAGATCAACGCGGCAATGTCGGAAAATCGAAATGGTATGAAAGTTTTATTAAATTTTTTAATATGATAAACCCGCACAACTTGTATGCCATTTTTATTTAAACAAAGCGAATTACTAACTTCAATTATGAACCAAGAGGCAAACTTATTAAAAACACGGATGATTTTTCTTGATTTTGCAATATTTTTTACAATTTTTTAAATGGAAGAAAATCGCACAACTTGTATGCCGTTTCTCATTCCACCTACATATACCATGGTTATAATGAAAACAAAAAGGCATTCTGCAAAAACATGGAATTTTTTAAATCTATTTTGCAACTTCATTTTGAATTTTTAATATGCCGAACTCGCACACCTCGTATGCCATATTACATATCAACAATTCAGGAGACAAACTTAATATCACAACAAATTTTGTGCTGATTAAAATCAAGGAATGTTATTCCATAACTGTACAAAATGCAAGTTCACGTGACCACCCTAACGGTATGCCAATGATTTTCCGAGGAATTTGTTGTTTAAATTTCATTACAAAACACAAGGCAGCCTGATTAAAATCGTACCGAAACACATAATTTTCGAACAAATGAATCATTTTTTAATATGAAGAAGGACGACTCTTTGATTCATGCCTTATTATCATGAGGATATACGGACAATATTGTCCTCTAAAAAGCATACCGAGTAAAATCTTATCTCAAAATCTGTCATTATCCCCCGGTCTACTAGCAATAAGCTTGAACTATAAGTGAATGATGTTTATGATGTGTATTCAGATACTTGAGGATTCGGAGGAATTCCACTATTATGACTGTATGTACTGAACTAAAAATCTCACATAGAATCACATTTGATTTGTTTGAAATTATGAACAGGATGTTCATAAAATCAGACTGCTTCCCTGGCTAAAGCCACGCTGGATATTATGAAAGGACCCTGACTCAAAATATCTATCAGATGTAGTTCAATATCCAGCGTGGCTTTAGCCGGGGAAGTAGTTGTTTTCTGTTAGATTTTCACAAAAATAACTTCATTTTTATCGTGGATTTTTCAATTAACAGAAAAATCCATCTATCCATTATTCAATTGAGAAGAATCATATTTGCATTCAATCACGAATCTGAATGCAGCGTATCTTCGAGAGCCTCAACCAGGCGAGTGATTAAATGCGCTTTGTTTTAAATCTGATTTTTTCCATTTTCTCAGAAATTAAAATAAATTATTTTGCAATTGTTGAATAAATAACAATTTGTCACTGACTCGTCGAAACAAAATTGCAACCAGCCTACTAAGAATAAAAATCTGCGCCACCGTTGCTTGTGTTGCATTTGATTTGGAAACCAGCCTACTCGATACGAATAATTCGACACCGTTGCTGCGCTATGTGCAATTGTATGATAGCTGTTTATTGGTATAGTTCATCCATTATCAATTGCAGAAGCATAAAAAACAAGTTTCCCAGTCTTGAGCCGCAATTCTTGAGCAGCAGAGGCGGAGATAACTAATTTTATTTAGATATTTAAATATTTTAAAAATTCGTTAAAATAAAAAAATATGCCATAAACGAGGAAGTATGTATTAATAGGCAATCGGATCATCATATAATTTCATTTTCCCATGGTCGAAAAAAGCCATATTTTCCAGCAAAACACATCACAACTATAAAATATTTTGAAACCTATTTCGATCCCAGACCAGAGACGCTTTTGGCTTTTTTGTAATCAGACCTCCTGAAACACGTATATAACTGGTGATTTATTAGTCTCAACGTATATACACACACCTACAAGCGTTATCATTGGCTTGCGGTCACTCAAACAGCTGTCACTCAAACCGACGTTGACTATCGGCCCTTTTGATCTACCGTTCGATGACGGAGAATGTTTACGAGTAGTACACATTATTTTTCGTTCCGTTTCTTCGCATATACGCTCGTGTTAGAGAAGTGAGTATTTGATTTGCTCCCTATAGAAACAGCTGCAATTGAAAATGGTTGAACTACTAGGTAACATTAACTAGGTAACACTTTTAATCACTTGTGAAAAAAATATTTTCAATCACTAGGGATCAAAGTACAACTTCTCCCAATTGTAGTTGAAATATGTCACATTTTACTCACGGAAATGGTTTTTTTTTTGTACAACTGTCATTGAAAAAGACGTGTTTAGTTCATAGGTACGTGAATTAATAACTGACATTTTCACATAATGTGTCAAAATCAATTTCAACACTAGTAAAATGATAGTAGATAGATACTCAATGATAATATAAATCTGTTCAATAAAAACATTTTAATGAAATGTTATAATAATAACCAGAACACAGTTACCTACTTATGAGGAATTATTTATAAACATTAACATGTATTTGGCAGTTTGAACAATTGGTAATATCAACTCCCTGAGAAATAACTGAAGAAGTATTAAATTCAACTGCAAACTGTTCGTCATCGCTAACTGATGAAGGTGTTATTGAAGTGAGATAGCCAAATAATGCAGGTGCAGAGATAGAACTAGTACTAATACATCCTCCATGTCGTTTTATTGTAGTCAAATTTGCTCCTGAATTTGCTAACAAACATGCAGAAGACAATGCAGAAAACAATGGCCGGTAAATTGCTGCGAAACTGGTTATATGAGAAATTCGGCAATGGTGGTAGGCATCTTCCAAAAAGTATTCATTCCAACTGGTTGATCAGTGCATTTATTGTTAGAATAACTAAATAATTCAGGAAAAACCGACGATGAGTTATGCTGCCGTGCTTAAGCTAATGGGCGTCTCTTCAAAAATATAATTTTGAGAAAATTGAGTTTTTAGACTTTTTCGAATGCCAACTATTTGGAATACGATTAATATAATTTGTTATCACTAATCCGGAAAAACACATCTACATTCTATCTGACAGTCAAAGTGATATCAAAGCCCTCAAATCTACACAGATAAAGTCTAAAGGCCCTGTGAATAGCATTTCAGATGCTTGTCTAGCTAGCTGGTCCGCTTTTACGTTGCCTTCAATGACTCTATGACCTGGCACCCACATCAAGGAGACCTTCTTGTGTTTTGCCAGCTCGATGAGATTCTGGAGGTTCTGGGATCAGCAAAAACCGATGCAGGACCCTGATCGATGAGTGGATAAAAAGAAGACACCAATAATACTGGGATCAAACTGTCGGGCAAATACACAGCAAAGTAATGGTAGGGCACACAAACCGGTCCCTGGCGGCTGACCTTCTGAACCTGAACAGAACGAAGGCACGTATAATAGCAGGTCTGTTGACTGGACACTGCGGCCTAAGAAAACACCTAAATACCGTGGGAATACGCAGGGAAACCGTGGAGTGTAGGCTATGTGATGAAGAGGAGAAAACAGCCTCTCACATTATCTTTGACTGTGACGCCCTAAGAAGAAGGCGACACAGAACTTTTGGAGAGATCAACCCGGAACCAGGCATGAATCCGAAGAACCTCATCAACAGTCTACTAAACCTAATTAAAGGCACAAACCTGTTTGAATGAGGAACCACTGACGACAGAGTGATACAATAGACCCCAGCTGGTCGCAGTGCCAAGGGAAGCTAAGTGCCAAACCTGTCTCTGGCTCGTCAGTTTTCAACCAACTAACCACTAATCCGGTGTATTTATTTCTCAGAATTTTTGTAAAATAATATAAAATCGTGTACATTTTTCGGAATATGAGATTTGAGAGATACGCTCATTCTCCTTTGATAATTATTTTCCAATTACTAAGGGCAAAAGTCTAATACAAAATAGAAAATATACCTCAGTAATTTTGATAAAATTGAATGAAGTTACAAATGTGGTAATAACGGATTCAATAAATTGAATGAAAAATTTTTCTTATTATTACATTAAGTTTTTTTAGTCCAAGCAAATACAGGATACAATATCAAAATACAACTAATCAACAATAATAATGAACAACTTAATCATCGGCTTCTTCTGTCACTTCATATTTTGTTTCTCTTCCTGAGAATACCGGCAGTTCTTCCCAAAATGAAATTCGGTTTTTTGGAATAACAGAACGAAGTTTAGTCAAAATGCCCTTTTTTCAGCTCCCAACACGTTTCCCAAGGGGAAACAATGGGAAAGTCTTTTTTTGTCACATTGGCTTTGAGGAAATTCACTTGTTCGAAACTACCTGCGAACCTTGTTTTGAAGGACATATTAAAATCACCTCGCAAAAATTGGACGTGTACAACGTGGGTCCAGTCATTAAAATTGTTATAAGTCATGTTAAGCAATGACTTTACCACTATTTAATTTTTGTACCCACGCCGCAAAATAAAAAAAATTACACACATTTATTTTCTTCTTTAGCGACATCTCGACTTGATGGTGGAACGATCCGCCGACATGAAAGTGTGACCTGGCTTAAAATACTTTACCTCGAGTTTTTCCAGGCTAAATTGATCAGGGTTTACTACAAAGACGAAAAATGGCAGTAGTGCCCAATTTTTATTTAATTCAATTTAATTTAAATTCGAGGTTCGTGCAAACTACTAACTACACAGAAAACAAGAACACAGAATAAAAAATAATAGCCACTTATTCGGCGCCATCGGATGCTTGCCGGCAGAGAATAAGTTTTGCTCCTACCGAGTGAAATGTTTTTTAAATTTGTTGGTAACATGGTCGTAACTGCAAAGTATCCTCCAGATTACTAAGCTGAAAGGGCATATAGAAGCACTTACGACTTTTTCCCTTAGCAAATGTTAGATACGACCATTGCGCTTTGTACCACTGATATAAAGTTTAGATAGATAATATTTCATTGATTATTATAAGATATATGGACGCTCCGATATGCCCATTTGCTTTAGGAAAAATTTTTAATGAGTCTTCAAGTATCCAAACAAGCCATAATCCGAATTTTGATAAAATGTCAGTTACGTCCATTAGCTTTAGCACGGCAGTATGGAAGTTGTGCATAATGCAGCATATCACAGTAAAGATTCATGTAGTTTCCAACTATGCAAAAACTTCGTTGAATGTTGGTTTTGGTGTCCGAAATATGAATTGGTAACGAGTTTGTTGTTTCCTCGATGATATCCACGCTCAATTTCCAGAGTTCTTCACGAAGGCACGCTCCGAATAATCTAAAAATAGTGGCCATTCAAAAATCTGTCAAATTTGTTCATTTGTCAGAATTTTCGATTTTTTCTAAATGCTATCAATTTATGGTAACTGCTTATATCCACGTTTTTCTTGATTTTTAATCCAGCTTTTATCATAGATAATTTATAGACCACAGCGTTGATGACATCGATAAGTACGCTTTCAGTGAACTTGCCTTTAACTTTCTTCATTTGACTCCATTCGATGAATCCATTATAGACAATTTCATATGGTTGCCGTGATTTTTCAGGCAACAGATTCAAATCTATTTGCAGCTTCTTGAATTTCTAGTGGAATCATCAATTTCAAATTCAATTTCCATTATATTTATATTTGCAGCACTTATAGGTACGATCACAGAAAAGCTAGGCACTATTATTAATCTGTGGTCACTAATGAACGATTTTCAATTGTTTTTACTTGCCCTACCATCACGATAATTAGGTATAATATTCATTGAGAAATCTTCGAAACCTCCAGAAACCTTTTTTGTGTTTATTTATCAGTTTCTAATAAATTTTACTGGAAATATAGAATACCGGAATCCTTTACCAAGTGCTGTGTTACCTCAAGTGGCTGGAGCGACTGCCTCGTAGACGAGAGATCGTAGGTTCGAATCCTACAGAAGTTAATTGAAAATGTGTTTTTTTTTTCGTTTTTTTGCTATCGTATAAAAATAAATATTATATGATACATTTGTTAAAAGGGTTGCTCTACTCGCTAACGCTCGTTCCACCATATTCCCCACTCTCAAAATAAAATGCCAATTTTTATAAATATAAATAGCTATTATTTTATTACTTATGTGGGACGAATTAAGCAACCGATTTTTTTTTCTTAGGGGTACCAAACAAAAGTTGATGCAAGGAGAAACTCATTTGTATATGAAAAAGTAACTCGAAAAACTATAAATGATTTGTTTGTCCCTCCCGTACCCCTAAAGTATAATTGGAAAAAAATCACTGTGTATTACTCGAGGTATCACTTATTATGTCGACATTGGAGGAAAAATGTTGCAGTCCCGTGTGTCGGCTATCAAATGAGAGATAAATGGTTGAACTCATTTATAAATCAAAAATCACTTGATTAAAAACAAAACAATATGTAAAAAAAATTTCAAATGTATCTTGACTTGCACCTCTGGAGAGACGGGCTGATTTTGCTAACAAAAATAAAAATATAAATAAACTGATCGAATCGGATCGAATATTTACAAAATTTGCTGATTGCTTAACAAAAATATTCATTCAAACAAGTATTATGCCGAATTGATTAATTCAATAAAATGTCAATTCAACGAAATAAGCTGATCTCTTCACTCAAAATATTTATTCAAATGAGTAATTATTTTGTTATTCCACTGAATTGACAAATATGGACAAAGAAATATTAGCATTGTATTGAGAAATCCTTTTTGTCACCGCAATATAATGATTCCATCAATCGAATACACGTGTGTTTTGGGATGAATTTTATTCAGTCGGGTCAAGCTAATAAGAGTTACAAATTAACAAATCCTTTTTTTCCGTGTACGCTCTCATTGAACTATATCTTCTTATAAGTCTCGATAATATTACGGTAATGAAACTCAAATTTAAAAAATACTAAAAACAGAAGAAAAAAGTTTATTGCGGTTATTATAAAAGGTACAAAATATTTTAATTTCTAGCGGTTTTTTTTTCATCAATAGTGAATTTCACGTGAACATCATGATTGTTGACTTTTTTTGCCAAGTGCAGTCTTTATTGTTGTAGTTTATTTCTCTTTTCCTTTTTGTGTGATTATTCGTTTATCTTTCTAGTTACTAAGTCAATAATTATTTATTTTTCAATTTTATAAATATCTACGTCACTAATCGCATTGGATTTATTTATTGTACAAGCTTTAAAAATAGCATTTCTCAAATAGGTGTGATATTTAATTACATACCATTCTCGCGGAAAATACTAGTTTCATGAAATTATTCAATTATTCAGTTGATAGTTGAAGACCCCTCATAAAATAGTCATCAATTTGTACAATTCCGGTGTTTATCAAAATACACACACAAAATTTCACCATTTATGAATTCATGCACTCATATCACACATAAAATGGAAATCCATTCACATGTGGGTTAGTTTTATTGAAAGGAGAACGGAAGTTAAAACTTGAGATCAGTTTTTGCCTGGGGGTTACATGCCTGCACTTAAGGTGAGGTATGTAAGTACGAGGTTAGGTCGGTAATTACTCAGTTTCCATTTGTGAATGATAATTCGACCGTGACATGCATCTCAGGGGACTATTGCATAATCTCGCGCACTTCTATATCTACAACCGGTAATACGATATACAAATGAAAAATATCAATGGTTCAAAAATATTATTATTCTTTTGTTTATTTACCTCCTGTAAAGTTAAAACAGTGGTTGAATTTGTATTGCTATGAATATTACTTTTTATTTATTTGGGTACACGCGCGTGTATAACTTTGATAAGAGTTTATTATTTTCATTCTATGGTAACTGGTAATCTGAATTTCAATGAACATACATCGTGCGAATTGATTTATGATTGTTTTTGTAACGTTTATATTCGCAAAAACATGGGACTATTTTTTGTGAAAGTTACAGAATAACTAATATTATGTAGTGGGCGGCGGAGAAAAAATTGTATTATAGTATATCCATTCTCAGTTGAATAAAGTCATCTTCGACTCAAGATATAGGGTTCGCTCAAAATTGTACATATTATAATGTTGAATTATGAAGAAATCAGGAAAGAGAAATAAATATGATTCCCCGTACAAAGTATATAGTAGACCAAATTGAGTGGATAACTTCGCTGACCGCTTATATAGCATGAATTACTGTAAACCGCTTACAGTACTTTATCGGGTTTGGGGTAAAGATAATAGAATATATTGGTAGAACAGTGATGTGGTGTGTGTCTGCTTAGAGGCAGTCAGCATGTATGGTGAACAACTGCAAGAAAATTTTTGTGACACTAGTCGAAAGTACCATCCATATAAAATTTCTGGCTCAAGCAAATCTACTTTAAATTTGTACAACAACCAATGAAAGGGTTGAATAATAATCATTTATTATTTAATGGGCCACAGTTTGAAATACTATATATAAAAAAAGCTTGTAAACTCAACCTTCTAGAAAGTTTGGAGATCAATATTGAACAAAAAGTCAGAATTGCATATATTAATTTAAATAATTATTATTTGTTGGATTTGTTTCTCCGACGATTAAAGAGGAGTAGTGAATGTCTTTTGCTTGCTATTTTGACGGGTGTGAAGTTATCCACAACCACAAAATACACTGAGAAAAATGTAACTCGGATCTGTTTCTCTCGTTAAAATGACAATGTAGGTCTTATTTCAGTACACGATCAAATTCTGTAGGTTGATAAATGTAAGAAATTATATTTGGAATGCGTTGTAATCCCGGGGGCGGGGGTGTAATCGGGGTGGAAATGTTGAAAACATTAAATATACATTCAAACGGCACTGTAGAGTTTTTCAGTTTACAGAATCAAATACAGGAGGTTGAAATCATTTATCGCCCCGTCGGAGGGTGTGTATTGGGGGTGGAAATGTTGAAAAAAATCAATATTCAGTTTAAACGGCACTGTAGAGTTTTCTAGTATGCAGAATAGAATTCAGGAGGTCGAAATACTTACCACTTGATATAATAAATCATTTGTCGGCCCGTGGGAAAGTGTGTACTAGGGGGTAGAAATGTTGAAAAAAAAAACAGTTTAAACGGCAGGGTAGAGTTTTCTAGTGTAGAACATCGAATTCAGGAGGTCGAAATACATACTACCTGACATATGAAATCATTTGTCACCCCGTCGGAAGGTGGGTATTGGGGGGTGGAAAAGTTGAAAAAAAACAAAATTCAGTTTGTACGGCAGTGTAGAGTTTTCTAGTATGAAAAATTGAATTCAGGAGGTCGAAATACATTCTACCTGATATATGGAATTCATCCAGTCGGAGGATGAGTTTTGGGGGTGAAAATATTGAAAAAAATCAATATAGTTTAAACTGATTTTTTTTTCAATGTTTCCATTGCCAAAACCCACCCTCCGACAGGGCGACAAAGTATTTCATATATTAGGTGATATGTATTTTGACCTGAATTTGATTCTGCATACTAGAAAACTCTACAGTGCCGTTTAAACTGAATATTGATTTTTCCATCCCCCAATATACACCCTCCAACGGGGTGACAAATGATTTCATATATCGAGTGGTATGTATTACGACCTCCTGAATTCGATTCTGCATACAAGAAATCTCTACACTGCCGTTTAAACTGAATTTAGATTTTTTCAACATTTCCATCCCCTAATACACATCCTCCGACGGTGCGACAAATGATTTCATATATCAGGTGCTATGTATTTCAACCTCCTGAATTTTATTCTGCAAACTGAAAAACTCTACAGTGCCGTTTGAATGTATATTTATTTTTTTCAACATTTCCACCCTGATTACACCCCCGCCCCGGGATGACAACGCATTCTAAATATAATTTCTTACATTTATCAACCTACATAATTTGATAGTGTACTGAAATAAGCCCTACATTGTCATTTTAACGAGAAACATATGCGAATTACATTTTTCTCAGTGTATTTTGGGGTTGTGGATAACTTCACACCCGTGCTATTTTCATATGATTTTAGAATGATATCTCGTAAATTCTCAAAGATTCAACAAAAGTTCGGAAAACTCTTTTTTAATGTTCAAAAATGACATTGTAACGAAGAAGAAAAAATGATACATTGACGAAGTGGAAAAACCCAGTTTTCTTTATGCGAAAAAGTGACTGCGGAGGGTTTATCGAAGCTATTTTTCTATATAAAAACATGAGTAACAATAAGTGTAAAAAATATTTTTATATTTGAAAGTAAGAAAAAGTCCAATCAATTCTCATTGATTTGAGAAAAAATATTTCTATAATTTCAATTCAGAAAAAGGATTCTCATATGTAGAAATCACAAATGCGTTGGGTTTCACTTACATTGGGAAGTTTACACCATTCACAAAGAAGTTTTCACTCAACGGAAAGATCTTCTAAATATGAAGCCATACCCCGGTTTCACGGCTAAGAAACCAACTCAGTAGCAATCAGCAACTATTTCATGATTCATTCTTGAATGTGAAACTGCGGTATAGCTTTGGATTTAAAAGAAACTTACGTTGGAATTGTGGAAAATTCCCAATGTAAGACATTTTCTTCGCTAGAAAACTTCAAGAAAAAACAAAATAAATTAATTCCACATCTGGCAGAGTTTCCTCGCATTCCAAATTTTATTTTTCATACAATATGGAGAAGTGGAAATCCTAAATGTTCTTTCAAATCCAACACAGTCTTCATAAAAACAATTATACAAATGTTCGAACAGATTTAGGCAGTCGAAATCTAATTGTTCATTAATACAAAAGGAATCTTGAGAAAACAAGGATAAGTCGTAGATCATTCTCTAGAAAGAAAAACGAAAAGATCGAAAATTTGAAAAAGTTGATTAGACCAGTAGAGTAGTGCCCACCTTGGACTCAATTACCAAGAAATTATCCCACTATCCTGAATATACCTTCCAAGTCCAGGGTGATATAAAAAAACGATTACAATATTTTTACTTAGACACAAGAAATATAATTATTATTACCTTTCGGACTGTTCCTTATTATCACCCAATAAAAAATGTTATTAGTGAATATCCCTTCTAAATCCTTTAATATTCTCCTGTTCCAGATAGTTTAGTGTAATTAGTTTTTAAACAAAAATAAGCAAAGTTACATTTGAAGTAAAAGAATCAGTCTCCGCATATGGTCGGCATTTTTTATCAAAGCGCAAATCCTATTATTTTTTATCAGGGGTGGATGATAAATCCCATCATCATCCAACTAAGATTGGATATACTATGGTTCTATTATATCTACAGGAAATAAGAAACTTATAGTTAATGCAAAATTACCAGAAAATGGTAGCTGTATGTTTGCCTGTTAAAAGGGGAAACGATCCAAAAAGTTGCCAAGCGCACTGTTAAAAAAGTTAAATGAGTTTTTTTTATGTATTTCTTGTTGGTTAAGCCATTCTCATTATTATTTCCATAACGTGATGTCAAATAATTCTTTATATAATTTTCTTGGACCTAGCACCTCAAAATCTATTAGAAATCATAACTTTCTGCAGTGGTATGGAAGAACTTTGTCGTATAAGATATTCTGCAATTGCCAAGTGGAACTTGGATGACGATACTGACAGTGAAACTGACTGGGGTTAAAATTTATTAATGATTTTTATTACTCTATTCTTTCGTATTGTATTTGTACCTCTTATAAACTCAATTTAATAAATTTTATTAATTTTTCCACCATTTTTTACGTCAAACACATAATTAAGTCAACAACTCAGTCATATCTGTACCCGAAATTTATGAAGTTGAGTTTTATATTCTACAAGCAAGTATATTTCGTAGGTATATGCATATTATTTCACTAGATAGGTATATGCATATTAACTTACTATAAAGTACCACTTTCCACACTCGTTAGTAAATATAATATTTTATACCAGCGAAATAATTTGTTAAACTGAGTCGTCAATAAAACATATCATGTTGAAAAGGGAAACATTCTCAATTAAATATTTAGCTATTTTATTTAGGAATATTTTTGAATTAGATGTAGGTAGAGTAGAAAATTGTTTTTTTTTGTGAAATAACCTGATTTACATCTGAGTATCATTTTATTTGAGTCTTTGGAGCTTTAAATTATTCCGGTTTAATTGTGATAATCATCACTGGAGTAAATAATATTTAAAATGATTTGCATCTGCTTAATAAAAGGAGTACTGCGGAAACAGGCGAGAAATATAACTGAAACATACAAAAATGGAATAAATACAGAGAAATTGAGCAGTTATCAAATGAATCAGTTGAAGGCACAGAATATGTTGAGATGATATTATTGATCTGGTTACAAATTGCGTAATAATGCAGAAATGAAGAAAAAGAAAGGAATATATGTGTCAACAAAAATCCAACTTCAATAAAAACATCAGATGAAAGAAATGTACACATCTAAAGGCATTTAACCAGGATATAGGCGGTACAAGTCAGTGTTCATTGAATGTAATGTATCCTTCACATCAGAATAGTAGTCAATATATCCACTGAAAACACATCCCATTATCACAATATACACGTAGCTGTGGATCCGATATTTCCTGAACGTCCAAAACCATACTGAATCGTAGGATTGCTGGTAGCACAATGTTTATTCGTTTTGTTTAAACAAAATATTGTTTCGAAACTCTGCTCACTACCAGAATTATATTACATAAAGACAAGCACCAATTGTCAGGATCAAGACAAGATATATAAATATTCTGCCTTGATAAATCAAGACAAGAACAGGCAACCGAGATAAGAAATACTGCCTTGAAGCATCCCTAGTATAGTTATTCTAATCCCAATTGGAACGGCAATAAAATAAGAGCACTACGAGGAGTGTTCATATGCACTGCCCGGCAAATGGGAAATTTATATACTACCAGTGTTTTTACTTTCAAAGCGTTCCTGGTACAATCATACAAAAAATCTGGCGCGTGTCTCTAGTTGCCCAGACTATTAGTAAAGGCGCTATCAAATATATTTGAGTAATGAAAGCTCGGCTAGCTGGATTGGACATATGTTATCTCCAGCTGCATAATATCCTCATTTCACAATATTCCTTAATCAGTGCCGTGCCGTGAGGTTAGGAATTATCCATTGAAAATAATTTTATCATTATGGCTTTCTGGAGACCTTTCGAAACAAATAATAAAATCCAGTTGAGATAACATGTGTCTACTTTTACATGGGGTGATCAATTGATATGATTGTAAGAATAAGTAACCGAAGAAATACCTCTGAAAAATAATATTCGAACGCCTATGTCAATGCGGCAAGTGCAAAAAGAATCCCTTCCCGAAACTTTTTATGTCGTTCCAATTGGGATTAGAAATACTATACCTATAAAAAGTATTGTTTTGAAGAAGCTGCATCTTGAATAACAACAAGTCTTATGTAAAATGAAGACAACAATTTAGTCGGCCAAAACGTGAATACAGTATATTGAAGTAGTCAATATGAAACATTAACCAGTAAAATTTCGAAATTATTTTACAATTTGAAGATATCAAATAACTACAAGTCCCAGCATTTTGTCACCTTCCTCATATATTCCCTTCGGCGCTCCTGATCGAACCGAAAGGAAAAGAACAGGTAATGCAGGTGGTACGTACGTGCATTTGGAGAACCTGCCAGTATTAACATGACCTTCAACTGAGAGTAGCCCTAACATTCGGGGGTACCACCTGCAATTGAAAAGCAGCGCAGGTAAATGTTTATGGTAGGGAGATGGGAACTTGGTAGTATCTTCTTTGTTACCAGGATAAGGAAATATCTAAAAATAATACAAAAATAAACGTACATTTTGTAATCGCTAGGACTGGACGATTTTGAACACAGGCAGTCTTCTGATGATTATTTCACCCTTCAGAATTTTCATTATTCACAAGTCAGAAATAACCCTACTATATTTGTGAAAACTTGATAAAGATGTATGGGTGAGTCATAAACACACTTCAATATCTTCGTTGTTTTATTATACAGGCATCTCAACAGGCAAGAACACAGTTATGAATTCAACATGTGTCAGTTTTGCCCAAAATATTACTAATTCCATGCAGTGTGAAAATAAATTCTTACTTATTCTCGACATCTGTACACTAAGGTAAATGCTCCAAATGTTGACATACCTCCAATAGTCGACACATTCTGCTAAATTAGATGTTATTTGAATGCATTCCGTTTAGAATGTTGGCTGACTTCTTATGCCATCTAGTACCGTACAGCAAAATTACAAGGTAGGAACTCAAAAAGTATACTGCAAATCTACAGTTTTTTTGTGAATCCAAGCCAAATCCTGTTCTCTGAAATTAACAAGTGAAATATTGAGAAAATATAGAAACTTATTATTTTATAGATAGTTTATTGGATGATGATTTTGTTGAAACTTGGCAAATATATGTAGTTCTGATGACACTACAACATAATGAGACCTGGAGTTAATCTGATGATGGAGACGAAAGACAGTCGAGAAACCTCCTCAACGGTTTACAGCCTCTACCTGGTGTTTTGCCTATTATTTGCTTCCAACCTTTTTTTTCTCATTATTAGATTCTTTTATATATCGTTTTTTCATTCGAGCACCATTTTTTGCAGGCCTTTCCATAATAGTATAAAAATATTGTTGTTTTATAAGTATTTATATGATATAACAATCAATAGTTGAAGTAGGTAATTATATTATATAACAGTAAATAGTTAAAGTGAGGTAGGTAAATCGGTATTTTAAAAGTAATCAAAATTCAAGTAGTTAGTATTTAGTAGATTTTAGTCACAGAAAATTGAAAAATATAAACTTTTCAACAAAAAATTAAACCGACGAAAAAATAAACTGAAAAGCCAAAATGAAATGAACCTTTTTAGTCTTGATAACTAAGCTCCTAAACTAATATAAGTAACTAATGTTGAGTCGGCGCCAAACAAATAATCACCGAATACCATGAATTACTTTATAGGAATAATCAAAACAAAATAACATAAAAATGCAACGTGAAATCTTCAGTGATAAACAATAACATTCCAAAATACGCTTTTCGCCATTCGCAACGACAAGTACCCTTACTTGTTTACCCGTTCGGGTAGATGTCGCTGATATTAACTTCGGGAACGGTCAGTAATTTCCGGCAAAGGGACGCGCCGCCGCGCATCCCGCTGCTATAATTTTACGATTTACGTTATTAATTTGCTTGTTTGTTTGTTTGGCGCCGATAGTTAAGGAGCTTAGTTGTCAAGACCAAAAAGATTTATTTTATTTTTCGCTTTTCAGTTTCTTTTTTCCTCTGTTTAATTATTTGTTAAAAAGTTTTTATAGAACCAGAACCAATAGGTGGAACCCATGTCAACTATTGGTACCGGTATGTCAACTATTGGGGTTTCTACAAATTCAACTGATGAAGCTAGTGGTTGAGAGAACAATTTTAAAATTAAAAAAAGAACTAGGTATTAATGACAGTAAAATATGTTCAAAAACCAGCTATCACGAAATATGGTGTGCCTAGAATCACTTTACTAAAAAATGGATGAATGAATTGCAAAATGGGATGAGATTCCTAATTAGAAATGAAGAAGACCTGACAGGAGAGCAGGTATTCAATATGGCTAGGGTAGGTTTTCCTAACGGAAAAATCACAACTAGACAGCGTTCAACATATAATGATTGAATTGAAGATAAAAAACGATAAATATAGAGCCCGGAAAACCATCTCAGTTTGGAAAAACTGGCAAATAGATAAAGGATCCGCACAATAAATCTCAGTTTTTATGAAGATCGCTTTAATAAAATAATTGCACTCAAAGGAAACCTAGATAATGCGGAGAAAAGGTAGATAAAATCCCGCACAACAAGTAAAATCGCAGACAAACATGGAAAGTGATGAAGTCTTGAAGAAAGAAACAAAAGATACCATACCAGTGAATTCTGAAATTCAGTAAATCTTTAGCAGCATAAAAAAGGTATCTGATCCAATTCATTCAAAACTATCAGAGCCAAAAAGTATCAAAAAAGGAAAACCAATAAAGAGAAGATTGTGAAATAGAAAGAATTAGCGAAAGCGAAGAATATCTCTTTTGTTC
The DNA here is from genome assembly GCA_018342105.1 of Gonioctena quinquepunctata. Classification (NCBI taxonomy): domain Eukaryota; kingdom Metazoa; phylum Arthropoda; class Insecta; order Coleoptera; family Chrysomelidae; genus Gonioctena; species Gonioctena quinquepunctata. The sequence continues at coordinate 595,917 of JAFIRS010000571.1, read as the reverse complement.
GGAATTGGAAGAATGGGAAGAATCTGGAAGCAGTATGGACGATGTTAGTTCATTAAACAATGTTTTGGTTTATGCATGAATGAAGGATAATTATCATGCTGTTGTCACTTTCCCATCCAAGGGAAAAAACAATATATTTGTTTGTGTGTTATTCAAAGAGTTTTGTCGAAAAATGAGGCTGAAGTTATTACTTCAACGTTTTCAGCTCCTAAACAATGTAATTCAAGTTAAGATGAAGTAAGCACACTTAGAATGAGCCACATAGGTGAGTCTAAATTATGAATTATCGAAAGACCAGAATGTTGAATTTTTATTTCCAATCATTTTCCAATGAAAGAGTTTAAATTATTTTTTCAATATGTGTGAAATTTCAATTAAAGACATCTGAAATATACTCATGATTGAAATCAAAATGTAATAAAAAAATCCTTATGAAATGCGGATGTAGAAAGCAAAATGTTTCCTCAAAAGATAGGATATTTGTTTTACATTTGATTGGATGCCTGTTTCCATAAATCGTTATAAAATTCAGGATCCTTTTTAGACACAAGAATGTTTTTATGGGCCCAGTGTATATCACAAGTTCTCCGAATGTTGTAGGATATATTCACCCACTGCGAATACTGTTGAGCATGACTCAAGTAAACATATTGTTTTTTTCTTCATCTACCTACATATTGTTTACAAATCTGAATTGGAAGGCGTGAGCCTACGTCGAAAAGCCAAATGTAACGATCGATTTGTTGGCCCAACCAATATTAAATGAAGGATAATCATTTAGGCGCCTCTTCGCTTTCTCCATACCAATAAAATTTATTTTTCGATATGTTCATTGAACCTTTCGGAGGCCGATTGATGAAACCACATGTCAAACTTTTAAGAAGTGGACCTGAGTACACTGTCAAGTGGCGTGACTTCCGATTTCTGACAGTGCGGTTGATTTAGTACACTTCACATTTTGAATGTTTTGCTCTCCCATGATCGTTCTCGTTGGTGTGTCATATCACCCAGTTACTAAAATTTAAAGCTGAAATGTCCTAATGTTCATTTGAATCCTCCCAAAAAGAACGAGTGTGAAGTTAGCCACACCCACAAGTACACTGAAAAAAATAAAATCTCCATTTTCCACGTTTTTTCTCATGGATTTTTTTTCCTTTAGGAGCAAGAATATTCTGAGATTTCCAGTTTCAATTGAACAGTGAAAATTTCATGAGAGTGATGAATAAGTGGTGAAGCATTTAAAAAAGCAAGAGCCACAAATGCTTTGTATACCTTTCTGCTTGTAATATGTTATTGTTATTGGTATTTTTTTCATCACTATAAGACGCCAGATTTGCCACCATCAAGGGGGTAAATGAGGGTTGATATATTTGAAAATTAACAGAAACACAAATGGCTTTGTACACCTTTTGCTTTAATATGTTATTGGTATTTTCTCCATGACTGAATTTTCAAAATATATCAATCCCCCATTTCCCCTCCTTCGACGGCCTGCAAAATGCGATGAAAAAACCAATAACAATACATATTACAAGCAGAAAGGAGCCATTTGTAGCCTTTGTGAATTTTCAAAATATATCAACCCCATTTTCACCTCCTTTGACTGGAAATTCTGGCGTCTTATCAGTGATGAAAGAAAGACCAATAACAATAAAATACTACAAGCACAAAAGTGTACAAAGCCATTTGTGGCCCCCGTGAATTTTCAAAATATATCACCCCATTTCACCCCCTCAACGACCTGGCAAATTTTTGCGTCTCATCAGTGATGAAGAAAAGACCAATAATAATAACATTTTACAAGCAAAAGCCATGTGTGCCCGCTGTGAATTTTAAAATTATATCAACGCCATTTTCACCTCCTTTGACGTCTTGGCAAATTTGCTCTCATCAGTGCCGGAGAAAAGCCCAATAACAATAACAGATTACGAGCAGAAAGGTGTAGAAAGCCATTTGTGGCTTCTGTGAATTTTTTAAAATAACTCCACTATTCCACTGTTAAATCGAACATATTCTTCAGTCTGATCAAATTTTCACTCTTCATTTGAAACTGTAAATCTCAGTGTATTCACGTTCCTAAATGGATGAGAATCCATGTGAAGAAAAACGGAAAGAGAAAATAAAATAATCGAGATTTTATTTTTCTCATGTGGCTTACTTCACACCTCAATGAACGATATACGTATTATGAAGAAATTATCGAGAAATTTATCAGTTGAACTAGATATTGGTACTTATGTAACTGCCTTTTTAGAATGGCTCCTTATTAATGTGTATTCAGGTTTAAAATGGAAAAATCTACTGTAAAAAAATTAAATCTACTATCCGAACAAAAATGCAAATCTTGATCCCCCATTTTTTTTCTTTCGAATTAGGGTGCTTTCAAAATATTCATCAGACGCACTTTAACATCAGGCGTGGGTAAAGTGCAGACAAATTGTTGTTTTATCTAAAATTGCTTTTTTCATTTGGGAAAAACATTTAATTAGGAATTGATCCCTTTTCAATATGAATAACAGTTATTTGAAAGATGAAAAATAGTGACTAAGAGGTATCGTGGTCGCAGATGATGCCGCATTTGATTTTATAAACATTGTGTTCATTTGACTTTCAGAATATCTATCAGATGTAGTGTCCAGCGTAACTTTAGCCGGTTGTTTTCTGTTAGACATTCACAAAAATAACTTCATTTTCATCGTGGATTTTTCAATTCACAGAAACATATTTCTATTCAATATTCAATTGGGAATGTTTCCCCTTTCAATTGTGTTCATATTATAAAAAATAATATTTATTTCACAATTATTTATGGCATAGAAATCTTCATTAGTACAATAAAAAACATAATAATTTAAATACTTAGAGTGTGTTCCATGATCCGCAGTTGTCATCTACAAATTCGACAAAGCTGGCTGTGCATGATCTATAGCTATTATCGCTTCTAGACGATTTCTGTCTCATAAGATCTATGCTGTTAGATTTTTAGTTTGCGCTATTTGTACAAATTTGTATAAATAGGGCAATTATACAGCAATAGCATATATTCTTCATTTTCAAAGTCGAAAAGAATGCACTTGTTATAATTATGCAAAATAATATGGTAATTTAGGATTGAAATGAATAAAAACATCAAATATTTTTGTATTTGTGGTTCATATACACCTACTACCCTACCCTACTAATTTTTGAACCACCTGGTATATCGCGACGAAATTTGGAGGGCTTGAATGGGAGATAAAAACCTACTTTTTCATGAAAAAATCACAGCTAAAAGTTTTGAAATGGCGGCTGAGCACCATCTTCAATAATTTTAGATAGAACTCCCCGTATATTATTCCATTTTCGAAATTTGCTCTTAATTCTCAACAGTTTTCTCAAATACACTTTACTAATTGTTTTCGAAATATTAACGTTTGAAAAGTGACATTCCGGTTTAAAATGAAGTATGGATTTTGGTCACTTCCGGTAAAACATTTTGCTAATAAACGTTGTTATTAATTTGTAGTTAAATCTCTTAATGAATTCGACTAATAAGAGGCGTAAAGAGAGTTTATTAAGGATAAACACTACCGCTTACCGGAAAATCTCGAAGCCTACGAATGTGTTCTGTAAATTCACAATCAAAACAAATTAGTTAGCTAAAAAATAATAATTTATTTTTGAATAACACTTTTATTTAACCCCAACAATAATTTCATCAAGTGTTCAATGTGGCCCCCTCCTAAATCCTGGCAATAGAATGCCCTATTATAAATAGCTTCACTCTTGATGAAAGTCTGTTCATCTATTTCTTCACATGTATCTATTATTCTGCGTTCCAACTCTTCTATTGTTTGGCATTCAGTGGCGAAGATTTTTGACTTTGGATACCCCCAAAGGAAAAAATCTAGAGGTGTAAGATCCGGAGATCTTGGTGGCCATTCTGTACTTCCCCTGCGCCATCGCCCAGAAAAGTTTGTATCGAGGAACTCTCTAGCCATGCGATCGAAGTGGGGAGGTGACCCATCCTGCTGAAATATGATTTCACGATTTTCAAACTCTTCCTGATTGTTTAATACAATTTGTCTTAATCGAGGTTCAATTTCAGTTTCTAAAAGATTTCTGTAGAGAACTCTGATTGCCTCTGATGGAAATTGGCCCAACAACGCGATTGCCCAAAATCCCCGCCCAAACATTCACCTTTTTAGGAAACTGGGTATGTCTCTCTCTAAAAATATGCGGATTAGTATCGCTCCAGTATCGTACATTCTGTTTGTTGACTTTTCCATTAAGAAAAAACGTGCATTCGTCTGCGAAACATACACGTTTTAGGAAGCCCCGTTCTCCTTCAATTGTTCTTGTTAACCACTCACAAACTCCAACCCTCCGGTCTGGATCATCCTCCGTGAGAGCATGCAGGATATTCATTTTATAGGGATGAAACTCTTCTTTTTTTAGGACTCTTCGGACACTTTTTGAACTTACTCCACAGGATTCAGCAACTGCAGGCGTCGACTGAGTCGGATTGATTACCATTTCAGCAACAATTTCTACCTTTTTTTCTTCTTTAAGAGGCGGTCTTCCTGATCTTGGAGCATCTTTCAGCGTATCAGTTGCTTGCAGCTTATTCAAAAGTTTGCGCAAATATGATCTCGAAATAGGATTTTCGGGAAATCTATCATTAAACTGTGATTTTTCCATGAAAAAGTAGTTTTTTATCTACTATTCAAGCCTTCCAAATTTTGTGCGATACACCAGGTGGCTCAAAAATGAGTAGGGAGGAATGGACTTTAGACGAGCACTATATATGGATGCCATTGAGTGCGAAGTGCTTGCACGTGAACTTATTTTCTTTTTATCTTTCCACACACCTGTGTACTGTTCAAATTGGTTGCCGAATAAGAACTCCTAATCAGAAAACAGTACGCCTCAAATCAAAACGCAAAACTTCCTGGTAGCTTCCAATTCAAGCGCTATAGGCGAAGTAGGCAATGAATAATTGGTAAGACGAAATGTACATCATATTAGCCATCCTCCTCTAGTGTGAGTAATTTCTCCCTAACGTTAGTCGTAGCTCATTCGAAGTGGAAAGGGCTTAGACATATATGTCAGGTCTCACCAATGATTTATTGCCCACTTCGCAATCCGGAAACGTTTTAACGTTATCATTGAAAGGGAACCGGCTGGCTGGTTTACCCCTCAAACTTGAACAACACAATACTCCCACAAACCAAACCCTTAAATCAAATAAGTAAACTCAAACAACTCTACTGTCTTTGGAATTATTTTGAGCTGGTTTTCTTAGGTGTTGCATGGGGTATCGCACCCTATGTATACTATCACCATTGTTACCAACAGACAGACATGCAATAAAAAACTTAAAATATCAAAAATTTAACATTTAGGACATTACTCCCATAAGCGGAAGCAGGAGGGGAGTCTAATCGGAAATACCAAAATGACCAAAACCTGTATATACCTTGTCATCGCATCAGCGAGGACACGGCCTTCGCTCTTCATATGAAGAGCAAGCCCGTGTTCATACCATAGTTTTAAGGAACATGTGTATAGTAGCAATTAATGTGTGAATATTAGGTTTAGTCAAAATGTATTGAATTGTACCCTTAATAAATATTTTTGGATTTTTGGCCGGCTGGTCAGGTTGACGGGAGTCTTATCAATATATGAAGTCAAACACGGTTGGGCGCGACCAGTACTTGGATGGGTGACCACCTGTCACGAGATATGACGATAGATATACCGTCCTTTGGAGGGAATGTTGAGATGGCGGGCCCAAGTTCATGAATGGTGAGCTCGTTAATGAACTTCACCTCTGGAAACACCAGAGGATTCGACAAAATTTACGGTTGGGGGTGTGGCGGCGGCGTCGGTGTTTAGTCTTGGTCGCAGAAATAGACCGACGTTAAATAAAGACATAAAAAAAATCCTTGAACTCTCTGGTTTGTGAAAAATCGTATATTATCTTCGAGATGGTTCCACTAATGTTTCCTTATACTCTTATGATATTGTTTTCTGTTGCAATTAGGAATTCAAATTTGGTATGGCTATGCTATTTCGTAAATGTATCATACGAACTTGATACTTTGGTAAATGACTGAGACTTTTCATTTCGAACGGAAACGGGTATTTTAGATTTTAATGTTTTGTGTCGAAGGTGAAAAAGGAACAATAATGGTCTGTTATATAATCTGGCACAGTAATCCAAAATCTACAAGTTCATCATTACAGTACAGTAATATAACTTCACAAAGTGTGTAAAGTATAGAATGACAATCAATGAAATGAAGAACTAATTCTTATGGGATTTTTTTATATGAATCGGCCTCTCGTACCTAGAATCATCGTTATAGTTTCCCAGTAAATTGTAGTTAAACTTCTAGTAATCCTGTTCTTTAACACGCTTTCATCAGCTTGATCTGTAATGTATGTATGAATGTAATGGAATCTTTCAATTCCATGTTCACCCACTTTCTGGTGTCAGAATTATTTGAAAATTTGCACGTATCAAGAACCGATAACGATACATAATTTCATAGCTATGACCTGGTATTCTCACCAAGATCTTCAGCTCATAATAAAAAATTCCAGAAATTTGGTGGGTGCGCGGACCTCCGCAATTTCACCAAAAGTTAGTAAACACATCCCATGTGGATGAATCAGAGTTTTTCTCCCGTAGTTCAAAACGTGCTTTTGTAGCCATATGGACTAACAAGTTAAAAATAAAATTATAGGTTGAAAAAACACGCTTTTGTAGCAATATGGACTATAAAGTTGAAAATAATAAGAATAAAAAATTATCTTCAATGTAAAAAAGCAAGGGGTGCTCTCACTTAATCTAGTGTTTCGGATTCTCATCATATCTTTTCCCTTCAAATTAACCAGTATAAAAAAATCAACAACTTTTTTTTATGTATCTTGAAAAACAAAACATGATTCAAAATTAATACACAGGATGTGAAATAAACTCTAACATCTACCTTTACGAATAGCTAGTGGAAAAGAAAATAACACTCAACTGATATCAAGCACTCCACCCTTTTTTACATTGAAGGTAAATTCCTGGCCAATGACTTTATTATTATTATTTTAAACTTTTTAGTCGAGTTTTGTTTTTTCATACTATATTTTTATTGTAACAATATTTGCTACATCAGTTTCAGAGATGGAGTTGGTCTTGCTTTCGACAAACATCTCTAGATCACAAAATCATGCGAAAAATAATGACAAAATCTCCATTACTAGTTTTTTAAATATTTTACTTTTTCTTTCGAGTACCAAAGTTATTGTTTTTCCAATCAATATTTGTCAAGGTCATGTTCATACCAAATTTTTACTTTCTTGATGTAACAGTCTCCTGGAAAAAAGGCCGGATAGACAAACTTTTGTGTACATGATCCTATAAATGTTTTTTTTTCTGTCAGGAACATATCCCTAATAACTACAAAATTGTTGTCCTCCTCCGATCCCCTTGAAAGAATAATAAACAACAACGAAATTCTCCCTTATCCGCTGAAGTGAAGAAAAAAGGAAATAAGTTAAAGATGAAGTGAACTAAGGTATCCTAGAAAGAAGAAATTGAACAAAATAACAAAGCTATCAACCACGCTATTTACTTGAATGTATATGAATCTTCATATAAATCTATATTTGCATACTCTGCACTGGTAGGTATGAAGTTCAAATTGTGAAAGGTCGACTTGTACTTGAACTTTCTTTCCAGCGATATAAGGAGAAATTTTAAATTTTTGATGTTCTATTGTATAGAATTTGCCTAAAAATTTGTCATTGATATTTTTAGATATGACATGCATTTTAATTTTCAATAGACAAAATGATGTTTCCCCTATATCATTTTCTTGGTTTTTCATATTAAATATAAACCATTTATCATTATTTTCAGAGTAGGTAGAAAATAAATTCTAATTTCTCACGATACATTCCAGACGTTAGCAATCTAACCATGGAGAAATCGATTTCAATGTTTATTTTCCATATTGTCTAGTGAGATTCCGAAGATGTTTTGTAGTCGTGGTTTATATACAGTTCGAATGACTAATCCTTAGATGGGATAATAGTCGGCTACTTGTGACAGAAATGATCACGAGTTCTCGTTTTGGTATTGATAATGCACGTATCTTTATCACGATACTATTCAGCAGTAGTTTCCCTACGTGATATTTCTGAAGTGAAATCTTTCTTACATCGATACTTCTCTGCCAACTCAGGTTTCGCGTACAAACTAATTATTTCCAATAACATCATATGATGAAAATACATTATTAAGTAATCATATGCTTTTTATTTATTTGGGTTTCATAATGAAACCCCAATCCAAGTAAAAAGGAAAAAGTTGAATACGTGACGTGAGTTATTCTGTTTTATAAATAAATATGATTGTGCGACAAACTTTTCACTTTCTTTACAGAATACATCTAATGTTTTTTCGCGCAATAGTATGTATGCTTATCTTAATTATTTTTTTGTTGGTCCGGCTACTGCATAATGACAGATTATTTTAATATTCAGTCTATAAGGTATGATATTATAAGTCTGTAATGATAAAGTAAAACATAATTGCAACAAAATTGTAATTTACATTGTATTATTCAAACTATTACAGGTGTGGTAACTAAAACTACAAAAATATATTGATCTAGTAAAAACCTCAACATGAAATACTTTTTTTTTAACTTGGAGAAGATTCTTTATGGACACTTTTTGGTAGTGTAGATGTATCTAAAAACTCCTCCCCATAGACTCGTGTGGCCGTGGCCTCCGATGACACTTTTGGTGATAGTTTTCGTGCATTTTCCTAGTTATTGTATACATCTTTTCGTGGTTTTCCCATTCGAGTTATGGTTGAAGTCACACAAAATATAGCGTTATAATCAATAGTCATCTACGATAACAATATTAATATTATTTAATAAATATTGTTCTTCCTCAGCATTTGAAAGAAAATATTCCATTTTTTCTGCACTCAATATAATACCTTCAGATACAGGAAAATATTGCCTAACTTTCTTATATCTTGTTCTTCATTCGTAGTACGCAGCATGAAATATTTCATCCAAAATCTGGATGCTTTATAATATGCGACCAATATCGTATATTTGATAGTTTAATTTTTTTCATCTTCAAGCACCATATTTACACTGACTTCTCATGGTCGGAAGACTCTTTAGCTTCGTCTGTTGTTTCACCGATTAAAGCTTTATATGTAATTCGTACAAAATTAACATAATGCCAAATTTATTGGAAGGATAAAATACCCATTAAGCTGGCAGAACCACCTTGTATTTTTGTTTTTCTTGTACATAATTGTAGGCTTATTATATCAAAATATCATACGCTTATCTCAAACCACCATAAACTGTCAAAGGCATATCTTTTCAAATCATCCCGCCCCATTTTTTTAAATTACCCTAGTAAAAAAAATGCCCGGATAAATCATGTGTTTTGCTGGCAGAATCAAATCCATATTTGGATATTTTCCCATAAATCTAACTTGGGCATAGTTCAAGATTCATTTTAGGCTCTTCTTTGCCGATTTTCCTAATAATAAATATTTTTTAATGGGTTCTGCCTTTAGCGTAAAGCTAGCAAAACCCCACCATAATCAAACCCTTAAGAATGAATCTACTTCAACCATTAATTTAGTGTCTGAATATGTTTTCCGGAGACATATATTGAAAATCGAGAGGGAAAAAAACAGGAAAATGAATCCTAATGATTCGTTCCATCACATTAGATAGTTTCCAGTTAAACGGAACATCTGATGAATATGGAGTTCGAAGAAATGTAAAAAAATCGGCACCTTGTTCAAATTATGATTAAATGTTTTTCAATGGAGTTATTGAAAAGCGTGTAATTTCAGTCTTTTTAGGGTTCAATCTGAATATATTTCCCGTAGACACTAATTGAAAAACAAATGCTATCATTCGAGAGTAAAAAAACGGAAAAGTGAATACGATTGATTCGATAAACACATAATTTTGAGGTATTTTGCCAATATTGCATAAAAACAAATAATTATTTAGAAACATTTATTTATGAGAAAAAATATAAAATCGAGATATCTGAGTAATCTGGAGTATATAAATAAACTCGTGCTTTTTACATGGGCCAAACAGGCAGAATATTTAAAAGGCGATATCAGAATAAATAAACTGTTTCGTCAATAGTAAAGGAAATTAAAATTTTGCTACTCACCTCTTGACTGAAAAACATTGTTTTGCTAACAAGTTTGAAATATTACATGGACAAGAAAGGTTGTAAACTCGATCTTCTAGAAAGTTTGGAAATAATTAAATACAGAAAGTCCCATATGAATATAATAAAATAAAAGCCTATGCGTTTTTTTATTGAGCTAATAATAAGCCTGAAATGAGTAAAAAAATATGGTGGTTCTCGTAGCTAGATGGGGGTGTAAAGATCTATAAATAAGGAGCATTCTAGAATGACTTTATCTCAATAGGCATCTGACAACTGTTATAGGGGGTTGAAATGGTTGAAAAACAAAAATATAGGGTGATCTACTGAATTTTAGTGGAATAATGAAATATATTTACTAATAAAAAACACAGTTTTGGAATTGTGGTGACAAATTTGAGTGAGAGGGTTTTTGAAATGTATATGTTTGTTGTGATTTCTTATGAATAATCACATTGATAACAATTAATTGTGTCTACTAGTATTGCTCGACTATTCTAAGGCTTTTGATCGAATCAGTCACCAACTTCTTTTATCAATTCTGAGTTACCTGGGGTTCACTATGAATTTAATGCAATATCTCTACTCAAAAATTACCTTCTCAACCGATATCAAAGCGTTATCATAAATAATGAAAAATCTAAATCTCTAGAAATAAAGAATGGTGTTCCCCAGGGATCAATTTTGGGCCCTCTTCTTTTTGTTCTCTACACTTCACAATTCTCAAAATCCTTACGTTACGCTTCAATGCACTGTTATGCTGATGACACGCAGATGTATTTAAATTTCGAAGAAAACTCCTACAACTTGGCACTTGACCAAATGAATCATGATTTGAATACTCTCATAACCTTATCAAATGAATACTGCCTTACTGCGAATAAATCTAAATCATACGTTATGCTATTCGGGAGGACAGCAGCAAGAAATCGTTGCAAGAATTTATTGAATATACGTGTTGACGGAGGTCCCCTACCCACCGCAGATACAACAAAAAATTTGGCATTGTACCTTGATAATGCATTACGCTTCACTACACATGTATCTCATATTTTAAAACAGGGTTATATGAATCTAACCATTCAAACAGAAATATGTTGAACAAAAAAAGTAAAATGATACTATGTGATGCATTAGTGTTGTCACATGCAAACTATGCAGACGTGGTTTATGGACCAGGGCTGATGAAATCTGACGAAATGAGACTTCAAAAATTGCAGAACTGTGTGAGACTTATTACAGGCACAAGAAAGCGGGAACATGTTACGCAACATTTAAGGAATCTTGGTTGGCTGAACATGGAGGCTAGGCGTACACTACACTCCAGTACGATTTTTCATAAATTACTAACAACTGGGAAACCTCCTTATCTATTCAAGAAACTGATTTTCAGAACTGACATTCATAATCTCAACTCCGGTTACCCAGTGATTTCAAATTATTACAAATAAAAAAATTCAAAAAAAAATATGAAGCAATATTTATTTGATAACAATTTTCCAAATTTCTTAGTATAATATAATAATTATAATGGCAAACTTGAATCGGCACATCACTTTTTCTCCGCTTATATGTACTGATCACTGTATTTTTTTTTTAGGAATAGTATTTTCTTTTGTTATATTCTTATGGTTAGACTTTTATTTTTCTCGGAGCAGTTTGAATAGTCTACCATATTCTATTGTATATACTTTATTATTGATTATGAATTTATTATGATAAGTTACTCCACTGGTTGGATGGAAGAGCAATTCTTGCCATGAGCAATCATGTGCAGGCATTGAATCCTGCCTTTTGTTAGGATTTAAGCTAACTGCTGTACCTGCAATAAAAGCATTTATTATTATTATTATTATTAATTTGATAATTTCAACATCATTACTTGAATTACACCTGGGATGAGTATAAAAATTATTACATTTGAAATGATTCTGACGTATGTTTGGGTTCTCTAGTATTTCACTTATATTTCGATCTCTACAACATTTTATCACACACAATTTTAGCAAATCCAATCATTTATCTGTTGTATATGTCTGTAACTTGATGATTTTGTAATTATGCACACATTTTATCGTATCCCTGAAGAAGGCAAAAATTTCGCCGAAACTGCAAAAACTGCAAAATTTTAGTGACGCATTCCACTAGTCCACTTGCTCGTGATCTTTGAACAAAAAAAATATCATCCTAGAACCTGAAAACACTATACATTGTAACGAATTTGGCGTTCGTGGCAATTGAAATACTAAATTGATTATTCTCCGTTTATCTTTATTTCACAAACAGAAAACAATAAAAAACTCCAACAATATAACACAATCGGAATTCACTGCATTCACATCGGAAGTACCTCACACATCAGTGCACCTTCAAACAGAATCAATGAACTTTACCTTGATGAACTGTCCCACCCTAGCGCACGCTCTCTTTTATAACATCCAGAAAATTATCGGTGGTGGCCTTCTTGAGCCCGCCATGACGTCAGCTAGATACGCAACAACATGACACATACTGTTTTCGTTTTCGTAACAATATGATATTGAAAGTACATTTACATTGGACTTTCAGAAGCACCAAACGAAGATTAGAGCCGTGGAAGGTGACAGCTAGTTGCCTTTAGCGTTATCGTCCGATAAACAAGAAATTTCCAATAAGTATATTATAATCACCAAACTGGGTCAGCTTTTTATTAAAAATACTCGATTGATTCGATGTCCATTTATCACACTTCGAAAACACAACACAATAATGTACTTTGACATAAAATACTCTCACAGTTTATTACTAAAATGTACCGCGAACCGCACTGCACTAAATTCACTGAATTACTACTTCTTGAATGAGTGACTACTCTTTGGCGGTACGTCCTACTTATATATCCTCGTCCTTGGTATCCAGAATCTGACGAACGTGATGGTAACCTTACACTGCAATCTCGTTGCAAATGTCCGCTCTTACCATACCTGAATAAGTTTTCTCTTGACACTGTTTGCGATTTATTCTTGAGTTCCAGTTCATCCAGTATTCTGCTGAGTATCTGTTCTATGCTGTTGCTTTGTTCCTCTTCTTGGTCACCGTACTCAGTTCCGAGCCGCAATTAATTCTCCATACTTGCGATGCTGGTCTTCTGGGATGGTCTGTAATATGCCAAAGCAGGCCCCCTCAAAGCCACTATAAGACCCGTAGCCTTTTCTTCGATCTGCCTAGGATATAGGAACCATGGTGACTGTCCATCCAAAGTCGGTGGTTTTACGGAACCCTGTCACGGTGGTCTTGGATCTGCAGTTTTCTCATTCACTTCTCGCACCGCTCACACTTCTTTATTTGCTTCTCGGACTGCCTTGACTAATTTTCTCGTACCACAGTAACTTCTTTCTCTGCTTCTTCTCCTACTGCATTAAGTTCTTTTTTTTGTTCTGTGATTAGCCCCTTGGTTTTCTGAGTAATCTGATCGAACAATACTATCTGTGTTCTCGTTCTTTGTTTCGTTCTTCCAGAATTTTCTGGAAATATTGTCCTCCTCTTCTTTTTCTCTCTGACGACGTTCCTCATTCCTTGTTTTTCTTTCAGTTTCTGTTCCTTCTGATCTTGTCTTTCTCTCTCGTTGTTCCTCCTCATTTTGTTGGCAACCCCCTCCTCTTGTTTTTCTCTCTGCCATCGGTCCTCATCCTCTTGTTTTTCTATCCGCCGTCGTTCCTGCTCCTTTTGTCGACGTTCCTCTTCACGTTTTTCTATCCGCCGTTGTTCCTCCTGAATGCTTTTTTTTAGCAGTCGTCTCTCTTGCTCGCAAACTCTGCTTGATAATTTGATTACGGCCATCTCGTATTCACCATTATTTTTCTCGATTCACACTTGTGACACCAACTGTTACAAAACTGGGTCCGTTTTTATAACAATACTGATTAATTTAATGTTCTGTATTACTCTTCGAAACCACAACACAATAATTTACTCTGACATTATAATACTCAATCACAGTTTACTACTAAAATGTACCACCGCACTGCACTAAATTCACCTTGAACTCGCTATGAGTGAATGACTACTTCTTGAATGACTGACTACCCTTCGGTGGTTACTCCGACTCATATATCTTCGTGCTTGGCATTCAGAATCGTCTGGAGTGTGTGAGATAAACAACGTAGGGCGTACTGTACTTATTTTCGTAACAATATATGAATATATCAACACCCTGAAACCTTATACCATGCATTAGTGGAATCTATCATTCAGTACGTTATGTTGGGAGAAGTCCGGAAGGTCCACCTGAATGCTTTACAGATCCTTCAAAATTGATTCATCAAAACTAATTTACGCAAAATAAAAACTAACCCGACTGGAAGACTATATGTCGAATCCAAATTATTCGATATCCTGTAAAACAGTACTCCAATTTGTAGTCAGTAATAAAACATATATCACTCTGATAAACCATAAATATCCCACTAGGAGTATTATAAATATACCACTAGGAGTAAAATGTGTTTTTACCAAGCACATAACGTCGATTGGTCATAGATGCTTTTCTCACCTTGCCCCCCGCTTGCTTCATCTACTACCGGACGACCTGAAATTCCAAAAAGTTATATTCAAAAAAAGCTGAAAAATGGATTCTATATTTCATAACTTAATTGACCAGTGATCTGATATACTCACTAATTATTTATGTTCATTATATCAATATATTTTTGTGTTTGTCATAAGCTCTAGAACTATCTGTTTTTTTTCTCACATTCATATACATTTTTGTTTTATTCATTTACTTAGGGTTTCTTACCATTATGTTGAAACTGATGGAACGAAGAAAAAGCGTTACTCATACACAAGTTCTTGAGTGAACTTACATGAGTTCTAACCTCATTCACTTTGTTTGCATTGTACTGTTACTATATTTTTTCTGTACAAATTATAAGCTTGTTGTTTATTGGTATGACATGTAGGTATGTAGCCTGCTGAGTGATTACAAATTTAATAATGTATTATTATTATTAAGACGAAAAGAGTGAGTTCAGGCTGATAGTTGTTTTTTGAACGTTAGGTTGCTTGTTAGGTGAATGCAAAGCCCTCACTATTGACCATTGATCATGTAGTGTATCAAGATAGAAATATGGTAGGTACTATGATAGAACATGGTGGGCACTTCCAAATGTTTATAGGTAATATCGGGCAATGAATTGATGAAAAAGACCATTCGACTAGTATAAATGGAATTTTACCTATTGATGCCTTCCACCTATTGGACAGGATATCCTTATTGCCAAAATTATTTCAATTATTTCAACTCATTGCCAAATTTTAGGTATATTTGTATATTGCCTGAAACCAAAAACTTTAGGAAACTTAAAAAAATGGATTAATAACATGAATGAATTCGATTTGAATAGCCAAAAAAGAGAAACAAAAATTTCTGTGGTATTGATATGGAAAACCTATCACTTATATTACCGTCTTATAGCACCTGATTTCACAAAAATGCCTGACATAAATTCCCGAACTTAGAGAAAAATCTGATTTGGACAGAGATTCCTGATTTGTACAGGAACTTCCCAAAGTTGACAAAAATTCCTTGTAAGGTTACCAATGAAAGTAAAATATGTACTAACTTTATTGTTTGTGAACAATATTGTAAATTTCTTTTTTTTTATATACTTTCATTTTTCATACTTTTCTGTAGTATCATTATATGTTTTAAATGAGGGCCATACACATACAAGTAATTACAAGTATTGCTTTGTGATGCTATTGTTTATTAACAATTTTGTTACGCATAGTAATAATAAAAATTTGCCTAGAAACTCAGTGAATTTATTATTACATTATTATTATAATACGTACAATTTACTTTCGTCAAATTGATCTTGGACCTATTGAAATTATGTAAACTGTATCTGAAATGATCGTGAGGAATGCTTTTGTAATTGTGGTTGACTAATAACCTAAGAGCAATAGGTAGCTTGTGACGTCAGCATCTTCGATATTCGTGATTCTGTATAACGAACAATTTCTCATAACGGAATGAAAGTGCAAAAATTCTGGCAAACAATACCATTCAAATTAGGCGCAATATATTTAAAAATTGTATTCAGATAAAAAAAATCTTTGTGAGCGTAGAATTGCGCTAACTTGCTCAAGGTATCCAATCACTGGAATAGTTATTTTCGAAATGCCAAATTAGCCTTATTTATTGAGTGAGTGGCGTGCTGAGAACAAAATGATTAAATATTCATTATTGGGATCTCTAGATTTAGATATTGCCAGTTTTAATTGTATTGATTCCTCTTCATTTCAATATATTTTGTTCTTGAGTTCCTTTCTCAATTGAATTAGTATTCAGTAGTAATATCCCTAGGACATTGATAATAGACGAGATAATTTTGTGACAATCGAAAGCTCGTTCCTCGGTAACCGCCCGAAGCCAAAGGCTGAGGGCTGTTACCAAGCAACGAGCTTGAAAAATTTGTCATAAAATTATGAGGCATTTGTCAATGTCCGAGGGATATTCGGCGGAAAATTTTTTGACAAAAAATTCATAACTCAACACATTGAAACATTTATTTATTTATTAAAAGTACAGTAAGTGAAAGTACAATTATTAAAATTTAACTTAACATTAGATTCGTTGCTGTTCTCTAATATAGAAGATCTATCACCACGCATAATATTTATGATCTTGTTGTGGTGTTCTTGATCGAGATTTAAGTATGGTTTTATAGAATTTTGATTGCGATGACCAGTAATTTTCAGCAATTGTTTTTCTTCTACACCACTTTTTGCCAATTCGCTAACAGCAGTTGATCTATTCGAGTGATTTGTTATCTTTTTGTCCCTTACATTCAAGCCAATTGCCTCAGCAGTAGATTAAGTCCATCCATTTATTGTATTTCTTCCAACAGTTACATTATCGTACCATTTGTCAGTTTCAGTTTATGAAAAAGACGTACAGGGCAGCTTTGTCTTTCATTATTGGAAACCAACCATTTACTACTTGTGCAGCTTTTAGAACCACCTTGGCACGTTTTACTGAACACCGGATTGTATTCAATGCGATTTGTTGGAGTCATCGTTATTTTTCTCGATTTGAAAAAAATCCACCATACAAGCAACTGCCTCTCCTCCTCGCCACGCTAATTCTACAGCAGCAATATGGTAGAATTTACGCATAAGACCTTCAGGAGTATTTTCATCCCATAGCAATATTATTTTGTTAACTTCAGACAAATTTAACGAAACTGAACTGGACTTACGTTTACATGGATCTGCTTGTAGTTTCTTCCTGATTGCATCGCGGGCATCTCGGGCTGGTTTAAATACTATGTTGTAAAACGGGTCAATCATAATATTATAGTCATTATAGTACTCTGCTTGCAAAAGTTTGCATGAAACGTTCCACATTGCTCTCACCGTTG
This sequence comes from Gonioctena quinquepunctata, assembly GCA_018342105.1. NCBI lineage: Eukaryota > Metazoa > Arthropoda > Insecta > Coleoptera > Chrysomelidae > Gonioctena > Gonioctena quinquepunctata. The sequence goes on along the minus strand of JAFIRS010000571.1, from coordinate 578,299 downwards.
CTTCTTTAAATTCGGTCCCGTCTTTCTTTCTCATATTTACCGCCCAATCTTTTAGTATCAACGCCAATTCTTCTAAGCTTCTATGTTCATTTAATTCATATTTTCGTTCGCAGCAAAATTCCATAAATATTCCCCAAATATATTTGTGACTGTAGGTTGTATTTCTAGGAATTTTTTCTTTGATTAGCGCATTTATACTTTGAACATTCGCATTGCCAAAACGTGACATTTTGAAATTTATTTGGAATGAAGTTGTCAAACTCAATCGTGTTGTCATAGTGATTGATAATTGCACTGAATGCAATGACACAGAATGACAAAATTTAAGGTTTTAAAAAAATTTTAAATTTTTTTTTAAAAAAATTTTGTCATTTTGTGTCATATGAAACAATTTCACTCAATCATGTCAACATTACACTGATAATTGCATTCAGTGCAATTATCAATTACTATGACACCACGATTGAGTTTGACAACTTAATTCCAAATATATTTCAAAATGTCACGTTTTGGCAATGCGAATGTTCAAAGTATAAATGCGCTAATCAAGAAAAAATTCCCAGACTATGACACCACGATTGAGTTTGAACTTACTTGCCCTGGAATTTTCGCAACGAGAATATAATTAAATGAACATAGAAGCTTAGAAGAATTGGCGTTGATACTAAAAGATTGGCAATATAGAAAGAAAGACGGGACCGAATTTAAAGAAGCAACGTGAAGACAATGTGGAACGTTTCGTGCAAGAAAAGTACTATAATGACTATAATATTATGATTGACCCGTTTAACAATATAGTATTTAAACCAGCCCGAGATGCCCGCGATGCAATCAGGAAGAAACTACAAGCAGATCCATGTAAACGTAAGTCCAGTTCAGTTTCGTTAAATTTGTCTGAAGTTAACAAAATAATATTGCTATGGGATGAAAAATCTCATGAAGGTCTTATGCGTGAATTTTACCATATTGCTGCTGTATAATAGCGTGGCGAGGAGGAGAGGCAGTTGCTTGCCTGGTGGATTTTCAAATCGAGAAAATTAACGATGACTCTCCAACAAATCGCATTGAATGCAATCCGGTGTTCAGTAAAACGTGCCAAGGTGGTTCTAAAAGCTGTACAAGTAGTAAATGGTTGGTTTCCAATACTGAAAGACAAAGCTGCCCTGTACGCCTTTTTCATAAACTGATATCATAACGAGGCGACAATATTACCTCACCACGACTGCTCTTAAAACCAAATCGACGGTGGAAAAATGAAACTGATAAATGGTACGATAATGTACCTGTTGGAAAAAATACAATAAATGGATGGACTAAATCTGCTGCTGAGGCAATTGGCTTGAATGTAAAGACAAAAAGATTACAAATCATCGAATAGATCAACTGCTGTTAGCGAATTGGCAAAAAAGGGTGTAGAAGAACAACAATTGCTGAAAATTACTGGTCATAGCAATCAAAATTCTATAAAACCATACTAAAATCTCGATCAAGAACACCACAACGAGATCATAAATATTATGCGTGGAACATCTTCTATAGTATAGAACAGCAAAGAATCTGATGTTAAGTTGAATTTTAATAATTGTACTTTCACTAACTGTACTTTTAATGTATTAATAAATGTATCATTGTGTTGAGTTATAAATTTTTTTGTCAAAAAATTTTCCGCCGAATATCCCTCGGACATTGACAAATGCCTCATAATTTTATGGCAAATATCTCAAGCTCGTTGCTTGGTAACAGCCTTCAGTCTTCGGCTTCGGGCTGTTACCAAGGAACGAGCTTTCGATTGTCATAAAATTATCTCGTCTATTATCAATGTCCTAGGGATATTACTGCTGATAATCGATTCTCACTTCAACATCGAGCGAATAACTGTAAAACATAAAATAGATCACATAACATTGGTTGAGAATTAAGGTCCTTTGTCCATTTTTTTGTAGTTTTTTCTTTGTTTGTTATAATTACTCACGTTTACTTTAACATTCATAACAGCTCGCTCGATTCTCATGGATTATTGAACAAGGAACACCTTTATGTTATCGATAAATACATAAATATAATTAACATAGATTGTGTGGAATGTAGGTAGGCACACCTTGGCCCTGAAGATATCGGCCATATTATAATGAAGATCACGCAGAAAGTTTCGATATTATGTAAGTGCTCAGACTGTCGTGCGTAGACGTTAATAGCAACTTTCTCGGATGTCACGAATTTGTTTTCATTCACGAAATTCAGTAGTTCAGTTACACAGCAATAGCTATTAAACAACAAATATTCAACGTATAAATATAATTCTGAACTCAAACAACAAAGAATAAAAGTATGAGAAGAAATGCTTCATAGATAGAACAATTCATGCAGACTGCCTCCCACACCAAGAGCTCTTCTACAACGTACTGAAAATAATAGAAAATATAACATGTAGAATCAAAAAAAAAAAAAAAAGACAATATATCAGATGTGTGCATAATGGAAATTTATTTAACTTGGCATACCGAAAATTATAACACACTAACACGAATAAAAAAAATATTGAAGCAAGAAGTAGAAAAATGACATATTCACAAATAAGAAACGAGATAATAAAATCATTTGTGACACATAATTCAAGGCAAATGGATATATTTGACACAAAAATTTTAATTTCTATTCTATTATTCAATCAAGCCCACTTTTTTTTACTTACACTGGCCAATCCATCAACGTACAGCATTGTACGTCTCAATAATACCTTCAATGGTACGTACCTATCTTTCCGTAATATTTCTTTATAATTCAACATTCCGAAAAATGTACACGGAAATTTACAATTTTAATCCTTAACAAATTGATTTTCATCAAAATAGAATATTCAACAAGCTCTGGTATTTTACCACTAAAAAATAATTGTAGGAATGTTACTGACGTGGGAATTGTTGAGAAGTCGATGAATAATCGCCCCGAAACTTATTCAGGAGTCTCCTGATCGTTTACGACATGAATAATGATTTTCCCTTATGTATTTAGCGTTTTAACACGCATTTATTATTACCTTCACCTGTATGTAACGAAATCTTTGAGATTAATTTTCACCCATTTCCAGACGTCCGAATCATTTGAAATTTTGACAATAAAATAATTTCATAGCTTTGAGCTGGTATTCCACCAATATCGTCAGAAAAGAAATGCCTGATTTACATTACAAAGATTTGTTGAGTGCGCTGGTTTGCTCAGCACTTTCACCAAAAGTTAGTAAAAACTTCAATCCATGTGCGGATGAATCAATCGAAGAGTTTTTCTTCCGTAGTCGGAAAATTTGAAAACCACGCTTTTGTTGCAATATGGAATAAAAATTAAATTAAAGTTAAAAAAACTAAGCAAATATGGTCTAAAAAGTTAAAAATAATAAGAATAATGTCATTGACCAAAAAATGTCCTTTTATGTAAAAAAAGCGTGGGGTCCTCCTTACTTACTTTTCCTAATGAATCTATTTTTACGAATAGGTAGCTAGCGATAAAAACCCTAAATAACTGATATCAAGCACCCCACGCTTTTTTACAAAGGAGGAAATTTTTTGGTCAATGGCTTTATTGTTATTATTTTTAACTTTTTAGTCCATATTGCTATAAGAGTGTTTTTTAGTTTTTTGAAACTATAATTTTTTTCTACTACTCCTTGAATTAGTGTCATCAATGAATGTAATTTTTTCGAGCAGTGAGTAAAAAATAAGCTGTATCTTTTTCTGTAGTTGATTCAATTCATTCAAATAACTCTCCTATATTAGCTCTAGTTACATCTACTCCGTTCACGTTTTTGTTGGTTCAATGAGCACCTCCTTGGAGGGGGATAGTAGTAGAGATTTGGTTTTTGTATATATATATATATATATATATATATATATATATATATATGTCAATATTCAGATAATAGCTCATTTACCGCAAACGGAAATTTGTTACTGAAACCTTAGACTCCTCACGATCTATTGAGGACAGTCCCTATTGAAAAAATTAATTGATCCAAATGAAAACTATTACGTCTCTGGGTTCATGGCTATTGAAATACTTTTTTACACCTCGTAAACAGTAATAAACTCTGATCGCTAAAATATACCGTGCACTTCTCTGCACTCCAAATCTTTCATTTAACTCGCTTTCCTGACAGAACTTAACTTCGCTTGCGATGTACCGCCTTTTATAAGGTCATTAGAAACTAGACCATCTGCGACGATCACTTTTTGATCCATTCGACGATTCTGGGGCGTTCTTTCTGTTTATCCTGAAACATTTCCGTAATATGAGTCGCCAGTTGCGTTACGAAACATGCAGTGACGTAATGTATTCGTTTCCGTAACAATACTTTAGTTAGGTATATTTGGTAATTTATGCAGATGAAAGAGTGTTTTCATACTATTATTTGAGTGCTTATTTTGGAGATATCAAAGTATGATCTTTAATAACTTAGAAAGTAGATGCGAATCTTTATTTTGACTGTTTTCTACAGAGTTGCTAATTGCTGCGAAAGTTCGCATTAGGTAACTGCTGGGGTGGTGGAATTCTGGAGTTTTGGGAAGGAAATCTGCAATTATTTTCTTTACTGAAGTATGTTGAATTTATAACTTGGCAAGTTTTGATAGTCAATAAATTCAATTTAACGTGATGATATGTAGAACAATTTTGAAATTTAACTTGTTCTATTTCATATTGCAAACAATTTAGTTGGATTACTTAGTTTTAATAGTCAATAAATTACGTTTAACGTGATGATATTTAATACAAGATTAATATTTAACTTTGCTTGTTGTTCTATTTTATACTACAAACAATTTAGTTGGATTACTTAGTTTTAATAGTCAATAAATTACGTTTAACGTGATGATATTTAATACAAGATTAATATTTAACTTTGCTAGTTGTTCTATTTTATACTACAAACAATTTAGTTGGATTACTTAGTTTTAATAGTCAATAAATTACGTTTAAGGTGAACCGGCAAGGATGGCTCCTGCTCTGTCGAAAGAGAAAAAATTGAGATTGCTCTAACAGCGATTGGGTCCCAAAGGCACTTATGTTGTTTCCAATATTCAATTAATGAACATTTTTATTATCACTATTGAGCTAAATACGTTCTTAATGTCATTAATTCAATGTCGTTAGTACAATAACACGAACAGTTACACGAAAAACGAGAAGAAATAAGTTAAGTGAGATGAACAGGAAAAGAAAATCTCGTGCCTAGACAGGTCCTATCGTGCTACACACGTACGAACTAGAAGGGAGAAAAGGTGGAGGATCGGGCCGATCTACTTGGTCGGGAGGTCCGGGCCTCCCGACAACGCGATATGGGGAACGCAGTTATTTAGTCGACCAACGAGTCCCGACGTCGGCCCCCCGATATCGGTCCCGATAAATTGGTACGTCTGTAGGCCCCTTAAGGCCTTGTGATTCGTTAATTGTTATTGCACATGCCAAGCAAATAGGGAATGGTTTTCGGTGAATATATGCATTACTTATTATCTTCACGCGTTCTATATAACTCGTATGTTATATTGTGGCTGCATTTATTTTTTATAATTTGTAGTTTTTAGATTTTTTCCTTTGTATAGGCCAATGATCCACCTTCATGCCAAATTTCAAGTTTCTAAGTCACCTAGAAGTGGTCTAGGTGAGTGAGTCAGTGAGTGATAAAAATTACACATTTTCGTCCTCAATAACTCAAGAACTATGTAAAAAGTTTTTGAGTTATGGGAAGTCGAAAGTAGTTCGAAATGGTTTGTGTAATATAGACACTGCCTACTTGGCTAACACTGCCGTGGGTCTAGGATATAAGGATATGTGGGAATTACACAGGATCCTATTGCTTATTTTTATCATGTATCAAAATGTATGAGTTCATAATGAATAATAGACTGCAGAGTGAATTGAGAATGTGGAATCATCTGCGACTGAAAAAAATGTTAAGTCACAATCTTCCACCGGTCAAGATAACCTCATGGTGGAGAAGTCATGTTGAAAATTGAATATTGGCTAGAATATTGGTTAGAAAGATTTTTCTGAAAATCGAAAAATCTACAACAATAATGAAGTTATTCTTTGTAATAATTCGACCCCTCATAACTCAAAAACTATATCCACATAGTTCTTGAGTTATTAGAGTGCCATTTTTATCACCACTCATCAAAAGTATTATTTTTGTTGATATTACAAAAATATTACTTCTATATCTTTCGATTTTCAGAAAAATATTATAATATCCAATATTCAATTAAGAATGTTTCCCTTTTGAGACTGCAGAGATTCAAAAACGGTAAAGAAGAACTGTATCATATTTTACACGCTTTAATATGAGCTTCGCCTGCATCTATGTGAGTAATTCGCAACTTGATTTCTTTCACCCACTTCCACATGTCCAATTGACATATGTATAGTGGGTCGACATTTGAAATTGCAAATTCCCGAGTTATACTGAAATTATTTATGGCGCAGCTCTGCAAACACTTCAACAGGAACCCTAAAAAAAATGATAGATGTAAATCAGCCAATCTCAACTTTATAAGTATATTGAGGAATTAATATTTGCAAAAATTAATTTCAATGGGGAAATAATCCACGTCAAAAGTTGAAAAAAATAATCGCACGGAAATGTTCACGAGTTAATTCCATTTTTCGGGCGGGAACAATTTTGAATAAGTCATGTAAACAACACAATAGGCCTTCCTCAAAACCTTCTGAGTAAATGCCAACAAAAGGGTCAAACTTTACGATGGAGACGTCAGTTGTCAGAAGGCAGCATCAAGATCGCCCATTCCCGAAATATAAAAGGCAACCCCTTGTAATTACATACAAACCCACTTCTTGTAAGTTTGTATGCATTTAATGAATCTTGTGAATGTCCAATTTGTTCGAAATCTAACATGTTTACAAATTAAGCCGTGTTCTCAATTCTCATAGAATATCTTTTATACTTGTGTGGGAAACTCATAGATTTCTTGGTTGTATAGGTTTGTATGTGGCACTTATTGTTTAAAATTTTAATTTAATGAAGTAAATGCAAAAAAAAAGTTCCAAGACTTTCATCTTTAGTAAATTATTAAACCAAGGAGTCCTTGGATTTCTTAAAAAGTATGAAAACTGTTTGTAGACAAAAAAATTTTTGTTTAGTGCATTTTAGTTGATGCATGTTTTTTATTCTTTACTTGAAAGAATGGACATGTCTGTAAAAGTACAATCGTTGATTAGATTTTTTTAACTATGTCTTCCACTTTTTTCTATGGTATTGAAAGGGATGCGAAAACCTTTGAAATCTGATATTTATGTAATATTCGTAACTCATTCTCAAAAAATGTATTGAAATATACCTCTGACTCATTTTATTCATATATTGAATATGTTTTTACTCTCAGTTCTCTACAAACATCCAATTATCTCCACTCATACCAAATTAGCGTGAGTGATGAACTAATCAGTTGTCATTCATTCAGATTGCGATTTGCAATTCAAATTTTATAAAAATAAAATATGTCATGGGTGCGAATGGGAATAGATTAGTTTCTTAATGTCTTTTATATTCAAATTCATTTCAGTGGATTTATATTATGTAGCTTTGAAAAATTAAACCTCCAAATGTGTTCAGCTCACTCTCTCTGATGGCTGATGGAATATGGTTTTCCATAACTAACTTTCTGAGGACTTTGAAACCAAAAATTTATTACTTTAAGAACCATAGGCTTCTTATGTTGAATCGTTAATATCGAAGGTCGTGTGGAATATTCAAATCTTATAACCGGATCGGACTATTATCCTCCCAGAAAGTAATTCCAAAAGTATTATATCCATTTCCAACACCAGAATAGTCATATTTTATAAACGTATACATTAACTGAAATTGGGGTTATATTTCTGTATTTTTCAGATTGGAAAATGTTATTACACCTAAAATCTAATATTAATTTTATTTATTATTTATCTTTCTACGTTTACAATTTTGGTTATTAATTTTCCAGTCGTCAAGGGATGAGAATACCTCTCGTAATACATGAAATGCTAATTAGATTCGAATGAAGTGATAACTCCAACTATTTCACTAAAAACTAGTTAATTTTCGTCCGTTTTTATTTTTATTTCCAATATTTGAGAAATACAATGCAGATTCGCATACTCACTTACCAATTTGGATTTAGACAAAACCTTAAAACAATTGATGCGGATTTCACGCTCATGGAGAGGTTACATAATATTTGGGAAACTAAAGAGTTTCCACTTGGAATATTCTGTGACCTTTCCAAAGCGTTCGATTGCGTGGACCATGATATTCTACTGAACAAACTGGAATTTTACGGTATACGAGGAATAGTTAATCAGTGGTTTAGGGCTTATCTACGCGATAGGGAAATGTTGGTGGGAATTGAACATAGGGACCAGAACAAAATCGATTACTATCAATCAGAAAGGGGCCTCATAGAAACAGGCGTACCCCAGGGATCTATTCTCGGACCAACACTATTTCTCATAAAAATAAATGTCATAGTCTGTAACTTTCCTGAAATATCGTTTTCTATTTTTGCCGATGACATTATTATCAATGGCCTCTCGGTCGATGACCTCACTACAAAAGCCCAAAATTCGATGAACGGTATTGCAGACTGGTTTTTGGCAAATAGGTTATCGCTAAATATATCTTGAACTCAAAACATTCTGTTCAACCCATATAGATATACTCAAAACATTGAGGTAACATTGAACGGGGAAAGTCTTGAGTCGAATGATTCCACAAAATTCCTGGGGATAACTATTGATAGGAAACTCAACACATGAACCAACTGAACATCAAACTCAACAAAGCAATATTTTCATCAAGAACTGTCCAAGCAAATACAAACCACCAAGTCTCAACAATTGTATATTTCGCATACTTCCATAGTTCAATGCAATACGGAATCGAATCCACCTTCATAATCCAGAAACGCGCGATCCGCACTCTGTTCAAATTAAATTATCGGGATTCATGTAGAGATTAATTTCTTCAACATAAAATACTCACCTCAACCAGCATATACATAAAAAACGTGATACCCTTCAATACTCAAGTCACCGTCACCAATACTCGACACGAACTAATAATATAATTTTGCCCTACTACAACTATGCGAAAACTCGAAATGGACCCCTGTATACAGGGATAAAAGTTTATAATCATTTGCCTTTCCTATGAAGGAAACATCCACCAGAAAATTCAACAAATCATTGAAAAAATAATTACACCAGCATGTATTTTACAACTCAAATGAATTATTTGCTACATCCTTTCATCAAAATTAATATTTAATACTTAATCCATTGTCATTTCTAAAGTTCCTTGTTTACCCGTAACTATAATTATTGTATGGCAACAATGTTTGCTAAAATATATCAATCATCCAAAATGTTTTCGCAGTACCTTTACTTCCCCATGCCAATGGCTATGGACACCTTGTTCTGTTCTGTGTGTATTGGAAATAAATATTTACTTACTTACTTACTTTGTCTTGAAGTAACAATGTTTCGAGTCAATTATTCGTGAATTCTTATTATAATTACAAATTATGTAAATTCTACTCTGCCAAATTGAAATCAATCAAAATGAAAAGAATTACAAAGAAAGACGTGTGGGCGAAGTGTAAGGATATTTTGACGTGTTGCTATTTTTCTATAAACCATACATTGTATTTTTCCATGCTTTATATAAGTATGTACTTATGTATGTGAGAAAATTTTACAACTGTATTTTGGCCAACGTCCAATTATTTTGAAATTTGACAGTCGCTCTAGCTTTCAATGACAAAACAGGTTGACAAATAGCGGCTTCATTATGATACTGTTGGACTAAAATCGAGATTTTGAGGTTTTCGGATTCAAGATTTCAGTTCATGTCGAGCTGTCGGCATGAAAATAAGGTTTTTGAACATATGAAATAATTATAAATAATTCACAACCTGCTCATTGACCTCCATATGGAGGTTGCGACGCAAATACTTGCCGCACGCCTCTATTAGCTAATTTGCAAGCTACCTAAGAAAGACAGGAATGTTCAAATTACTTCTCGTGCTCATCGCCTACTGTTTTTTGATCGGTTACTAATAGATCTTTCATTCACCAGCCAATCAGAAAAGAGTAGTCGAATCTAACAAACGTCATGTCGTTCGTAGATAGCTCTCAAATTCACCGATAGAGGCGTGCGCTATTATTTCGAAAATAATGTTCCGAGCTGGCAACACTGTTTGGCTGTCAAGTCATTTTACAACATAACCTGCTGATATTGTTTACTTTCCGTTCCAATTTCAAAACACTGTGTGTGTTACTCACAAATGATTTTTTGATAATTGTGGTTTGTTAAGTAATTAAAAGTGTGCTGACTATATCTACTAGTTCTGACTTCATCTATCTGTTTGGATAAAACAAGGTTCGTTTGTTTTCATTAGTATAAAATCAATATTATAGCAGTGGTACAATTTGAGTACGTATCGCTGACAGCTTGCAACCATAGACATTATAACTGATGGACTGGCCGTCACGTGACTTTAACACACAGTTCCTGACGGAATATATAAGAGAGAGAGATATGTTGTGAAGGATAGAATAAGTCATGACAAAAGATACAAATTGGCTATGGCATTACATTGGAAAAACCTATGATTTGTTTTTTTTTCAGGGGAAATATTGACTACTTTGAATGAGATGAGTTTTGAAAAAGTTCGAGGAATCACAGTGAGGAACTTTATGCGATATATTTTCATGATATCTTTCAGAAACAAAAGTGCATTACATTGGAAAAACCGGATTTGTTTTTTTCGTTAATAAAGTATATTCAACGTTGGGTAATTTATTCATATCCGAGGTGAATATCGTCAACTCATCTGAATGAAAGTGTTTTTTATTTCTCTTCCAAAGTTTCAGAAAGTTCAGGACTGAAAAAAATTATTGATAATTGAATTTATATTCGATATCATGAAGTTAGAAGTGCAATTGAACTAAATTGGGAACTCCAGCAATTTTAAAATTTGTTATCAATAATGCCTATATAAAATTTCGTGTCTGTAGAAAAAATAACCAAATTATTTTTGGGAAATACCGAGGAAAATAGTATGTGTTTTTGGGAATGAAAGTTATATTTTTTCTATCGAGCGTGACGGAGATCGACGGACAATCTGTAGGGAAGTCTGTCTCATTTCAGCCTGGCGCTATACCTTTACTCCGGAGTAAAAGTATGCCGTGACTCCAACGGGGTAAAAATTTCATGTATATTTATAACGTTTGAAAAAAACATTCTTCAATTTAAAAACATATATTTCAGCGTTTGTTCTCGAAAAAAAAGGAAAATTCATGAAACAAATAAATTACATTATAGTTTCATAAATATTATTAACCAACATTAGTTTAAGCAATTGCTCAGGGAAATACATCAAATTCTACCCCCGAATCAAACAAAATCGTACCACCCATCTATGAAACTGATAATACCTAAATCTATCAACTTCAGCTACAATATAGAGGCACAAAAATAAAACTAAGTTATATAAATAAGAGAAGTCTCGTAAAATGTTACCAGATTGTGCGTGACTGAAAAATAAATTAAAATTTTCTCATAAGTTCATTCTTCGGAAACCTGTGAAAAATCCACAAATCACTACCTACGCACTCCATGCTTACTCACCTATGAAATTTCACATCCAGCCCTTTTTTGTATCTAATTACACAATTGTTCAGAAACACTGGATAAATTTATAAAAAATTTGCAAAACACCAAACGAAAACACAATATAGGAAACCAATGTTTTTCCTGAACTCATTCTGTCCGTTTTCACAGGTTCGGATATCAATGGGCTCTTTCTCACAACCAGTCCATATTATTATATGTCTATGCTTGCAACATATATTAATAAGGAGTCTCAGACTTTCCTAGATTTTTCAAACAATCAATTCATTATCGGCTACTGAAAACACTCAAATTTCGCATTTCCTTAACCAAATTACCGCGCACACACACACACACATGAAATCACGTGTTAATCGCACATAAACCTGCTGTTATTCAAAATGTTTCCATAGAGAAATTAGAGGATTGAAATCTGCAGAATATATATTATCACAAACTGGGGAAATATCAAGGGATTATCACTAGGCTCCGCACTGGCCATACGAAATTAACACATCAACACCTGATTCAGCAAGATGTGCCCAAAAGCTGTGAAACCTGCCGAACAAATCTAAATGTGAAACATTTTCTCCTGGATTGTCCATCGTAGCAACGATAAAGATATGATATTGGTCTACCCAGTAACCTACGAACAATCCTCAACCCACAGAACATAGCCTAGTTACCTATCTGAAATATATAAATCTATTTTGTGATATATAAAATGTATTGCACCCCACTAATAACATAAATGGTTGATGAGGATGAATCTGAAAAAAAAAACTGGGGCACATATGGCATGGCGGAGAGTACGAAAATTCTTATATGTGAACCAAATGATGTGACAAGAAAAATTAAAGGAAGTTTCCCGTATTTTGTTGAACTGAAATGATAATATAGCCGAATGTTGTTTCATTATGGACCCAACATGAATGTATCTGCTGAAAAAAGAGGTGCAACCAGTTAAATTTCGTACCAAATAGATCACGTTAAGTTAAACATTCTGTGAAATGGTATATGGTGTGTCAGATTGTGACAAGTAATTATTGTTACAACAAGACAGGCAGTTTCACTAGCGAATTCAAATAGTAATTCTTCTCAAATCAAAGTTTTATGTTCAGTAACTCACCATTATCTCGCAACATGCGATTTTCTTTTATAGTTTTACCAATATCAATTGCAGAAGCATAAAAAAGTCTTGCGGCAAAATCCTGTGAGCAGCAGTGGCGGAGATAACTAATTTTATTTGGATATTTTAATATCCTAAAACGTATTTCGATCGGCACACACCAAGACCACATAGTTTTTAATCTTTCAGAGCTTGTAAAACACAAATATAACGCGTGATTTATGACCTCCCATCGTATAGACACACCTGCAAGCATTGATGTCCGACTTGATTGGCCCAGACGAATCGGTTGTAGAACAGACAGCAGTCACTCAAGTCCACGTCGACCAGCGGGCTCTTTGTGCCGACGGAGAATGTTTACGAGTAGTACACTTTATTTTTCGTTCCGTTTCTCCGCATATACGCTCGTGTTAGCGAAGTGAGTTTTTATTTGCTCCCTATAGAAACAGCTTCTGCAATTGATATTGGATGGACTATACCGTGCAGTGAAACGAGGAGAGGTAGGGGAAAGTTGGGAAAAGAGCTGAAGATCAGACAATTCAAATTACAAAAAGACGCTCCCTCTGGTTGCAGTTCGAGAACAATACTCGTTTTCATGATTTTAACACACCCAAAGAGATAAACGAATGATCATTGACCAATGAACATGGGCCTCACTCCCTCTAACGGTAAAAATACAACCACACTTGTGTACATTTTATAATGTTGGCCAAGTTAAATTTTAATTCTCAATAGGCAATAGAAACGAAAAAGTGAACAAGAATTGTGTCAAATTACTAAACAAGCGGGAGTATCTATCTTCAGACAGAGATGTCTTTTTTGCACTATAGAAAATTTAAAATATTAGGTATACTTTATCAGATGTGTAACATGACATGCCGATTTGTAACATAAATGTTACATTTGTAACACAGAATAACTCTAACTGCGACCAGGCGAGCACGTGACAAGAGAAAATAGTGCCACGTTTTTAGAACAGGGCGTGTTCCGGAACAGCGCCGTAAGACTACCAGCCCCCGCTCACTGATTTTATACCTGAGTTCACCAGCCTTTATTCACAATAGCCCCATCCCTACCTCATACAATTGTTTCCATACATCTATACTTGAGGATCTTCGAAAACTCTAAGGTAAAATATTCAGAAACAAAAAAGTTATGGAAACTTTCTGGAAAAAAGTCGGATTCTGTATATATCTCCAGGAATTTAAAATAATTCGAAAAGTACAATACGTATTAAAAAAATTCGAATATTATTCGAGAGGCAATATTCCAATGTACTCATAAACCAGCCGATTATTTTTCTATAAGGAGCGTTATTGATTAAATCATCAAATGTACAACAAAATTTAAGGTTACTCTTTATCAAGAAAAATAACTCGCAAATTACATGTCAAAAAACTTTTTTCCAATAATACCGAGAGTAATCAGGTCGAACGGGGCTAATATATCCACCTCGAACAGCACAAAGCCCCAAGGAATTAACTTGGCAATGATTCCTTATGAATTTATTAACCAAAATGTGTAATCACTCACAGACATTTAATCTTTGAACACTCTTTGTATTATGATTTTGTACGAACTTCGAAATTCGTCTTTTTTAAGCAGCCCTTAGTAGCGAGGAACATCGACTGACTAGTCCAGTTATATAAAAATTGGGTCAATTTTTCGTTCCCGCGCAATTTCAACCGTGCGTTAGACTATAAGTGAAAAATCGCGTTTATCTCCCTAACGACATGATTTATCGCAAAATTCATGGGAAACATTTTTGTAGAAAATATAACGAGTAACCAACTTTTATGCAAGACATTTCTTATATCTCCAATACTTTTGGAGTGCAAAAAAATATGAAAATTCGGAGAATTTTTTGGATTTTTTTAGCACCGTGGCATGGTAAAGAGTTGCTTAGTGGATACTTCATACTTTCAAATTCCTGAATGTCAGCTGTTTTGAAATTTTTGTCAGGTCAATATTGATTGGATTACTACTTGTAAATATAAGCGAACTTCATTTCAACATTGGATATAGAAAGCGTCCAATTCAGAATACTGGTACTGGTACTGGAAAGATAATTTTAGACTTATTGCGATATGCCATATGCATCTCTTTTGTAAAAAGAATATAGAATACTTCAAAACTTTGAAAAGGGAAACATTCTCAATTGATATTGAATAGAAATATTTTTCTGTAAATTGAAAAATCCACGATAAAAATGAAGTTATTTTTTGTGAATGTCTAACAGAAAACAACTACTTCCCCGGCTAAAGCTACGCTGGACATTGAACTACATCTGATAGATATTCTGAAAAGACCCTAACTCAAAAGAAAAAATCTAAAATTGAAAATTTGCATTTTTATTCAGATAGTTATTTGATTTTCTATTCCAGTCTTGATTAAGAAATCATAAAGTGAATGAGGCAAAGAAGAATGTTTTCCAAAAGAGAGTACCTACTCACCAGAAATCATTCAGTCGCAGATGAACATGAACATCCTGTTCATATTTTCAACAAATCAATTTACGCATTTTCTTCTGTAAAGAAAAAACATTAATTCATATATTATTTTCTTGTCAACGTTTATATTAGCTCACTTTCGTGTCTGTTTGTTCGGTACAAATTTTGCAGTCGATTTAGAAACTAACTTCCCGATGAACTGAGAAAGGAAGAGTGATCCCCGAAAGGGAAGAGAAAGTCCAAATCATGGAAAGTCATATTTCTATATCTTCCCAAAAAGTATACAGGCTTTATTGCCGGATAGACTATCCATGAATCCTTCCATATTGGAGAAACAATGTTTTTTCTATTCGACTTGTAAACACTCATTTCAATAACTTTAAGGAGTTTTATATATGCCAAAAGATGAAGAAATATATCGAGATTAACGTAAAAATTTCCAACAATAATTTATGCGAAACGAAAGTATTCGATCAGTGATCTCCGAAGTGGCGTCAGCGACCGAGAGCGCTAAATAACGGATACTCAAAAGCAGTGCAACGCAGTTTCAAATTGAGTACGTTTAATTGCCATATTTTTACATGTAAGCCAAACTTATTATATTTCGGTATATTAGAAATATACTCTGAAATAATCTTCAGAAGCACATCGACCTTTTTCGAACTAATAACAACGTTCACTCTCTCATATTCCACACAAAGGGAACACTGGGGTGTCAGTAACATATTCGATGATGTTTTGTTTCAAGCTGACAAGAGGAATGTCGGACAGATAATCTGACAGAGCATGTTTTATCCGTAGCACCATTTCAAATTCTTTGATGGCTGTAAAAAACAACTCGGGATTGTACTGGAGGTCAGCCTCTGAAAGGAATTTTAATTCCCAATACCACAGATGCCGGGCTTTACGATAATAGTAATTATTCAAAGCTGTGATATATGAACTTGTGATTTTTCGTGTTTTAGGTATCCACTTGATAATCCCATTTCACAGAGCAGAAGACGTTAAGATTACTATATTGATGATGTTGCTTTCTCAGTTTAGAAAGCTATTTTTTATGTGATTATAAGTTATGCATACTGATTTCCAGTTATGCCCGTCATTCTGATGACGTCGAAATAAAACAATACACATTAATTTTCATTTTGTATGATACCTACCATCTGTTTGATTTGAGGTGGTGAGTTTGCACAAAAGTTTTATTTCGATCATTTTGCAAATTTTTTACCAATATTCAAAATATTCAGCACAACCAATTGAATCAGTTTTAAAGTGAAAATTCCAATTTGTACTCATTCAAATGCAGCAATTTAAAATCATTATCATGACAGCGAAAAAAATTCTGGAAATGTTTTACTTTAATCGTACCATAGACAAAATTACACATAAATAACATACATGAGCTTATAAATCACAGAGTTCTTTGCATAAGATGTATTTTATTGAATCTAATCTTATTTTGGAAACATTTTCTGAGCTGTTATGATGACAGATCTCAATTTTAAATTTCAAAAAACTTCTGTATTAAATGGGTTTAGTATTGTTTCAATGAACATTTATTCAATCATTGATTCATTAATTGAAACACCTTAATGGTTTCATATAATTTATATCAAATATACTATCCCTTTTTGGGTATTATTATACTATCGGTGACGTGAAAATGAAAATGCTGGAGCAGCCAACTGATGTATATTATATATATATATATATATATATATATATATATATATATATAGCAGCCAACTGATGTATATGTATATATATATATATATATAGGTATGTATATATATATGTATATATATATATATATATATATATATATATATATATATATAGGTATTATATATATATATATATATATATATATATATATATATATATATATATATAATATAATATCTGCATATTCGTTGAATGTAAACTGTTCGGCCATATCAAAACACTTTAAACTGTCCTATAGAATATTGACAATACAATGACAACGCACCACTCAACAAAACAAAATCGCATTCCAGTTGTCATTTTTTATCCACACTAATTTTATTTCTTTCTACAAGGTGTTTTTGTCAATATCTGTGGAAGAAATGGAACATAAATTTATTCACCGGATATTTTTCACCTATTCATGTGCAGCCGTTTTTGTAGTTTATTTGTTTACTTTTTATTAGTTATGTCTTCCGATGTGCGTTTTTCCAGCTGAATTTATCTTCGGGTTAAAGATTTTCTCCCATGAAATTATACTTATCAGTGAAACTCCTCAACATTTAAGCTGTGAATACGAATTTGCAACATCCAAATGTTGAGTTTCATGAGATTCAGATACAAAATATGGACTGAATTCGATATTTCATAGTAGAGTAGCTTGTCAGTTCAAAAACACCACTTGATATTTCTTTTGAAAAAATATCTACATTGTGAATGAAACTTTCAACTAGGTATGTACTTTTTGTTTACGACTTTATTTTAGCATATTCTGTATTATCCCTGTTATAAATGTTGTTGAATTAACGTTAGCATTAGTATTTCTACTGTGAAAATTTTTCATTTCAAATAATGGTGGACGATCGGGTTTGATGTCGTCGAGTAAAACTGCATTTTTATCAAGAATCGTTGCTCCGATCGACTTTCCACACGAGTACTATTATTCAGAAAATTGTCTACGTAACCTTATTTTGTTAAAAACTATTGAAAAATTATCTTCATTTCAAAGTTTTGGGGTGTGGACCATCGGGGGTAGTCCGTTCCTGACTTTGTAGCAAAACAACTGACTCCTGCATGAAAGCTCATCGAAGAAATTCATTTGTTTAGCCAATCACCAAAATTTAGATGATTTTGAATATTCACTTTGAAAGTTATCAAAGAAAAACATTTTTCATTTTGTAACTTTGAGTGCCCGTAACTTGGTAACGAAGGCTTTTAGGAACAAAAGTTATATGAAGTACTGGTAATATTGTGACCCCATCTATACATTCCCGAGAGGAAAAGAGGAAGTCCAGGGACACCCTGTATATATATATATATATATATATATATATATGATATATATGAATGACAATATTGTGCCCTGTGTTTGAAATAACTGCAATAGTTTATATGGTCGTGTAAGATCTACTAATATCATTCATATCTGTCAACTTTGAATACGTAAATGTTGAAGCTAACTCGAATAGAAAGCAGCAAAGTGAATACAAAAATTATTTCATAAAGTTATAGATAAAGTGTAACTTAATCTTCTGTGGTAGACATTATATTTGTGTTTGACCTAGTGACTATTATTCTGGGTTTTTCTTATTGGACACATGGGAAAAAATCTTGTTCCCGAAAAATATAGGTGACACAATTCTGCTAGTGAATTTTTATCCTTGAGGCGAATAGTTTTTGAAATACAAGTGGTCAATATTTTTATTTTTCATTTAGTCAAAATACTGACTTTTACTTCCATTTCAATTGATTATCATTTATTTTAGTTCTCAATTATTGATTTCTACACCACGACCCACTTCTAGTTGCCGGATTACCGTGAAATTTGGCAGGTGTTCATAGTTCCCGTGACAACGCATTATTGAATTTTTCTTAGAGAAAAAAACGAAATGGCGGCTTTAAGATGGCGGACGAGATTTGTGTTTATGGTCCGATTCGACTCAAAATTGGTATGTGGGGGTGTTCGAGGTCGAAGATTATGAATTTTTTGTCAAAATTCATACAATCAAAATGGCGACTTCAAGATGGCCGACGATCTCTGTGATTAGGGTCCGATTCTATTCAAAATTGGTTTGTGGTGGTTTTCGGGATCGGAGATTATGAATGTTTATTCAAAATTCACAATTTCAAGATGACGGCTCCAAGATGGTGGACAAGTTTTGTGACGATGGACCATTTCTATTCAAAATTGGTTTGTCGGGGTTTTTGGGGTTGGAGATTATGAATTTAGTCGTAGATTATTGATTTTTTGTAAGAATTCATGAATTGAAAATGGTAGCTCCAGGATGGCGGACGAGTTAATCTTCAGATGGTCTCCTTCCTCATCGAAGAACTTACAGGAAAAGGGCCTTATAATGACGATGCATTAACAAAAATGTATAGATTAAAGCGAACTTACTAAAAAGAACAAAATAAAATAATTAATAAAAAATATTTTTAAAGTCAAGCTTTTATTCAAATTCACTAAAAACTAAAAAATAATTGCTTTGGATGTGAGACGTAGGTTATTCCGTGAGTTATAGATTCAAGCTTTGCAACACCCCTTACTTCTGAACCCCAGATTTTAAATTATATGATTCAAATTTAAGAAGGTGAAATCACTTTGCCGATAGGCTGCTCAGATGGATACGGTTAGGCCGTGAGTAAGGTTCAATTAATGACTTTTCCTAGTTAATCAAATTTGGCCATAAAAAATTATACATTAATTAACTTGACTAGTTCAAGAGTTGGGCGCCAGACTTGCTAAAGACAAAAGTCAAAGATAAATAAAATTAAATAAATGTTACCTAGCTTGTATGGGAAGGCAAATAAATATGCAATAAATCAACTTAACAAATTTATTCCAGATGGAATTGACTGAACAATAAAAAAAATAGGTTGACAATTATACTATAAGAGTATTGAGAAATTACATAAAAAAACCAGTATTTTCGACTCTGATCAAAACCCGAACATTTACAACTATGATTCCTCCAGTTGTTGGTGCCACGGATATACCTTCGGAGTTCTTGAGTGAGAGATGAAGGCTAGTTTCTTGAAGCTGGGCTTGGCGGTTCTAGGAGGAACTTGGTTTCAGCGGTTACGATGAAGATGGTCGTGGGTGGTTCTATAGTTGGTTTTAGACCCCCTTATCGGCGTGAATTTAGTTGATCTTCACGGACCAGTGCTGATATGGATGTGCTGTAAGACCTCCCAGGTTACTAGTCCTTCTGTCTCCGTAGATGGGTTCCCTCCGTGGTATATATCATGCGAAGAAGATGATAGGAATCAAAATATGTACAAAAAGGGGAGAACGAAGGATATCCTTTGAACCTCAAGTTTTATGTTTCAAATTTTAATCGAGAGTCAAAAGATAGATGCAAATGATAGCATACAATAAAAATCTCAGTCTATATAAAAGACTGGAAAGTTACAGTGAAAGAACAAAGATAATAAAAAGCAATCCAATCTGCTATTCTGGAGTTAAATTTACAAGTTAATTTTAATAATTTAAAAAAAATATTAAAAATGAACAAAATTCAAAACCAAACAAAACAAACCTTACCCAAAACGTTATGTTCAAATTCAGTTAAGTTTTGAAACAAGTAAGTTATGATAAGGTGATTCTATGTACCAGAAGGGTAAAAAAATTTAATGAGGAAAGGTATTCCAAAAGAAATATAAAAATTTCCTTGAAATTTTACCAGAGAAAAAATATAGTATTTTAAAGCCAAACACTATAAAATTGCCAGTGCAAAAATATACTATTTTAAAGCAAGTGCCAAAGGAAAATATAGCGTTATAACCAAAATACTCTAGTAAGCTACAAAAAAATATAGGGTTTCTGAACCAAGATAATAGTCAGAGTAAAAGTATACTCTTCAGGCAAGATAAGAAGAGAGAGACACACGTCTTTCAGTGAGCACGACTCTCTTAGATAAAGATAAAGTGAAATAATTCTTTTTATTGAAGAATTTCCAAAGATAAACCGAAGAGGGAGACCACACGTCTTTTAGTGGGCACAACTCTCTTAGAAAAAGAATGTTAAATAATTCTTTTAATTGAAGAATTTTTTAAAGATAACTGAAGAGGGAGACCTCACGTCTTTCAGTGGGCACAACTCTCTTAGATAAAGATAATTTTGAAATAGGGCGGCAATTCCTTCTCAAATCGATAAACAGGTAATTCTAAAAAAAATTGTGAATCTCCCTGCTCTTGGCGACAAGGTAGTAACTGAAGTGAATTGACTCTGCAACGATCAAAAATCAAATAAGCCACACTGGGAATTGAATGGAGTAATAGATATAAGAAATTTATTTAACGGAAATCAACTTTACTCTGGAGGCATATATTGAATTGAATCGAGTGTTCTGAAACCGTTAGCCAGAGGTACAACCTCTCTTAAGCAATTATCAACTTTACTCTGGAGGCATATTTTGCCTAATTACTCTATAAACATATAGTTATGAAATAAAGAAAATTGCTTACCAGAGAGCCGTCCTATTAGTCACCCAAACGGTCCCCGAACAATCGAATTCGCCCTTCACTTCAATTGGAATCCTCGGAACAAACCGGTGGTCGTGAGGTAGGTAAGCTCTAGTCCATTCGAAATTACCAATTACTTGGTACCTAAAAAATGCAAAAGCGTAGAACTGATTTCCAATTAAAAAAAAATCAGTTCCCAATATTCGGAACAGATGTTACGTTAGCCACAATATGTACTATGGATGATTTGTCAAAATGGCCGAAATATCTATATTTAACCTTCAAAAATTACCATGCGGTATATCCAAGAATTCCAATATTACAAGCATAAGGAAAAAGAAGAAAATGCTAATCAGCTACAACATTAATTGAAAGATAAAGAGAATAATATTACTCAATTAAACTCCAGCAGTGAAACTATTTAACTTATAGATCTTACCAAAATCAATTCACCAGTCCACCTGCCATCTCGACGTTCAAATCAAGAAAAAGATCGATTATTCCTTCGGTTCGAACAAATCACCAATTCTACCTGGGTTTTTTCACAAACTGTTCTTGGTTTTTCTCTATTGAAAAACACTTGGAAAAAACACAGCTTGACGACATGAATACAACTGTCACGATACCATTTTCACGAGACGACAACAAAGGCGCACTCTTCACGACCTGAGCAGTGACTACTGACCCGTTCCACCGTAAAGATAATCGGAAACGTTATGAGAAATTGGTTATGTATAAGGAAGTAACGAAAAATTCGTTACAGCTTGTCGCTTTTGTATCCGAACTGGAAACTTTGCGCGACAAGCTTTTTACTCTATAACTCACGGAATAACCTACGTCGCACATTTAAAGCAATTATTTTTAACTTTTTAGCGCATTTGTATAAAAGCCTGTCTTTGAAAAGGTTTTTTTTTATTAATTATTCCATTTGTGATTTAAGACTTAATCAACAATGCCCTGAAGTTCAGTGTCACGATATTTTCAATTCTTGACCCCCTTGGCTCTGCTGCCGAAATCTGTATACTTGAGTAAAAGTAATGTTACCTCCAATATTTCGAATATAGCGCCGTGGACGGCAATGCCTTGATGTGGCAAACTCCATGTCATACTTGGGAACTATGCCAAATATTAACTATACCTGAACTTTTCAAGGTAAGGTCCCTTTTCATGTTTCTAAAAATTAAACTTTAGTGAGCATGCCAATGTTATGTTAATAACATAGTCTATTCCAACTCAGCTCAGTAGTATTCTATAACTGGAATTAATCCAATAATATTTTCGTAGAGCCAGATATTCTCATGCCGAATATGAAAAATAAATCACTTTCAAATAGGCGCTACTGTTCGATAATCGAACGCATTCAACATAATTTGCTATAACTCCCCATGGAATTTTTATGGATTGCATGATTTCAGCTGGTGTGCAATACTAGATATTATAACGAAAATTACACTAGCCGTATAATGGATTTACTTACTCATTCTATGAAACGGTAATTTCCTCACGAACTGGAATGCTAAATCAATTAACGCAATTTTATTTATTTCATCGAACAGTTTATAATATGTTTTCGATATGGGTTTGAAACCTCTTATACAGAGTGCAACAAATAAAATGAAACAGGTATGAGAGGCTTAGTTTCGATTAAGTTTTTTTGAAAATTTTATATCTGTTAATTTTATCCAATCAGATGCTTGCATTTTGACATGTTGCTATGACAACAACCTAATTTTTTCATAAATACCCTACCCATAACCACCTAGCTGTAAGATTAATAAGTGAAAATCTTCCTGGATTGACAGCCGCAATAAAAGTAGACGTGAAATATTTCTGATAGATGTGTAATTTAAATATATAGGTACCTACCGTAATTTGGCTCACTTTAAAAATTCTAAGAATGTCTATGATGAATTTGGAAAAATAAATTGATATTATTATTTACCAAAATATTGATCTTTAACCACTCTTTCAAATTAGCTATGTCAAATTGTCATTAAGACATTGTATGTGGATATATAAAAAAATCTGGTGTGCCTATATTTTGTGTGATTTTTCCTTTATAGCTTGTAGGAACATAGGCCAAAGAAACCCGACGGATAAAATCAGCAAAACAAATTTGTCCATGAAAAAAACCATTTTTAATCATCATAAATGAGTTAAAAACCATATATGAACGTGTTGCTGGTTGCAGACAAATTTTATACAAGTTGAATTTGGTTGCCAATGACTCCTGAATGGAATACAGTGTTGCACGTATATACTACATATTATATGGGTATATATATATATATATATATATATATATATATATGGGTATATATATTATACAATAGAAATAATCTCGAAAAATCAATCTGACAAAAAACAGGCTTAAAAAGGCAATATTTAATTATATAATTGAAAATTTCTATGTTTCAAAATGACCAAAGTCACCCAGATGGGTTAAAGTCACTCAAAATTACGGTTCATGTTATTTATCGACAACATCGGTTATGATTTTTAAATGTTTTGGAAATTCCTTTTGAGGAGCCGTTGATTTTATTCAGTAAATGTCTATGCTTCAGGCAAAAGTAACACCTCGACACCATTTTGTTCTATTCAACACTGGATTTATGGGTGAAATATGGAATAATTTCACGGATAATGTTGCTGGTGTCCTTAAACAGATCTTCTTGTTCAGGATTTAGGCCAGAGTTGTTCACCAAATACGTTAAATACTTCACATTTTTATGATAAACTTGAATGTGCTCAGATTCTGTACAAACTATTGTAATTAATTTTATTAGTAAATAGCTCTGCTTCTTACTATACCCAAACGTCAACAAGGCGATTAACTACAAGGAACTTGTCACTCCACTGTGTAATAACGCGTAAAGTTATCATTTATTTTGTATGCGTTATTATTTAATTCTTTCAAAACTTTTCCCAAGTTTCTAGTATAATAAATTATGGAACGTATAAAGAATAATATTTATTTTGATTATTATTTAAACCTTTTTCCACTAGAGCACAAGGAAAGTGAAAATGCAATAAAACTGCTTATGATTACCAATATAATACCCAATTTTTAAGAAAATTCGCACCTCGAAAAAATTTCCGGAATTAATTCATGCTCTAGGTAGATTATAGGTCACAACCACTTGAACTGATCGTATTATTCAGTGTAATATGAACTATCTCAAAATATCTATAATTCCAATGATAATAAGGTTGTGCTAATGAACAAAAAACATAATTTCCATAAAAAAACCTACTCTGAATATATGAGCCGAATATAGTAGTTGAGCATTCCACACTAGATATCTATTTCCTTAGGCAAATAAGCACACAAAATACACAAAACTATTCCAGAATACAATTTTAGAAACCAACATTTGGAAATTTTGAAACCCCTTGCATTTTTCCAGGATTTATTATGCAAAGAACCAAAAATTATATCAAGAAATTATTGAAGTGAATTTCAGAATTCCTTGCTGAATGAAATGGCGAAATAAAATTCAAGATAACTTTTCCCGTTTTCAAATTATTGAAAATATATTGAATTTTTTTATTTATATTTTTTTGAGCCTATCATTGGAAATACGAAAAATATGTCGTTTTCTTCTACTACTTTTAGAGATCTACAAGATGGCACGTTTCATCTTCTTGGGGCTGCCAACCACTTACTATTTTTGTTATATGATTATTATTTATTATTCCTTGATCTACATTTTTTTCTTTTGTATCACTATCTTAGATTAATATGTTTAACGTCTTTGAAACCAACCTCATCAAAGTTTTTCCCTGATGATGGAAATAAACATTTCCGAAAGCTTGGATAAACCTTAAAGAGTTTACTTTTTCATTGCTGCTTACCCCAATATCCCTAGTTTTGTACCTAG
This sequence comes from Gonioctena quinquepunctata, assembly GCA_018342105.1. Taxonomy (NCBI): domain Eukaryota; kingdom Metazoa; phylum Arthropoda; class Insecta; order Coleoptera; family Chrysomelidae; genus Gonioctena; species Gonioctena quinquepunctata. Next base: position 553,015 of record JAFIRS010000571.1, on the reverse strand, counting down.
ATTAGATTGATTTGTACGAGGCTTTTGGGCTAGGAGCCACTTCACTGCGTTCTTTGCAGATTTATTGTGTATGCCCTCATGTTAGAGTTCCTGTCTAGACCCGTCCTTGTTACTAGACTCCATAGGCCACACCTTGAGTCCTCCATATATTGGTTTTGTACCTAATTAGACAGCAAATACTACCCACCCATATATATATATATATATATATATATATATATAAATAAATGTATATACATATACATATATATATATATATATATATATATATATACAGTGTGACCCATTCAAAATGGAACCACCCCTGTAGAATACGCATTTTTCAATCAATCTCAAAAAAAATTTTTTTTCAATATTAAGCATCAAAAACTGTATTTTCACACAAATTTTCATAACTTTAGTTTCATTTCCAAGGCACTCTATGGTTTTTTTTCTTTGTCAAAAACGGCAAAAGTTTATTAGAAACTTTTCTTTTCAAATTTGACTACACCACTGGATTTGTAGTCGCTATAAATAAAAACCATCAAAATTTCATAAAAAAATATTGGTTAACAACGAAGTTACAACAACTTTAATTTTGGAAAAAAAGTATTTGATTATGATTTTTATTTAGATTATAGACATATTAAAAATCTGGCAACACTGCCGATACAAAGTAGATCACCAGTGAACTTGTAAAGTGAAAATCCGAAGTCAATAGCTCATTCCATTCTACAGTTATAACTCCTGAAAGTATGGTAATGTGATCGATTTGAGGTTGAAGCGATTTTGTAATAAAAATCTGACTACGCCACTGGATTTGTGCCCAAATTACACCTCAACAAATTTTTTTTTTTTTTTATATGTTCTGGTTCCCACGAAAAGGGATATCCTGTAATGTTCAGAGAACATCGTGGGAACCAAGGGAAAGAAGGTAGGAGTTGGTGTTCTTCTTAAATTTCTGGAGGTTGTATGCCTCGGGGAACACCTCCCTAGGCAATGAGTTCCAAAGCCTCGCAGTTCGTTGGATGAATGAGTCTTTGAAAGTGATGTTCTGCAGGTTCCAAAGTGACCACGAAGGGTGTGAAGACTGAACTTGACGGGTTAATCTCGAAGAGACTGCCAAAGGAGGAACGATTGTTGATATTTCAGAAGAGCATCGCCCATGAAAATATCTATAAAGTAGAGACAAATCGCCAACTTTTCTACGGTGTTCCAGACAAGTGAGCGAGTTTGTAAGCGAGGCATCACCGACGAGACGAATTGCCCTTTTTTGGACAGAATCCAATAGCTTCAGGATATGTTTAGGTGCCGCACTCCAAATATGGGAACAGTATTCCAGGACAGGTCGGATCTGTGCCTTATAGATCATAAGCAGCTGACTGGAGGTGAAATAGCTCTTGGCACGAAACAAAACCAAGTTTTTGGGATGCACTTTGGCAATGGACCTCACGTGATTTTCTCCCAGGAAAGGTTCTTGCTGATAGTAATACCAAGCATCGATATGGATGACTTCAGTGGTATGGTTACTCCTGACAAAGTTATGTTAGGCACATGTGAGATCGGCTTTTCTAGCGAAAAGACATGCTTGTGTTTTGTTTGCATTGAATTCTACCAAGTTATTGGATCCCCATTCGAGAATTGTTGCTAAGTCCATATTTATATTGTTAACATTTCTTCCTCGTTCATTTCTGGTTTCACGGGCTGACATAGGGGCCCTGGAAGAGAAAGCGGTATGGAGGGTACTATCATCGGCAAAGCTGTGTACGGGACATGAAGTTGCTTTCAACAGGTCGTTGATGTGAAGTAAAAATAGTGTTGGTGCTAGAATGGATCCCGGAACACCAGCATTTATGAGTAGAGGTCAGATGAAACTCCATCGACCACTACATGGAGAGACCTGTTTGAGAGAAAACTAGCAAGCAGAGAACACAGCTGAGGGGCAAGCCATAAGATGGAAGCTTGGCGAGGAGTCCCTGGTGCCAAACTCGATCGAACGCCTTGGAGATATCTAATGCCACAGCTAAAGTTTCTCCATACTTTTCAATAGATAGCTGCCATATATGTGAGACGTATGCGAGCAGGTCACCAGTTGATCTCTGATGGCGGAAGCCATATTGCCTATCATTGATAATTCCTGAGTCTTCCAGATATTTCATGAGCTCGATGTTGATGGATGAGAAATAGTGTAAAAAATATTCGGAAGAGATACAATAAACGTGTCGAACTAAATGGAGGTTTGGTAGAAGCCACAAAAATTCAAATATTTAATTTCACAGTAATGTTTATTTTAGTTTTAGTTTTTGCTTAATAATGTTTTATTGTTGAATAAATACCTACTTTAAAACTTGTTTCTGTTCATTTCGCTTTTATCGGCCATGGAAGAAAGTACTACTGTATAACTTGAAAATGAATTTCAAATTTTCTGTTCTTTTCGAATACACTTATAACCTACACTTAAATAAATGATTTTAAGGGAATATAATTTACAAATCCAGTGGCCTAGTCAGATTTTTAGTACAAAATCGCTTCCACCACAAATCGCTCACATTACCATTCTTATAACTATAGAACGGAATGAGCTATTGACTTCGGATTTTCACTGTACAAGTTCACTGGTGTTCTATTTTGTATCGACGGTGTTGCCAGATTTTAAATATGTCTATAATCTAAATAAAAATTATAATCAAATACTTTGTTTCCAAAATTGAAGTTGTTGAAACTTCGTTGTTAACCAATATTTTTTTATGAAATTTTTATGGTTTTTATTTATAACGACTACGAATCCAGTGGTGTAGTAAAACTTAAAAATAAACTTATGCAGTTTTTGACAAAGAAAAAAAACATAGAGGGCCTTGGAAATGAAACTAAAGTTATGAAAATTTGTGTCAAAATACAGTTTTTGATGCTTAATATTAATTTTTTTTTAGATTTATTGAATAATGCGTATTCTACAGGGGTGGTTCCATTTCAAATGGGTCACATTGTATATGTATATATATATATACACGAAATGACAATTGCGTCTGTTAATTGAAGGCGAAAAAACATAATATTCGAGCAGGATTCGAACCTGCGTCCTCTAGATCTCTAGTCTCACGTCTTAGCAACTGAGCTATCGAAGATTCCATCTACGTTTCGAGATACCGCTTTTTCCTATAATTCAATGTTAGATGTTAGGATGGCTTTTAAGAAGAAGAAAGGATCTCAAGCACTCAACAGTGGCCACCAAGATCAATTTTCGTTCCACCCTAACGTCACCATCGACGTGACGGTTGCAGCCTAGGTTACAGTAAGTCGATCTTCAACCACTGAACAAGATATGAATACGAAATGAGAATTGCGTCTGTAAAGTAAAGTATAGGCGGAGGCAGATTGTGGCATTTCAGTCAAATTTTTATATTATAGGAAAAAAATATCTTTGAGCAGGATTCGAACCTGCGTTCTCTAGATCTCATGTCTCACGCTCCACCAACTCAGCTATCGAAGACACAAGATTCTAACTGCGTTTCCAAATACAATCTTCCTCCACCCATACTTCACAAACGCAAATCTCATTTCGTATTTGAATATTTGGCAAAAATCTTGTTCGGTGGTCTGTGATCGACTTCCTGAACCATGGCTGAAACAGTCACGTCGATGGGGACGTTAGGATGAAAGGTAAATTGATCTTGATGGCCACTGATAAGTGCTTGACATTCTTTCTTCTTCTTAAAAACCATCATAACATTGAATTATATGAAAAAGCAGATAGAACCTTGTGTCTTCGAGGACGCAGGTTCAAACCTGTTCGAACATGTTTTTTTCAATAATTAAAATTTTTTTCTGAGATACCACAATCTTCCTTCACACACACACACACACACATACATACATATATATAATATATATATATATATATACATATATATAGATATATATATATATATATATATATCCAATAAAGTTCCATATTTTCGAATGTGCCACGTATTTTTAAAAACTCCAAAACGTAACAATACTTTATTATAGGGTATCTGATATTATTTTATTAAAGCTTAATGTATCGCTAGTAATATTTTCCACTTATAACGAAAATGGATTTTCGGATATTTCAGTGGTACTTACTTATCTTTTCAACGAACAATCGAGTTCGAGACATCAAAACTTCAGTTATCTCGTTTATTATTTGCCAGTAGATTTCAGCAATCTTGTTCATTTTGTTTTCAGGGTTTCTCTTGTTTCAGCATTACATACCAAGTAATTCAACCTTGTGGGTAAGCAGTTCTGTGAGGATTTATAGAGTTGTTTTGCGCAAATACTCACCTCCATGCGAACATAAATGGTTTTATAATGATTTCTAAATAATGTCGAGAATTAATACTCCATAAAAGGAAAATCTAAGACCATGGAACTTGGAATATTATGGAATGAACTGCGTAGAAGTGATAAACATTCAGATTTTAAATTCGAATGGATAAGTTATTCTCTTCGACCATTCTCGTTCGTCCAAAGAAATATAAAATAATATGATTGTGATAAATGCCTCACATATCCGTTCGTTTTTCGAAAGAGTGGTTCAGTTAATTCATCTTAGTCCCTGAAGACGACTATAGTCACAGTCGAAACGTCGACAACATTAAATGAACGTCATTTCCTCAAAAACTGTGTTATTCCAATACAGATGAACTGCTAAGAAACAACAAATTCCATTTTTTAACGATATGAGAAAACTAATATGGTTCAGTTTCTGACAGATTCAACAAAAGTGAATCGTTTACCATGTATAATGTGAATTGAAAAATAATTAATATTTTTTTGCATTTCATTTGAGAAATTGAGAGTAGGGTAAATTTCCTTCAGTGGCGGATTGTAAGAGTCATGGGGGTCATGACCTCCTCTTCCTCCGGAGAGAAATGTCCCAGCCCAACTAACATTATAAGACAATTATAGCGAGCAGGGAGGCAAAATGTCTTTATGAATGACTTCGAGGTCTACGAACTTTTAATGAAATTTTTTAAATAAATGTTAACATAATTACAACGAGGGGATAACAACTTCTTTCAGAAGGTGTACATCTCAGAATTTTCAGTATTTCAGTACACCCATTATCAATACAAGTATCTCTTCAGTACTTGATTCAGTACCTCAGTCTCACGAAAATATTTTCAGTACAAAAATCAGTACTTCAATCTGCATTAAATATTTTCTGTACCCCTTCCAGTACCTAATTTACTTTTTTCAGTACATTCAGTACCCCATCCATTACTTCAGTATTTGGTTCAGTACTCGTCAGTACCGTCTCCAGTCATTTCAGTATTAGCCGTGAATTGTCGACCCGAAAATTACACATTACAAATTACGACCTCGATTACGACAGTATTGTCAGGTGTCTGGTATCTGGTATTATTTCGCGATTGTTTAGTCTACTGCGATTTTGAGTGTGAAAAATCTGAAAAATGTCAAGATTAAATCAATAACATGAAATAATATGTATTGATCAAAGTTAGTTTGAAATATGAATATCGATGTTTTTCAGTTATTTCCGAGGTTATTTCAATAGGAAGCCACTTTATGTGGATTTTGCATTTAGATATTTGTTTTTGAATAATAAATCATCGACGAATCGTGGAACACTACTTGGGAGGAAGCCGACTTAAGTTTAAATTTTTGCTAGGAATATTGGTGTTTTTAGTAATGGTTTTATTCAAACGAAAAACTTACAGAAATGTTGGAAAAATGTTCCTGATGGAGCTGTCCGGTATTATCATAAAAAAAATTGTTGGATATCAATTTTATACCGAGCTTTTTTATTTAGATTTTTAATATATGGATCGGAAATATAGAGATCTCGAAAACGATAAGTGAAAGAGAAGGAAAAGGCGGGGAAGAAGGTTGATCCTTAGGTTAATCGAGGCATTTTTCCGGTATTCCTCGGTGAATGAGATAGTAAAAAATACCCCTATTTTTTCCGTTGTCAAAGTCCGAGTCAAAATCTAGTCGAAATATTTTTAAACATTGAACTGCAGTTCAATCATAGTTTTTACAAGCTTTTATTTAACTTGCTTAGTTTATTCATTTATTTCTCTGTTTATTTTATTTTTCTGTTTATTTATTTCTCTGTTTATTTATGTGTACGTTCGGGTGAAATCTTGAAAGTTAATTTTGACTCGATTTTGACCCCACTTCTAGTCGTCCGATCACTTGAAATTTGGCAAGTGTTCATAATTCCGCCAAAAACAAAATGGCGGCTCCAATATGGTGGCGAGTTTGTGATTTTTTCAAAATTGGTTTGTGGGGGGGTTTCGGGGTCAGAGACTATGAATTTTTGTCAAAATTCACAAATTAAAATGGCGTACGAGTTTTGTGATTATGATTCGATTCTATTCAAAATTGGGATGAGAAGGTTTTCGGGGTCGGAGATTATGATTCTTTTGTCTAAATTGATGAATTCAAGATGGCGGACGGGTTTCGTGATTATGATCCGATTCTATTCAAAATTGGTATGTCGAGTTTTTTGGGATTGTAGATTATGATTTTTTTGTCAATTCCATAAATTCAAGATGGCGGCTCCAAGATGGGGGATGACGAGGCGGACGATTTTGTGATTCAAATGCCGTGGTCGTTCGTTGTCAACTACAAAAAGCTAACATTATAATTTGATAGACAAATAGAAACAATCAAGGAAAATAAATACGCACGGCAGACGGCATTTTAATTGAATTGAAACTGCCAGTAGAACTAAATGAACAGGAATATCTAACTTATCAGAAGACTTGTCTTACTCAATAAGACGATGATAGCAATCAGAACCTAACTCGATTCTTACTTTTCAGTTTATTTTATTTATTCCTAGTTGGGTTAAACGTTTTGGAACTTTTTTTCTTTAATTATAGTAATTTTTTCCGTAGTCTGGTCACAGTTTTATAAACTTTCTCTTTTATTAACCTTCCAATAACCAATTTCACCATTTTTTACGAAGTACAGTAAGTATCTAATGATATTTTCAAGAACCCAGTATCTGTGTTGATGTTAAAAAGTATTTAGATTATATATGATGCCAGTACTTCAGTATCAATTTCAGTCTCAGTATCAACTTTCAGTATTTTAGTACTATTTTCAGTCTTTCCGTATATGTTTCAGTCTTTCAGTACTTTCAGTCAGTCTTTCGGTACTTTATGAGTACCTCACTCAGTCTTTCAGTACTTTTCTGTACCTCATTAGTCTTTCAGTACTTTATCAGTACATTTTATTTAATTATGGTGTACAAAATTCTGCCTAGTTGTTACCCCCTCGATTACAACCTCACATATGGCTGTATAGTTAGGGAATAAAGAGGCGGTGAATAGGTTGAATGTAAATAAAATGTTTACCATTTTCATACAAGGCAGACGAAAGTAATTTGTACACATTTTATCAGCTAACATCATGATACCGACTCCAAATTTGTTTCCGCCATTAAATAATTGTGTCCATAATAATGGGTACTCAACAACAAATACATACATGGGAACAAATATGTGAACATATTTCACTTTTAAAATTACTTTTTGGAGAATTTTGTTGTGAAAATCTATAGAACCTGGAATTCCATCTGATTTTTTTTGGCATATTAAATCTTATGGGGGTACCACTTGTTTAACAGGGGTGAAAATCAACTTTATCACAGAAGGCATTGTATCGTAAGTACAACCACAACAAGGAGTATCTTAATCCATATTCATATTCCCCTACTCTAAGCTGAGAGTTATTTTTCGAATACTAACAGGTGGTAGATCAAAATAAAATACACAGTTAACATTTGTCTCCTTCTAAACTTCAATGTTTTGATCTCTCATAGTTTAGATGATGAATAAGGAGAAAGGACCACTATTTAGAAAATTGGTAAAATGTCTTGATAAGCCAATTTTCGTTAAATCTAATGTGAATATTACGTTGAACTCACCTCCTTACCGCCTATTTGGAGGTCATGACATGAATTTTACCAATTTTTGTCGAGAGTGACATTCAAATTAATCCAGTTTCCATTTTTTTTTTCTGCTTCAAGGAAAATGAACAGTAATTTGAACAAAAATAGCATAATCTCATTTTATTGTTACGCTCTTATTATACTATTATATAATCATATTTTCACATAGGTATATTAGAATCGAGTCAAAAAAGAACCAAACGAGCTCGATTTGAAAAGCAAAAACACGCAAGTCCTTAAATTGGATGAAATTGGGATGCGATATCACGTATAAAGTGTAGAATGTAGAAAAAGTAAGTCTTGTGATATCATTTGGAAATCTATTAATGCATTTCTAGCTTGTTTATTCTAGAATGGCGATCGTTCCAATTTTGTATTTCCTTTACACATCGGCATCGTTTACTTTTACTGAATATCGTATTCCGTTTATTAATACGGTATTTCCGGTGGAGCTGACGGAGAAGTGTCAAAATTCTCTAATTTACAGTATTTGAAAGTAATTTGTTTAAAAAATGACTGACATACGATATACGACCTACGAAAATAAAAAATAATTTAGAAGTAAAACCAGTTTGAGGAAATGTATTTACGAAAGTTTATATTATTTGTAAAACTAATGGTCTTATGAAGACTTGGGGAATTTATTTGAGAATAATACATTGAAATGATTTATATACCTTTAACAACAGTTGACGCGAATTATTTGTTATTATGAAATCTAGGAAGTCACAAATATAATTTTTTTTATTTAATAATCAATCTTTCTTCTTCAAGATTTTATATTTCTATATTTTAGCAATATTTGTTTATATGAATTATTCATTGAAAAAAAGTAACTTCACATTGTATACTTTTAGAACATTGTAAATTGATCCATTGAAAAATACCCATCTACGTTTGTTCTGAAAATATTGAATGGAAGAAATACTTCTGATAATAAGTGTTTTCCTCGTTTCTAATTGGATTCATTCGCACCTTTTTTGTATAGACCAATTTATGTAGTTTTCACGATTACATTCAACGAACATCTGAAACTCGTTCCTTTGCGTGTCCTTTACCGAAATATCTATAAGTCTTTTCTCAGAAGTAAAAAGTATCTAAACAAGATTCTTTTTCGATTTTTTTTTATCTCTTTTGACACTATTTCGAACAATTCATTCATTTAGCAGAACGATGACACTTTGTTTGTTTCCGGCAATAATGAAATAGTTTGAAAACATAAACAGTATTGTATTGGCTATCGAATCATTAATGAGTAATGCATGAGTTAATTCTAACTATCTCCTAAAATTCTCTTTAGAGGGGAAAAATTAAAATTTTAACTTCCAAGAAAGAAGTTATTCAAAAAAGTTAAAGCTTCCCGTTTGGAAACATCGAAATACTTAGTTAAGGTTTCAATAAGTTTTTATGAAATTTTGTGATTGCTGGCTGGTTCTAGAGATAATACTGAAAATTTCCCCCGTTTTCTCCGAAACTACTGAATCTAAAATTGTGAAAAAAATCAGGGCTTCTGAAAGTTTACCCAGAGGTTACATAGAAACTATCGCGGCTTTTTCAGGTCTTATGGGTTCAGCTTTTTTCGCCAATGAATGTTCAGAGTTTCCAGATTTGGGGGATTGTAGAACGAAAGTAATACGAATGGTTGGGCATTTGTTATATTATGCCGGCCAACTAATATCAGATAAAACTCAGACTAGGTGTCCAACGCCTGAATTCCAGGGTAGGCTTCGCCCAAATAATGTGTGTAAGATGGCTATGCAACTAGTTGCCCGAAAATGTTTGGACCAGATTCCAAATATGTTATAAAAATAAACCTCCTGAAACTCTATACAGTGCGGCTTTTGAACGGTTTGACGTATTACAATTGAAAAATTATATCACATACTACTTTTTGAAATGAAAGACATTGTGATTGCCCCATAGATGGCGCGGGGGGGGAGCCATATCAACTTAAAAAATTCAAATAGCATGGGGGGACAAGTGGCACATCGTTGAAAATATAACTCAATTCTCTATTCAACAATCTGTTTTTTTCAATACGTCAATACGTTTTTTCACGATATGCATTTGAATTGTCAAGTATAACAAAATTTGCAATGCATAATAGTAAAAAAAATTTACAAAATTCAAAAAAAAAAGTTAGACGGTTGGGAGATTTGAAATAGTAATATATATATATATCAAAACTTGGAACATCAAACAAAAAATAAACAAAAATATACTTTTCTCTGTTAAAATAAAATATATGAATAATTATTATTTACTGAAATCTCGGAACTAAAAACTTTTAAAATCCAAGAAGGATACGTTGGTACCTAAACTTTCAGTTTTCATTACGATGACATCCTCAGTTTTTGGTTTCTCTTAATTAATAATTCTTTTGCATGCCGTAGCCATTCCATGGCTATTTTATCGAATAAACAATCGGAAAATATTGGGACAACTTTCCGTACTGCACCTAACAAAATATGCATTGAAATATTTTATTAACAATGCTGTCAGTTGTATTTCTCATTACCTCGCATAAGTTCGATATTAATTCTTTTCAGTTGCTTATTTGAGTATTGGCCATACGGTTTTTCCAGACGCTACAATAATAGTGTATTTGCTTTTTTCAATCCATATATCATGTTGAAGTTGAGAGTTGTGATACAATTCAAATCTATTACCTTATTGTCCATGATGATACAGATACCTGGGGCCATAAATATATCTATATATAATTTTCAATCATGTCAAGGATATTTCCTGTTGATTCTTGGAATTAGGGTGCAAATTTGATGGTAAAACTGATGCCACAAACAAATCAAACCATCATATTGAGATTTTATTAATCACTCTCCAGTAAAAAACAATATGATGATGTGACACATAACTTTTCTTTCACATATTGATTTTCTTGTAGATGGGTAATAAATACCAACAATAATTTCAAAAAAACTCACTAGTAGTATAGAACCGGCACAAGAGATCGATAAATGATATACCGCCACTTATTTGAGGTTAACCGCAGAGCAGACAAAGATAGAACCCAAGGCCAGATGAGAACGTTTTTGCAACGAATCAGTTACGTCATATTTCTTAACCACGAAACGTATCTTCGACGTCCCCATGGTATTGAAATGTTCTGAAACCAGAACATCCGAAAGATATAAATAAGACACATTGTTATAAATAAATCACTAAGATGTTTTAAAGATGTCTCAAAATTTGTTTGGTACGAAATGATGATTTTTGGCTGTATTAGTGACAATGCTTATGATAACATCGCAATATTACTTCTCCATAACTTATAAATTATGTTTTCTCAGAAACGTCATCACGGGTACAATAATTAAACGTTAATAAACCTCCTGGGTATGTTTCTTGCTCAGTGGGTTTATATATGAAGTTATGTATATCAGCACGAGTTTTATATAGAATATATCTTTTCAGATCTCTCTGAAATCTATTTCTGTGTTTGACGATTTTTAGTTCGCCTGGTAGATGGTTGTACAGTTTTTGGCTGATATATATGTGGCTTCTTTGTCTGATAGGTTTAAACATGAAAGGTATCTTACATTTTTCTTCCTTAATTCTGGTACTATATTTATGATAAATTTTTTGTAACCCATATTTAGTTTTGTGTATCTTTATGTTGCTTTGGAGAAATTTGAACTGGAAAAACGCAATCTATAATGTGAAAATTGAGAAAATATACATGTAGCATGTCCAAGTTTTATAGAAAATTATTTATTTAATGTTGATGCTAGCGTCTCGAATTTGATGGTGAATTAAAATAGTATAATTTAGTATTGGAAACAAACCACCTAACATTTTTAGAGAATTAGATGAAAATGGTACCGTATTTTGCACTGATCTAAGTTTGGCAAAAGTTTAAAATTTCTGTCACAAATTCATTGTGAATTATGATTGGTCGGGCGAAGCCTACCCTGGAATTCTGACATTAGCCACCTAGCAGAGGTTCGTAATCGGTGGTCATGCTGTGGTCATAGGACCACACATGCTTGGTTTCTGAGAAGGACTAATGAAACTACATTTATAGATTGAAATAAATAATAGTAGGGAACACTTAGTTAGTTGGTAATATATAAGTCTTAGTTACTCCTGAGCATGAACCGGTACAACTCTTAACATATGTTCCCATATCGATGGTTCAATTGAGGAATATTATTTGAGCTACTTCTTCTTATTATTTGAGCTACTTTTCTGGGACAAGTCAAATCGTTTGGTGAGAACTGATGAAATGACATGTTATTCACAATCAAATCCTTCTACAGATATGAGAAGTGGTAGCCGACTACTTGACACATTCTGATATGCCAGAAAATTTCCACGAGTTTACCTTTCACCTTACGCATGGTATTCAACATAGGAACCATCAGGCTTTCAGTTAATTAAATTTCGTATTTTATTTCCATAAACTGCTTTCGAACCAATAATAAAGTTATTTAAACTGAAATTCGGTGCACCTTTTGTCGACGAAATTGACTTTTTGTTTGTTTCAGATCAAAATGTAGTGCATCACTGATCGACTAGAGTATATAAAAAACATGGCGTCGTCGTCTGTTTCGCTCCATCCTCTTCCTATATCGATAGCAACGCCTTCACGAGACTCGCTGACCTTTACGAGTACAAAAGGCCTGCTAAATGGACCAGGACAGAATAATTGCTTTCTTAATAGCGCCGTCCAGGTAAGTCATAAAAATCTCGCCTGTACATAAAGAGTCGTTTTGTAACCTTTTATAGCATACGGCGTAACAGACGGAGAACTTTTCGATAAAGATGCCCTGAATAGAGATCTCCCGGTAGGACCCAAGTATCATATATATATATATATATTATATATATATATATATTATATATATATATATATATATAAGTATATATTTTGTTCAATTTCTCGGAATAAAAGTCTGATTCAGTGAATTCATATAATTTCTTTTAACGACGTTTCGACATAGTATTTGTCATCATCAGGTTAAAACAAAATTATTTTATTTGAATTTTCCGTTCGCATCGTACGACCGTTATTATAGGTGTGTTACAATAACGTTTCATGGAACGAAATTAAATAAAATATTTTTTTTAACCTGATGATGAGAAATACCATGTCGAAACGTCGTTAAAAGAAATTATATGAATTGACTGAATCAGACTTTTACTCCGAGAAATTGAAGAAAATATATAAGTGGTCAAGAAACTGAAGAAAAAAAAGAATATATTTTATATATATATATATATAAGAAATGTAAAAATGTTTTCTACGAGTAGTTATATTATGCACGTTTTATTGAGAATTGATTTAGTTTTGTTTATAAAAATATATCTGCATGTTTCATATGTGCAATAGAACAAAGTGCCAATATGATATTTGACAAAGAATTCTCTTCTCGAGTAGGTTGAAGGAACGCCCGCCACTATTATTCAACTCTCTTTTGTAAAATGAAAACGTCATTACCTGAAGTGGAGTTACCCCACAAACATATAACATACCTGACACGGGACGCTACTTGACTATGACACAAACATAATAGCTAAGGCTTTTCCAAGACATGTTTGAGATATCTGAACAAATATTTTCTTCAAATATAGGCATTTTTTCCAATTTATCAATCACCAGTCCCAGAAATTTAGTTTCATTTGTCTATTGATACGTCATCGACGTAGACAGTTGTTTTTTTTTTAATTTCACGATTTGGGTTATATATGCATTCAAATATGAAAAATCGAAGCTACTGTACTCATACATTGAATCTAAAACTTCCTCATATTTTTAACCGACGAAATAAAAAAGGAGGAGGTTCTCTAGTCTTTTTTTTAATTATTTTTTTAATTATTTTTTTTATGTATGATCACGCATAACTTTTTACTGAGACGTCCGATTCCGATAATTCTTTTTTCAGTGGATAGGGTGTACTTCTAAGTTGGTCCCATTTGAATTTAAAAGATGAAATCCACCCCTAAGGGTAGCAAAATGAAGGATATTGATCACTCACCCTCTGAATTCTGGTCCGTTAACCGATTCTATCAGGCATAACTTTTTACTGGGTTGGATGATTCTTTTTCAAATAGATAGGGTATACCTCATATTTGAATTTCGAATGGAATTATCCACCCTTACAGGTAGAAAAATAGGGGATAATTGATTTTTCACTTGTGAACATTGGCACACACATATGTAGTTGACAATGACAGATCGCTACTGTCATTATTTTTGTTCCACATCCGTCACAATCATTATATTCTATGAGAGGATGGAATGATATACAAAGTAATGAAATGAACTAACCAGAACAACAAAAATAATTTATATTACAACAAATAGTAAAAGTAGATAATCATATTATTTAACGGTAATAGTTGAAGTAAGGTGGGTAAGTAAGTATTTTGGAAGTAATAAAAAACAAGTAGGTAGTAATTAGTAGATTCCAGCCACAAAAAATTAAAAATAAAAACTTAAAAAAAAATTAACCGACGAAATACGGAACTAAAAAAAAAAAAAAATCAAATGTAGTAATAAATTTTGAGATGGCGCCAAACGAACAATCAACGAAGATCATTAAATTATTTCAAAAAAATTATCAGAATGTCACCGCGCAACTCGATGCCATCATTTTACGCCTTACCTAATTCATTTGCTTGTTTGTTTGGCGCCGACTCAAAATTAGTTACTTACATTAGTTTAGGAGCTTAGTTATTGAGACTAAGAAGATTTGTTTTATTTTTTACTTTTCAGTTCCGTATTTCGTCGGTTTAATTTTTTGTTAAAAAGTTTTTTTGCTATTTTGATTTTGTCTTTTGTTATTGTTGAAGTGTATCAGCATACATCGTTTCATGGATTTCGGTTAAGAATTTATCAGGATCGTTGGTATACAATAGAAATAAAACTCTTAACCAATTCAATTCCAGTTTTAATGTGAGTGACTGCTCCAGAAATAACCGGTATGTTAACGAACTGAAGATAGTCAACTAAGAAGGATGAAATCCGTTTAAGAGCTAAACTCCAAATTCCATAGGTGGTTACTTTTGATAATAAAATCTGCTGTGACAACTTCTAAATTATTTTAAATATTGTTTAGATATTAACCACACAATCAATACACAAATTAGTTCAACTTTTGTCAGTAATTCTAATTCGTTCACCAAATGAACACGCGACGACAACTAAAACATAGCTCAAACTATTTTTTGTTCTGTCGAATATCAACTTTAATGCTGACGTTCCGCCCCTAAAGTATTAATCATATGAACATAGGATTTTGGACATGAATATAAATGTGCTACTAAAATGTTGTGTTCTAATTTCTTACGATTATAACTCACACCATTTTTTTTTCTTTAGTTTTTTAGTGGCGTAAATATAGTGACCAAAAAGCTAGATAGAACTGATGATATTAATGTACTTTTAAAAAATGCGACTTGATGACAACAATATTTCTGTTGATTCCTACGATCTGCGTTGATCAGTTTGATGTTGATTGGAGCAGCCTTCATTTTTGTTATGTTTTATGAATTTTGGTTCTGATATATCATCGCTCCTTCGTTGTTATAATTTTCTAATGTTCAAATTCGAATATTGTCATTTACTTCCATATTAGGTTAAGAGCAAAATTTATAACATTCAACTATCATCGTGTATAAGTTTGAATTATATTTTGTTCTGTTTTCAGTTCTGCTGATCGAATTCACTTTCCCTTCACCCTTTTTTTCAGATGTATTGACTTTTTTAGTCTTACAATCTATCGACCAATATATATGTTCTTTTAGAAACCGTTCTCTTGATCCTGGGGCGTTTGAATTTTTTCAATTTTTGTTATTCATATTTTCGAATGTTTTTTTTTTAATACATATTGGTAATATTGCACTCAACGTCGAGAGTAATTACATTTGAACCTTATGGGATAAAAAGTAGAAGGTTAGAAGATAAAATAAATTAAAATATCACCAGTATTACAGTAGAATACAAATACGGGACCGGAATCATCACAGATGTATATGTAGAAAGTTTGTTTACAGACATAATGGCAAATTCCCCACCTAATAGAATGGGGCGACAAGACTCAAAAGACAAGTCAGAAATAACACTACTTTTATGTTCGTGAACTATAAAAAAATCTAATCTAGATCTACGAGCTAACATGATATCGTGATATTTCGAATAGAGTAGTTTTTGTGTCATGTCTGACGTTGGCTACAATAATGCTCGCTTCCAGAAAGAATAACTTTGTTCTGCAACATGTTTGTAATAGTCTTATGAAAATGCTTTTCACTAACTATTCTGGAATATGTTCAATGAATGACTATAATCGGCTAGTTGACGCTTTTTCAATTACACGCCGTGACCTAAACGGAAATGAAATCATTCAAAAACGATGGCGCAGCCAGTCGGAAAGATAGATTTACCAGAATTTATTTATTGATTCTGAAATTGCTATGAGTCAAGCTGATGAATCATGTGTCAACAAAAATGGAACATTTTCAATGGAAACATAAACAGCATATCTATGATCTATACAATTTAGGGTGCCCATTTTGACCGACTATTTTTTTTCCCAAGTCTCGCATGGAAATATGTTAGTTTTTGTAATCGAGGAGCCCTCTTGAAATTTTAGATGAATCGAATATTTTTAAGGGTTCGCTCAAGAATTTTTAAGATTCCAAAAATGGTCAAAATTCGATTTTTTGTTTGTTTGTACATATAAAAAAATAAAATCTTGAAAATTTTAGATCAAAGTATACATTTTTAAAGGTCGCTCAAGAATTTTGAATCTTGGAAAGTACTATAGATTAGACGTTTTCGAGCGACCTTTAAATATAAATTTGATTGCTCTATTTTTTTTTCTACAATCCATTAACATATTTATTAACCAATATAAACCACGAGATACATAAAAATACCAATGAATATATTGTTACTAGCATACTTAATTAATAAGGATTATATAACAAAAATTGTTTACTCATTGATCAGCTTGTATATCTTCTCTGATTAGTAATTTGGTTTGAAATATGGAACTGGAATAAAATAAATTAGAAGTTTTTGTTATGTATTTCGAATTGTGTAATTAAAATTGTAGATAATATAATAAAGTGTTCATAACAAATGTTGCAAAACAAGGTTTTTTAATAATTAAAATATATTTTTTGGGTTGAATTATTGTTACGAATATAAGTACAGTGCTCTCCTGCGTTGTTTATCTCGCACAGGCCAGACGATGTGGCGGTTTTCAATTCAGGCGAAATTCCAGAAATATGACGACGGACTGGTCGACATCACGGTGAGCTTTCCCCATCGAATGATCTCGATGATTTCATGAACCGCTCGAAGATTCTGGATGCCAAGGAGAGGATATAAAAGATCGGGTGTACCACCGAAGGAGGTGTCATTCATTGAGAGACGCAGTAATTCATATTAGCGAATTCAAGATGAATTTTTAATGCAGTGCGGTACGCGGTACATTTTAATGGTAAACTGTGATTGAGTATTTCATTGTCAGAATGCATTATTGTGTTGTGTTTTCGGAGTGTAATACACGGACATTGGATTTATCGAGTATATTTTAATAAAAACAGTTTCATTACATTATCCATGTTAATTAAGTAACAATATATTCATTGGTATTTTTATGTATTCCGTGGTTAATATTGGTCCATAATTATGTTGATGGATTGTAGAAAAAAAATAGAGCCTTCACATTAATATTTAATGGTCGCTCGGAAACGTCTAATCTATAGTACTCCTCAAAATTCAAAATTCCTGAGCGACCTTTAAAAATATATACTTTGAGCTAAAATTTCAAGGATGTAATTTTTTTATATGTACAAACAATTGTCGTCATGAGAAAGAAAAAATGAATTTTTTTTTTGAATTTTGACCATTTTCGAAATTTTAAAAATTATTGAGCGACCCCTTAAAAATATTTGATGCATCTAGAATTTCAAGAGGGCTCCTCAATTACAGAAAACTTACATATTTCCATGCGAGACATTTTTTAATGTCTGTGAATAATTATATATATATATATATATATATATATATATATATATAATGGAAGAAATTAATGGACATAGCCCTCAAAGAGAAGTGTTAACCGTGTTTCGGGCTCTCGACCCTCATCAGTACGGTGGGGACGTAGAAAACTTGGTAGAAAACGACAAATCAACGGAGTCAACAAACAGAAGCCAGCCGCACATTTGTGGTTTGGGTTAGCAGACCCTGCATTCCAGGGCAACAACCAACATCACCACGGAGGCAGCTATAGCTACATTCGTGAAATCCGAGTCCAGGAATATACAGATGAGAGGGAGGAATATCGAGGGGACTGTTAAACAAAATGGAAGAAAACGGAAAACGGCTATGTCCATTAATTTCTTCCATTTTGTTTAACAGTCCCCTCGATATTTCCCCCTTTCATCTGTATAATCCTGGACGTAGATGTCGTGGTGACGTTGGTTGTTGCCCTGGAATTTTTAAATTCCAGAAAATAAAAACATCTCCGAGCAAGAGTCGAACCCGCGACCTTTAGATTGCTAGTCTCATGCTCTACCAACTGAGCTATCGAAGACACAGGGTTCACATCTGCGTTTCACAATACATTTTTTCCCAGAATTTAATGTTACTTGGAAATGAAATAAGAAATGTAACGAATCTACGTGTGTTATCAATGGCACAAACTTTAGCTATCGCCGATGTCGCCGAATTTTACAGCTTCAGTCGATATTCAGGCCACTGAAAACGATATTTTTTGCAAAATGTAATTACAAGAGTAACATTTTCATTCCGCTTTTTTCTTCACAAATGGAAACTCAACATATAAAATAAATTCGATATCCGTGTTCGTTTTGCAGAAATCAACATTCTATGATATGACTAGGCCTTTCGTTGGCCCTCTGAGAACCAAATCTAGATAGTACTTCTTGAAAAACATATTGCAAAAGTTGATTTGAAGAAAACATGTTATTTAAATTAGAATTCCACATTATATATAAACAAATCGATGTTCAAGACCCACCCATTCATTAGTTAAGAAATTGCTGGCATGATTTTGTTGATTTTCATTGCAAGAGCATCGAATGTTCATTCCTTATTGGTGTGGATTGAAGCACATAGTAATGAGTATCGTCCTATTTCCGTCAAGTTCAAGTCAAGTTGACCATAATCTGTGAGTTCTTCATCAGAAAAAAGAATAATTGCTCTTGATAATCTCCGGTACAAAATTAGGCGGGCATGATTTTGAAATTACTAAGGTGTCAGAGGCCGATGATGATGTTGAGTCTTTGGTCCAGTCGTTTGCATCTGCTTTTTCTTCGCCCTGGAAGAAGCTTCATTCTGCGCCCCCAGCAAGATCTTGTAACGATGCTTTTATTTTTTTCAGTAACCTATTATAATCCTCAGTTTCTTCCGAGTCGGTTCTAACAGGTCAGATAATTCTTTTATGAAGGCTTTTGGACAAATTGAGTGGATTTGTCCTACCGTTTCATACTACTACTCGCGTTTTTTTCGCTCTGCCGAGTATGAAAACTCTTATATCGTGATTGGCTTTCTCATTTCTTTCAGGAAGCCATAGCAGAGGTATTCTGCCCTAGGACTAGAAGTATTTTATACTATTCTGGATACTACCCAACTTGATACCAAGGCTTGCTACGTTATCACGCTTTTTACAAAATATGCAAAAATCTTAATTTGATGAGCAAAATCGCCTTAATATAAAAAGTTGTATGACGTTAATTTTTACGAAGCAGTTATTGGGTTACCATTACTGTTATATTTTCGAAACGGGCGACAAATTATTGAATCATTAGGTGAACAGAGATCAAAACATGCAATTTTCCAAAGATGTTTGAAAAAAAAAAATATTGGTTTTCCAATAGAAACAGTTTCTATTCTAATATTTCGTTTAATTATTGTTGAAATAAAAGTTTTTTGTGGATAAATGTTTTTTTTTTGGGAGGTGGAGGAAATCCATTACGGACACAGGTTTACCCACTCAAACTTCCACACTGTAGGCTTGTTAGGCTGTGGCCTCCGACGACACTTGAACCCTCTGGCCCATTTTTTTTTTCATTGTGTCGTATAGTTCCCGATTAATTTCCGCTTCGAGTTCCCTCCTAGCATGTACTGCTGGAGGTCCATCTGGGCGGCCCCTATCGTTTGTTCAGCACCCTTAAGAGTCCTCTTCCGATCTCGTCTCGGAGAACGCTCGGAGTCATAACCTCTTCAGTGTCCTGAAAGAAACCGAGAAGGCCAAAAGTTGTTCCCATTCTCTTTCGGTGATTGTTCCCTTCTACTCCACCCATTCCAGCAATTTCGTGCCCTGCACAATCTTGTACATGTAATTCGCTGGATGTGTGCTGTACAGTCTCGGTTCACCAATTGATTGCCCGAAAACTGACCGTCTTCTGCGGTCCAAAGCCCCGCAGTTGCACAGTATGTGTGATACTGATTCTGGTTCATTGCCGCATAGTCTGCATGTTTGGTCGCCATGAACCAGTCCCATTTATTCAGGTGCTTTTTTACTGGCGCATATCCAGTCATGAGCCCCGTAATAATTTTCAACTGTTTCCTCTTTAAGGCCAACAGGTCTGTGGATGAATGTTATTGGTTCTTGACTTATTGTCTTGATTTGAACCCAGTAACTTATCGGGGCAAATTTATTAATTTGCCCTTCTACTGTTGTAGAGAATTTGATGATATACATTTTTTCTCATTTTAAGATTTTGCATGGTAATGAACCCAGAAAATCATGTCGAGAATTTTGTTTAGCATTTATGAAACCAAGGTTGCGCGGAACTTGATCTTATTCTATGCCAAACTTTGAATTTTTTCACTTGTCATATGTCAACTTGCCTCTTCTCTTTGTCATGTAATATGCAACTGTCAATATGTCAATTATCTCCTCCGTGATACCTGTGCTCAAGGCTTCAGCAATTTAATATCAAAAAAATAACTAATAAAAAAACTTTTCGAAGAAAAGCTTTCATTTAAGCAGTGCACTAAAACGTATAAAATAAGTTTAAGTCATTGCTGACAATGATTTAATTGTTTAATTATTTTTTGATGAATGATTTGGTTTCAAAAAGCTTGTCGCGCGAAGTGTTTATAAAAGTAAGTACCAATTAATTTATTTGTACAATGATTGGTTGGTAAGTAACAACTTGTCGAAGTATTAATTTTATTAAATTTGCTCAACAAGCTTTTTGAAACCAAATAATTTAACAAAAAATAATTAAATCATTGTCAGCGATGACTTTAAACTTATTTTATACGTTTTAGTGCACTGCTTAAATAAAAGCTTGTCTTTGAAAAGTTTTTTATTAGTCATTTTATGTTTTGCTTTTTAGTTAGTTCGCCTCAATCTGTTCATTTTTAGTAGAGCATCGTTATTACAAGATCTCTTTCCCTGTAAGTTTTGAGCTGAAAGAAATCATGATCTCCGACCCCAAAAACTCCCACACACCAATTTTGAATAGAGTCTGATCATAATCACAAAACTCGTCCGCCATCCTAAAAAACCCCACATACCAATTTTGAATAAAATATGACCATAATCAGAAAACTGGTCCTCCATCTTGGAGCCACCATCTTGAATTTATGAATTTTTACGAAAAATTCAAAATCTCCAAACACGAAAACCGCCGCATACCAATTTTGAATCGAATCGGACTGTAATCCCAAAACTCGTCTCCCATCTTGGAGCCGCCATTTCGAATTCATGAATTTCGACAAAAAATGCATAATCTTCGACCCCGAAAACCCCCTCATACCAATTTTGAATCGAATTGGACCATAATCACAAAACTCGTCCTCCCATCTTGGGGCCGCCATCTTGAATTTATGAATTTTGACAGAAAAATCATAATCTCTGACCCCGAAAACCCCCACATACCAATTTTGAATCAATCGGACTATGATCACAAAACTCGTCCGCCATATTGGACTGCCATCTTAAATTTATGAATTTTGACAAAAAATTCATAATCTCCGACCCAGAAAACCATCATATACCAATTTTGGATCAAATCTGACCATAATTACAGTTTATTAATTTTGACAAAAATTTCATAATCTCTAACCCGGAAACCCCCACATACCAATTTTGAATCGAATCGGACTATAATCACAAAAGTCATCCGCCATATTGGAGCCGCCATCTTAAATTTATGAATTTTGACAAAAAATTCATAATCTCCGATCCAGAAAACCATCATATACCAATTTTGGATCAAATCTGATCATAAATACAAATATCGTCCGCCATCGTGGAGCCGCCATTTTGTTTTTTCTCTTACAATAATTTCATAATGCATCACCAGAATTATGAACACCTGCCAAAATTCAAATCAATCGGACGACTAGAAGTCGGTCAAAATTCAGTTGCAAGATTTGACCCGAACATACATACATAGTTCATACAAACATTGCAAGTTAAATAAAAGCTTGTAAAATCATCATAGGTAGAACTCCCGTGTAGTTATTTTATGTGTTATTAGTCAGTCAAAAACTCTTTGCGTTTTCATTAATTTTTGAACACATCTATCACTATCTTGTTACGTTTTTGTATATTTTTTTATTACGAAACAAAAATACTTGAGACACAACAATTGCCGATTATAGCAAACTTGTAGGTATTCACGCTTATTGTCCCGTATGTGTTTTAGGCTAGCATTGCCTAATATATCTGCTTTGAGTTTGTATCATTTGAGTTGATGAAATATTTGAATCGAGCAGTAAAAAAATAGCTGTCGCTTATACACAACTTACGGCCTACAAGCCTGCATACGATTCAAAAAATCTCGGCTGATGGCTACGTACATTGGAAAATTAATTCCATCCTTAGAGGATTGATTATGGATTATTTGTAATTCATTTCCTGATATTAACAATTCATATCTGAAATGAAGTGGTAAAAACATAAATGAAAAAATGTCGAAAAAATAAAACAATTTTTTTGAATGTCAAAATATTTCATTGGAGTTGAAAAGAAAGGTTAGATTGAAATAATAAACTTAACCGTTTCTACCTTGACATTGAAAAAGGGTAATGACATTTTCTAACTGAACATGTTATTTCATCCGGAATAGATTTTGATTTGAATTCAAACTTCGTTTTTTCCAAACTTTAAATATTGAAAAAGTATTTAACATTCTAATTATTTTAAAGATTTCACCGATATTTACCAATTCGTAAAATAATGCAGATTCGATAACAGATATTTGATAATCAAGTGGTGACCTAAACCGATTATCATTTGAAATGGCCTGCAAATATTCGATATCTGAATAAACAAATTTTACTGTTCGGTCCCACCCAGTATTTCCGCTATTTTAATATCGAACCTAATTATTTTTCTAACGGTTTCTCAACATCGTATGTTCATGATATGTATATGCTATTAAAGTTCTCGTGTCTATTTTGGTGGGTTTCGTATTGAACTTTTGCCATAATATCGACAGGAGAATAAACGTTCATAACTTCAGCGATATGTTTATTAATAATTTGCTTTATGTATGTCGATATGGGATTCGAAGTTATTTATACTTCCTGTTTGGATTTGAAATCATGGTTCCGTAGAAATAATGCTTCTCAAAATATTCACGTGGAAATGAATGTATTCTACAGTTACCACATTAGCTACAGAGCTCTCAAATTGCCATATAATTATGCAAAATTAGCCCAAAAATCACTGGAGCTAAAGCTCTCCTAAATTTTTAACTTTTATTTCCGTGAAAACAAAACTTTTGTGCAAAAAAAGTTTATCCGATAAAAACAAACCTCTAGTGTATTTACCCCCGATGAAACTTGATGCTTTTGGGATATAATAAATGTTTCAAACCGCTTTACATATTTTTAATAAAGAGAATATCAAAGTCATTTATTTTCATGGCTGTATCTGTAGAACTGGGAATATAATATGTGAATATTGACGTCATTATATTCAGTTCAAACCATAATATTCAATTTTGTTTTTGAAATTGTGCCATTTAAATTTCTCAAGTTATCTTCAATGTCGCAAACAGCACACACCTGACCGGTTACGATTAGAAACACCTGTGCGAAAAGCCTTGAGGCATATCATTTTACGTGATGTTACATTCACGACAAAAACATCGTTTGTTGTGAACTAGCAAGAGCTGTCTGTGTATATTCTGAATGGAAAAAATGTTTCGTAGAAATACTACCTATTGAGGACGTCACCACTTCAGAAAATGGTCCCCAAAGCCCTAAAATACCATCAGTTCGTATATATATATATATATATATATATATATATATATATATAGTATATATATATATACAGTGTGTCCAATTAAGTCGGCACCATATGGAAAACTTTTTATTATTTGTTTTATGAAAAAAAGTTATTTCTTATAAAAAGTTCTGCATGGCCTATAACCCAAAATGAAATCAGATATCAATGTTTTGCATTTGTATACCAGGTTTGTCGAAAATGTAAATTTAGCTCGAGAGTAAAGTACCTTTATTTTTCACAATATCAACAATCTTTATGAAGAAAACTTTATCCTAATGGAAAACTACGATATTTTGTGTCTACATATCAACATTAAACGCTAGTTAGAATTTATAAATGTTACTTTTTAGTTAACTTGCTATCTTTTTTTAACATTTGTAAAATAAATTATATGATATGATGCATTATTATTCTAATGCAATAGCAAATTGTTAGATAACTTACCAAGAACCGAAAGATCATCATTTTATCAATACAATAATGTTTTGGTTTGCAAAACTAAATTTATTTTTACCAAACAATTATTAAAGATCGTTCTTTCATGGTAAGTAGATACTATTGGATATCTGACCGTAGTTTTCAAGTAGGATCAATTTTTCTCAAAAAAGATTGTCGATATTGTAAAATACAGGGTGATTCAAAAGTACTTTGACAAACTTCGGAGTGATTCCTCGCAATATTCTAATATGAATTTTCCAAATAAATATAGGTCCGAAAGCTTCGTTTCCAAGATACAGGGTAGCTTTTTTACTAGATATGGTAGAAGAATTGATTTTTTAACTGAAAAATGTGCTGAAAGTTTCATAAAACAAATAATAAAAAAGTTTTCCATATGGTGCCGACTTAATTGGACATACTGTATATGCGTGCAACATCAATAACTTTTTTCTATCCAAGCTATCGACTTGTTTTTTTTAAACGATAGGTCCGACAATGAGGCACATACATTGTTTACAATGACTGAGTTCTGAGTTAACCTTATTTTATTCCTGTGTTGTAATGTGATGTATAACCGTAAGAAATTTAGTCTTACTGTTTTAACTTTAAATTTTTATTTTTTTTCTCAAGGACCTGCCACAAATGTATTTATATATATATATATATGGACGTAGTTAATAAATCTCTCTCTCTCTCTCATAAAAAAAACTATTTATATACAGGATGTCCCAAAATAATATACACAACTGAGTTCTGTTTTTTAAACGACAACCCCCCCACCCCTCCATTTTTGTTACATTTTTGGATTCCCCTAAATTGTCGAAATAATGCACCCAGGTTTCTTATACTTAACTGCATTAGTTTTTGACTTATGTGTCAAAATAGCGTCGTGCATAGACCCACAGAAAAATCATTAACCTCAGAACCATTTCCAGTCGATTCCTTAGGCTTTGTCACATGTTTTCAGATGCAGGCGAAATTCGGAGTCGATATTCCATAGCCTACTACGATTATTTTCAAAATGACATATTCCTATGGCAATAGCTCGACTTCTTCAAATGCAACACCATATTTTTATTGCTTCATTGCATGGCGTTTTTCAAGAGCGAGATTTGTTGAAAAAATCACATTTTCATCGTTTTTTCGAAAAAAAGAAGGAATCGATAGGCCGCTCTCGAAAATTTACACATCCGTGTACTTTCAACAATTGTACACGTCTTATTGTTAATAAGAATTAGTGAATATGGTCTACTGTATTGGCGAAGCTGACAGAAATCCTTTATTAGCAAGCAGAATCTACCTTCAAAAATATCCAGAAGCAAGAACTCCACGGGTATCTTCATTCCAAAAGTTAAGAGATCGGTTTGAACACACTGGTAGTGTGCTTATACCAAAAAGGAAATTGTTGGTGGTCGGATCAATAGGAAAATGAGTTGCAATTTATTGATGCTACAGGAGTATACTTACTCAAGCACTAGGGAAATTGCAGCGGAAACGGATATTTCACAAAGGAGTGTAAACAGAATGATATTGAAACATAAGTTCCACCTTATCATCTGAACCTACATCAAGAATTGTATGGGAACGATTTTGCAAATAGAGTTGCGTTTTGTATTCAAATGAATGGCATGATTGACGAGGATTATAATACTTCAAACAAAATTCTGTTTTCTGATGAAGCAACGGATCGGTCAACAGACATAATGTGCTTTATTATGTAATCGAAAATCCTCACTGGTTGAGGACTGTTGATCACCAAAAGCGATGACCGCCTTAATGTTTGGGAAGGAATTATTGGGAAATCACATTATTGGACCCTACTTTTTCGACAATGTACTGAATGGTGAAATGTATATACATTTTATTCGCGAACGTTTCCCAGAATGTGGATTTGAATACAGAATACCATGTGGTGCTGCAGTGTATAACCATAGGATGGAGATTTTTAGATCAATCCATCCTATCGTTGGATAGGCAGAGGAGGTACGATCCTTCGGCCGGGGAGATCCCCAGACCTTATTTCCTATAGATTTCTTCCTCTGGGGCATGTGAAGGAAATGTTTTTCAGAGATCGTCCAACAACTGCAGATGATTTGAAAACCAGGATCACGGAAGCCTACCGTTCAACTGATGGAGCAATGCTGGCTAAAGTTCGGGGCTCACTTACTAGAAGACTAGCAGCTTGTGAGCATTTATAAGTAGCCTTTCCTCGAAATGTTCACATTGTTTCTTGGTAATCATCCTTTCCTGTTTTGAAGATTACTATAATTGTTTTCTTTTTGATGTACTCCTGTTTCTATTACAATTTAATTTTGTTGAAACATATTCCGTTCTGAATTGTATGGATGTCAAATTTTACGACAGCGGCCTAGTCCTTTTTCTTTCGAAAAAAATCACCAACATTTTTTCAACAAATCGCAAACTTTACAAGGTAGACTACACAAACTGTATTTCGGCAAAAAGCTCCTAAAATTGTCATGCAATGATGATAGGGTTTTGCATTTGAAAAAGTCGAGTTATTGCCATTTGTAACTTGTCATCAAAACGTAGTGGGCGATGGAGCATCTTCTGAACAGATGCGCTAAAGCCCAAGGAATCGACTGGAAAAAGTTGGCTGGGTTATCTTGAATGGTTACTGAAGTTATGACATTTTTCTAAGGGTCTAGGCCCAACACTATTTTGATATAATTAATTGACAATTTAGTGGAGAATCCATAAATGTAACAAAAATGGAGGGTGCCATTTAAAAAACAGAAACTATTGGTATCTTATTTTGGGAAATCCTGTGTATAAATAGAAATATTTTTCGAATGTTTCATTATCGAATAAAGTAGATAGCTTGTATTGAAAAAAGTGACGTAGCTTGCGCGCACTCTAGTATATATATATATATATATATACTGAAATGGTGGCTGTTGAGACATTTCCATTTTTATTTTTATACCAATATTGTTCGTTTAAGAGTTCCAAAACTTCCATTCGAAAAGTTTTTGTCCAAGATGTACGCACAAATTGAAAATCGCCGTTAGTTACCATTGATTTTTTTCCAATGAATTTTGTTTGCCCTGCATGCTTCTTTTATTTGGGGTTATCTCGTTCGTGTCAATCAAATACGATTTGACAACATTACATCTTTCTATGACATATAGAACGTCATTGTATTTTAACAATTTTCGAATACAAACAATATAAATAATTAATAGTTATTATTTTTGAAATGATATGGAGATTGGAACCCAAGTATGTAATGTCTACATCTTTGTGTGCTTTTGTTCGATAGCTGAGTGAACTTTTGTATTTTCTCAAGTGTTTTAGATAGACATAGATTATTTGTCATTACGATACATTTGGTACATATGGTATGTCAGTAACATAATATTCACAATAAATTTATACAAGGATAAAACACGTTATATACACCCATAAATTACAGTCCGATATCTGGTTATCTTATTTATCTTAATTTAGGGATGTCGTCTAAGTATTCTTTCACACTGTAATAGCATTTTCGCTGTAGTAGTTCTAGCACCTTGCTTTGAATGACATCAGACTCAATTTGTTTCATAGAAATTGGTAATTTATTGTAAAGAACTATTGCATTAAAAATGGGAATTTTCATATTTGGTTGTCCTATGATGTGAATTCGTAGTAAATTTCCACATCTTGTATTGCAATTGTGCATAGTTGAATTTGTTCCTGACCCTTGTAAATTACTCCTAGCTAAATCAATGCATTTCAAAAGTTACACTAAAGATGCCGTTAACAAATTTTCCCGTATAAATACTGGTTTACAACTCTCCAAGTAATTCATATTGAAGATAAGCCTCAATATACGTTTTCGAGTCTCAAAAACCCGAAGAATTCGCTAGTACAACCCCATGCTATGACATTCAGAGAAATATGAGAAAATGCCATAGCAGAATATATTTTTGAGAGACCTGATGTATCTAAGCATGTTTTAATTTGTTTTATGGCAAAGAACGTTGGGTTTAATTTATTGCAGACACTATCGATTTGCAGATTCCCTAGAAATGTAACTTCATTTACCGGTTTTTTATCATCTAGTAATTGTATATTATTTGGTACATCATTTTTTCTGTTATAAAAATAAAGATCTACAGTCTTGGATGAATTCAATATCAACTTGTTCCGTTGACACCAAGTACTGAAACTATCAATAGTTCAACTGACATTTGTTTATCAGTTCTCCAATATTCCTGCCAGCTACTGTGATAGGTGATGTATGTTGATGTACCTCATCATCCACTTTTTGTAATTGTAATTGTTGTATAGGTTGAGTTGAAAAACAGCTGCTGATACTCCACCTTTCCACTTTTCTGGTTTTGATGAGAAAAGTCGAATTATTATTATTATTATACAGTTTTTCAGGGGTTTCAAATGACATATTGCAAGTCAAGTTCCGCGCGACATACTTTCTGTAATTTTTTAATAGTGACACTTTCGTTTGACAGATGACAGCCTATGTTTGCATTCGGGGCAGGAACTGTATCTTCGTACCAAATTTCTCTGCTCGATTGGTCAAACGGTTCGGCAGTTATCATGGAAGATTACAGACAGACAGACCTCACTCTGGGAATGGTCTCAATCGTCTCGGGGGACCTCGAACGGATATGTCCGTCGATATCTCGAATTTTTTTTCGCACGAATACATTACTTGACCACTGGGAGTGCCAGTCAGGTAAAATGGAAATGTGTTTGTGTTTTGCAATGAAAATAAGTACAATTTTTTTTTCTAGCACATGATTCTTTAGCTTGATTGATGACAATTTCAGAATCAATCAATAACTTCTAAAATCCGCCTTTCTGACTGGCTACGCCATGCTTGTTCAATGTTCAATTAATTTTGCTGGTCTCTGTTATCCAGAAGTAATTCTATCGAAATAGGAATGGAATTGATGTTAATAAATATAGACAAATTTCTAAAGTAAATTGCATTAATTTTAATTGCAAATATTGAGCTTACTTACCACACAGGGTTGAACTTTTTACGGTTGAACATTAATACTTACTCTAAATTGACATTTTATACAGGAGTTTTTATTTATATTATATTTACATTTTACATAAATTCCGTGGATAATGTTTTCCCCTCTATTGTATAAAAATACCATGAATATAACTCAATGATTGGAACGTTTCTGGAATCACAAGAGGTTTGTTAAAGAACAATTCCGAAGCTGTAATAAAACGATAATTTGTAACATTGGTCCTAGTTTCTAGTAATCATCTCGATGATTGGTTTGAATGGGTCTACTATTTCGGGATGATTTGTCTCCACTTAGCTAATCAAGCGTCTAGTTAATAAATTTCAAATTGATGAGTAAACGCTCGAGTGCTAGCCTTAATTAATTATTCACCGTGAATCCATTTCATAAGGTTTCTTCCTCCTAGGCAGGTGTCTATTCAACGAGACATCTAGCTGAAACAAAGGGATAACGTTAAATTATATTGATATCAAGTTACACGGTTTATGGACGATATAGATCGTAATCGGAAGCTAAACATCAAATCAATTTTCCATTAGAGATAGATATATATTGTTTTTGTTTTTTTTTTATATATATATATATATACATATATATATGTTTCTCTTTTTGGTAGGATATTCTTGGGGTTGGGATTCTTTTGTCGTAATAAAACTTGAATTATAGTATATTAGACGTTTCGCCCCTGGCCGGGGGCATCTTCAGTTTAATGTTTTTTTCATTTTATATATATATATATAAGGCAGAAGGACTTCGGTCGATAGCCTATTGAATTGAATTTTTGTTCGGTTCAATAAAGTTCCTTTTATTATTATTTATTATTATTATTATATATATATTTATATATATATATATATATATATATATATCCTGTTGGTTTACAAAATAATCTTGGTGATTATTGCACATTCCTTTATTGTTCTATAATCTAATTGTTGAATATTAGTTCGACGACATGTTGTGTTTTGCTCGTTTTGTTTATGCAAGATGGCTGTGTGTGGCTTGCATAAACAAAACGAGCAAAATACAACACGCCATCGAACTAATATTCAACAATTGAATTATAGAACAATGAAGAAATGATATTTCCTAAGTGCAATGATCACCAAGATTATTTTGTAAACCAACAAGATATATACAGGGTGAGTCAGAATAAGACCGACAAACTCCGACTACAGATTCCTCATCTCATTTCGAGGTGAAAAGTTGCTATCAAGGTATGTCCTAAAATGCATCCCATCTGAGATACAGGGTGTCGAAAATACGAAAAAAATTAAGATTTAATTTGTTTTCTCCAAAATTCCTGAAGGAAAAAAATTGAAACTTGGTACACTAATCACGGTTTATCAACGTGCGTGGCGTTGTTACGATGGTATGTGGTCATATGTTCCTTCATATTTTCTTGGGACAAGTGAATGGACAAATGAGCGTTTGACGTCAGTTCGGCTCACCGATACTCAACCTAAACGTCATAACATTCCGTGTGCCTAAAAGTGGAAAAATATCCAACCAATCTTGAGGATGCAGTCAAAAACTGGGCTAGGTTAAAGTATACTCTTTATTAAGGCTCCTCTACACGCTAGCCCATCATAGAAGGCCAGTAGAGATGGTCCAGCGATGGTTGTAACTCATCTACAAGTGCAAGAAAAAATAAATAAATAAAAGAAAAGGCGTAAAGATGATGGAGGATGTTAACAATCTATCGCAACAGATCAAGTCCAAACGGAAGCTGAGCTATGGCCACGTGTAGATGCGTAAGATCCTTCTGGACCATCCCATCCCGCCATGAGCCATCCGACGCAATTACGCCCTCCACACGATGACCCATCCTAATAGGCCTACCGAGCGCGGCTTGGTACTTCCCCCTAGGGAAGACTCGCGTTGAAAGCCCGTACAATTGCAGCCAAGTATCATATTCACAGCTGCAGGCGCTATATCGATGAGCACGAGATATAGAAATGCTGAGGGATGTTAAGATGGCGGTCCCGAGTTCAAGGATGTTGAGCTTGTTGAAGATCCCTACCACTGGTTGCAAACAGCAGAAGACACGGCAAAATTTTCAGTTGGGTGAAGCGGTAGGCTGATGTTAAGTTAATAAATAATAATAAGGTGGATCTTTGACAATGTATTCTCTTAAGAACGGATTATAAGATATCATATTCTACATTCGTTCAGATATAAGTATTGAAGTTGAATGAGAATTTAGTTTATTGCTGTTGATGCAACCAAACGAATAATTTTCGGGAAAGTATCACTCCACAGACTCGTACACTGATCTGAAATATTTATATTTTTGAATTCGAATGATCAGAAAAAAATTTGCTGAATAATTTATAGCAGTTTTCACTTAAAACAGTTTCGTATTTTTAACCGCTGTCTCGGTTGTCGGTTGTCCAATCCGCATAAGTTTTTGATCAAAGCTCGTTATCTTAACTCGTACAATAAGATAACGAGGTCTTACTTATTAGTGGGATCTGTTGATGAGAAGTTTCTACACTGACCCTATTAAAACTGTAGTTCTTTTAAATTCTTCATATTGCTCCTCTGCCCCCAGGGCATATTTATTAAATGGGAACCATATATCAGAATATACCTCATGAAGAGCTTTTTTTAATTGTATTTCAAAATATTTGTCTTTGAAGTACTTTTGAAAGCTTTGTTAGATACTGATATGTATATAGCCTATCTACCGACCAGATCAGATTTTAACTTATTTATTCATCAATATCTTCACATTTTGAGAAATATTCACATTGTGAGATGTTTTGAATTGAAATGGAAAAATGATTAGTCAAAACATAGCATAGCATTTTTTCTTTCAATTATTGCAACATTCAATGATCTCAAGATGTTTAGTAATTCCATATGAATCCCACATTCGCTTTTCTTTTTTCGTTGAATGCTGCACACCACTCAACCAATTTTTTCTGCCAAAAACTTCCTCACAAGCCCATATAAGTTTCATTATTGTTATTAGCAGCCACATAATATTTCATTTGGACTCATATCAGTTTAATGTGAGTTAAATTACAGCGGTATGGGGATAAGCGTAGAACAGTTCTTTCACTACGTATGTCTCGACTAACTCCAACAACTGAAGTTTCAATAAATTATCTGACAGAACTTTTTCAGTGGATCTTTTTTCTGTATTTCTACGAAAATTGTTTTTAATTCCACACTGTAGTAAGGGGCATTATCCATAACGATTACAGAATGTTATTCTAAATGAGGTGCCTTCGTAGCATTCATGTAATTATAGTCACCTGAAATAAAAGTGTAGAAATATAAAAAATGAAGTGTTTTCACATATTTTCACTCGCCATCCCTATTACCTATGCCTAATTTCAGGAAATACCCTTCAATAGTTCTTGCCTTCCAGTTCTGACTGTGTTGTCTTGCCAAACTCTACTATTCACATGACTAGCAAGTTTCATGCATAACATATATTTGAAAGGGAAGAATATCAAGGGGACTGTTGGAAACAAAATGGTTTTTTTGATGGACATATCCCTCAAAGGGAAGTGTTAACCGTAGACAAGTGTTTCGTGCTTTCGGCCATCATCAGTACGGTGAAGAAGTGCAAGGATGAACAACACTTGGTAGTGAATGACAAATCAACAGAGTCAACAAACAGAAGCCAGCCGCACATTTGTAGTTTCTGTTAGCAGACCCTGCATTCCAGGGCAACAACCAACCTCACCACGGAGGCAGCTATAGCTACCTGCGTAACATCCGAGTCCAGGATTATAAACATGAAAGGGAAGAATATCGAGGGGACTGTTAAAATCAAAATGGATTTTTTTTAATGCACATAGCCCTCAAAGGAAAGTGGTAACAGTAGACACGTGTTCCGGGCTTTCAGACCTCATCAGTACGGTGAAGAAGTGCAAGGATGAACAACACTTGTTGCCCTGGAATACAGGGTCTGCTAACCGAAACCACAAATGTGCGGCTGGCTTCTGTTTGTTGACTCCGTTGATTTGTCGTTTTCTACCAAGTGGTGTTCATCCTTGCACTCCTTCACCGTACTGATGAGGGCCGAAAGCCCGAAACACGTGTCTACGGTCAACACTTCCCTTTGAGGGCTATGTCCATTAAAAAAAAACAATTTTGTTTTTAACAGTCCCCTCGATATTCTTCCATTCATGTTTATAAACTTGGACTCGGATGTCACGCAGGTTGCTATAGCTGCCTCCGTGGTGACGTTGGTTGTTGCCCTGGAATACAGGGTCTGCTAACCGAAACCACAAATGTGCGGCTGGCTTCTGTTTGTTGACTCCGTTGATTTGTCGTTTACTACCAAGTGTTGTTCATCCTTGCACTTCTTCACCGTACTGATGAGGGCCGAAAGCCCGAAACACGTGTCTACGGTTAACATTTCCCTTTGAGGGCTATGTCCATTAAATTTGTTTTTCATAAAATATTTTTTGTTCCTACTTCCCGATTAATTGAAGCTTAGCTATTGTTAGTAAAAACGAAAGATATTTTAAAACGACGTTGCATTCACTAGCGAACATCAATGGCGAACATCAAAGAATAGTATATT
Source organism: Gonioctena quinquepunctata (assembly GCA_018342105.1). Lineage (NCBI taxonomy): Eukaryota > Metazoa > Arthropoda > Insecta > Coleoptera > Chrysomelidae > Gonioctena > Gonioctena quinquepunctata. The sequence continues at coordinate 518,845 of JAFIRS010000571.1, read as the reverse complement.
ATGATACAGGTGTATAAGTGAGCTTTCAAAGTACACCCAACGAGTTTGAGGGCACGACGCGGAGCGGAGTGCCATTAACGTTGCAAGTATATCATACGCTATTTTATATTGTACCTGCATCATAACTTCAATAACAATGCTGGAAATGAATTTTAGATCAGAATAATGTTCCTTATATTTTAATACGTCTAATCAGGAATGTAATGGACATCTGATGTCACGTCTTGTTGACATGGATATAGCAATTGTTGTTTACAAGCTTATTTGACAGTTCATATGATTGATAATTTCAAAGTGGTCAATCAAGGAGAACTCTCATCCCAAATTTAAAAGTTAGCCGAGGATGCTAAATCAAAATTGATACCAGAAAAATCCAGAAATTCGTATTATAGAGAATATGAAAAGATAATGCTATGGATAGGGAAGAAACAGACTCAAATTGTTTTATATTTTTAGATGTAATATGACACCTAAATAAAAAGTTGGGCTTGTTTTTGTTACCTAGCAACCTTTATTCTTGAGATTTGGCACTCTTTTTCTTTTAGAACACGGCATGTTTCAATCTTAATCTGGTTCATAAAATAAGGATTATGATTCAGGTATGATTAGAAAACATTATATGACATAATACAATGGGCAGAAAAATCTGTCTGAAAATACCTATTTTTAAAAATACTGTATAAGGATATTACGGAAAACCAAAACATATCCAGGGAACAACCATATATCAAAAATGGGATCAACTAAAATAATAAAGATTCAGATCAATGCTGTGCTAATGGTAGGCATAGGGCATCAGTGCCAACCCACAAAAAAAGAACACTCGATAACATTTTGTATTTTGTCCATCTGTTGCTGGCTTGGATTTCAACCACCCCCAAAAAAAACAGCGTGAAGCTCGAGCTTCCGCAACTGTATTTTTATTTGGATGGACTATAGTGAATATGAGTGATAATTGCCATATCATCAAAGATGGGTTAATCGAATGATCTTCTACGCCGCTGGTAGCATGCGTTAGAAAAACGATTACACGAGCCTGCAAGAGCAATGAGAAAAATGGAACGTTAATCTCGTTTTGTAATTGAAGAATATCTTCCTGCAACCGCACGACGATTACGATAGCGATATCAATGCCTTCATCGTTAGTTTCATCGGTTCATGACGCGAATCGTTGAATATTTGATTGAGTCCCCTCCGGGCATAGCTTAATGAAGAATGTAAAGACTAGAAAAAGATATAATAATGGTCGTACAGGTGGTTTCACGACTACCTGCTAGAGGAACTTGTAATTGTATGTAGTTCGGTATAATTACCTGAATTGTAGGAAGAGGAAAACTTAGTTTCCTGCATTCCACCTTATAAAAAAATCAACGATATTACATTATGAGGAAGAATCGGGAAACCTGGTAGGCGCATGTGATAGGATGATGGGATAATGATGATATTTTTACCATATGAGTTTTTTCTGTAATATGGAGTGGAAAAAATTAATGTATGTACTTTAATAAAATATAATCAAGTCAGCTTTTTTTTCAAGAGAACATTATGACTCTTGAATTGAATGATAGAGAGATTTCAGAACATTTTCAAAGAAGCTGAAAAAATTTAAAAAATGTGTTACGGTAAAGAAAGAAAATGTTTTTCCCAGTGAGGTCTCAATCTACCTACTCCTCAGATGTAGTCACTCTTTGGTATGATTTAGGATTTTGGAACTTGACGCCGGCGTCTCAATATGCCTACTCTCTAAGGTCTCAATCTGCCTACACCTACTCCTTCGAAGAAAGAACAGTTCTCCAGACGCGGTTGAACCGCGGAATTTTTTTTAAAAAAAAAAACCCTACATGACATTCATTGATTGCATTGACAGTATTTCTTTTACGTAAACACCGATATGTTGAATGGCATCCACTCGTATTATTAAAATTAATTCAATACTTCGCGAGCATCGTACAGGTTATGCACTTTTGACCCACTACAAAATACTAGACGTTCAACGTTTACTCCAATTCTGGCTAAATGTAAAGGGGAGCCTCCAAGAAAGAGTTTCATCCTCTTAATTATTAGTTGAGTCATGGATTGTTTCGGGGAGCAGAGTGTAAATGCACATACAGATCTGGAAAAAAATTACCGCAACATACGATTTCCAATGTGTTCCGATGTTGAATAGTGTCTATAGTCGACCAGCACAAAATATAACAAATATGCGCGAGGAGACTAGCACGTAAATGCACGAGACTGGCTCGTAAATGTGCTCGAGACAAAGAGTGCAGGAAGGGGAACAGTGGTCTAGTTGACTTATTGATTCTCCATTGGGCATATTTGTTATACTTTGTGCTGGTCCACTATAGACACCATTCAACATTGGCTTATATTGGATTGGATATTGCGTTACATTTTTTCCAGATCTGTATAAGGGTATTTGGAAATGGATGCAAAGTCTTCCCAAAGCTTTTCCCAGCGTATTCGTACTGTTTGTTGGGATTTACCAATCATATCGTGAGGTGAGAAAATATTTTGCCCTTTATAAATTCCGCGCTATGAAGTGTAAGGGAGGCGATACTGTGGCAGGATTTTTTTATTTTTTACCCAAAAAGCACTTCCTGAACCATTTTCCTTTCTAGATTCATCGCAATAATAGTGTTTTGTGTATCAAATGTGCCTAATAGGCATTTGGTAATAAGGTTATTCAGTTCGCGAAAATCAGTATGTGTGTGAAATAACACTACTGGTTTGTACAAATAATTGAAATTCAATCAACATACCGGGAGAATGTTATGTTTCTTAATTCCTTTATTCTATTCAGATATATGTTTGGAAACAAAAAAGTATCATCTAATGGTGAAGTGTTTTTGAAGTTTACAATAGTTGTTAAGTTAGGTCTACCCCAAGGTGCATTCAGGATGCATCTATATAACCCGTATGACACACTATTTTTGTATTGTAGATCTGACATACGTCATTCATTATTTAAAAGTGTAGTTATTCGGTCATGGATTCTCCAGATCTGAAGAATAATCAGTGGTGATATTTTTTACCCACCAGCTGTCGCCATGAAACAATTCCATTTCTCCTCCCATAGTGAATGTATGTATTTTTTTTTAGATTTTTTAAACTACAAACATACATAAAAAACATATAATTCATATGCTATCCGGAAGTGAAAGAGGCGTGAATATCCTCAAATGTGTTCCAAAGCACAAATGGGACGCAAATACAAACACTTCATTATTTTACAGATCTTATATCCGATCAATCGTCGATCAGGGGTGTATATTGTACGAATCAGTTGCAAACTCAAATCTCCATACTTGATCGCATGCAAGTTAAATCAGTTCAAATAAGTCTTGGTGTCTTTATAATTCTCCCATCTCCAGTGGAAGATCAAAACCTCCACTTCTCCTTCGTAGGCAATTCTTGATAAGCAAAAAATTAGTTTTATTTAAAACCAATTTGGAATATCCAACCTATAATATTGCTGTAGAAATCCTAACTAATAACAATTATTGGAAGTTCTTAGACTTTTTTGAGTTACACGACCAGGAAATTGAAAAATAACGGTTTTTTTTTGTTGATTTAGTTTTATTTAGTTTGGTAGAAGTAGCAGTGTTCAAATAGTCTTACAAACACAAAAGTAGTTTAAAAGAACAAATAAAATAGATAATATAAGAAGTAACTTATGAGTTTCCATAACAAGTCAAGATTTCATGTAATAATGGCAGATTAATTTTGTCATTTATTGGAGTTGTCACTAAAAATCCATAAATATTAATGGTTTTAGAGATTACGGATTATGAATTTATGGTCGTATAAGAAGCTTGTATTTTCATAGTTCCTTTTTTAGTTTTTATAGAATATAATTAATTGATTCTGTTAGTTTGATATTTATTTAAATTGTTTCAATTTCGAATGCTTAGATACTTTTAATAACTTTCCTGATGATTATAAACTATTTTGGAGATTTCACTGTCGACTTGGGAAAATATTATCCATGTACACAAAAAAGTTACCATAAAAAGTATAATATTTTTTCATCTAAATAATACATCAAAATATTTATTTCATCTTCACTCGTACTTCTAGAGATAATAAGTCTTTCATTTATCGGGCTAAACTTTCAGTGCAAATGTAAGCTGGAACATTTTTACACCTTCTTCCTGTAGAATTTTTTCAAGGAATATTTCCCATAAAAATCATCTCTCGCCTTGTTTACAGCATCTTAAGCTATAACAGTCAACAGACAAGTGCGATCTGATTGATATTTTATAGGGCAATTGAGTGATGGGTCTGAACTTCAAGTAACGTTACTTTCAGATACACCTGCAATTTTTTCTCACGCGTCGTTAGAAGCCCAGTTTAAACTTTGTTCTATTGGGAATTGTGGATAAGTTTATCTTATACAAGAAATCAGAAATAACTTTCCGAAACAAAACATCTTGATGAAGAAATATAAATATGTCTTAGTCTGTTGATATAGTTTAATAATTCACAATGCTAAGTTTTCGACAATGGTTTAAAAAAAAATTGTACATCTGCCATAAAAAAACGTTTTTAGTTCATAGGTATGTGAATTAAAAACCCGTTTTCACATAATGTGTCAAAATCACTTTTGATACTAGTGTTAAAAGTAAAGTGATGGTAGATACTCAATAATATAAATCTGTTCAATAGAAACATTTTAATGAAATGTTATATTAATAATTAGAACACAGTTACCTACTTATGAGGAATTATTTATAAACATTAACATATATTTGGCAGTTTGAACAATTGGTAATATTAATTCCCTGAGAAGTAACTGAAGAAGTATTCAATTCAATGCAGACCGATCGACATCGCTAACTAATGACGGTGCTATTGAAGTGGGACACCCAAATAATGTAGGTGCAGAGATAGAACTAGTTCTTGTACCAGAAAACATATCAGCAATTACATTTTTATTTTCAATGGAATCCTCGATGTAACCCTCAGCTACGGTTGAGTACTTCTATCCTCCATTTTATTCTAGTCCAATTTGCTCTTGAATTTGCTAACAAAGATGCTCTCTCTCTCTCTCTCTCTCTCTAGGTTTATGGTCCTTGCTTCCTGTTGGTGCATTTGACCAAACAAAGATGCTGAAAATCTTCGAAAACAATGCGGATCTGATAATTTCAAAAAATTTGGCAATGGTGGTAGGCATCTCCCCAAAAGTGTTTATTCCAACTGGTTTAATAGTTCATTTTTTGTTAGAAAAAAAAACTTGAGAGGTGTCAAGGGACACCCGGATGGAACGAAGTTCCTTTCGATTAATTAGTGAAGAAATTGTAATACATTTTTTTTTTAAGTTATAATCAAAAGCGTTCAGAATAATTTGAACTCTTCTCCAATTTTTGACTGAAGAGTTTGAGGTTTACAGAAAAATAAAAAACTGTTTTGTGTTTTCCAGTGAATAAATGTATTTGTAATTTCTTTCTCTCACGATATTCTCTACATCTTTGTGCATGTGTCTTTTTCCTTGATGTTATAGTTTGTACCTCAGTAGTCGATGCTTTAGTTGATTCGCTATTGAAATAAAAAGCAAAAAAAATTGTACATATACATACACACACACACAATATATATATATATATATATATATATATATATATATATATATATATGCACTCTGTCTGTCTATTCTTTCCCCATATGCGGGACTTTGTAAACACAACAGAGTGTGTACATATATATATATATATACTCTCTCGACTTCGTAAACACAACAGCGTATAGGTTAGAACACGCACGGCTTGCTAAATACATACGCATTGATATTGTAATATCAAAATATAATTTGCTTTTAAATTTATTAGAGTTATGACGCGTACACTCGCTAAACACACAATAATGGAGAGATTATAACGCGTATGACTTGGTTAGCACAATAGTAAAGAGAGGTTATAATGCGTACTTGCTAAAAATACATAAGCATTTATTATTGTCTGTATTAAATCTCTACTTACCTAACTCCATCAGCAATATCCGAACTTGTGCAGAAACACTGTCAGGATTCATTATTGTTATTATTTTTTATTATTTATTATGTACAAAAAACCTGTATACACTCAACAAAAATAATCGTCGCGACACCACACTATTCAATAGAAAGACGAAATGAAAATAACTGGCTTGCTTTCTATGACAGAGAGAGAGAGAGAGAGAGACAGACAGAGAAACACGCGCACGCCGCACGGCTTAAAACCATAGCGAAAGTCTCGTTACACATTTTGGTCTTAATTTATTCCGTCTAGCCCTCTTTCGCAACGCGCGATAAGGAACTACGTTCCAATACGTTCCAATAATTCAGGAGAAACTGACAATGAGCTATGGAAGTTGGGAATAATGCAGCATATACACGGTAAAGAATAATGTAGTTTCAAGCGAGGCAAAAACTTCATTGAATGTTGGTTTTGGTGTTCGAAATATGAATTAGTAATGAGTTTGTTTTTTCTTCAATGTCATTCATTCTCAATTCATCATTCTTCACGACGGCATGCTCCGAATAATCCAAAAATGGTTGTTACTTTTATCATAAGATATTTGTAAAAAGAGCTTCATTCAACGATCTGTCAAATTGTTCTCTTGTCAGAATTTTCGATTTTTTTCGGGCGGTATCCGACACTCTTCGTTTTAAAGATGCTATCAATTTATGGTAACTGCTCAACCACGTTTTTCTTGATTTTCAATCCAACTTTTATCGTACAGAATTTAGACCACAGCGTTGATGACTTCCCTAACTTCGATTATTCTTCGAAATAAATTAGAAGTATGCTTTCAGTAAACTTGCCTTCAACTTTCTTCCTTTGACTACATTCGATGAATCCATCCAGCTTCAGAAGTTAAAGAACGGCGGTAACTTTTTACTGTACATTAGTGATGATGTTAGGAGCAACATATAAAAAGTTACCAACCGTGAGGTGTGTGCATAATTTATTATTTAAGAAATAAATTGCAAAATTACATTGTTTATTGAATATCTTAAAAAATATGTAATTTTTCTGAAAATGCAAAAAATCTTGAAATTTTATTTAAAAAAATACAGTGGTTGAAATATTGAATAATTTAAAAAATACAAATTTTAATGCTCATAAACAGAAATAAAATATGATATTGAAATTCCTCAATAGCACTCTTTGAAGCTTGTAATCTGTTCTTTAAGAAGGTCTTATTGGTTTTATTAAAAAAATTGAATTAACAATAAAATTTCACCAAAATCCAAAAAGTTAACAAATATTGCTCTAAAATCCGTGAAATTTGTTGTTCAATAAACTTTGATAACGTTTATATAAAAAAAGCTTACCGAAACGACATTTATTTGCATAACTACCTCAAACAAAGTATACGCAGCGTAAAATATTTTTTTCTTCGTTAATATAAGTGTAAATTGTATCAAATACGAAACTATTAAATTTTTTTAGTAAATTGATGAAATGGCCATTTTCATAATGAGTTCCTGTTTAAAATTCTTGTTTGACATAAAAATATAAGTTTATCTTTTTATGTATTTTATATTGGATCGAAAATATCATATTTGAATGTTAGAGAAGGATAGAACAGTTGATCGGTTAGTTTACTGCTCAACTGACGCTCTAGTGGAGTAATATTAAATTTTAGCTTCAGAAAATTGGGGGATTGTGGTATCTTTTTACTGTACATTAGTGATGATGTTGGGAACAACATATAAAAAGTTACCAACCGTAAAGTGTGTGCTTAATGCTTAATTAATTATTTAACAAATAAGTTGCCAAATTAAATTGTATATTGAATAAAAAAAATGAATAACTAATGGTGCCACTCGCAAAAATGGAAAATTTTACACCAAAAAGGTATATAAATTTTTTCTTCAGTGCAGCGCTGGAGGAGCACGCAGCCACGAGCGCTTCACACTAAATTTGTTATAACTTTTGATCTAATTGATCAAATTAAGCTAACAGAAATTTAACTGGAAGGAAAAAAATCCAGCTAACGAGTAGTCATGTTTTTAAACGTGAAAAAAAATATGTATAGGAATAGTGCGTATATGAAATCACGTCAAAGTAGAATTCTATCTGAAATCAATTAAAGATCTGCCATTTTTTTTATTTTCAAGATTAACATCTGAAATTTCACTGATCATTCTCAAGACAAATGAAAAAGGGTACAATTGAAAAAAAATCTCAAAATTTTATTTCTAAATATGCAGAGCTCAAAATATTGAAAAATTTAAAAAAATGACAAATTTGAATTTTTAGACCAAAAACTCTGTTGAAAATGTGATATTAAAACTTGTTAAGGGGGGGGGCTACATTTTTAAACCGAATGAAACAAAATTTGGCACAAAAATACTTCTCATCAATTCCTCGGCTAATTTCGAAGATGGTCCAGTAGTTTCAAAATGGCGGCTGTTGAATTCTTTTTTTGCAATATTTCATCTCCATGCCCAATATAGGCAAACTATAAGTCGTTTGATAGAGCTTCATTAGCTCCACAACTTTTACCCGAAAAGTTTCTCTCCGAGATGTACACATAAATAAAAAATAGCTGTAAATTATCATTCATGAAATCTCCCTTCATGACTGGCCACGTCATCGTTTTTTCAATATCATATTCTTATTCAGCGACCTCAAAGACCCCTATAGCATTAATTTAAGTAAAATTCATTGAGTTATTTCAAATTAGCCTAAAAAAATTGTTTTTCATTGTTTAAACAATTAATAAACAATCAGCGCAATAATATAAGTTTCAATTAATATCAGAAGGTTTTAGAAAAATCCATGGCGTCCTCCAGGATTCCCAAATAATGCATAATTTCAAGCTATTTTTAGTCCACTATATAGGCAATTTCATATTGTTACCGTGATTTTTTAGGCAACAGATTCAAAGTTGCTCTGTTTGCAGCTTCTTGAATTTTTGGTTTTAGAGAGCAATCATAATCATCAATTTTAAATTCAGCTTCCATTATATTTATATTTGCAGCAGTTATAGGTACGATCACAAAGCAGCTAAGCACTATTATCAATTTGTGGTCACTAATAAACAATTTTCAATTGTTTTTACTTGCCACATCATACCGATTATTAGATTTAGTATTGATTAAGAAATCTTCAAGCTCTTCAGAAAGCTTTTTCTGTGTTTATTTTTCAAGTTTTAGTAAATATAAGTGGAAGTACAGAATACCGGAATTTATTACCAAGTTAGCTCAAGCTCAAGTGGATGGAGTTTGTGTTCATTTTTTATTTCTTTACTATGAGAAACAATTATACAAAAATATTTCAAAGAAATTATTTGAGTAAGCAAAAAATTTTGAATGTTTCTGAGATAACAAATATTTCGAAATTAAATGAAAAACTGATGAGGACCTAGTATATCAAAGTGTGTGTCAGAGAGAGAGAGAGAGAGAGGGAGAGAGAGAGAGAGAGAGAGAATCAGTAAAAATAACAAGGTTGTAGACCTTGATGGCCTGGATATAACTGAATCCCCAGTATCATTCTTTGCACTGGTACGGAACACTCGACGGGCGTGATGTGATACATTCTCTAGTACTTCAACAATTACTTTTTTGTCGAAGTATTCATCTTTATCCAGAGTTAGACTTTCATGAGAGTTCCCAGAGAAAATATATACATCGAAATCACTGTTGTTTCGAAATATCCAACTGGAAATAGTATTTTATGAAATGATGCTATTTCCATGATAAATTTCTTTACTGAAAACAAAATATAGAAACCCCTTTATTATGAAATAATTGGATACCCTTTTTAACATGTTATTTCCATGATTGATTTGGTTACTGAATAAGTATTATGTTTCAATATTGCGATGAAATGAAAAACGATTTGGATATGATTGATATATAAATTTACGGCTAGTCTTGGTTCAAGTATTGTTGAGTTTGAAACAATATCATCTTCAAGGCTGTGTTTTGTGTATACCTTCTGAATCTTTTTTGTGCAAGTTTATTTTTTCTTCGGTATATACCTGTTTTTGTTAATTTCTAAATTTTGTTCGTATTCTACATATGAAGAGTTTCAGCCTTGAAAGTAGAAATTGTTGGGATTGTTTCTATACGTAATAGATCATTTTTTACACAAAATGAGAATTCAAATACTTTCTTATAGCACATTGCAATCTTTTACAACTCTTCGATTATGAAAATCGAGGTTTGATTTTTTTGTCATAATTTCTCTTTTCATCAACCTCATCGCAAGATAAATATTCTAAAATCATTATTATGCAAAAAAATTAGATATTTGTATTTTTTTATGTAATATGAAATAAACTCCTTACAATGTTGGAATGCCTCTGCATGAAATATTTCCGTGGATCTTTAAATGTTTGTGTATGTTGAAAATATGAAGATTGCCCTGTGAAGTTAATGTCGAATTAGCTGAACCTAGTGTTGCAGAGGTCTTGCAATTAATAATGATTATACTTTTCGAATTTGAGAAGCACTGGTTTTCTCATAATTATATAATCTTGAAATAATACCCCTGTAGGCCAGACCGTCTAATTATAACCTACCAGAAGATTGCCGTAATTTTATCCTTTCGTGTAGCTTTATGGTTCTGAATCCCCGCCAGGCAACCAGAAAAAAAAGGTTATTGTTGAAACCCCTTTACGGTGAAATCTTAGGTAATCTCGACTTCAAATAACCTTCTGAGGAGAGCAAATGGGTAAAAATTAAATTAAGTTTTACTGTTTGGTTTGTTTTCGTGGATCATTGTGATATGCGAATTAATCATTCATTTTTAAGATTTGCTGTATTTTTCATTTTATACAGTGCATCCATAAGTCACACCCCCTCTTATATTACTAAAACGAAGACATGAATCGAGATATGAAGGCAGCAAGTTGGAATGATACGAAATCAAATATATTTTTGTGATTATTTTTTGACATTTCCAGAAACCAATGGAAATTGCAATTCAAATCATTCATGTACGTTTTGGCCAATTTAAAAATTATTATAGTGGGAATATTCTACCTAGAAAAATGCCGCGGAATTAATTTGAGGTTTTTTGTTTTTATTGTCTAACAACGTATATTTCTAATTTGACGTCTGTCATCAATTCGCATGAAAAGTGAGAAATGAATCAAAACCGATTTAGTCCATTGTTTCATTGTGCGAGAAAATGTGTTTCTGATCGTAACATCAAAAAATAATCTATAGAATACCACACGAGAGTTCGTTAAAGTAGAAAATAATTCTCCAGATTTATTTTTCAAACTTGTTGCCATTTGGCAATAGACACGAGAGCCCAACGGGCTCGAGTGGCAACAAGTTTTCGAAAATCTGTCAAATTATTTTCATTTTCTTCTCACCCTCTTGTGATATTACAACTGAAAACTTCGTAGTCGTCACTGGAGAGGAGATGGGAGATGTCGCGACGCCTATCGAGTCTAAAATTGTGAATGGAATATGGGTTTAAGTGACAGCTCATGTTGGTCATTCGCAACTATTTATTAGCATTTTTTTTATCCCAGTTGCCGTTTCTTTTCTTCCAATTCGTATTGAACGCGTCTGCTTTTTTTTTCTAATTCTTGTCCCCTCTTTTCGATTTCTAAGGCTTGTTTTCTCTTTTCCAAGCCGACAGAACTTTGCTTTGAACGTTTTGTTTCTCCTTTAGTAATAGATAATTTTTCCGAATATTTCGTCGATTTCCTGGAATTACTACAAAGGCAATTATGGGGGTTGACTGAAAGTATATAAGATAAATAACTCAATTACAAAAATATCTTGACACATTGCCAGACGGTCATAAAATTCAACCCCAAACTTCCGGAGGGTTTCAGTAGAAATGCACTGTGGATCATCTATGTCAAATACATCTGCCAACATATATTTTGTTCAAATATTGTCGAACAACAGCAAAATGATGTGGTGCAGCTCCATCTTTTGGAAAAATATTTCTCCAAAACTTTCATAATTTTCTTCTGAACAATCATCAGATCTATATAACAGTGTATCCAGCATATCTAGGTAAATAGGGCTAGTTAAATTATCTGGTATGGAAAGAGATCCACAATTTTGTCACCCAATGTTCCAATCCAAATATCGTCATTTTTTTGTGGGTTCTGCGTTCGTGTGTGGAAATTTTTATCAGACCAATATCTAACATTTTGGCGATGAACATACCCGTTCAAATAAAACGTTGAACCGTCACCAAAACATATGTGGCTTACGTATTTTGTCAAACATTATATCACAAAATTCAACGCCCTGTCCGAATCGTCCACTGTGAGTTGATGTACTACTTGCAGTTTGTAAGGATACATTTTATTTTCCTCAACATTTTATGAACAGTAGAGTGGTGTACATCGCACACAGTAGCAAATTCCGTAAGTGTTTACTAATTTGTGAATCCTCTTGCACTGGTGGACGACTAAATCATTTTCTATCTTTCAGTCTAACTCGCGTAACTCATCACTGAGGCTCTCGAAAAAAGTTTGAATGCATCAATTCTCTCTGCTAGGTTGAATTGTCAAAGTAGAAGGGAATATCAGACTGCAAATAATTATATGTATGAAGCTTCAAAATAAACATAGTCATTAAACGCACAACAAAAAGGTGTGAAAAACTGTCATCAAGATTCCATACCATTCACTCAGGTTGAAAATACACAAATTCAAAAACATTAGTACCGGTATTCTTGACTTGAAAATAAGAGTTACTCAACCAGATGCCAAAATGTTCTTTCAAAGACATCTTCAAAAGATCTCCAGCAGAGAGTAATGGTGGCATGGAGAAGCTTTTCTGCTCAATCCCTCCGTAAGCCGAGGGATGACTTTTATAACTGGTTGGTGTGTTCTTGGTGCTCATTCTGAACATTTATAGTAATGAAGTTAGGTATAGTCCATCCAATATCAATTGCAGAAGCTGTTTCTATAGGGAGCAAATAAAAACTCACTCCGCTAACACGAGCGTATATGTGAAGAAACGGAACGAAAAATTATCTGTACTACTCGTAAACATTCTCCGTCGGCAAACGGTAGATCAAAAAAGCCGATAGTCAACGTGGACTTGAGTGACTGCTGTCTGTTTTACAACCGATTCGTCTCGGCCAATCAAGTCGGACATCAATGCTGGCAGGTGTGTCTATACGATGGGAGGTAATAAATCACGCGTTAAAATTTGTGTTTTAATAGCTCTGAAAAATTAAAAACCAGTAGCGTCTGTGGTCTTGGTGTGTTCCGATCGAAATACGTTTTAGGAAATTAAAATATCTAAATAAAATTAGTTATCTCCGCCACTGCTGCTCACAGGATTTCGCCTCAAGACTTTATTATGCTTCTGCAATTGATATTGGGAAAACTATATGTAATATTTTTATTTTATTTTTTCACTTAACTCCCGTAACTATCTTAATATAATGGTCGTAAAGAGGTGGGGTAGGGGGGGATGGCAGTGGTTTAGCGTCCGACTCGAGACTGAGTGGTCCCGAGTTCGATTCTCAGCCAAGGCAGATATTTTTAATTTAAATAGTGAGAATTTAAACTAGTAATCTTGTAGCCGGGCTGAGGAAGACCTTCGGTGATTTGCTGTTGCGTTCAAATTGACAGTGCTACTCCTAGGTTAGTAACAAGGCCTACCCAGAACACTGTGGGAATGATACATTCACATGTTGTGATTGTCCCGCCGTCATGGGCGTGCAAGTAAAATTAATAAGGGATGCAATATTGCTTATAGCAAGACTTCTGCATCCCCTCGATACACCATCCATGTCTACGCCGGTTAAAGACCGGATGGGAATGGATTTTTCGCATATTGCGCCAATTGGAAGTAGAGGACAAAAAATGATGAGAGCGAGGCTAGAGAAAGACCTTTAAAATGAGGTTTCACTTGACTTTACGTTTTCCCTCCAGCGACGACAATGACCTGTTTACAAAAATGTATTCAATTCTTTATCATTCCAACTGAGAAAAAACTCTAAACAATGAAGATGAATTCCTTGTTTAATTTTTTTAACATACATACATATTTTTGTGCCATAATTTTTTGCAATTTTTCAAATAATCTGTACATTTCCCATAAAAGTTTGTAGAAGAACCTTTCCACATTTTCGACAAACAATTGATTCAATGTCCCTTTAGAAAATTTTTGGTACCCTGTTCACATAAACTATAGAATGATATAAAACGCTATGCATATAAGGAACAACTTGAATCTTCCATCGGGTACACGATTACGATAGAAATTTCCGTTATTCCTAATAGGTAAACTAAGAACCTCCTAATGAAACATAAACCTTCCAAATGGATGGGTCTTAAGATTCGAAGAGTATAGTGAACACGAGCCCGAGAGATTGCCTCGGGCGCGCGTACTCTTAGATCACACGCTTGGGTCATTCAACCAGAAAAGCTCGAAAGTACGGTTTATGCAAATTCAGGATCTTATATGTTATTAGTATCGCTTATACATAGGTAAAGGGCTAACGGAAAGGATTTTTGAGGGGTATTAAGCTGACAGTGCCATTTTCTAGTATGGAGCTATTTAGTTATTTGTTTTTTTTTTCACCATAATGGCATTTTTTCCATGGCATTGGCAAACACGAGGTTTCACCTGAAAGTGTTAGCCATAACTGTTATGAAACGAATTTCTACATTTTTTTTTAGGATTTTTACATAAACCATAAAAAAAATTAGGATACTCAAGTGCCCGTATGCCAGTCTTTTTTTTCAGAGACTGTTTTACCCACAAGGTTAGTATTTGGGATGGTTATGAAGCTATCTAACTAACAGCATGTATCACTAGCGTTAAAATTTGAAAAAAACAACTATTAGAAAAATTTTGTACAGGGAAAGTTTGAAACGCATTTTTTTTTTATCGATCGTGCGATATGATTTGAAAGTGTATTCAAAAACAATTTTTTGATAGTTCTTAAGATATGTGTCAAAAATAGGGATGCATTAATACCATATTTCCGTGACGCCCATTTCCGTGACGCCCATTTCTTGATTCTTCATGACATATTTTTGACAGTTTGTTTCTTGTCTTGGTGTCCATAAACTTCAAGGTACTGAAATCCT
The DNA here is from genome assembly GCA_018342105.1 of Gonioctena quinquepunctata. Classification (NCBI taxonomy): domain Eukaryota; kingdom Metazoa; phylum Arthropoda; class Insecta; order Coleoptera; family Chrysomelidae; genus Gonioctena; species Gonioctena quinquepunctata. Next base: position 503,824 of record JAFIRS010000571.1, on the reverse strand, counting down.
TTGAATTGGCTAATCAAGCAGCGTTCAAAGTCATAAATATTTTTATACACGCTTTATTAGCTTCACCAGTATGTATGTATGTAGGTAATGGAAACTTTGAAATAAATTTTCACCCACTTCCAGACGTCCTAATTATTTGAAATTTTGCACACCTATTAAAAACCGATGACAATACAATAATTTCATAGTAGTGATCTGGTATTCTCACCAAGATCGTCAAAAAAAATATACTACAAAGATATGGTGAACGCACTGGCTTGTCTCGGCACATTAACCAAAATTGAGTAAAAATTTCCATCCAATGTGGATGAATCAATCGAAGAGTTTTTCTCCCGTAGTATTTTCAAGTCATTTATAGAAAAGTGGACTAAAAAGTTAAGAATCAAATTATGTTTTGAAAAAACTAAAAAAAACAAGCTTATATTGCAATAAAGACAAAGAAGTTGAGAATAATATGAATTGAACCAAATATAACTGATGTCAAGCACCTCACTCCTTTTTCATATAAGAGAAAACGTTTTGGTCCATGACTTTATTATTGTCAACTTTTTAGCCCTTATTGCTATATAACCGTGTTTTTTTAGGTCAAACTATAATTTTATTTTTGAAGAAGACGAGTGAACTCTGCGGTACCAGAATTTATAAGATTATGTTTGCAAAATTTAGGATTCAGATTGATAGGTCCCGTTTATACTGTGTTGAGAGTTGTGTTTCCACTATATGTGGATATTTTCACTGGATTATCGTCCATATATTCCACTTTATTCGGTGTCTAGTCTATTTTCAGTAGTAAAATCCCTAGGACATTGATAATAGACGAGATCATTTTATGACAATCGAAAGCTCGTTCCTTGGTAACAGCCCGAAGGTGGGTTCCAAAACAGCTTGAGAAATTTGTCATAAAATTATGAGGCATTTGTCAATGTCCGAGGAATATTCGGCGGAATTTTTTTTGACAAAAAAATTTATAACTCAACACAATGAAACATTTAGGTATTGATTTATTAAAGGTACAGTTAGTGAAACCACAAATATTAAAATTTAACTTAACATTAGATTTGTTGCTGTTCTCTACTATAGAAGATCTATTACCACGCATAATATTTATGATCTTGTTGTGGTGTTCTTGATCGAGATTTAAGTATGGTTTTATAGAATTTTGATTGCTATGACTAGTAATTTTCAGCAATTGTTGTTCTATTACACCACTTTTTGCCAATTCGCTATTACAGCAGTTGATCTATTCGGGGATTTGTTTTTTTTTCCTTTACATTCAAGCCAATTGCCTCAGCAGCAGATTTAGTCCATCCATTTATTGTATTTCTTCCAACAGGTACATTATCGTACCATTTGTCAGTTTCATTTTTCCAGTGTCGATTTGGTTTTAAGAACAGTCGTGGTGAGGTAATATTGTCGCCTCGTTTTGATATCAGTTTATGAAAAAGACGTACAGGGCAGCTTTGTCTTTCACTATTGGAAACCAACCATTTACTACTTGTACAGCTTTTAGAACCACCTTGGCACGTTTTACTAAACACCGGATTGTATTCAATGCGATGTGTTGGAGAGTCATCGTTATTTTTCTCGATTTGAAAAAAATCCACTAGACAAGCAACTGCCTCTCCTCCTCGCCACGCAGCAATATGGTGAAATTTACGCATAAGACCTTCAGGAGTATTTTCATCCCATAGCAATATTATTTTGTTAACTTCAGACAAATTTAACGAAACTAAACTGGACTTACGTTTACATGGATCTGCTTGTAGTTTCTGATTGCATCGCGGGCATCTCGGGCTGGTTTAAATACTATATTGTTGAACGGGTCAATCATAATATTATAATCATTATAGTAGTTTTCTTGCAAAAGTTTGCACAAAACGTTCCACATTGTCTTCACCGTTGCTCCTTCAAATTCGGTCCCGTCTTTCTTTCTCAATCTTCTAGTATGAACGCCAATTCTTCTAAGCTTCTATGTTCATTTAATGCATATTCTCGTTCGCAGCAAAATTCCATAAATATTTCCCCAAATATATTTGTGACTGTAGGTTGTATTTCTGGGAATTTTTTCTTTGATTAGCGCATTTATACTTTGAACTATCGCATTGCCAAAACGTGACATTTTGAAATTTATTTGGAATGAAGTTGTCAAACTCAATGTTGTCATAGTGATTGATAATTGCACTGAATGCAATTATCAGTGTAATGTTGACATGATTGGGTGAAATTGTTCCATATGACACAAAATGACAAAATTTGAATGGTTGTTAGAACTGTAAAAAAAATGTCATAATTATTATATTCCTACTGCAGGTATGCTTTGGTGTCCGGTTACATTACTCAATTGTTTCCGCAGTATTTTCCTCAAATATTTTATCCATCCCTCTTGCTTCCCCTCCACATATTCAGAGCATCAGCACAGTGATATCTCCTACACTATCAGTTCTTTCCCGGCCAAGCATTATTTGATTATTTATCGTTCCAAGAAATCGCGTGTTGTCACCAACACAGTTCGATCAATAGAACCAGTGAGAACAATCGAACAATATATTATAGGTTCCAAATATCTGTTTTTTTTTCCAAAGCATTTGAATAAAACATCAGAATTATGTCTCTTATGTCGTATAACGTTTATTTTTCAAGGAATATAAATGTAATACATTGAAATTAATAAATAGTCAAATAAACGTGCTTGGTCACGGAAGCATCGCTTGAATGTGACGGACATAGTTATGTAGTTATATAAATTCAAAAAAGTAATGGATATGCAGGGACGTGCAGTCTCACATAAATGTTATATCTTCAATAAATATACCTATATTATATATATTAACCCAACTCAATGAATGAATATCCACAAAGAATTGCCTGTACGTGGGTGTTCTTGGATTGAGTATTGATTATTCAATAAATATGACAAACAATATAGAGTGGAATAATAATTTCGGTATTGCATTTGAGATGTAGGATCTAGATACAAATTTATGCATGTTTTCACACTCACACAAATACAAATACACTTGCATACGTATATACAAACAGATAGACTTTTATCCAAATATACACATACACATAATGTACTATTAAAAGATAATATGGTGCAGCGCCAATGATCGGGTTACAAGGAATACAGGTATATTATTAGATAGCAACAAAAAATTTCGGTACGAAATATATTCAGTACCTTTTTTATAACTGATGTTGAAGGTTATGTACAATATTAAATATAATGGATATGAACTTATTTCAACATGAGATGTAATTGACTATTGTCATTGTTGGAGTTTGGGTATATTATGCTACTATTATTCACAAGTATATTTCATGCGAACGAGGGGTCAATTAATCGATGTATGACAACTCTATCTGATTCTGAAATGTTTTTTTTAATGAAAATATTGTTGGTGCAGTTCTTGTTTCTAAGGGTAAGTAATTGTAGAGCCGGTTAGCAAGATGAATACATGTTATCTGGACGATTGTTTTGTTGAGCATATCGTGCTGAGGCATGCATTGATGAAATATCAAGGTTCCTGGACCGATCATCAATATTCTTGACATATAGCTCGTCATCTTGGTTTTCCGAAAACGTTCTTTGTCTCGATCTTACTTTGATTTCCAGACCAGATCCTGAAATAAAGAAAATAGCCTGCATCCCTCAATCCGAAACCACCAATGCTCATACTCTACGTCTGGATGTATTTGAGAACTTCATAATATTATTCTATTGCTAAACAACCTCGCGAAGTTTAGCTACTCTTCGTTTGTGCTCACGATTTCAGATTTCGATTGGGCGGTTCTCTCTCCTTCCCATTCCTATGTTCCACTTATTTTTCTTCTCTTGAGAATGTCTGTCTCATATGAGGAATCATAGCGACAAATTTCGTGTCGTTCGCGTGTTTCGTGGGGAACCAAACATGTCCAGCAGTTCGAGTGAATTATAAAACTACTATATATACAATTAACTGCTTTTTCTGTAGCTATTTATGTAAAACAGTAAATGTTACGGAACTCTCAGTTCACCTTTGCACTTGACTCCTTTTAATAGCAATCACAGTTATGGAAAGAAAGCAAAACAACGCAAATTAACAAGTAGTAGCGGGATGCTTCATATATGGTATCAGTAAATCATAACTCCAGTCTTCTCAAGACAAATCATATGAGTTTTGGGATAACTAAATATTGCAATAGAGAGCAGGTTGGATATCAATAAAACGTTACGCATGAAGTCATCCTTTCCAATTCAACTTTTTATGCCATTGTTAGAAATAAATCGAATGTTATTGCAAGATATCAACGAAAACTTGTTTGGTCCTACCGTGTCATTCAAACTTTGAAATTCCATATGAGACTACCCTCTCTTGAATGAAAAATATTGAATAAGAACATCAATCGAAATCGATTATGAACAAGCTTGAGCCATGTTGAAAAGGTAAACATTCTCTATTGAATATTAAATAGAAATATTTTTCTGAGGATTGAAGAATCTACTATAAAAAGTTTTTTTTTGTAATATCTAACAGAAAACAACTACTTCCCTGGCTAAAGCCACGCTGGATATTGAACTACATCTGATAGATATTGACTCAAAAGAAAAAATCTTGATTAAGACTGGAATAGAAAATCAAATAACTATCTGAAGGAAAATACAAATTTCCACTTTCAGATTTTTCTTTTGAGTTAGGGTCCTTTCTCAGATGTAGTTCAACGTCCAGCGTGGCTTTAGCCGGAGAAGTAGTTGTTTTCTGTTGGATATTATAAAAAATAACTTCATTTTCATCGTGGATTTTTCAATTCACAGAAAAATATTTCTATGCAATATTCAATGAGAATGTTTCCCTTTTCAACATGAATACCCTACAAGAGGTTATCTTGAACGATGGAAGATAGTGACTAAAGTTCATCTTCGAAAATTAGTTGAATGATATTTATTTTCATTTTAGGCGTCTATGAAGAGGAATGTAAGATCTGTTTCAATTGACTTGAGTGTTGAGACAAAGGTCATTGTTGAGTAATTCATTACTTATGTGTAAATCTTCAAGAAAATCTAGCCCATTGTCATTTTTGGAACTGACCTCCTGTAAAATTTATGAATTCCTATTTGGACTGAAGTTATGGTTGTTAAATCTAAGGTGATGACCGAAAGCTGATACTTTGTTAGTGATGACCGAAAGCTGATAATTGGATCAATAATTCATAAATTAATGTATGGATACAAACAAAGTTTTGTTAGGGTTTGAATGTTCATTTATACGAACTTTCAAAGGTCTATAAGTTCTGCCAATGTAAGCTGCATCACAATCTTCACACTTCAACTTATATGTGTCACTTTTCGAAAGTTTATCAATTTTAATTTTCGTTTTAAATTGAGTTACATTATCTTGAAGGCGGCTCTTTCATGGCTCAATGTCATTAGACGTATGGACGCATCTCGCCTCCCAAAAATATGCTTTTCACATCTGTCCGGACTGAATATCTCGGACACGAGATATAACTGGGTGGGGCAAATCAAGGACTGCTTTTTGACACCTGGTGAAACCCAACGCTGGCAAAATTTTTTGGTCAACACATCCAAAAGATATCTCTTGCTCTACAGGCGTATCGTAGTAAGCTATTGAACGACGATTTAGAGAGACTCGCAAACTCATCCTATCCACTATTACCAAGACCTCTCTCTGCGAATCAACGTTCAGACTACCTAAAAGCCTCCTTACCATGTATGTTGTTAGAGATTCCAATTACGGACTGCACAAAACCCTTAAGAGAGACTCGTAAACTCATCCTATCCACTAATTACCAAGAATCCCTAGAACATGTCCTGCTGGCTTGTCCAATATACAGGGGATTACGGGAAAATGATCTTTTCAGGCAATTAAACAGCATTGTTGATATTAGTCGACTATTGAACTATGGAACAATAATAGAGCAAAAAACTCAGTGATGAACATGCTCAAACTTGGATCTTTCATCTTAAATGAATAACACTCCTATCATCCGCTACATATACTCATTTTTGACTAACCTCCTGTCCTGCCATGTACTGCTATGCTACAAAGATACTGAGTGAGGCCGGGAATTTCAGTGTTCTCTAGTAGTTCTCTGCAATTTACTGTGATTTTGAATATCTACTATTTTTCAATTGTCTTTCGTGAAACTATGCTCATCCTTACTTAGGTATACTCTATCGCTACTTATGTATTTAAATTATATGTATTTTCGTCTTTGTATCCGCTTCGCTTAGATATATGCTCACACCCGTATTCTTTCTTCCACTCCAACCCTTGCAATAAGAATTGTAATTTCTTTTTATGCAATAAATGTACTATCTATCTACCTACCTAATTTTTGTTTTGACCAAGTTTCTATTTCAAATTTTCAATGGGTACATACTTTCAGGTAGCACTGAAGATGACTTAACAGTCGAAAGCGCTTTGCCAAGATTTTATAAATAATTTGTTCGACACGAAATACAAATTTCTTTCTTCGACTATATCGATACGTGCACACAGCTAGATCTTTCAAGTAATATACTTACTGTCGAAATCGCATATTAATCTCGTCATAAAATAAAACACCATACTCTAAAATCCAACATGAGGTAGCTTATGCTAGATAATAGAGAAACGAAAAAATGTATTTATTGGGGTGTAACATTATTTCATTGATATAAAAAAATATAATTCAAGAAAATTAAAAAACCCTTTTTTGTAGCAATATGAACTAAATAGTAAAAAATAATAAGAATACAGTCATTGACCATAATAATAACTTTAATGTAAGAAAGCGTGGTGTGCTTAATATCAACTATCTTACATTTTTTAACGCTAGCTTTTTGTAAAAGTAAAATCATTATGAAAAATAAGTACAGAGCAGCCAACGATTTTGTTAATATTAAACTTCATTTTTTGGTCAATTACTTTATTCTTATTATTTTTAACTTTTTCAGTCCATATTTTTCTACAAAAGCGTGCTTTTTTTTAAACTATAATTTAATTTTTAACTTAACTATATTGCTAGAAAAGCGTGTTTAATTTAAGTAATTATGAGTTAGATTAATTCGTCCCATATAGTTTTTACTAATTTTTGAAAATAGATTGTTTCTCTCTCTGTACCTCAACTATTTATTTTTGAACTTTTGGTGAAAGTGATTCACTAAAACTATGGAATCTACATACGCATTTTAATCAGCGAATTCACTAAATATTGGTAATGTGAATTAGGTAATAGCTATGAAATTATTGTATTTCAAAATTTCAAATGATTCGGCTGGAAGTGGGTGAAAATATTGCGTTACATACATACAGGAGGAGCTAATAAAGCGTATTTGAATATTTTTGCTACAGACAATAACGAGTTCTCTTCGGTACTGTTGGGAAATAACAAAAAAGGAGGTTAATGTTAAATAATGTGTTTTTTATGTAGATATTCAATGGGAGACCATGTTGAACATAAAGTTGTCTCTAGGTTATGCTCCAATCATTAATTCATATTGAAATTTTATTTTCATGAAATTGACGTTTTTGGAAACGCCCATCAACCATATTTCTATCCTCTTGCGTTGGAAGAGATTTTATTTGTGGAAATTCACTTGATCTTGAGAAATGAATGAACCAATATCGACCTTTTTGAGCCTTAAGCATGGTGGGTGAAATACAGATGATCAATAAATTAAAATTTCACGGTTATTTACTAATCACACTTTCAAATTTTGTAATAATTCTGAAAACTGTGTCCTTATCATTTGGGTAGGAGTTCATGTTGAATAGTGTTAGTGGGACGATGTTATGCAAGTATAAAAAGATAATCGTTATTCCTTGTATTTGGTAAACAAACCTCATGAAAGAAAAAGAATTATGACTAGTAGAAAGGAATTATTTAGATTATAGTAGTTAGCTATAGAGATAATTTTTCAGAAGATAACAATAAAAGTTAAAAACTGATGAGGCATTGAAACATAACAAGAACATCCAATTATTCCCAGAACCTGATTTTTTTTCAATGATGATTACTAAAGGTATTAGGAAAATTGTCACATAAAAACAATAAAGGTATTTACCCCATTCCTCGAGTGATACATAATTGTCTTTAATGACAAGGCATAAGAACGTTTCAAATGGCATGCAGGGTACAGCACACCTATAGATCTTCTTCATCACCATTAGGTCGATGCGTTTTTGTTTTGGTTATTATAACAAGAATGCGGATAAACACCCGTAGATAAATAATGTCTGACGGGCGGTCAGAAGCAGTTTGCCTCACTTGGTGTGGTGCAAGTTCAAGGTAGAACATACCTCATAGTCATTAACTGGTCGGCATTTGATAAGATTTATAAATGAGTTAATAAGTAGTGGAAACATCAGAGCCGTCTCAACTTATAGGGAACCCTCTTCTCAGTTCATGAAAACATAGTGGTAGTTATACAAGTTAGGATTATCTTTCAGTAAGTAAATTGTTAGCAAATTCTTAAAATGATACCTATAAATAAAAATTTATGATATTCTAATTGAAAGTTTTCCTAGTGATGAATAACTTTTCATTATCGCTCTATAAATGAAATCAACATTTTTATCGTTCCAATAATAAACATGGTGGTTTTGCCATTTTTTTATCACTGAACCATACTCGTACCCCTCTAGAACAGGTTAACAATTTATCCATTCCATTTGATCTCAAGATCTCAGCAGTTCAGTATGAAAATTGTAAAATTATCAATATTTATGTGAGATTAATTTTGAAATCTATCTATTTCAATCAAATAATGCATTAAAATCCTTTCAGCAAACAACAACTCCTTGATAAAGCTCGTGGGGACTTCAACGTTGATTTTGTTGTTGTATCTGATAAAAGAACAATTAGGTTAATCAATATTTTTTTGTCATACGGGTTGTCTTTAACAAATACTTCCTGACTATCCTTATTCTGACCATAAGGGCATAATACTGAGAGTTGTCATAGATACTCCGAAGAAAACGAATAGAATAGTTTATAGGCCTCTTTAACTTCAATTATTCCATACAAAACATGAATGGAGTTTCATTGAGGACAACTATATCACATTATCAAAGCATTTTGAAATGTTTATTGAATCAATTGCGGAAAAAATTGACGAATGCTCTCCAGGAAAAACAAAAATATTCACCAAATTGGGCAAAAAAATCAACCCAGCAACTCAAAGTATTTCGCGACATATTGAACTTTTTGCAGGATTTCTATAAATCACATCCAAACGATTCACTCGAAAGCGAAGTGAACATCCAAACCAGAATGTATCGCAAAAAGTTAGAATCTGCAAAAAATAATAGCATGAAAAATATATCAGTGAATCAAAAAACCGAAAAAAAGCAATGTCATAAAAGACAGAGGGAATTCATCCAATGAACGAGTTTCATCTAATATTTCTCCGAAAGATTTCTACGAAACTTATTGAATGAACTCCTATTATCTGATTTCAATATCAAGGATTTCCTATCCGGTACTGATACTCTCCCTCCAGCTGACAAATTTGTTTTAACAGAGATAACTTACACTGAATTGAATGATATTATCGAGTCCATGAAGACATCTAAAAGTGTAGATATGTTGTTTTTCAACTACAAAATCTTTCAAGCTATCAGATATACAGTGCGTTCATAAAGTGTGGAATATATATATATATATATATATATATATATAGACACATTCTGTATACAATTTTTTTTATATTTTTTGAAGATATAAAATCATCCCTGGTACCTGCTTGTTTCTTACTTTATTCATTTGTTTTAGATCCACAATAGTGGATCACTAGACCTGACCCTGCCATGACCGTAATCGTTTCGACATATGCGAAAAAATATTGCTTAGGTTATTTACAATGGAATATCGCTCACTACACTGTTCCGCAACCGATATGGACTTGAATACACGCGGGTTTCTGTTGGTCCGGTTACGCTCATGGCACGGTCAGGTCTAGTGAGCAGAGAGCTCAAATAATATCGTGCATACTTCATCATTTAGGGTTTCATAACTCGAAAGGAAAAACCAAAACCTCGGAGGATTTCAAGAAACATGTATAATGCGTTCTTACCTTTAGGGTTTGATTTGATGCTTTTTATTAATCTTGCTTATTTTTACGATTCTTTGTGAAAACCAAGCCAGCTGGAAGGAAGATACAAAAGCAGGTAACTTCTCTCCGATGATTGTTTACAGAAAGGGGGGACGTTTTATTTTCATCCTCCAGTTTATTTTTTCTCTCATTAAATCAGACGTCTGATCGGATTCAGACAAATCGGGTATTAAAAGATTATTTATCTGATGGCATGTCATAATGACAACGTTATGTCACTCAATTTTGATGACATAAGGAAGCTCATTATGGTACTTAGTCCCATAATAATTCATTATGGTACTAAGTACCATAATAAACTATATGAAAAACATGTATGGTGAATCAAAAAAGTTTTTAAAAAAAAAGATGGTATATCAATAAAATTATTATGGTGGATTCTAGAGTTTTTACATCAGTAGTTGTTGCTTTTTGGTAAACTTGTGATCCTGTTTGGTTGTTGATTTTATGTAACTAAAATTGCTTTCTGATATTTTCTCTGCTCTTGCGATTTCGATGTAACCTCAGCAACAGTATTGCTTTCTCCATCCGCCATGGCGTTTCACGTACACAGATCAGCTCCAGAATCGGCCAAAATGAAGCAGAGATCGCCGAAAACAATGTCCGGATATTCTTCGGGTGAGGTAATTAAAGTGGCAATAACTTTGGCATTTACCAAAGGTGTGAATTCCAACGGGTTGTTTCGTGCATTTCTTATTTTTATAAGTGACAAAAAAACGTCGTTGGTGTTGCAAGGTCGTATTTTCACATATTGTCTGACAAATTCTTCCATATTCAATCCTGGGATATTCCACGATGTTACAAAAAATTCTCGCATTACCTTTGTTTTTGTATTCGGTAAAGTAATTCTAAAAACGGATCCTTCATCTATCACATTTTCAACAAGCATATTTGTCAGTTCCCTCTTCTGCAATGCTCCACTTAGTCCGATTATCACAGCTTACTTTTTAAATAAATATGTAACATCTGATGCTTCCGTTAAAACTTTGTGACATCTTGTTTAGTAAAAATTTTGGATTTTTTAGCTCTGTAAACTTCTGATTTACGTTTTAGTAATGCAACCAGCTGTAGGTACTTACTAATATCGACGTTTTTTCTTGTTAATAAAATACTTCTTATCATCGAATAATACGACCAGAGAGAAGATGGTTTTCTATCCTTAGATAAACATTTAAAGTAAGCCAACAATACTTTTTCATGAGTGATATTCTTGATTTTCTTAGTAGAACACCATTCTTCGTACCGATTAAACGCTATTTCATATACACTCCATGATTTTTTCGGCAAAAGGGAGTCCACGATATTTCGCGTCATTTCTTCCAAATCTACCAGTTTCAGAATCACTCATTATTATTTGAATTATATTCAATTCTACGTGATAATTGTGTTTGACAGCAGATAAATAAATATTGCCGTTACAACCTGACGTTGTCAAGGAGAATGGCAAACCCAGCCACTAACCTACTAATATTTAACTCAATACACTCCTTTAAAAATAGTTGTCATTGTGACATGTCAAAAATGCAGTCTTTAATTTTTCGAAAATGTATTAATATAAATGCCATCAGATAAAATTATGTAATACGAATCATAAACAATCATTATGGCATACGTCGTGTTATCGGACTCGGCTACGCCTCGCCCAATAACATTCACGACCTGTACCATAATGATCGTCTTTATGATCCTTATTACAAAATAACTATTATGATTCCCTCATATGGTTGGTTTTTGTTTTTTTATAGACGTATAGGTGGAAAATTGTAGATATATTGGGCTAGCGACGCACAGTGGTCCAAAATAACGAAAAAGCGGAACTAATTCAAATTTTGTAGTTTTCGGCGTCATACGTGTACTTTTTATTCCGAGTTCGATTAGCTCCAGAAAGAACATCTTGAATAATTCCTGGAAACTCAGGTGAAAAATGTAGTTTTTATTCATGTTTGATACGGTAAATTGGTCGATTATTTATCAGTTATTCATAGTTATTTAATGTGCTGTTATAGAATGAACGTGCGTACACCGTCAACTTTCGTTAGACTTACAAAAAATGGCCTACGACTCCCCGCTCTGAAAAAATATCTAATGGATAGCCTGAAATCTCTATAAAGGCATACTTATTAAATATTTGCTTGCTCAAACTTGCACTTTTTTTAAATATTTTATTAATTGTGAGCCTCTGCAAGAGTGTATCAAAAACGCAACAAATATATTTTGACCCACAATGAATTAACACTTCATTATTTTGTAAAAAACGACTTTTTTGCTAGAATATGACTGTATATTATAAATAATATTCTAAGGAAGATTTTGGGTACTGATTTTGCTAATTAAAGTTAAATATTCAAAAAGTCATCATATAAAACATTTGATCTAATACCGAAGTTTCCCCTTTTGAAACCAACCCCTTTGCGACAAATTTTCCTATGGTTCTCGGGTACTTTGAAAACAATTCAGCAGAAAGAAGGCTTGAATCTGATTTTATTGTTTAACCACCCCTTCTAAGTTGTGACACGTTTTTTTAATATTACTCCCATGATTCTCATCAGCCTTAGAAGCAATTCTACTCGCGAAAAAAAGGTTCGAATCTGATTTTTTTTTCGAACCACCCCTTCTAAAAACAACTTTTTTGTGACAAGATTCTTTAAATATTTTTCCCATGATTCTCGTCAGTCTTGGAAGAAAGGCGTGAATCTGATGTTTTTTTCGAACCACCCCTTCTTGAAACCACTCCTTTGTGACAAGATTTTTTAAATATTTTTCCCCTGATTCTCGTCCGCCTTAAAGCAATCCCGCGAAAAAAGGCTTGAATCTATTTTTTATTGTCCAACCACTCCTTTTAAAAACCACCCCTTGGTGCCTTTTTTTTTATTTTCATGATGATTCTTGTCGTTTTTTTTCAACCACCCCCTTTTAAAAACTGCCCCTTGTGACAAACAATTTTGTCATAATTTTTTTCATGTTTTTTGACAGGCAAAAAGGCGATTGAGCAAAAAAAAATTATTAGTTCCGTTTTTTTCGTCATGGGGACCACTGTGTGACGCTTGTGTATTAAATGAAACAACTTCTCGCAATAGGAATGTTCAATGATGGAAAAATGGATGATTGGACAAACACATGAAAAATTAATATCGATGATATTCTTTCAGCCCATTATTGCTGGAGAAATAGGTATTCTCTTAATTTCTTGAAAATTCAGAATTCCATCATTCAACGTGTGACCTAGAAACCGACACAATATCACACTATTTAACGACAGTGAGGTACGTAATAACGACATGCCTATAGTTTTCACAATAGACTGGTTATTCGACATATATACATAGATTTGTGTATCCATCATTGTTAAAAAGAAATAACATTGGGATAGCAAAACTCAAGTATACCCACGATTCGGCATTAATTTTGAATTATCCCTTCACAGATACTTTTATACGCTAATAATTCAACACAAGGGTAGCAATAATGTTGAGGACGGAGTGATTGCCATTTGCGGTGTAACTGAGAAACATTCAAAAATTGTCGGAAATCTTAAATAGAATATTGAATCAACATTTCCTAATTCTATGGTATGTTTAACCATTTTCAATTGCAGAAGCTTTTTCTATAGGGAGCAAATGAAAAACTCACTTCGCCAACACGAGCGTATATGCGAAGAATTGGAACGAATAATAATGTGTACTACTCGTAAACATTCTGCGTCGGCGAAGGGAAGATCAAAAGGAGATCAAAAGAGCCGATAGTCAACGTGGGTTTGAGTGAAAGCTGTCTAGTTCTTCAGCAGCCAATTAAAACAGACCGCAAGCCAATTATAATGCTTGTGGGTGTGTCTATACGTTGAGACTAATAAATACCAGTTATATACGTGTTTCAAAAAAGCCTATATTCTATAGTTTTGATGTGTTTTGTTGGAAAATATGGCTTTCTTCGACCATGAAAAAATGAAATTATGATGTTCCAATTGCCTCTTTTATGGCATATTTTTTTATTTTAACGTATTTTCGAAATATCAAAATTTTAAATAAAATTAGTTCTGCCTCTGCTGCTCAAAGGATTCTGCCTCAAGACTGGAAAACTTGTTTTTTATGTTTCTGCAATTGATTATGGATGAACTATACATCCTTCTTCTCTATTATCTGGAATTTAACTGGAGTTTTTCAATGACTGGGACATTTACCTCGCTTCTAATGAAAGGTTAGAGTCAGAGTCTTAGACATGGCGAAATAGCACAACGATATCGTTGTTTACTAATGAATTCTGAAAATATTACTCATTTTCTCACACGATAACGCTTGTTGATAACACATTGTTATTTACATTTTCATTTGGTTTTCCGGTGAATGATTCATCTGAAAGTTGATCAGGAATATTTTTTACACCTTCTAGGCAAATAGAATTACATGTCCTGACTGACGATCAACGCCCAGACTAAACTGCTGAACCATCCCTAGAGGGGTGAAAAGGGGCGAGAATGGGGGTGCGAAAGTACCGTTAGTTCTGAAGTTAGAGTCATGGAAATTGGTATTAGGGCCTTTTCTGTCACTCAAAAAAACATTTATTTCAGGGTTTTTGAAAATTCCACCCTAAAGTGGTTAGAGTAGAGTAGAGTAGAGTAGAGTAATTTATTTGACCACTTATATATACAAAATAATTTGATGGTTTAGTCATTATATACTATGCTAGTATACTAGGTCAAGACTAAAATGGCAACAAGTCTCGTAGATAAAAGTAATCAATTTTATAAATAAAATGTGATAACAAAATTTTTGAAATGATCAAGGTGTCACATGATTGGGAATAAAATAAAGTATGAATATTAAAAGTCAACAAACATGAGAACAGGCTATCACTAGAATCATTTTTCGAAGAACTATGAATTGACAGCTACAACAGGATATTTCTTCGATTGATTAGAAACAGTGGTTCGAGAAGATATCTCTTGATATTAGTTATGAAATTCTGAAAAATTTAAAGATTCAACTGAAGGATGGAGACAGTTGTATAAATTCAAATTTAGCGAGTTTTTTTGACTAACTGCTAACCTATGTCTTGTATTATTCAATGAACATGCGGATCTTGTTGAATAATCATGATTGTGGGAGTGTTTCGGAAACATCTCAATATTCTTGTGAATCTCCAACAACACAACATAAATATATAATGTAGGAAGTGGCATGTTCTCAAATTGAATAAAAATAGGACGACAATGTTCCCTATATCCTACGTTTGCCATGATTCTCATGGCTTTTTTCTGACATCTGAAAATTGTGATTGAGTTTGTGGAATTCCCCCAAATCAAAACTCCATATGAAATAACTGAGTGGAATAGTGAATGATATGCTATTTTCAGTGTCATCAAACCTACAGCATTCCTCAACTGTCTAAGAACAAATAAAACACTAGACAGCTTACGAGTAGTCGCTTCAATATGGCTGGACCAACTAAGTCTAGCATAAAAAAAAAAAAAAAAAAAAAAAAAAAAAAAAAAAAAAAAAAAAAAAAAAAAAAAAAAAAAAAAAAAAAAAAAAAAAAAAAAAAAAAAAAAAAAAAAAAAAAAAAAAAAAAAAAAAAAAAAAAAAAAATTTTTTTTTTTTTTTTTTTTTTTTTTTTTTTTTTTTTTTTTTTTTTTTTTTTTTTTTTTTTTTTTTTTTTTTTTTTTTTTTTTTTTTTTTTTTTTTTTTTTTTTTTTTTTTTTTTTTTTTTTTTTCGAAAGCCTTGGTCAAGTCACATAGGGTTAAAGAAGTATGTTTACCCTGATCAAGACCCTCGACTATGTTCGTCACGACTTGGTAAGCAGCTTGAGTAGTGGATCTATTTTGCGAAACCCGTATTGGGATTTGCTAAAATAGAAGTGACTTTCGAAATAATAATACAACCGATTTTTTTAGGATTATCTCTATTATCTTTCCGATAATTGGAATAATGCTAATCGGGCGGTGGTTATCAGGTGAGGTTCTGCAGCCCTTTTGAACAAGGGTATGACCCTGGATATTTTAAAAATATCAGGAAATATTCCAGTTGAAAACATTTGATTTATTATCGATGTTAAAGGCACTACGAGTATATCAGCCACCGATTTTATCATCTGACTATTCAAGTCATGTATATCACGAGAATTTGAGTTCTTCATCGAGTTTATTGCGGAATACACTTTGGGGACATACTGGTTCCAAGAAGAAAGACCCAAAGGTGAAGAAAACGTTTTGAAATGATTCAATTCGTCATTTGATAAAATAGGAAGATCTTTTATAGTTTTTTCAGCTATATTACAGAAAAAATCATTTAAACCATTTCCGGAAATTTCAATTTGGGAAAGTTGACGTTTTACTGCATTTCTCTCTATATTTCTTAAAGTCCAGCAAGCTTTTGAAGTATTTTCAGAGTTAAAATGGGGGTGCAAAGTTTGTATAGGAGTACCGTTCGTTTTCAAGTTGGGGTCATAAAAATTGATATTAGGCATCTTTGTTTCAAAAGAAGGAATACGTGTTTTAGTATTTTTGGAAATCCAACCCCTACAGGGGTGAACTGGAGGGTGAAGTTTGTATGCGGGTTCCACCAGTTTCAAGATAGGGTCTAAAAATTGTATTTGGGGTCTTTGTTACAAATAAAGAGATACGTGTTCCAGTGGTTTAGAAAATGAATCTCTAACGGGGTGTACATTTTTATGGGGGTTCCGTTAGTTTTTAAGTTCGGTCCTGAAAATTGGAAGCAGACCCACATACATTTTGAGCTGATTACGTGAGATAATAAAACAGGTCAGTCTTTTGGAAAGTATATCTATAGTACTGAAAATAATTCTGGAAATGGTATTCTCGCTGCAATTGAAGATATAGAAAATGAGTCGAAAAAACCATTCAGTCTGAGTCGCATTTGAGGATCAATAGGAAATTCCGAAATTAATTTTAAAAGAATTAAAAGGTTCAAGAAGAGTAGAGATGACATAAAGAGAGCCATGCCTGTAAGGAAAAGGTTTCTAGTCATTTCAAACAATTGAATTTTCATTAAATGGCAAAACCTTCTAGATTGAAATATGTTTGTGTTGACATCTTGGGAATTCCCTGTGGCCATTTTATTCATCGTTGTCTGACTCAGGATTCAGTATGTTTTATCATGGATCTAATAAATCATGAAATATCTGTTTTCCTATTCAAAATCTGCAGAATATGACACTTTATATAAAAATAATTAGGTCAGAATAGAAATCTGAAATCGGACATTTCACGTGCTTGATTCGATTGGATCGGTTACCATAATCCACAAAACTTTTAGGTATACCTCATAAAATCTAAAACAGAAATCTATTTAGGAGAGTTATCATTATGTCGTGTTTATATATGTTTATAAGACCCCTATAAACTTATGTATTCATTTCCCAGTAAGCACAATGAACCCTTTTAATCACAACAATTCAAGAAATTTATTTTATTCAGTATATCGTTTTTCGTAGAAAATTAACAAGACAGACAGAAGTACCGTATGTAAAATAGCTTTGTTTGTACCCCTATCAGGTGTTTGATAACTCAATTAGCCGATGTCCACTGCACAATGGGCGTGACAATTCGAAAGATTCACTTCTCTTTTTAGATTTGATGAGCTGGAAACATGCAGAGGCTGAAACAAATCCTCATATGCCATGCCCCATTCTCACCCTTGAATCCCTATAGGTAATTGAACGATGATAGTATATTTAGGAAGAGGAAGAATACATTTATTTCAAGGTAGTTAAGGGGCGGGTCTGAATTTGGGGACATTAATTTTTTGAGTCGCCGACTTTCTATAACGAAGAAATTGTCTAGAGTCGATTAGGGGGGCAAGTGCCCCCCTTCAAAAAAATTTTTCTTTCGCGTTTCAAATCGAAAATTCATTTGAAATTTTTCGATTCCGTCGAAAATAATTTCCTAATTCAACTGTCTCGTGGCGGAACTACCTTGATTTGATTTGTTTCAAAAGCCGATGTTTCTCACCTTATCCGTTCTGAGAACAGACCTGTTATTTTCTTCTGTTGTTACTTTAATTACTTTGCCGCTATGTATCGTGTGTATCGGTGCAATACCGTCAGATTACATTACTAACTGAGTTTCCGGAAACGCCTTGTTCGTCCATGTATTCATTGCCTTCAGTGATTGATCAAAATTCAATTATGAAAGGTCTCCTGATGAATTATTGATTTCAAATACTCTGATATACTCAGTGATCTTGAAGCTATTGAAATCAGATGACTGAGGTTGGCATTAGAAATTTTATATACCCATATCTGATTACGGTTCGACTTTTATTGTGTTCAAAAGTTATTGAATTCAATTAAACCACCAAAGCTTAAGAGATGAATTGTGTATTATTAAATAATACTAATAGGAAAATATGTTTTCCGGCGACCTCGTATTAACCCCTCAATTTCTCTTTTGAAGCATACTCTGGATATATGCAACTAAACATACACCGAAATCGACCATTAATAACCTGTAAATGGTAGATTCAGACCATTAATGTATAATCGTGGTATAGGCAACTGAACATACACGAATTCGAATATTATTCAAATGTCGAATCATATTACCTTCGCGCTGTCAATTTTATGTATTTAAAATCCAAATATTGTAAGTTTCCTCCTAGTTGAAGGAAATGGATATCGAAAATTTAATGTTGACCCCAAGAACGAGGTGACGGAAAATTTTTGTTATCAATTCGTATATTAAAATGGCGATTAATGATGTCGAACATTAAGGCTACGATTATAGTGGATGCGGGATTTGACGAACTCTCGTTCTGACGATCACATCAGAATTGGTGTTCAGATGTCGGTGGTTATAGTGCATGCGAATTCTGTTTCGTCAAAATATCCAAAATGACAATGAGAATGTAGCATGAACGTGCCAATTTTTAGAAAGCCATTAAAATTTCTCCCTATGACGGGAAAAATGGAGCATGTGAATAAAATATTTTTTTCAAAACCAATTAAGGCAGAACATAACACGTTATTTTAAGACCTGTTAGAGCAACCGAATACATTTTTCGAGTACTTCAGAATGTTACCAGAAACATTTAATTACATTCTAGAAGGAATCCAAGAAAGTTTTTTTTTGGGAGGTGGAGGAAATCCAATACGGACAAAGTGTGGGACTCTCTGACACAGGTTTATCCACTAGAACATCCACCCTGTACGCTCGTCAGGCTGGAGCCTCCGACGACATTTGAGCTCTCTGGCTTATTGTATCTTACGTGGTACCATTTTTTTCACCATGTCGTATCCATGGTTCCCGATTAAGTACCGCTTCGAGTTCCCTCCTAGCGACTGCATGTACTGCCGTGGCTACATTGCAGTGCTGGAGGTTCATCTGGGCGGTCCCTGTCGTTTGTTCAGCACCCGAAGAGTCCCTCTTCCGATCTCGGAGAACGCTCGGAATCATAACCTCTTGAGTGTCCCGAAAGAAACCGAGAGGGCCAAGAGTTGTCTTCATTCCCTTTCGGTATTTCGTCTCGTGGTCATTTGTACCTCCGAGTGAGTGAGGGAGAAGGGGTTGCCCCCTGCACAGGGCTAAGGCTGATAACTCCGAGATTTCGCCTTGTGGGGCTCCGTTGCGGCACCGTTTGTTTTAAGACCCCGTTGTCATACATCCGTCGCCACGGCGCTCACAGCTTGGATTTAGGTCTGTTTGCCAGTGTCTCGTTAGTCAAGTTATGGCCGCCCATACCCTATACGAATTTCCACTAACCGTCTGGCCCGTTCACTCCATACCCCATGAAGGTGAGGTTGGACTTTGAGGAGCTAAATAAAGACTGACATTAACATTAAGGTAAGATTGTACTATATTTTATGATTGTACTTAATTTTAACACAGTTATTATCACTTTAAAACAAAGTTAACGAAAGAAACAAACTCAAAAAGGATTTATTCTGGCGATAAATATTCCTATTATGATGTTTTTGCTCATATCATTATTTCATCGCAACAATTCGCATGAAAAATCAACTCGTTGAACGATTTTGTTCTTTCACGACTTTGTACGAAATCTGACGACGATACGCAAGCATTATAACCGCAGTAATAATTTTATTGTGTATTTGATTTATTCGCAAGAGTTCTGACGTGTTCCTACGAACATCGGTTCGTCAGAAAACGCATCCACTATAACCATAGCCTAACGCGCTCGCTTCGCTCTCGATCATTAATCGCCACCATTAATACACTAGTTGATTAAATGCTCAGAAAATAGTCAAAAACACATTACTGAATATGGAAAAGCGGACATTGAAAATGTAGAAGTTATTTGAGCCCTTTTGTTTACAAGAGATTATGCTTTTCAACTGTGCATTAACTAATTTTCGGGAAGGCACTTGCCAGTACATTTCTGAGACTCCACCAGCTTCCATAGTAAAATAAGGGTACGTTTGTCAATCACGTCGTTTGAAAGTGAGACTATTGGTAAATAAATGCAATATCCTCACTAATATAGGATAGTCATTTTTCGTTATTTTACTGCTCAACTTTTCTATGCATTTAATTCAGGCAATTAGGAACGTTTTTATCTTTGTTTCTCACTGATTTCAAGGAAATATCAAGAAATTTTCAACCTGTCTCCATAATTCCCGAATGAGACAGTCAACTAAAAATAAGTTACAGTCAATGAATTCTTTATTGGTGCTAGTACAAAGTGTTTAGACAGGTCATAAAAAATCGAAAACGATGAAAATACAAATCAGAGTGTCATGACAATTTAAAAAATACAAATACATTTCAGATGTAATAAAAATGCATAGTAGTTAATAGAAGGTAACTCGTTGGCAAATTTTGGCGATTACGGGTGGGGTATTCGTTTATTTGGACGTGATTTGTGTATTCGTGTTCGGTCGTGTCCTAATTGGACATCCATCGCGCGAGCAGGCGTCGGCGATGGTCGCTGGATCGGACCATGGAAAAATAAAACTTGAATATTGAAGCAGGGTGTCCTATTTGAATTTCAAATGTGCTCGTGCGATGGAAGAGGACGCTCGCATTGGTTTGTTCTGAAATCGTCTCGCGTACATTGCTCCGTCGCTTTGAGAACAAACCTATACTTGAAGGGGGTGCGTCCTAATTGGTTACCCACGTCGAGCAGTCAACGCGACATAGCAATTCTAGTGATAGTTACAAAAATAGATCAAAAAGTGATCAAGTGTGGGATAGCGTGGCAGAAAATCTGAATTAATCAAATCAATTAACATACATAATTCGTCACTTTAAACATTAAACGCAAATTACAAGCTTTCTTGATTAATTTAATATTTTCCATATGTCTAGTATTGTTTTTTTTTTATAAAATATATGAATTATTTATGTTGAAAAGAAAAACATTCTCAATTAAATAGAAATATTTTTCCGAAAATTGAAAAATCTTCGACAATAATGAAATTACATATTTGTAATATCTAACAGAAAACAGCTACTTCCTCGGCTTGAGCTTTGCTGGACATTAAACTACATCTTATAGATATTTCGAAAGGACACTAACTCAAAAGAAAAAAATCAGAAGTGAAAATGAAAATGTTGTGGCTTTAGCCGGGAGAGTAGTTGTTTTCTTTTAGATATTACAAAAAATAACCTCATTATTGTCGTAGTTTTTCAATTTCCAGAAAAATATTTCTATTCAAAATTCACTTGAGAATGTTTCCCTCTTCAATAGAATACCTCCCATGAGGTTATCTTGAACGATGGAAGATACTGACTGAAGTTTATCTTCCAGTCGCAGATGATTGCACATCAAATAAACAAATCACAAATTATATACTTTTGTAATTATTAAGTCGTTGTTACAGGCATGGTGAATTAATTTCTCCCCATCTGCTGGATTATGAAGGACCATGATATAGTTTTATTGTTACCTTTGGGTGATCTCCTAGGATACAGTTTTTCACAATTTTATCTTTGGTGATTTAAGCGGAGGGAATATGCTTTTCACGAACATTTTCGGCTATAAAAAATATTAAGCTATATATGAAGCAACCCTGAAGTCTTAATCAGCCATAGCCAAAATAAATGTGTTTTCCATATGACCTTCATAAAGCTGCCATAAGCCCCACTCTTAAGAAGGTTCTCGATTCTATTTTTAAATGTGTTCATAAAACTGTTTTGTTATATATCCAGAGAAAATCGCATTCTGAATATGTTAGGTTGGATTAAATGTTATCCAATAACTGTCACGGCCAAATAGAATTTCGCTGATTATAATGCTGTCATAAAACTGTTTTATCGCAAACTGAATCATTATATCCTGGAAAGTATGTGATACAAGCTAGAAACCAAATTGTTCCTAACATTCAAAGCCGCAATCTTGATCTTGGAATAAGTTGATCAAGAATAACTCAAGAATAACAATTCATGTTGAAAAAATCCACTTATAGATAGATGGACCCAAATGTATGCGTATGCGTAGGGCTTAAAAGGTCCAACCAAAATGAATGCTAGAATTACTGATAATACGAGTTCACTCGACTCAAATATATTGTTTTAGTTCATTACAAATTAAGATAAGCAAGAAATTCTCCAAACTACATTGTTGTGTATATTTCCTTGGCTTATGTGAATTTCATTCATGGGAATATCATATAATTTTTGCTGTGGATAGCAAGCTAAAACAAAGCACTATTTATTTTCTCGGTACCTCTCGCTGTTCCTTTCTAAGAACATTATACCAAAAACCAAAACGAGCCATTTCCTCTCCATTGTATACGGAAAAGACCGGCGTCTTCTAAGGTTTCCTAACAATTACTCTTAAATCATCATGGGAACGTGTTTTCGGGTAATAAATTGTCGCTGAATAGCTATTAACTAATATACAAAGGATCTAACTCCCTGATTGCATGCATGGACATTTTCATTAATAATGATTAGAAGCAATGAAAAAAGACAAAGGAATAAGAACATGTAAATTGAAATTAGGCGTACCCCGCTAAACAATATATATAATAGAGGCATTAGTACCCGCCTGGATAAAAATGAATAGTAGGGGAGAAAGTATCGTGGGTTATATGTGGATATTCAACTGAAATAATAATATATGTTATTCATAATAATAATACATAATATGTATTTATAGAAGTGTGCTTGTGAATAAACAGGTGGGTCACAGGAGTTGTATTAACTAATTGTGTATGTGATTTCCATTTTAGTAAAATATTACATTAAATGGGTGAAATTATAAAAAAATTGTAAAATATGGTAAAATTGTGGGTTTGCCATATCCAGGTAATATTACATCATAAATGGGGTTTGTGGTCTTCTCATTGAGATTTTACATATATAAGGGTATAAGTCATGATGGTACCATACATTGAAATATTTGAAATCGGGGAACTTTTATGCTGAACAGATATTATTTCAATCATTTATATATTCTTTAAGTCCCCATACTATTATTAAAAATAATTAATAAAAACACTTTTCAAAGACAAGCTGTTATTCAAATGCACTAAACAGTAAAAAATAATTGCTTTGGATGTGTGACGTGAGTTATAGATTCAAGAGCTTGCCACGCAAAGTTTTCAGTTCGAACACAAAAGCGACAAGCTTTTGAATCTATAATTCACGGAATAATCTACGTCACACATCCAAAGCAATTATTTTTAACTTTTTAGTGCATTTGAATAAAAGTTTCTTAATAATTTATTTATTTTGTGCTTTTCAGTACTTAAGTACGCCTTAGTCTATGAATTTTTGTTAAAGCATCGTTATTATGAGGCCTTTTTTTCCTGTTACTTCGGAGCTATCTAGTCCTCCAATGAAGAGACCATCTGAAGATTAACTCATCCGCCATCTTCAATTTATTAATTTTGACAAAAAATCTATAATCTTCGACTAAATTCATAATCTCCGACCCTAGAAACCCCGACATGCCAATTTTGAATCGAATCGAGCCACAATTACAAAACTCGTCCGCCTTCTTAAATTTGGGAATTTTGATAAAAAATTCATAATCTTCGTCCCCGAAAACCCTACATACCAATTTTGAATCGAATCGTACCATAATCACAAAACTCGTCCGCCATCTTGAAGCCGCCATTTTCTTTTTTTTTTCTCTAACAAAAACTTCATAATGCATTGTCACCGGAATTATGAACACCTGCCGCATTTCAGCTCAATCGGATGTCGGCAAGTGCTCCAAAAATGGATTACAAATTTTGAACCGGAAAGAATGACAGAACGAATGACATACGAACGAAGCAAGTTAAATGAAAGCTTGCAAAAACAATTTAAAATGGAATAAATACATATATTTTGAGAATTATTTTTTTTACAAGCCTTCATTTGGATGATCTTAAAAATGAAATTATCCTGTTTTTATATTAGCATTTCTGGTTGTTTTTTAAAATAAATTGACGAACATGTAGTTGTCAGAAAATTACATTTTATTTGCATTGGTTCTACGAATAATAGATACAACTTTTCAGGCAATAATATCTACTGTGTATTCAACCTCAAAACAACCCGACAATATTTTGAATGTGTTACTGAACCATTTTGAATATAACACAATTTTGATAACAAATATATTTTGTCAACGTCTATCTCAAAATAAAAATCTACAGATATCTCTCTTGAATATTCTATATCCTCAACTAACGGGAAAATTATTTTCATTCAATCAATAAATTTTAATAAAGGATAAAAAATTGGTAGTAACATCTTAGGGTATATTTTGTCAACGTCTATCTCAAAATAATCCCCTTTAAATTGCCCTAGTGATGATATAAATGCATGTTGCCATGGGGCAACCCCGTGCCATATTGTTTATAACGAAATTGTTTAAACAATTGCAGGGAATTGTTATTTTCCATCCGGACAATTTTTTTAAATATTTTTTATTGATATACAAATAAAAAAGGTTGCATGACTTTTCACGATAAAGTAAATATTTTTGTAGATATGGATTTTCAAAGGTTCGAAAAATCTCAAATTTGAGTACTTTTGACCCATGAAAAATATATAAAAAAAAAGAATAAAATAAATTTTGTTTTTCATTCTTTGTACAATAGTTAATAATATCCTTGATTGGGATTTGAAAAAATTTCATTGTTTATACCTGTTTTTAAATTGTTTATTACGCGAGTTCACAAGTATGCCTCCTTTACCTTTAAGTATCGCCGTCTCTCTCTGACTCATACGCTGCATCGGCCTCTCTGTGTCCTGAATCATTATTTATCATTTATCTTAAAAACCATTAACTTTATCAAAATTGATAAGGAGAGCAATGTTCTTAATTTAATTATCTACAATTTGTTTCCAATAAGTTGTTTCCTGAAATCAATTTTACAAAAGTTATTAAAGCTTGAAGCGGAACATGTAATTAAAACAAATTGTTTATCGGTTTATATTACTTACTTATTTGTTATTAGAACAGAAAGTACTCATATTGTATTGAATAACTTCTTCAAACGAATGTTATAGATGTAGAAGTATGAAATGATGAAACAAGTTTCAAAAACATGTATTTATTTATTATCAATATCATTTTTATATATTCTATTTTTCACTCTGCAGAATCACAACCACATAAAAATCTCAATTGAGGATATTATTAACTATTGTATAAAGATCAAAAAACAAAATATTTTTTATATTTTATTCTTTTCTTTATATATTTTTTATGGGTCAAAAGTACCCAAATTTGAGATTTTTCGAACTTTTAAAAATTCTCTAAAAATATTAATTTTGTCGTGAAAAGTCATGGAACCTTTTTCATTTGTATTTCAATAAAGAATATAAAAAAAAATGTCCGGTTGGAAAATAACAATTCCTTGCAATTGTTTAAACAATTCCGGTTTAAATAATATGGCACGGGGTTGCCCCATGGCAACATGCATTTATATCATCAGTAGGGCAATTTAAAGAGGATCGTATGAAAAAATTGAGGTGGAATAGTTTTCGGTACTCATGCGCCGATTCCTCCTAGTCTATTACTTCCATTGTCGGAATCTTGCCTACAGTTGGTATTGTGAAGTATATAATGGAGGCTACCATCTTGAATTTAAATATTTGTTAACTAAACTGAGTAGATAAATAATAAAAACCCTTATGATGAACTTCATAAATCAAATGCCGAAGATATTCAAGATTAATGATCATTTCTTCGCGATAATAAAACTTTAGGGAATTTCTATCTCCGGTTTCCGTCATCGTAGCGAGAGAATATATACCAGTTTTTAAGTATAATTATAAACTTTCAAACAAAACATCGTCAACACTGATTGGTCCAGTAGTTTTTGCGTAATGCTCGAACAAACAAACAGACCATTACAATTTTATAATAGTATATAGATGCGTCGTAAAAATGCCTATCGACATTTGTTATACAGTATCGGAAAGTATTTATATTGGGTACGGTGGTTTCATGAGAGCGTGAAGAATAGCTTGCTTTATGTTGAGAGAGCATTACAATTTCTCCTCGACTCGCTCGAAGAAGGGATATTTACGTCACGACACAGAGATAGGAGAATCAGGGCGGTCCCGGCGGTCAGCTCAGGACGTCAGTATCATACCAGCAGCAGTCGGGAGAATGTGCAATGAAGAAGAATTATTGACGATAATTTCACTTCAGATAATTTGAACAAATTGAACTGAATCATTGATTCAATTTAATCTGTTAGACGACAGGTAGATCAAAATATCTTTGGTGACGTGGTGGCCGTGAAAACAAAAGAAAATTCTCAAACATAAACAAAAGCAAGCGATATTTCTGTAAGACAATAAAAACAAAAAACTTATTTCTAACAGAAAAACAATTATTTCTTGAATGGAGAGAAAAAAAAATATTTACAAGAAAAGATAAACCAAATTAAATATTTTGTGTACGGAATTATTTTATTAAATGTTTGAACAAACCACCATTTTGGGCCAAACAATAGCCGAATCTGACTCATGCAACATCCAAACTCCGAGACACCAATGAAATAGTCAACAAAAAGTTATCATTACCCACGAGAAGGAGAGACCAAGTCGTTATTAACCGTCTCCGGTTAGGACATACGCTCCTAACTCACCAACATATACTGAATAAGGATCCATGCCCCATCTGTCACAACTGTGCCACACAAATCACAGTTAAAAACATGGTAGAATGCCCATTATACAACGAAAAAAGAAGTTCAAACAACCTAGGAGTCAACATCAAATCTATCCTCAACAACGATCTACAGAAAGTGCTGAAGTTTCTAAAAGACATCAATATATACGTAAAATCTGATTTCTAATCAACCTGTGTTTGTTTACCCCTGCTAATAACTCTTAGCAGTTGATGCGGGGTCATTTTTGTTGAAATAAAAAAAAAAATAGCCGAATCTATTGTACTTTCTCTGCGGTTGTGTAAATGGGCGGCATGTTTCAAAAGGTAATAATTGTCACGATCCTGTGTTTTCGCAACCACGGCTCGGCAAGCTGTGCGCTGTATCGCATTCCACGTGGTCAGTTGATGCGTCGGGTGGGGTAACAGGAGGGGCGCACAGCAGTGCGTCTCTCTTGTTTATGTGGTATTATCATATCATTGCGTTCCTTGTTGCTCGTGTAGATTTCTGTCTATACCCCAGATGAAATATTTCCGATACTGTATGTGCGTGTCGTGCTTGTAGACTGTGGGATAGTGACAGATTTTGAGATACGATTTTACTCAGTATGCCTTTTCGAGGCCAATATTATCCGTATATCCTCATAATAATAATGCATGAATCAAAGAGTCGTCCTGGGTTCTTCATATTGAAAAATGATTCGTAATTTTTTCGAAAATTATGTGTTTCGGTACGATTTCAATCAGGCTGCAATGTGTTTTGTTATGAAATTTTAAAAAATCCTTGGAAAATCATTGGCATAGCCTTAGGGTGGGCCCGAAGGGCTGGTATGGTCACGTGAACTTGTATTTGAATAAGGAAATTTTCCGCGTTAAACATGCTTCCACTGATAAGTACACAAGTTCTTGTTATAAAACTGCTTAAAAAAGATGGCATACCGATTGCGTATGCCCAAGTACTTTTTACATTGCAAAAATTTTGAGCAGTTATCGAATAACATTCCGTGATTTAAATCAGTTTGCCATTCTATTTTCATACAGTTTATGGTAACGTATGATGTACATGAAATTGGCATATCGTTTGAGAGAGTAAAAATTTTTTACCTTTCTGTATTTATGATAATCATAGTATATGTAGGTGGAATAATAAATGACATACCAATAAGTAAGTTCCAAGGTTGTTAAAAATATTAAAAAAAGGATGCAAATATAGAAAAAAACCGGTGTAAGATATACGTAACATTTTTGTGTTTTTAAGCAGTATGCCCTTCCGTTTTTATCATAATCATGGTATAAGTAGGTGGGATAACAAATAGCAAACCAATGAGTAAGGTCCAAGGTTGTTGAAAATTTTAAATAAAATAATGAATAAAAAGCCTTTTTAAAAACAAGATTTTATTCAAATGCGCTAAAAAGTGAAACATAATTGCTTTGGATGTGTGACGAACTCACGAAATAAGCTTCATCACACATCCAAACAATTATTTTTTACTTTTTAGTGCATTTTACATTTAGTGCACTTGTCTTCATACAAGGATTTTTATTGATTATTTTATAATGTGCTTTTCAGTTAGTACGCCTTAATCTATGTATTTTTGTTCAAGCATCGTTATTATGAGGCCTTGAGCTGTCTAGTTTTGAGCTATCTAGTTCTTCAATGAGGAGACCATCTAAAGATTAACTCTTCCGCCATCCTGGAGCTGCAACTTCAATTTATGAATGTCGACAAAAAATCAATAATCTTCGACTAAATGTATAAATTCTGGCATATCAATTTTGAATAGGAACGGTCCATAATCACAAAACTATTCCACCATCTTGGAGCCGCCATCTTGAATTTATGAATTTTGATACACATTTTTTTATCTCCGATCCCAGAAACCCCCACATACCAATTTTGAATCGATTCGGACCATAATTACAAAACCCGTCCGCCATATTGGAGCCGCCATCTTGAATGTATGCATTTTAACAAAATAATCTCCGACCCCGAAAATCCCCACAAACCAATTTTGAATAGAATCGGACCATAATCAAAGATATCGTCCGCCATCTTGGAGCCGCTATTAACCTTCACATACCAATTTTGAATCAAATGGACCATAAACACAAATCTCGTCAGCCACATTGTCATCCATAAGGCATTGTCATCGGAATTATGAACACCTGCCAAATTTCAAGGTTATTGGATGACTGGGAGTGGATCAAAATTCACTTGCAAGATTTGTACTAAACATGCATAGATACATACAGTGTGTCCGTAAGTATGAACAAATTAATTTTTAGCTAAACAGGTCATTTTAAGAAATAATCCTGAAACACGTCGATTTTTGATGTTAATTTACCGTATTTTAAAATAATAATCTAATATACAGGGTGAATTACGTTCGAGTAATGACGTCACCGTCATTTTTTTTAAATGGAACACCCACATTTTGTCTCAATTTTCGGATTACTCTAGCTAAGCTGATTCCAAAAATGTATCACATGTTGATTCCAATTGGTACAGGGTGGACAAAAATACAATAGTTTTGTGTGTGCTCATAAAGTAACGCGTAACATTCTTTATTAGGTAAATTAACAATATTATCAAAAATACTTATTGTCTAGCGGACAGAATATGCTGGAATACATGACTTTATAAATGTTCGAACTGCAGCCCTTGCTGTATTTGACAGTACCCCAAACGGTGTACAAATTCTTGTTGCCTTTTATGGTTTTTGCGTAATATTGTTTATTTCTGTTCGAATTTTCTCTTGTACATCTGCAATATTTGCTGGTTTCGTTTTATAAATAACATTCTTCAGATGGCCCCACAGAAAATAATCCAAAGGATTTAAATCTGGTGACCTCGCTGGCCATTCATTGGGTCCACGTCTACCAATCCACCTGTTCGGAAAAATTTCATCTAGGTACCTTCTAACATCTACAGCATAACGTGGAGGTGCACCATCCTGTTGAAACCATAAACTTTCATCAAAACCTCCAGGATTACGTCTGCTGGGAAACAAATTACGTAAAGTAGGTACGAGATACCCCCTTAAAAACTCAAGGTACGTTGCCCCGTTTAAATTACCTTCGAAAAAGTAGAGTCCGATGATTCGATTTCGTACAATTCCAGCCCATACATTTACCTTTTGAGGGTATTGTGTATGATGCCTACGCATCCAGTGGGGTTTTCTTTGCCCAGTATCTACAATTCTGACGGTTAACCTCACCATTTAACATGAAAGTGGACTCATCAGAAAAAATAATGTTTTGTATCAAGAGAGGGTCTCGGTGACATTTATCCATCATTTCTTCGCAAAATTGGAGTCTTCTATCGGGATCATCTTCGTTTAATTCTTGCACAAGTTTGATTTTATAAGGATGCCATTTTTCAAGCTTCAATAGTTTGTGTACCGTTGTTTTGCTAACACCGATATAGCGACTAACTTTACGAACAGAAGTGTGCGCATCTTCTTCAAAACTCAGTAAAACATCTAATGCTGTATCAGCATTTGCAGGGGGACGACCTGATTTGCGTACATTTTCAACATTACCAATTCTTTACTCTTCAATATTTCTCATTTATCGAATATTACGAATACCAAAAATATTGTAGTACTAAACTGTCACTGAACATCAATAATTACTAAACAAATAATGACTTTTCCCAAAAAAGTAGACGACTATGTTTTTTATAAATAGATAAGAAATATTTTTTGTCATATTCTGTCTGCTAGACCACAAGTACCAAACATGTTTGGAAACAGCTCATTTTTATTACTCTAAACATGTAGCAAACTACGGGGTGTTACATTTAAACCAATTGCCGCTAGACAATAAGTATTTTTGATAATATTGTTAATTTACCTAATAAAGAATGTTACGCGTTACTTTATGTGCACACACAAAACTATTGTATTTTTGTCCACCCTGTACCAATTGGAATCAACATGTGATACATTTTTGGAATCAGCTCAGCTAGAGTAATCCGAAAATTGAGACAAAATGGGGGTGTTCCATTTAAAAAAAATGACGGTGACGTCATTACTCGAACGTAATTCACCCTGTATATTAGATTATTATTTTAAAATACGGTAAATTAACCTCAAAAATCGACGTGTTTCAGGATTATTTCTTAAAATGATCTGTTTAGCTAAAAATGAATTTGTTCCATACTTTACGGACACACTGTATAAACAAATGTGAAGTTGAATTGAAGCTTATAAAAAAGGATGCAAATATAGAGAAAACCGGTGTAAGATAAAAGTAACATTTTTTGTGTTTTTAAGCACTATGCCCTTCAGTTTTTATGATTATCATGGTATGGTATGGTATGAAGGTGGAATAACAAATGGCACATCGATTGATGAGGTCTAAGGTTCATAAAAATAGAGAGAAAAATAATTCATTAAAATAGATTTGCCAGAATACTGGCCCTTTGATATAGCGTATTTTGAAAGGGAAGCCACATATTTATAACGCTCCTGCGACAGGGGACCAACGCGGCAATGTCGGAAAATCGAAATAGTATGAAAGTTTCATTAAATTTTTTAAGAATGAAAAATTATCACAACTATCATGCCATTTTTACACGCTTTCTATTAGCTTCACTTGTATGTTTGTTTGTATGTTTGTTTGTAACCGACTCCTTTGGGCGCGATTTTGACCCACTTCCAGACGTCCGAATGATTTGAAATTTGGCAGGTGTACATAATTCCGGTGACAATGCATTAAGAAATTTTTGTGTGAAGAAAAAACAAAATGGCGGCTCCAATATGGCGTACGAGTTTTGTGATTATAGTCCGATTCGTTTCAAAATTGGTATCCAAGGGTTTTTGTGGTCGGAGATTATGATTTTCTTGTCAAAATTGAAAAATTCGAAATGGCGGCTCCAAAATGGTGGAAGAGTTTTGTGATTATGGTCTGATTCTATTCAAAATTGGTATGTGGGGGTTCTTGGGGTCGAATACTTTGATTCTTTTTTAAAAATTGAAAATTCAAGATGGCGGCTTCAAAATGGCGGCCGAGTTTTGTTATTATGGTCTGATTCTATTCAAAATTGGTATGTGGGAGTTTTTGGGGTCGAATATTATGATTCTTTTCTAAAAATTGGAAAATTCAAGATGGCGGCCGAGTTTTGTGATTATGGTCTGATTCTATTCAGAATTGGTACGTGTGGGTTTTTGGGGTCGAATATTATGATTCTCATGTAAAAATTGGGAAATTCAGGATGGCGACTTTAAAATGGCGGCCGAGTTTTGTGATTATGGTCTGATTCTATTCAAAATTGGTATGTGGGGTTTTGAGGTCGAATATTATGAGTTCTTTTTCTAAAAAATTGGAAAATTCAAGCGGCTAGGCCGGCGAGTTTTTGTGATTATAGTCCGATTCTATTCAAAAGTTGGTAGTGTGGGGTTTTGGGGTCGAATATTATGATTCTTTGTAAAAATTGCAAAATTCAGGATGGAGGCTTTAAATGGCGGCCGAGTTTTGTGATTATGGTCTGATTCATTCAAATTGGTATGTGGGAATTTTTTATGTCGAATATTATGGTTCTTTTGTAAAAATTGAAAAATTCAAGATGGCGGCTTCAAAAGGGCCGCCGAGTTTTGTGATTATGGTCTGATTCTATTCAAAATTGGTATGTGGGGGTTTTTGGGGTCGAATATTAAGAATCTTTTGTAAAAATTGAAAAATTCAAGATGGCGGCTTTAAAATGGTGGCCGAGTTATGTGATTATGGTCTGATTCTATTCAAAATTGGTATGAGGGGGTTTTTGGGGTCGGAAATTATGATTACCTAATTTGATAAGATCATTCCATTTTTAATTTGCAAAAAATTATAAAAATAATAGTTTTATAAATAAACACACTAAAAGAAGGAAATAAATATGTTTGAAAAACTAACACGCTTTTATAGAAAACCAGACTAAAAAAATGAAAATAAGAAAATTTATTTTATTTAAAAAAAGCGTGTCATGGTATCAATAATTATATAGTACATTCACACAGAGGCATACCATGCACCACGCTTTTTAAATACATTTTTCTTATTTTCTATTTTTAGTCTGGTTTTCTATAAAAGCGTATTTTTCAGTTTTCAAACATTATTTATTATTTTACAAAGTAAATTACTAACTTCAATTATAAACCAAGAGGCATACTGATTAAAAATTCATAATTTTGCAACATTTTTACAATTTTTGAATGGAAAACTTGCACAACTTGTATGCCGTTTTTATTTCACCTACATATACCATCGTTATTTTTTTTTAAATTTCATTACAAAACGCATGGCAGCCTGATTAAAATTGCACCGAAACGCATAATTTTCGAACAAATGACGAATCATTTTTTAATATGAAGAACCCAGGACGACTCTGATTCATGCATTATTATCATGAGGAATGAGGATATACGGACATTATTGTCCTCTGAAAGGCATACTGAGTAAAATCGTATTTCAAAAATCTCTCACTATATCACGATCTATTACAATAAACCAATGAATTTGCGTGAACCCAGAAATAAATGATTATTTGATGAAGGTGCTAGGCGACTCTGTATCAAATGAAGATATTTTGATATATAATAATCATCCTGTACAACTCCGTAGTAATATATCAACCCACTCGTTTCTGAATTACTTAGCAACCTTTTTAATTCATTTGGAATCCTTAGACGTATAAAGCGGAAAAGAGGTCGATTGTACTCAACCAACTCGTTTATCTATTATTACTATTTCCGGAAATCACTGACCCATGAACACAAAGCTCAAAAGTGAATCCAGACTGTCTATGACCCCATATAATGATGAACCTTGAACCAAGTAATAAAAGGTGCACGCGTATTTATAGAAATTGGAGATCCGTAACTGTGTTTTGAGCATATTTGAGGTGTATGTTTCTTTCCCGAATTTATTATAGAAACATCAATATGTTCCATATATCATTGCGGTATTTCACATCTTTTTGTTTTATACCTCAAATCATACATTTGTAAAATACCATGGTTAACACCGATGGGTCGAGAGTATAGCTTTAAACAGACCCATACTTGAAAAGAACAACAACAACAGTTTCACAATATGAAAATGGCGGTTCCGAAGTGGCTGACGAGTTTGGGATTTGAGGGTTTACCTTACCAAAATCGCTAAAATATTTTTAAAAAATTGAAGAATTCAAAACATATGTTTTAAAAAGTGGACGAGATTTATGATCAGATTGCACTGAAAATCGGCATGTGAGAGTTTTTGGAAACAGTTTTTTTATACATGAATTTAGTATATGCGATACCAAGATCGCGGGATGGCGTTTTATTGCTCTATTTGATTGAAATTCCTTTTTATTTTATAGGCAAGACAGGGTTGTAAAAAGACGCGGTTGAATGTTTGTTGGGAAAACACTAACTGAATATCATTAGTGGAAGTAATAGTAGTAGATATTTAAAGAAACAAAATAAAGATAATACTTTATACTTTTGTTAATTTACCGATTACACTGACTGAATGGAAAATGATATGATTTTTCGATTTTGATAAACAAAGAAATTTAATCCCTACCCGGGTTAATGTTCGAAAACAAAAGCCATCGATTACATTATGAAAAAGATCGGGTGTTTGAAATAATCCGTCAATTCTTGATATTGAAGTAACTGTTAACAGGATTGGAGATATAAGTAGAAATTTGAAAAAGAGTTGCGCAATCGTTCAATCAAAGAAAGAACATTATGGAAATAAAAAAAAAAAGGGAAAAAACATTCAAAAAAGGAAAATTAACAATTTTGTTAGATATGTGAGTTTTTTTGCATGGATAATTATTTCATATTAAATATCATGAGGCAAACTTTGAATATGTTATTTTCTTTTTTCCTTGAGGTAATCAAATTTAATCGAAATTATTAAACCAAAATGATGCTAACTCGTTGAAAAGCATTGACGTTTCAAACTGCCTCTATTTCGGAACTGTAAACCTAAGTTGCGTGCTAAATAATCCATCATCATATCAGAAATGGAAACCAATTTTTTCCCTTTGTCAATTGGAAATTATCAATATGTATTCTAATTGGAAAATGAGAACGAAGTATTACACTCAAGTAGTTTTAAAATTATATATTAAAAAAAACCATAATTTTCTGTCGGTTTTCTTCCTGGACCGTCTTTATATCAATGAATGATCACTGTGCATAATCTATTCATACCTGTAGAAATATACCATTTGAGATTACGAAGAGTCAAATGAGATCTGATGATGGTGGGGGATGTGGATTTTCTTGTTTCAATAAGGGCCCCTCAACGCATAAGAAAAAAATTTTTTTTACAAAACCAAGAAAACGAGAAATAAAAATATTTTGTCGGAAATTAAAAAATATCAAAAAACGTGTGAAAAAACAAATTTTGGTTAAGCATCCAGTGGTTGTGATAACATGTTGACGGTATCTCAGAAAGAAATCAGAAAAAAAAATGCAGCCTTCATTTGGTTTCAACTTTCAACTCATTCGCAAGCGAGGACGGAAATGAAATGAATATCTCACATTCACCGGATATACATTCAGCATTAAAATATAACTACCAGGAGATTTATTCTGATGCTTTCCCAATAACAAGATTAGTCTAGTCAAGATCGTACAATCGAAAAAAATTGGTTAATATATTGAAATATAGGTGAAAGCTCATTTGATTCCGTATTCGAGAAAATTACAACCGCCCGTTAACAATTAAAAATTATAAACAAAATAAGGGGTTTTAAAAAAATGTTCTAGTTTTTCTTAAAAACTAAGATACCCAATATGAAAAAGATTCCTGTAAGGAAAACATTTGCAATAAAAAAGTGCCAATCTCTATCCCCAATTATTTATAAATGTAAATTAATGTTCAAAATAGGCTCTGCTGCCCAGCGCGGATGCAACACTGCCGTCAACCCTACTACTTCGTATGAAATTTTTGTCAAAAACTAGAACTATAGGTGGTTTTGCTCGATCCAGTCATTGAAACTCGGGATTAAATGCTTTTACTGTAGAAATCTAACAAATCTTTATTTTGGTAAATTCTAATTCTGATTCTTTCCCAATAAAAAGTATTAGTATGTCAAGGCCTTACAATCAAAAAAATGGGTTAATGTAAATTAAAATGATCGAGACTATTCGATTCGGAAAATTATCCAGAAAATACAGCCCCTGTTAAAAATTTTTTTTGGGTTATAAACAAATTAAGTGGTTAAAAAGGTTCCATTTTATCTCAGATATCTTGAAAACTATTGAAAATATTGCCAATATTAAAACGATTCTTGTAGAAAACATTTGCATTTTTTCGTATTTTTAACCACTGTAATTCGTTATAAAATGTGTTTGGATTATATGTATATAGTACAGGGTGTAATCTAACCTCTTCACACCCGTGAATGACAAATGTATAATGCCTGTTTATAACGAATTACAGTGGTTGAAAACCTGAAAAAAAATATTGAAAAAATGTCTTGTTCTTTATAAAATTCGACAAAATTTTGGGTAGCACCACCCGCCTAATTTCAGTGACCTACTAAAAAGAAAACTTTGGCAATTGCGGAATGTAATGAACATTTAACTTGACATTTGAATAATGTAGAATGTTGAACTGATTGTGTGGTAAATGTATACATTGCAGGCTGCCTGAAATATATAATCAATTTCAAAGTGAAGAAAACAACTAACCTTGTTATATCCGAACTGGTGATAAAGTCAGAACTATTTGACTTTATACTCTGCTTTGAGGCACTTATCATAATTATCAGAGTCATTGTAAAAACAAACAAGACAAACAGTATCGAAAAGGAAACATTCGCAATTGAATATTGTTTTGAAAAAAATAATATCACAACCATTGTAGTGACACAGAAATTGGTACACGTGAATTGAACACTGTTGCCAAGCAAGATTCTCGCATGCACGGTTACAAAGCTGTCTACGAATGAAAGTTTTTAGATTCTACTAGTGTTTTCTGATTGGCTGGTGAGATCCTAATTATCAAAATAAGAAAACAGTACGCGATGTGCAGAATAATTAATTAAAAAAAATTATTGTTTTCCTTTTGCCGGTTCTTAAAACTAAACACCGAGCTGTTGCGAGCGTATTTTGAAAGTAGAAGACAAGATGAATCACTCGTCGCATTTATGAATATAGTAGTAAATTTCAATTCTGGTTGGACTCTGGAGTCGTCAATCACTGCACTGGAGGATCTAGGGAGTTTTTCAGGAGGGCATGAGTTAATGGAAATGTGAACCAAAGTTATAAATCCATAGGAATGAAATATATATATATTTTATATTTGAAACAACTGAAAGCAGTGAATTATATATATATATATATATATATATAGTATATAAATAAGATGGAAACAATATTGCGAGACAAACAAAAATACAATTTGACAATTATTTTAAATAATAAACTCTAAAAAAAATAAACATGCGAAAAAAAAATTAATAAAATTATTGTTTACAAAACAAAATATGTATGCCTTTGGCCACTGTTTGCATATTGCAAATATACTGAAAACGACTGAAATCATTTAACAATAACAGAAAATAAGATGGAAAAAATGTGACGAAACAAACAAAAACACAAATCCACAATTCCGATAATAATCCCCTTCCCTCTCTCAGATCCGCCAATGAATCACTGTGCGGGCGTTTTCGTACTAGTTATATTAATATAATATAATTTTTTTTTTATTTTCGATACTGTTTGTCTTGTTTGTTTTTACAAGGACTCTGAAAATTTTGATAAGTGCCTCAAAGCGGGTTTGAAGTCAACAAGTTGTTTTCTTCTTTTTGAAATTGAATATCTATCTCAGGCAGCCTGCAATTTATATTTACCCATTCTCATTCAACATTTTCCCCTCATACAAATATCGAGTTAAATGTTTATCGATTCGGCAATTGCTGGTTTTCCCTTTGCAGTCACCTGAAATTGGGAAACCATAAAGGAATCGCTCCCAAATTTTTTTCAATTTTTTTACAAAGAACAAAACATGTTTGAATTTTTTTTAAAGATTTTTTACCACTGCAATTTGTAATGAAATGGCTTATACCTCGTCATACAGGGTGTGCAAGAGGTTAGATTACACCTAATTATATATATATATATATATATATATATATATATATATATTATATATATATATATATATATATATATATGAAAAAATTTATTGGGCATTCAGACAGGAAAAATGACAACTTGAAACTGAAGAACAAAAATGTGGATCGGCCAGGAATCGAACCTGGGACCTTTGGTTTCTAGTCGAACGCTCTACCTTGAGCTACCAGTCCATGCTAGAACGGCGATTCACATTTTTTAAATTCAGTTCCATGTTGGTGACGAAGATGATGATGGGGTTATTGTGATGTATGCAAACGTATCGTATACAACCATGAATTTAATTGTTTATTCCGGTGTCAATCCATTTTGGATCTTCGACCCTTCAAAACCGAAATTCTCAGTGTGTATAACTGAGGAAAGAATATAGTGGAGAAACGCTCTTATTATCTATGAAAACAATTTATTCGGCATTCAGACGGAAAATGACAACTTGAAACTGAAAAAAAAAAAAATGTGGATCGGCCAGGAATCGAACCTGGGACCTTTCGATTTCTAGTCGAACGCTCTACCGTGTGAGCTCCAGTCCATGCTAGAATCCGGCGTTCACATCTTTAAAATTCAGTTCCATGTTGGTGCGAAGATGATGGGGGTTATTGGATGTATGCAAACGTATAAAACCCCTTGAATTTAATTGTTTTTCCTGGTGTCAATCCTATTTTGGATCTTCGACCAACTTCAAAACTCGAAATTCTCAGGTGTTATAACTAGAGCAGTAATATATTAGAGGTTCGTTTATTATCTATGAAAAAATTTTGGGACAGGAAAATGATAATTAAAATGAAAATAAAAATTGGTTTGGGTCGAAGGGGTTTCATTGTAAGCAAATGTAACATAGTTAGAATCCGGCGTTTCCCTTTTAAATTTTCCCTTGGTGACGAAGATGATGAGGGGTTATTGTATGAGAAAAGTATGTATACAACCTAATGAATTTATTTTTTTCGTTGTCAATCTTTTTGATTTCGAAATTTCAAAACTGAAATTCTGGTGGTATAACTAGGGAATATAATATATAGTGAATTAACGTCTGAATTTTTATCTATGAAAAGAATTTTTTGGGATCCATTTTTTTTTTTCAGTTTCAAGTTGTCATTTTTTCTGAATTCGAATAAATTGTTTTCATGATAATTACAGACGTTAATCTCCACTATTTTTATTATATATTACTTGGCTCTAGTTAAAACACCTGAGAATTTCAGTTTTGAAGTTGGTGAAGATCCAAAATAGGATTGACACCAGGAATAAACAATTAAAAATTAGGTTGAATACGATACTGTTTGCTACATCACAAAACCCCATCTCATCTTCGTCCCAACATGGAACTGAATTTAAAGATGTGAATCCCGGTTCTAACGGAATTTGGTAATCTGACGTCGAAATATTTAACCTTTTATTTTTCAGGGTTTTTTCATTTTCCTTCTTCCAAAAATTTTTTAAGTAATAAACAGATTAATTATATATATATATATATATATATATATATAATATATAAAAATATATATTTTTTAAAATTCACAAAATTATAAAATGACACCTGTAATTTTGGGGGTGAACTAGACCCAATGAAGGGGGAAATTTAATGTAAGAAATTTGTTAACATTGATAGTACCAACAATAGACCAATCCACAACACCAAAAGTCGTATTCTAGGGTTCAGAATAACCAAAACAAATAACGAAAGAAAGAATTTGTTCGATTCCAAAACGCCACCATCCCTACAGCTGTTTCATGGTTTCCCAATCATCAGGACCTTGTGGTCTTTTTTCGAACCAAACCTTTCAGAGTGCTAATACCCACCGGCATGGATAAACATGTGAAATGTACAAAATTATAGAAGTTTCCTTATAATTTGTGGGTGTAGCAGACCTAAATATATTTGAATATATATATAAAATATATATATAAAATATATATATATATATACATATTTTATATATATATATATATATATATATATTATATATATATTATATATATATATATATATATTATATATATTTATATATTTATATATATATAATTAAAATGATTTTATTCAACAAAAAATTAATTTTTTGGGGAAAAATTTACCAAAATTTAAAAATCGGGGGGAAATTAGAGCATTGGTTTTAAAAAATTCTTGAAATGGGCATTGATCAAACAAGGTTTTTTAAATTTAAAAAAGGGAAAAAGAATCTTGGATGAAATACAACCAACAGGATTATTAATAGATATGAAAAAATGCAATTTTAGAACAGATCCGTAATTAGATAGCTAGCAACAAAGTGTTATAAACGCTGGGGGGGAGGGGGAGAACAAGTTCCCAAGTTTCAAAAAAAGGGGATCCCCACGGGGCCCAAATTCACATGGGGGGTGCACCGTCGAACATTCCCCCCAAAACTATCTTCTTTTTTTCCCGGTTCTACCAGGAAACTTTTTGTGGGGATGAATTGAGTTGCTGTTTGGGGTTTTATTAAATATTAACGTCAAGACTTTACTGGGGATTAAGGACCTTTAATGGGGTTTTAATTGTGGTGGAAGGTATAAGGACATAAGATGGTTCAATGACAAACCCCTTAAAAAAATTATTCCACTTCAATCGATCGTAAATGTTCAGTTCTATTGATTGATGATCATGTTATCATCGAGTATTTAAAAGGGGGAACTGAATACATTTTAATGACTTGTAAACCTGAATTTTTTTTTTGAAATTTCAAAAAAAAACAAGTTGCTTTTTTAAAAAATTGGAATGTGACGGGGTTTTTAAAAAATTTTTTCATGCCTGTCTATTCAATGTACTTGCATGCAGAACATGGAGAAATTTGAGGAAAACATTCCCTTGTTTTTTTGGGATTTATGATTAACACAAACCTATGAAGTTTCTTTGGGACGTATTTGAAAAATATAATGATAAAAAAAAAAGGGTGGTATTAAAATGTTTCCCTGTTTTTTTTTGCAAGGCATTGAAATTAGAAACAAAAAGTTTGGTAGAAAACCCCTTTGTTTATCCCCCATTTTTTTGAGAAATTTTAAATTTTTAATGTTTAGGGGGTTCAAAACTTTGGGGCAATTGAAAACTGACATATTTTGTTTAT
Source organism: Gonioctena quinquepunctata (assembly GCA_018342105.1). Classification (NCBI taxonomy): domain Eukaryota; kingdom Metazoa; phylum Arthropoda; class Insecta; order Coleoptera; family Chrysomelidae; genus Gonioctena; species Gonioctena quinquepunctata. The sequence continues at coordinate 462,497 of JAFIRS010000571.1, read as the reverse complement.
AAATGTGTTTGGGAAGGTTTAATTAGGTAACTTTTCTTTATTTCGACTCAACCCAATAAATTAGCAGGAATAAATATAATCGTATCAAAAAAAACTCTGAAACTAGAAAATTGGTATTTCAGAAACGGCCGTACAATTGGCGTTTTTTGATTATTCTTCAACTTGATCCTTGACCTTCAGATTTTTTTGTGGTTTCTTTGAACATTCAGGTATTCAATTGCACTATTGATTTTATGAACACCAGCATCAGTTCGTAATCATTACAGACATAAACAGTGACAGATCTGCTTCAGAATGCCTCTTTACACCACTGCCTGATAACACATTTTGTAACTGAAGGGAGGGATAACAAACAAAACTCAACATGGGTATTTAGCAGTTGAAAATTTCCGTGGAGTGACAGGACGATTAAATAAAGGCTATAAATTATTTGTTAACGTCTAAATAAATAAATAGTATATTGTTCTATAAGTAGAGAAAGGTTATAGTTTTCTATTGGTGGAAAATATATATATATATATATATATATATATATATATTGTTATTGATTGGGTAGAATATAATAATTTTATTTATACTTATATTAATAATTGCCACATTACTTCGCTCCGTTGGAAGCAATTGTTATTATATGTTATGAGTTGTTTTGTTTTGAGGTTTATTTCAATGAATTGTAAAATTATTTCTTCCACCCAATACTATAACAAATTTACTAAATATATGTAAAATTTTCATTATTTTTACTCTTTGTAATTCCTTTGAAATTATTCTTATATCCATTGCCCTATTGATTTTCTAGAATTTCATATTTTTCTTTTTTCTCACTACTTTTTATTTCCTTTCTTACCACGACTAAACTCTAGTTGGAACGCCTATGCCTCAGGAGTCGATACTGGCAATAGAACTATTTCAGTTCAGTTTTATAGGTGAAAGATCAGCATATCATTGTGGAAAAAAACCAGAGATTATCAAAACAATTATTTCCTTTATTCAAGAAAACTTATATTGACCTGGCCTGCGATAGATACCTTAAACTATGAGCAATTGACAACTTTTCATAGAAAATAATGAAAAACAGTGAATATATTATAAATATAGCCTCATTTTTTCTTTTAAGTTAAAAAATTGTTTTATAGTTCAATACCAAAATTGAAACAAAGTTCTTCAGATATAAGGTTATTTTGCAAATGATTCATTTTTGTGATGTGCACTCAAAAAGTTTATACCTGTTGAGTTGGATTGTCGCTGATGTATTTCCTGGTGATTCTCTGTAATCCTGCTTCATCTACTCCTCTCAGGGACTTCGATTGCAGTGGAACTCTCCAAAATCCTGAAATCAGCTTGATAAGTTTTCATGTGGAAAACAAAAAGATAATCTTTTTTTTATCCTCAATTATTTTTTGGCGAAATTTTCCAGAGGTTGAATTGATTTGTTATTGTTAGAAATCTTTCTTGTTATCAGTGAAAATCCGGAATTTCTTTTCTCTCAAATTTTCAACAACTTTTTTTTAAACTTCTTTCCTCCTCTCGCTTTTTTTTCTCTTCCCTGGTTACGATTTCTGTTTTGTCATTCTATTTGAATTTTTGAGAATCCGCACTTCCTTGTCGCACTTCCACTAATTTGGTGTTATTTGAGAAACTTATCAACTAACATATTTTACATTTCTTATAAACTAAATACAAGATTTTATCATAATATCTTTGACATTTCTGTGTTCTTACTTTTTCATAATTTCAAATCTTCCATCAACCCACCTCTTTCCCTGATTGGCTATTTTCATCAAGAAGTTTCTTGTTCCCCATTGGCTATTTTAGTTAGATGCAATTTCATATACTGTATGTTTCAACATTATAATTTTGTTGATCACATTTAATCCAGAATAATTTTGTAAAACTAGACTTTTTGTTGTATTTCAAACAATTATATGTTGGAATCATTTTGAAAATGAAAAGAAAAAACTGCATTATAGTATTTTGCATATATTTATCTATCAATGTTATACAGAGGCTTCAGAAAGTAAATAGAATCTCAAAAAATGTAAAAACAATATCTCATGAACTACTAACTATTAAAGATTTATTATTTTTGTGTTTTTTTTTGAAGAAATCATTTATTTTTCAATTTTGAAATATATAACTACTCCTTCTTAACATAACATTATATATATATATATATATATATATATATATATATATACGAGCGTACAGGATTCTAATTTCCACTACATAGAAAACTCGCATTTCTTACGCCTTGAATACGCTGTTTTCGTATTTTCAATGGAAAAGCATTTATCAATAAAATAAAAAATCATCATAGATCATTAAATTCCCCCCTCGCTAAGTAAATCTGTCAGATAGATAAATAAATTGAACAGTTTATTCAAGTATGGAGGTGCATGTGACATAAAATGTAAATTTTACGTTGCTAACAACAAAACACCATAACGATGAGTAAACAAACAATTATTTTTCCATTTTGCAAAATGCATCAGGTAGCTGACGATTGTTATAATATTTTAAAGGCAGTTTCTGAAGCTACATCGAATCTATTACCATCTAAGTCGAAAGAAAAATACGAACAATGTTACAAGTTATTTTGTCAGTGGAGAACGAATAAAAAACTGCAAGGATAGGATGAAAATTTCATACTGGGTTACTTTTATGAGAAGGTTAGTTTAACTTATATGAGTTTTTAAGTACTGATTTTTGGGTATTGTTGCAGTCTAAAGGTATCTGACAGATGTCTATCTGACGGATGTCCAATACGAGGGTTCATTATAATGATCTATAAAAGTGTTGCTACGTGGAAAAGTGTTGCTAACCATAAAAAAAGTACTTTTCTTTGCCATTTTCTCTCAATGAAGTATGCTCTTTTCCATCAAAAATAGAAAAACTCTATGAATACAGATCTCCACGGTTAGTCATAACTGAGCAAGGTATATGCACTCATTCTCAATGTAAGGCAAAAATTGAAAACCGGTTCTGTAATTTTATAATATTTAACAAAAAAAAAAAGAACAGGCAGAGCGGGAAGTCTGAATGTGCCCTGTTCTTTCTGAAACTCACCATACAATAAAAGCCAAAATGTTAAAAATATTTCCAGTTGAAGACACGAGTGGATACAAGTGTTATGTTACAACTCTTAAAAAAATCTGTTTTTTTGCATGAATGCAGGTTTTCTCGTTTGTAACTATCATTCACATTGATGAATCGTTGTGAGTGAAATTGTATGATTTTTGATAATCACTTGGACACACCGTTGGTCAGCTAGTCCTGAATGGAAAACAAATTACATAAAAAAACTTGACCCTATATTACTGAAATTTTTTGTAACATAACACCTTTATCCACTGCCTCTTCAATTATTATTCTAGTTTGCCCAATGATTCGCCAATAGATGTCCTGCATATAGTATTCTTCTATGAAAATATTTATGTTTGTTTATTGTACAATCATGATTCTTATTTGTCGAAGGTTTCCAAGCAATTGAACATAGGTGGACCTTCCAATGGGAAATACAATCCATTGGCACATGCCAATGGATGTCCATTCATAGTATGCACTTGAATATTTATGTTTATTTATTGTACAATTATGATTCTAGTTTGTCCAAGGTTTCCAAGCAATTGCACACATGTGGACCTCCCAATGGGAAATACAAATCTATTGGCACTTGCCAATGGATGTCCTTGTATAGTATGCATCTACTTAAATATTTATGTTTATTGTACAATTATTATTCTAGTTTGTCCAAGATTTCTAAGCAATTGCACACATGTGGACCTCCCAATGGGAAATTCAAATCCATTGGCCCCTTGCCAAGGAATGTCCTGTGTATAGTATGCATCTATGTGAATTTTATGTTTGTTTATTGTACAATTATGATTCTAGTGTTTGTCCAAGGTTTACAAGCAATTGCTCACATGTGGACCTCCCAATGGGAAATATAAATCCATTGGCACTCGCCTTCAAACGAATCCCCAGATTAATATATTCCTAACATTATAAAATCATTAATTAGGAATTTCATCATAAGATACAAATCGTCTGGAGCTTCCCTCGAAAATAATGTGAATTCTTTCTGCCCAGAATCTTGGATTACTTGGTTTATATCCATCAGATTTGCCTTTTAAAGAAGCTACTCTATTATCATGTACATTTTCAACATGGAATAATATGGCCACATGGAAGAGCGCTTACGAGATTTTGATTTTTCAGTGTAATTTTTATTTTTCACATTATTTCTGTTGCACCAGCTCACAAATTCATTTTAAACTTTGTCGTTCATTTTTCGAATTACTGGGCAACAAACTCAATTTGGCATCCTCACTGATTTCTGGTGGAGTACAATTTACACTTTCTCCGCCACTAGTATCCATTCAAAATCACGAAATATTCTGTGATAACAGAAATTGACAACAAATATGGCTACTAACCTAGTTGCCATGGTAACGTTAATCCACCTACTTCTTGGATTTATTGTGATTCTAATATAATCGGAATATACAGCCTCACTGCAACCGTGGTGAATTTCGATAGTGTTTGAAGGTAAAAGGCACTTTCAATGAAATATACACGTCGTGCAAAATGTGCTATGTATTTCAGGCGTAACTCCCTCTTATGGATCTAGGCGTGTTAATATTACTTACGCGGTCCATAAAAGCATATTTTACGCCGTTGATACATAATTAACTATTATCGACTTTTTATTGACTGTATTTTCATGTTGAAAATAAGCAACGTGAATATCTGTCTATGGCATTGTATGTTCTAGTGATTTAGTAGAACATAATTCCTTTTTCTTCATGATTATTCTTAAAAAAATTATTTATGGCATGAACCCATAATTTGTGGGACCTTTGTTGTTTTTTTTTTAATTGAGAAAGAACCCCGCACCAAATACATGGGAAAATGGCTCTCACCCAATTTTGAATTTTTTTGGGATATTGTGGTACAAGTCACTGGAAGTTACATGTGCAAGTTTAAATTAGTTTCTATGTCTAGTTTCGGAGATATGAATATTTGAAAACTAAAACATAGTAAGGTTCAGTATCCAAAAATATTACTTTTTAGATGATTAGTAACTAAATATGTAATAGCATTGCTGGTTTGAAGGAAGTCAAATAACATTTCAGTCAGTCAGGAAAGTGGTTGTTTTCTTATGGATATTCGACCCACCTATTCTGTCTAGTGAACACTAGTGAGTATTAATACCTCAGATCAATAAAAGTTATTGATCTGAGATTATACATTTTCCTTAAAATGGCTCACTATCACGTTTCATAGATTATTCACTCTCACGTTGGAATTGAGAACCTTTGGAAAACAGATTAAATGTTCTTTAAGCATTAATTTTGGAAAAATATTCTGATTGCTACGAAATGCTGTGAAACAGCGGTATGGGTTTAGAAGACTCGATGAGTGGACACGTCTTTCAAAAACTCTTCATGAATTGTGGAACGTTCTCAATGTGAGACATCTGCTTGTGCTCAAAACTTCAATGAAAGATTAAATGTGGTTGCCTTTTTGCAACTGACTGAATTGACTGTAATTTTCACATCAAAAGTAATTTTTCCAATTATCAAATTTCATCTTTCACAAAATTGTAGAGGTAGAATGTCATTCATAAAAAAACAATTTCACATGCTGTACTAGATATTGTGTTCGGGACTTTAGCCGATGTTTATTTGAGGCACATTATTAGTTCCTTTCTGGAATTCAACGTAGGTGTTTTTGTTCATGGTTAGGCACTTCATTGGACAAGTATTATTTCATAATTCAAACAGATTGGTTTTGGATCAATTATTGGTAACGGATATTTCATATTCCAATATTTGCTTGAAATAATTTTTCAAAATATATTCAAACCACCATGTATTGTTTTCGCAATTCTCATTTTATAATCATAAACAACAATTAGACACACAAGTACTCAAGAATGTAGCAATAATAACATTCTTTCAATACCTATCTTCTGATAAATTTCAAATCTGAAGAAATATTCACTAATTTACTTTCAACGCAAAGCCGTGTAACCGTGCCTATCTTGTGGATATGCTCATCAAACGAAGCGGTATTCATGTCCTTGATTATTATGCAACACATAATACACGAGATGGAGTCGTATACCTGTTGGTCTAAAGCTGGGTCTTTAATTTCCGTTCGATATCACATTTCTGGTTTTGAAAAGTTTTATTATTCATCGTTCAACACTGAATGAATACCATATTGTTTTTATATAACTGAAAATACTTCTTTATAGAAAACAAAACCGGTATCAAAGAAGACGCAACATGAATATTATGTCCTGAAACGTCATGAAAAATAAACAATTGCTTACCTTGCATTTGGGTTTTAGGTATTTACTGAACATATTTCAAGCTATATTTTACATATATTTGATTAGTTTCTGTTGATTATTGAAATTTTTATGGCAATGCGATTTCGGCATTTTTTTTTAATTTTATTTCTTGATTATTTCCGTTATATCAATCGGGCCGGTGCTAATTTGTAGCTACTTTTATTGCAAACAAATAATATACCAAACATGTTTTCGCAGAAAATCATCCTGATAAAATACGGGAGAAAACTGCCTCGATAAATAGTAATGCCTCCAAGACAAGAGTTTCTTGCCTCTTACCTCGTCTTGTCTTGCCTTTATCGAAACAAGAGGAGGTTTTTCGCTCAAAAAACTCAAGACAAAATAAGAGATTGAGATATAGTCATTGGTAACTGGTTTTTCTAGGTATAATAAGCTGAAAAAATGATATCAACAGGCTCATTAGGAACGCATCTGGGTGGACCTGTGCAACAAGCTGGAAGAGGATATATGGGGATACAGGATTGTGGCGAAGCAGCTGCGAGTGCTCTCGCCATATAACCCATGCGAGCAGAGAAGAAGTGGAATTGCAAGGCGGCTGTTCCCAGAGAGAGAAATTGAGGTATATGAATGAGCGGGTAGACCCCGAGCAGATTGACGAATTCGGAGAAGACGAGCTACTGGCAGCGGCGTCCAGGATCAAGGCTGGCAAAGCACCTGGACCAGACTCTATACCGCCAGAGATAATCAAGGTAGCAGTGACAGTAATACCCCGCGACTTACTCAGAATACTGAACGGACTGCTACGGGAGCAGTCTTTCCCGAGGAGTCTTAAAGAGGCTAAACTAGTGTTAATCCTCAAGCCGGGCAAGCCCGAGGTGAAGTTGGATCGTCAGACCTGCCTGTTAGATTGTATTGGTAAATTATATGAAAGGATTATTTTTGAAAGGATACTAGATGAGCTGCAGAGAGTAGGAGCCATCTCGGAATTTCAATACGGATTGCGGACCAGGAAGTGTATTGGTAAATTATATGAAAGGATTATTTTTGAAAGGTTACTAGATGAGCTGCAGAGAGTAGGAGCCATCTCGGAATTTCAATACGGATTGCGGACCAGGAAGTCCACAGTACAAGCTGCGGAGTGAATTAGAACGAGTGTCTGCGAATCTAGGAAAACGAATGTAGCGTTAGTGGCGCTAGTCGTGAAAAATGCGTTCAACTGTGCGAGTTGGAGTTTGATTTTGAGGCGTCTGAAAGAGCTGAATGTGAAGGGGTCCTTGGTGAAACTCATCATCGACTACCTAGCAGAGAGAACGTTAATTGTGAATAAGGGAGAGAAGATGGAGCTGACAGCCGGGGTGCCGCAGGGCTCAGTCCTGGGGCCTGCGCTCTGTAACTTACGGTATGATGGAGTACTGAACGAAAAATGCCTGAGGGAGTGAGGACGATTGCATTTGCGGATGACCTAGTGATCTTCGTGGAAGAGAACCAGCCATATCTGGCATCAGAGAAGGGCAACATCGCCTTGCGACGGTTAGAAAGGTGGATGAGGGGGAAAAGGTTTGAAGGTGGCCGAGGAAAAGACAGAGTCTATCGTCTTGAAGGGCATCAGGAACCATCCCAACATTCAGTTCCTGATTGGTAATAGCGTGGTGATGCCGGGTAGGAGTCTGACATATCTAGGGGTGGTTTTTGATGACGAAATGAGGTTTACGGCGCATGTTAATGAGGCCAAGCTCGATGAAAAAACGAGTGCTGCTGGGCGTCGTACACTCTACGCTGCTATATGCGGCGCATAGGGCGATGAGGTATGAGACCTACAAGGCTAAGCTAACGCGCGCCTAGAGGCTGACACTGATCCTGGTCTTCCGGACAGTGTCAACAATAGCACTGCAGGTCATCGCCTCACCAGTACCGGTGCACCTACTAGTGGCGGAGAGGGTAACGAAGTTCGAACGCGGGGTAGGGCACCAGGAAGCAAGTAGACGACAAGTAAGAGCGGAAGTGGTTGCGAAGTGGCAGCAGAAAAGGAATGCAGAGAACATGAAGGCCCAGTGGACCCGGCGGCTGATACCGGATGTGGTGGCTTGGCTTCGATGTGAATACACCAGGACAAACTATCACTTCACGCAGTTTTTGTCTGGACTCGGTTCCTGTAAGTCATGCACGCGTAGGACTGGGAAGATCGATAACGACGAGTGTCTGTACTGCGAAGGATATACTGTCGACGCGGAACACGGTGTTCCGATGCGAGAGATTCGAAAGGTATAGTAGCGAAATGGAGAGGAGGCGGAGTATGGTCATCACCCCAGATAACTTTCTGAAGGTGGTAACAGGGAGCGTTTGAGACGATATGCAAGATGATGGAAGAGAAAGAGGGAGAGAAAGATTGGCCCAGGGTTGGAATGTGTGGAACATGCGAGGGAAGCGAGAAGCGTATCTGCAGAAATGCTGGCATCAATGAAGTGAAAAGACGATGTATGATGAGATATGGTGTACTGTACGTCTGGGTCCCCTCCGGGAGTTCAATATAACGCCGAGTTCTCGGGGGGAGGTGTGCGGGGTGGATGTTTTAGTGAGTATGTTACTACCCTCCAGACAGGAAGAGTCTCACAGAATCAATGACCCGGCGAAGACACGAGAAATGGTGCCTTCGGGGGTTGATCGTTCCCTATAAAAGATTTTTCGACCACCCTACAACCAGGTCCAATGCTACCTGACCCATGAAAACACAGTTCGGGCGGTATTGGACCTGAAAAAAAGGTATTATAAGCTTTCAAAATCTGAAAAATAATAATCAAGAAAATACATTCAAAATCTACCTCGATGGATTGCGTGCAACAAAACAATTATTTTTCGGCTGCAGAAAGAATATGCAATTGGTCAGCAATTTGTATTACCTTTAATGAAAAAAGATGATGAAGAAGTACACTTCTCTATAAACAGTGGAAGTTTCGGCGATTTTTTTAAAATCCTTTATGGATACCTCACTCCAGGGTCCTGAAGTCTGTGCTCCTGCATCTCAGATTTTCCCACTAAAAACTCCACCCCACAGGCAGACCTGGCCGTGGCCTCTGATGATACGTGAGCCCATTAGTCCATTGAATCTTACCTAATAAGAATACAGGTCCGGAAGATCTCAGTTATTATTATTATCATTATTATTATTACATATAAGTAAAGGCTGAGGACAGAGTCCTATGTAAGCCTAAAAAGTAAAAACTAAAGAGATCAACAAGATTATACAATGCATGCGAAAGAAAAAGAAAAATGAGTTGGTCTGCTACACAATATATCTGTACTTGTACCTCCCAGACCTTTTGTTTCACCATGTCGTATCCATGGTTCCTGATTTAGAGCCAGTTCGAGGTCTCTCCTTGCAACTGCAAGTACTGCCCTGGCCACATTACAGTGCTGGAGGTTCGTTTGTATAGCCCTTATCGTTTGTTCAGTACCCTGAAGAGTTTTCTTCCGATCCTGTAGAACGCTCGGAACCGTATCATCTCCAGTGCCCTGAAAGAAACCGAGAAGGGCAAGAGGTTTTTTTATTCTTTTTCGGTATTTCAGCTCAGTGGTCATTTGTACCTGCGAGTGAGGGGAAAGGGGTTGGTCCAGCCCTGTGGAGCCTCCTGCACAGGGCTAAGGCTGATTACTCCAAGATTTCGTCATGTTTCTCGGATACTCCATTGCGGCACCGTTTCTTTTGAGACCCTGGTGCCATAAATCCTTCACCACAGCGCCCGCAGCTTGGATTCAGGTCTGTTTGCCTGAGCCTCGTTAGTCGAGTCGCGGCCGCCTGCGAGATCACACGAATGTCCGCAAACCGCCCCATTCACCGGGCGGCCGCGTCCTGTTCACCCCAAATTAGGTTAGACTTTAAGAGGCAGTTTCGGCGATTAAATGTCTCTTTTTTTTAAATATATGAAAACATAATCAGAATCGTCGAAGTAACTTAGTAGTGTGGCCTTCTACACATTTGATGTCTTTTATGAATAATATTCAATTTTCCATATTGTGGAACAACAATGATATGTTGCGAATAGACTCAAAACGTCTGTGAATTTCCTACTTCACTCTCATGGAAGTTCTCCCATTGTTATTGAACAAGAATGTAACTTCCACATTTTTCATGTAATTCCTGAATGTTTGTCAATGAACATCAATTTATTTGGTCGTTTTGATAATTACCTTCGAAGAACTATTCTTCATTTTGTAATGAGGCACTTTGAAGGCAAAAATATCATGAAAATAGTAATGAGAAATGTGATATTTTGATTATCCAGTTGATTATAAGGAATATAATTTTTTTCGGGGATAAGGGGGCCATTGAGAGTAACCCTAAAAATTTCACTCAATAAAAATATATGCAACTCCCATCCATAAGTTTTTTAAAAATTGTCAGTTTAAACGCCCCTGGTGTGCAGTGTATATGAAGTCAGAGAATATTCTCTAACAATTTCATATAGTTTGAGAATTTGGAATTTTCAGAGCTGAAAATGCCCAGGAACTGGTATACTGTTGATGAATTTTCACCTTATCTCACCTCTCAATATTATTTTTCGTAAATATTCATAGTTCCATCGGCACTTGCGTGCAGTGTATATAACTGAGGTAGATGTCAGTGACTTCTTAGACTCATCTCTGGAATCTCTAAGTTTAAGAATTCCAATCCAATAATTAGAGAAGTGACTTCCACAATCTATCTAAAATCAATTGACAAAAAAACAACGTCACTAACATTATCACCATTGGTATGCTGCAAATTACTTTCAAATAATGATTTGGAAAACTCTCTTTCGGATCAGAGGGTGGATGGAGCATGAAAATTAAGTTTCTCGTCCAGAGAACGCGAGACAAAACAAGATAAGAGGACACCCTCTCTTGTCGAGAGAAACAGGTTTCCTGTCTTGTCTTGATGAACATTTTCTCTTGGTTGAGACGAGACAAGAAGATGCATGATCTTTTCGACAAGAGGCATCACCATCGGAAACAGCTGCCCGCGTCTTCAATTGTTAAGAACTCTTGTGGTTTCACTACGATTTAGGTTGCAAACACATGTACTACAATCTACTCTGAGTAGGTTTGCAGAATAAAACAGCTGTTAAAACAAAAATGCACTCCTCTCATCTCCGACTAGATTATATTGAGTTATTTTTAGCGAACGAACGAAGTATAATCATAATGATGTCAGGTATCCCTTCTTTTATTCGAGTTCATGAAGGTGTCCTTACTCATTAATCTCATAATTTTCAGTGACACGGGTGAAAACCACTTTGTAGTGAAAAAAAATTTTTTCTCCAACAGAGTATGAAAAATAATGAATATTATCAAGCAACAAGAATGTGTGTAGGTATTTCCTTTTTGGAATTATGTGATGGGCAGAATTAATTTCCACACTAAAATTTGTATAGTAAAATTTATTGCCGTTTTTTTCAATTGAGTGACTAAGTAGAAAGTAGTAGTTGAAGGAAAAAAGCGGAAGGCGCGGCAAGTCGGAAAGGTAGATTTCAGAATATATTTATTGATTCTGAAATCAAGCTAACAAATCGTGTCTCAGAAATAAAAATGATTTAAAAAAAGTTCTAAGGCAAGCTTTTTTACAAATGCATTAAAAAGAAAGAAATAATGTATTTAATTGTTTGACCTAGGTTATTCTGTGAGTAGCAGATTGAAAATCTTGCCGCACAAGAATACATATTTTATATCCGCGGCAAGCTTTCGAATTTGCTATTCACAGAATAACCTAGGTCAAACAACCGAAGAAATATTTTTTTCTTCTTAGTGCATTTGTATAAAAGGTTATCTTATTTTTTTTTCCAATTCTTTCGTTAAAAATGAGTCATTTTTGTTGGTTTTTAAATGTCAAAAGTACGCTATTTTCGAAAAGAATGCAAAAAAAAATCTGCAAATAGTACAGACCTACGTTGTTTAAATACAGGTACACAATACCCATCATTCTCATTTCCATCGTTTTTTTAATCAAAATATTACAATCATATTCCGTCCACACTAATTTTTTACAAGATTTATATTAATAGTACAATTGCTGTTATTCTCGACTTCAATAATTGAAATTTTTACTATGCACCCTGACAACCTTATATTTGTTCTAATTATTCCTGGTATGTATTGCGATTGACTGAAATAATTTTGCTTAATGTCACTGTCACTGCCAAAACAATAAAAATTGGACGTTTGCTTTCAAAACGTAAATAATAAAGGGTATTTTCATTTTTATATTAAAAAATCAAAGTATTGGATAAAATCATGTATACAACTCGAAAATAAAGCTTATTTTTTGCACTCCATAACTCGTTTACGGTTCGTTATGAAAACTTCTCGCGCGTGCAAAACAAAGTCGCTATATTTTCTTGTTGTATAAATAACTATTTCACTCATTTTTATTCAATTCTTTTTAGTCATTTATAAAATATGTCATGTTATTGAATTCTGACAAAAATTGATAATCTCCGAACCAAAAACAAACCACATGTCAGTTTTGAATGGAATCGGAATATAATAACAAAACACGTCGCCATCGTGGAGCCGCCATCTTGAATTCATGAATTTTGACAAACAAATTATGATCTCCGTCCCCAAAAACCCCCACATACCAATTTTTATTGGAATCGGGCTATAACCACAAAACTAATCGCCATATTGGAGCCGCCATCTTAAATTTATGAATGCTGACAAAAAATTCGTGATCTCTGTGTCTCTGCAATTATAAACTTTCTTCACTCATGCTAATATATTTTCCATATTAGTGTTTGCCATTCAATCATAAATGCATTAAAATGCAATTCCAAGAAAACCACTTCCAATATTAGTACTCTAACATATGCTTTGCAATAATATATTGGACAATATCCGCATTTCAGTTGGAACCAAAAATACTGGAATATGCTCTATGTTGTGATGTTTACCAATTCAAAAAAGAACAATTGGATCAAACGGCATAAAGAATGTATATGAAGAAACGCTCTACGCAATGAAAGAAGAGCTTATATTGACTTTATGTCCAGGAATACTTCCAATTCAAATAGAAATACATGGCAAGCCTTAACTAATCTGAGTGTAAAGTTCAAGAAAAATTCCTCAATTCCTATAAATCTGCGTATTCCAAATGAGATAAATGATCGTTTTCTGGAGAATAACACTCCTAATTATTTTATTTGTGCTGACACTTGTTTTTATTTCGAAAACAACCTCTAGATCCCAATCTCGATTTCTCGTTCAGTTTAACGTCGGTGGAAGGAATCCATGATATAATAAGTGCTCTGAAATCTAATGCATATGGCACAGATAATATTTCATTTGCGATGTTGAAATATTGCAGTTTCTTTTTAGATAAGTTCATTGTACATATTATCAATTGTTGCTTTATTTCCAACTATTTCTTTCAGAATGGAAACATGCCATTATTAATCCGCTGCCCAAAATTCCTAATCCGATCTTGTTATGCACCTTATCAAAAATCATGGAAAAGATTATGTACAAACAAATAATGTACTTCTTCAAAACGAATCGTATCCTTCCTCATAACCAGTCTGGTTTTCGCAAAGCTCACAGTACTTCTTCAGCATTAGTAGATATCACCAGTCGTATAACTAAAGCAATTGATGAAGGTGAAGTGGCGATGCTACTACTTTTAGATTATTCTGAAGCGTTCGACACGATCAACCACAAGATCCTAGCTTAATTGCGCTTCTATGGCTTTTCAAATTCTACATTAAATCTTATAAAAGGTAGTCAAAAGATAAACTGTAACAGCTCACTATCAAATAAAACTGCAATTCGTGCTGGTGTACCACAAGGTTCAGTTATCTTTCCAATTTACACTTCTGACATAATAAAATCACTGACTTGTGGTCACTGCCAAGCTTTCGCCGATGACACCCAGCTGGTTTATACCTTTGAACTCATAGACTACAATCGGGCAGACCTGGAAATCAACTTTGAACTTGACCAACTTAATGAAATATCAAATTGTAATGATTTAAAACTGAATCCCTCTAACTCCAAAGTGTTGGTATTTGGTAATAGAAACTCGCATAATATATTACAGAACTCTATTAATTTGAAAATAAATTATAGTAAAATTCTGAAGCACGGAATCTCGGTATCATTTTCGATAACAAATTGAAATTTACAAAACATATTAATAAACTTATCAAGAATTACTTTGCTCTGAAAATTCTTTGTAGTAGTAGAAAATTATTGAATGCCACTATGAAAAAAGCCTGTGTGATATCTTAGTGCTATCGTACTTTACTTATGCAGACTTCGTGTATGGTCCTTTTCTAGGTTTGAATGATAGGACACGTATCCAACATTCACAGAATTCTTGCTGTGGGTTCATCCATGGTTTAAGGAAATATAATAACAACAACGTGAAATTTAGGGAGCTATCGTGGCTCACTTTGTCTAATAGGAGGAAGCTGCATCTTCCACAGTTCATTCATAAAGTATTACTAGTTTCTGAACCCTCTTAACCATAAACGCAACCTTCATAGAATTTGTATTCGTGCGGCTCACCCTTTAGATCTTCCCAAACACCGCTCTGCAATGTTCCAAAAAAGCTTCAGCTACTGTGCACCAAAGCAATATAACGAGCTACCTGACCAACTTAAAACTTTGCCTATCAAGCAATTCCGTAGTAGAGTCAGAAGACACATACTAAACGGATAGAACTAGTGGACAGAGGGTGGTGTATGTAAGATTAGGTATCTTTTACAAAGTAATGAAAAAAATTGTTCAATTATGTTTGTTGTATTTTTCGTCTTTTTGGACCAATTTGGTTGAATTACTTTAGTATTCAGCTTCATGCGGTAGTTCGTGTAAGCTCGATTTCGCCTCATTTGTTCACCTTGGAAATTTGTGTAATACAATTTTTTTTCTCTGTTTCAATAAAGATTATTATTATTATTATCATTCAATAATTATAGAAAAAACTCTGAAAAACGATAAATGATTTCACATCATTCCTAAATGTTATACCAAAGTAATATAATTTTAATTAAATGATTGTGAACCGCTCCCACATATATCCATTGTCCGTGGCTTTTATTTGTCAACTAATTTTGTGTCGTTGAAAATATCCGATATCCAAAACAACAAGCTCAAGTGCTGTAATATATTTTCAGTCGGCAATAAAAATGTTAGCGGCACAAGTATCGATAGCTCGAATCTGACAGAACCAAATAAATATTTTTGTACACGCGGTACTTCCAAACCGGGCATAGAAAGCGCTGAAAAACTGTTAAGGTTGAATCGGCTAAAGGTCAAACTAAACTCGTTTTTGTCGGGCACGGGTCATGATAATATGTGCCTACGACCTGTGCCGTAGCGAGAAATATTTCTAATTATTGTAAATTTAATCAATCACTGTTGATGAACCAGTCTTGCTCCATCAATGGCTTTCCTAGAAGATATAGCCTGAAGTTAATGAGAACGAGGCGAAGGCTCTGTTATCGATATGAGTTTCATTACTATGCAAACTTTCTGAAGAATAACCTTGAAAGGGTACGATTCTTATAAAAATCTGAGGTCAAGTCGTGTCAATGGTCTATGAATATAAAGATATTGAGTAACATACAAATCTAATTGGCTACATTAGAATTCTCGAAGTTACTCGATGTCATAACAAGAATAGGGAACACGCGTGTGCCCGTTTTCAGGAAATATCTTGATTTGCACATAAAGATTACCATCTAGAAAGCTCTGCAACAAATTAAGAAATTGAAGAAATGTTTAAAGTTTTTCTTAATCCGAAATTGAAAACGACAATTTTTTCATCGCATTCATTAACGTACTCCTACGGCGGACGTTACTTCGAACTGTCAACTTTAATTTCATCTGCTTTCGTTTTCATCATCATAGTATTTTCAATTGTTACTGAAACATCACATTAAAACTTTTTAACAAAAAATTAAACCGATGAAATACGGAACTGAAAAGTAAAAAATAAAATAAACCTTCTTAGTTTCGATAACTAAGCTCCTAAACTAATGTAAGTAACTCATTTTGAGTCGACGCCAAACAAACAAGCAAATGAATTACGTAAGGCGTAAAATGCGTGGTGACATTCTGATAATTTTTTGAAGTAATTTAATTATCTTCGTTGTTTGTTCGTTTGGCGCCGACTCAAAATTAGTTATTTACATTAGTTCAGGAGCTTAGTTATTGAGACTAAGAAGGTTTATTTTAAATTTTACTTTTCAGTTCCGTATTTCGTCGGTTTAATTTTTTGTTAAGAAGTTTTTATTTTTCATTGTTTTGTAGCTGAAATCTACTAATTACTACCTACTTGTTTTTTGATTACTTCCAAAATACTTACTTACCCACCTTACTTCAACTATTATCAGTTAAATAATATGATTATCTACTTTTACTATTTGTTGTAATATTATTTTTTTTATTGTTCTGGTTAGTTTATTTCATTATTTTGTATATCATTCCATTCTCTCATAGAATATAATGATTGTGACGGATGTGGAACAAAAATAATGACAGTAGCGATCTGTCATTGTCAACTACATATGTGTGTGCCAATGTTAACAAGTGAAAAATTAATTATCCCCTATTTTTCTATCCGTAAGGGTGGATAATTTCATTTGAAATCCAAATATGAGGTATACTCTAACTATTAAAAAAAGAATCATCCAAATCAAAGAACCCAGTACAAAGTTATGCCTGATAGAATCGGTTAACGGACCAGAATTCAGAGGGTGAGTGATCAATATCCTTCATGTTGCTACCCTTAGGGGTGGATTCCATCTTTTGAATTTAAATGAGACCAACTTCGAAGTACACCCTATGCACTGAAAAAAGAAATATTGGAATCGAACGTCTCAGTAAAAAGTTATGCGTGATCATACATAAAAAAAATTATAAAAAAATATACGCGTCGACTAGAGAACCTCCTCCTTTTTGGTTTCGTCGGTTAAAAAGTGAGGTTGAATTAATGTTTGGGTTGAAAGTAATAGTATTGACACACAACCACAACTGGCGCTAATATTTAGGAAGTTATTCAAGTAAAGGTCACATCGAGTTTGAATTGAGGAGCATCTTTAAACTTGAAAATTTTGGGATTCAAGAAATTATTTTCACAAAATGTAATTTTTGAGGATCGAACTGACGCAAAGAACAATTGAAATAAAATCATGCGTGTTTCCTATTGCTAACACAAAAAAGTTGTCTAAACAATCAATTATCGGAATAGTCGAAAAGATCCCAGTTATCTCTTTGGTTCTCTGTTCTATTCTATTTGGTAGGGACGTCAATACACTGCGACCTATAAGGTCTTTTGTGTCCCCTTCTGAGCCTATTTTCACTCTTGCTGGTGCAGTCATTTGATCTCTTCTGGTTGTAGTTTCCCAGTAGTATCTTGGCCTGCCCCATTCCTTGTGATTCTATCCAGTATTGGGATCTTTTGTTATGTAATTTCAAGTTCGTCCAGTATTGTTTCTGCCCCTTTTTTGCAAGTACGTCATTTCATTTCCCCCCACTCCAGTGTGTCCCGGAACTCATAGGAGGTTAACAGTGTTTTTCTTGCCTAGTTCAATTAGTCTCTTGGAATTATGCCATTAGACAAAATTGCTGTTATTTTATAAGTAATCATTGAAAGAATCAAATTAACCCAATAGGTAATTCCTGGCATTATCCCTCGACATCAACAAACAGATCATCGGAAAGTACAACCATACAATTGGCTGGGAGATAAAAGCGAGTTTCCGAGGTCATTCAAATCAGTCAGTTCTACGCATTGGTTCAGTTTACCGGTTCAACACGCGACATCGTTCAAATACACAGTGATAACTCATAGTTCAACTTAGTCACAACTCTCAAACAGTTCTTTTGCGATATCGCTCTGCAAAAGTAGAAACGCCTCAGCTTTGATCAATACCCAATAAACGTATTATATCAACATTATCTGTTCGGGTCTGCCAGATAAATAATAGTTACCCACGAAAATATTTAATGGGTGTAACGGTTACAAGCCGATATACGCCAAATATGAGTGGAATATCACGCAGTTATAGTACACTAGATGCAGAAGAGAACATTTTGGATATTATCCAACAGTATTTACACGGTATGTGGCTGTTTTGCATGGCGCAATACACTAGGAGCAGAAAAGTAATAGATGTCAATAAACCTAATAAACTCAGTGATAAGGTTATCAACCATAACCGACAAAATTCGTCCAAGCAATTGAGCAAATAAACTCTAAATACTCTGTTTTCGACAAATATCAAACATTCAAGTCGTGTTATCATCGCGTTCCATTTACTGCGAACAATCACCCTGGCGGTGTTGTCAGTTCTGGTTTACTTCATTAAGTAAAAACTGAAAAAAAAATATATATTGGAAAAAGTGCGCCGGAGTTGTCGTGGTCGTAACTTCAATAATAATGAGTGTATACAAATGAAACAACTAGCGCGATATTCACGAATGTGGCTTTCATATTGAGTATGTCATTGCATTATTTTTTACCTGTTGGTCAAACTCATTCCACATCCATGCATGAACTTTTTCAACATCTACAACGATATATTCCTCAAAACACTCGAAAGTGAATACTGAATGCATTTTTTCGTGGTAGATATCTTTCATGGAAAAGTTAACTGAAAGATGTATTCTCAAATCTTACCATTGAAATTTCGGTTGGTTCTATCAAATATTGGAACTTGTGAAGGGATCATAAACTTTGGTACTGGTAATATTGAGCACATCAATTAATGTATGTATTAAATTGTTCAAAAATTTTGTTTATATACTATATCTCAGTGGATTCCACTTTAATGGAAAATGTACTAACGAATATACACCATAACCTTTTTTTTTCAATTCAAATTTGTATTTAACACATTATTCGATTTGATACAATCCAATAATTGAATGTAAGAATGATCACAGGTTGATCCGATATCAACCAGTATATCATTTACCACACAACTCATGTTCAATATGTATATGTCATATCTTTTAACTTGCTTCCATGTTTTTAATCGAATTCAAACCAAATTTATTTTATTTATTACTGCTGTTGACATGTTACCAAGACACAACATACAGTACTTGCTTGTACTCCGAAAGGCATCAATAGCACCAAAAAATTGAATTCTTAATAATGAATATTTCATCCTTCTGTTTCCACAACCTCATTTAGTATAGGCTGAATTATCTCAATGGAATTTTCAGTAAGGTCGATTTGGCATTTTGAAAATCGGATAATTTGAGTAAGCACAACTTCGTACTCTTAAAAAATATAGTTTTATCTATATACAATTTTCAACTGTATTACCCTAATATGGATGGTATTGTTTCCAAGATTTTTTCAATAATCGGTCTTTAAAGTTATCCTCACTATTTTCTACTTCTGGCGTTTTCCAATTGTTTCGCAACAGGCTCAATTTGTAATTACTTTCATTGAGTTATGGTAAATTGGCCCGGAAAGAGAATTCCTCTTAACAATTGATTGAATGTTAAAATGAGCATTCAGTAACATTCATGAATCATTTGTATTTTATATTGAATTATATTTGGTTCATACAATTATTCTCACCAACGCTTTACCTACTAAATGGACACATTTGTATTTTATATTTAACACTGCTGGAATCGATACAAGTCATATAAAAACAGAAATGAAAAGACATCTACAAGCGTATATCTTATATAGAATGCGAAAATATGAGTTGGATCCAACAGATGTACAAATTATATCTCAAAGTATTTAATAAATTTGAAGTCCATCTTGGGTGAGCTTGAAGAATTTCAGTGCTTCTAGCGAGGATAGAATACCTATAACTTTTTCAAATGTATAGTGTGAGGATTTGTAGCTAGGAGAATATACAGGGTGTAATCTAACTTCTTGCACACGTATGAATGACGGGTGCCTAATGCCATTTTATAACGAAATAAAGGGCTAAAAAATTCTAAAAAAAATATTTAAAATAAAAAAAACATGTTTTGTCAAATTTGTTGAGACTTTGAAAACATGAAAGTTTTTTATATTTTTTTCTGGCTTATTAAGGACTAATCGTAAAATAAAAAGTCCATCTTGGGTGAGGTTGAAGAATTTCACTGCTTCTGGTTTCATAGTCGAGGATGGAATTGAACTTTTTCAAATGTTTGATGTGAGGATTTGCAGCTAGGAGAATATACAGGATATAATCTAACTTCTTGCACATTCGTGAATGACGGATGTATAATGCCATTTAACATATTACAGTGGTTAGAAATTAAAAAAAAAAACAATTTTTTTTCAAATCAAACTTGTTCAAATTTTGGAAACCGCAATGTTTTGCTAGGTAATATAAAAAATTTTAATTTTTTTTCTGGATTATTAAGGATTTTTAAGGATTTTTTTTATGGGCTATTAACTGCTAGCGGTTGTGCAAGAAGTTTGATTGCACCCTGTATGTTCACAAACTTGTTCGTTTTTAATATTTTGTAAAGTTTACAAAGAAATAGAAAGACAATACCATGAAGAGATTTGAAAAACCACTAATAAACTAATTTCAAAAATACTTTTGTATTTTTCAGGTTCCTGTAATCGATTTCCATATTTTGTGTCACAAATGTGAAATAAGTTTCCAACACATTATATTCTAAATACTTCATTTTGTAGACAATTGAATACCCTTGAATACTGCATCTGTAATATCCTTTCTCAGATTGTGACATTTATTATATTAACATTCATCCCAGCTAAGCTATTACTTTTGAAATCAAAGTGAAACGGTATAACACTAATTCCCTGAACAAAACTCAATTATTTGACAAAAGTTTCAGCGCATTATATTTCATCAGCTCGAACGTTCTTTTTTTCGATAAAACAATAATAGTTAAATAGTCATTACATCACAGTAATCTAGAGGTGCTATTAAAATTCCAGTTTAATGGCATAGTGTCGTTAATTGCGTAGAACTGTAGTGAATGTACAATATAAGTCGGGAAAACTCCTATATTACCGATCACGTTAGATGTAAGGAGGTCGATAAAGAAACGGAAATGTATCACTTTTTTTCTCCAAATAGATTGATTTTAAAATTTCAACTGATTAAATAAATATATAAAATAAATTGAAGAAAATGCACATTCTTATGGCCTTGAAATACGGGTTTAAATCAAGATAAGGACGCCGAACATGGACACAGTATATTCACGGTGGATGTTTGCCATTTCACCAGTATGAGTCTGACCCTTCAATAATTTCTTTGAGTTTATCGTAGAAAGTAATATGTGAATTCAATGTAAGAATGATCATGCTATTCATGTTTGAGAAGGATGCAATTATTTTCCTACAGCTGGCATGTTAAAAAGTCATACTGTTTCTGTTTACAAACGTCTTATGAGGTCTTATGATCATAAGACGTCTTATGAGTCATAAAATACCTTTTTTTCTCTCTCCCCTCGATGAATTCACTGAATTCTTCCTCGTAAGCTAACGTAGACTTTGCCAGCAATGAAAGCAAATTTACTTCTTGA
Organism: Gonioctena quinquepunctata; assembly: GCA_018342105.1. Taxonomy (NCBI): domain Eukaryota; kingdom Metazoa; phylum Arthropoda; class Insecta; order Coleoptera; family Chrysomelidae; genus Gonioctena; species Gonioctena quinquepunctata. The sequence goes on along the minus strand of JAFIRS010000571.1, from coordinate 440,680 downwards.
GTATCTTTCAATATTTCTTGTGGATTACCCGTTTTTTCCATTGTAGATAAACCATATCAACTCATACAATAAAAGAATCATTTGTCATCGGAACTTTATGATAACACTCTCAAATAACATATTTTATAAATTTTCAGCAACTGTCATAAACTTTAAATGAGCCCTCAATTTAGGAAAAGTCTTCATGTTTATAACATACCAGCTGTAGATGAAATGTATTGCATTTTATGTCTTATTAGCATATAAAACACTCAAGAAAAGTAAATATTCGAGCTGCCCTCTCGTGTTGCTATTCTTTCGTATTTTATAAGGCTAATAAGATACTCATACAATAAATAACTATTTCACTACTGGCAATAAAAATTACTATTTATCAATACTTACCAAAATATTGAACATTATCAACCTTGGTCAATAATGAAAATATTATTAATAACTTGCTTCAGATAAACAATTTTTATGGATAAAAGTGATGTCGGTAATGATAAATTCTGGTAGCAAAAATTAATTTAAGTAATTGTACAGTAGCGTCTGTGAATTGAATGGGGAATTACCATGGTGAATTTAATATACTGAATATGTTACTCATATATGTAAAAAATCCACAACTATGTATTGAAGTAAATGGATTTCTATAACATTTATGTGAATATTGAATACAAAAACAAATGAAATTATAGTTTATAAAAACTAAAAGAATATGCTTATATAACAATAAGGACAAAAAATTCAGGAATAAAGTGATTGACTAAAAAAATTCCTCTTATGTGAAAACTCGCGAGGAGTTCACTATCAGTTATCTTAATATGATTATGAAAAGTAAGTAAAGAGCACCCCACTCTTTTTTTCACGAAGACGGAATTTTTTGGTCAATGACTATTCTAATTATTTTTAACTTCTTAGTCCTTATTACTATATAAATGTGTTTTTAGTCTTTTCAAACTACGATTTTATTTTCAACTTTTTAGTCCATATTGCTACAAAAGATTAAAAAAAGATTACGGGAGAAAAATTCTTCGATTGATTCATCCACATGGGGTGGAAGTTTTTTCTAAATTTTGGCGAATGTAACGAGACAAACCAGCGCGTTCACCATATCTTTGTTATTAAAATATTTTTTTCTGACGTATTGCCATCGGTTCTTAATACGTGTGCAAAATTTTAAATAATTCGGACGTCTGGAAGTGGTTGAGAATACGTTACATACATTCATACATACATACAGGTAAAGCTAATAAAGCTTGTATTGAAATTAATCGATTTCTTGTTATAAGATCATCATGCACCATAATGAAAAATATCATGTTTACTTACTTTATAGTTTCGAAGAAGTAACGTTTTTCCCACGCAAGATGGATATTTTTGCTGACATTGTAAATTTCATTCTAACCAAAAATAATGAATGATGGCATTCTTTCTGAACAATATCTAGAGTATTGCTTTTCAACTCCAATCATCAATAACTCGTAAAAGTTTCCAATTATAGCAAACAAAAGACCATCACTTCACTAAATAATTTTCACTAAATTGGATTTACAAAATCACAACACATGTTTTGCTATACAATAGCTTCTTCAAGTGGAGATAATACTAGTATTCTTTAACCACATTGCTTTTTATCGGCACTTCTCTCTTTTCTAGGAATGTCGTTTTATTGAATGAATTTTCCACTCTTCCATTTTCACATTCCCTGTCCAGTTTCCTATGATAGAAAACAACGGGAAACAGGACAGGGATTGTGATAAATATTTAAAATGCCCATGAAATTATCAAGAAACATCTATGTCAAATTCAAAACATGCATGTTTCATTCTTTATTTGATTGATTTCATATCATTGTTATGAACAATATTCGAGGCCCCAAGGGTGGTTTCGAATATTAGGTAAGGCACTCTTTATTCCATCCTAATTAAAATCTTCTAAGGTGGGTGGGTAAGGCAACTAAGATCTTGGTTAAATCAGTCCTTAGTCATATATTCAACTTATTTCTGAACTATATTTCACAGTATATTAGTAATATTACCTTCAACCATTATCTCATATAAAAATCTGTATATAACAAAGAACATTACTTATTTCCCAACCAAGTTTCGTGCTGCGCTATAGTAATTGTCAGCCCTCAGCTGACTATTGTTATCTGTTCGATTACGAATAACAACTAATAAACGTATAGGTCCATTATCAGCATTAACAATGGCGCATTACATCACAAAGCCTCCAAATAATCAAAATGGCGAATGCGGGTATTCAACTTTCACTTTCGGTCTCGTTTTAATTGATGAATGAATGTGAAACGTTTTGTTTCAAATTCTTTCCAAATCAACATTGTTGTACTGTAAAATTCCATTAGATTTCGAGGAATGTTGGATATATGAGAAAACAACGCCTTCATCAAATCTCCAACCTCACATCACGATGATTATATCAGTTACATCATGCGGTGTAGAAATATACATTCCCCTTGGAGCATGAATAGTTATAAATTATCTATGAGTGGTATGAAAAAGTGATGATTTTTACGTTAAATATCCCCGGCAAAATAGTATCGATATAAAGTAAGACAGCTCGTTAGAAAAGAAATAAATTTACGTGCGTATTCGCCAATTATATAAATACGATGAAATGAAGAAGGCGCGGGTATGCCAAATATGGAGCTCCTGTACAGAAGCAAAAAGTACTCAAGTGCGAGTTTCATTCTTGCACCAAAGGTTCCTCACTATTTATTCAATTTTAATACCATATAGGTATATAACAGACCCACGACCAGGATTTGTTTTTTAACCGACGAAAAAAAGGAAGAGGTTCTCTAGTAGACACGTGTATATTTTTTTATGTATGACCACGCATAACTTTTCACACAGTAGTGGTAGGTAGGATTTGAAAATGAAAATCCACTCCTAAGGGTAGGAAAATGGGGGATGATTGTTCACCCACTGAATTTTTACTTCTTTACCGATTCAATCAATCATATTTTGTTTTTATCTATAGAGTGTTGCACGAAACAACTATAACATAACATCCCCCCTCTAAAAAAATATATATACATATTGAAACAAATTGATCAAAATCGAAGCAATCACGTGAAAATACAACATGACTTGTCACACAAAATCATTCAGGTAAGCTGGCTGGACTATTGGTCTACCAAATTTTGTCCTGGGACAATAATTGTCATCAGTCCTTTGCAAGCTATAATGTTCCTGTATTTTCGATTCATCACATAAGCCTCTTTGACTCAACAACTCAGTTTTTTTAACAAATTCAATAATTTCAAAACTTTGAACTGGGTTATCCGATTCAGATTTTTCTTTTTTCATTGTATAGGGTATGCTTGTAAGTTGGTCTCATTTGAATTTGAAAAAAAAATCCCCTCTTTAGGATACAAAAATAGGGGATGATTTATTGATTTTACACCTGTGAACCGATTCTGTTGAAACTTGGCACACACATGTGGTTCTGATGACACTACTACATAATGGAAGCCCGGAATTAATATGATGATGGAGACGGAAGACAGTCGAGGGATCTCCTTGACGGTTCACAGCAGCTACCACGTCTTTGGGGTAATATGTACATATATAATTACGCCCAGATCAAACCGCTGGACCTAACAGCTAAAATTTTGAAGTATTTTTTTCATATTCCATCCCAACAGGGGTGAAAAGGTGGGTGAGAATGGGAGTGAAAGTAAAAGTGCAGTTGGTTTTGAAATTAGAGTTATGGAAATTAGTATTTGGGCTCTTCTCCACAAATAAAGATCTATGTGTTTCAGGGTTTTCGAGAATTCAACCCCAAAGGAGTGGAAGGGGGGTTGGAAGTCTGTATAGTTATTTTTAAAGTTAGGAGCATGAAAATTAGTATTTGGGTGGTCTTTGTTACAAATAAAAAATATATTGTAAAATTGTTTTTAACCGCTTTCTTAGTTGTTTGGTCAACCCTCAGAACTTAATGAAAACTTGTACGAGTTAAGATCACGGGGACCTTACCTTTTATAGTGGGATCCGAATGTTAGGGTAATAAAAATTGGCATTTGAGGTCTTTGTGAGGGATAAAGAAATACATGTTTCAGCGTTTTTATGAATGCAACCCCTAAGGGGGTGAAAGTTAGTTTTGAAGTGAGGGGTATCAAAATTGGTATTTCAGGTCTTTGTTACAAATAAAGAAATATGTGTTTCAGTATTTTTAGAAATTCCGTTTCTAACGGGATGAGTTAATGTGTAATAGTCGTCACAAAAAATACAAAGTTCAACGCAGACGAAGTCGCCGGTACCAGCTAGTTGAATATATAACAGTTAATAGTTGAAGTAAGGTGGTTAAGCAAGTATTTTGGAAGTAATCAAAATTAAGTAGGTTGTATAATTAGTAGATTTTAGCCACAAAAAATTAAAAAATATAAATTTTTTAACAAAAAATTAAACCGACGAAAAACGAAATTGAAAAGCAAAAAATAAAATGTACCTGTTTAGTCTCAATCAATACTAAGCTCCTAAACTGATGTAAGTAACTAATTTTAGGTCGGCCCCAAACCATCAACGAAGTTCATTAAATTACTTCAAAGAAAGGATCAAAACAAAATAACATGAAAATGCAACGTGAAATCTCCAGCGATTAACAATCAAATTCCAAATGCGCTCTCCGCACGACCACTTGCAACGACATGTGCCCTCACGTGTGAGCCCATTCGGGCAGCTGTCTCGCTGATATTGACTCCGAGAACGCTCGACAATTTCCGGCGAAGGGACGCACTGCCGCCGCGAACCTTGTTGCTTTTCATTTTACGCTTTACTCAATTATAGTCCGGTCAATTCAGACATAAAAATAGTGGTCAAATAACAAAAACTCCCGGAGAGCCAAATATTGGTGGAGATTACCATTACAAATGAAGTTTTGAAAATCCCCATCGATCATATGTGTGCTACAAAAGTTATTCGGGGTCAAAGGTCAAAATTTTAGGTTTTTTGGATTTTTCTCGAAAACGTGAGAATGAATATTTCATAATTGATATCGACAGTTTCATGCTCTTTTGACATTTCCAAGGCTATCATTGTTAACCTAATCCCTAATTGGAATTTTGTCCAGTTTCTTTATCACTTTTCGATGGTGCATTTCCTTGAATTGAAGTCATATTTGAATAATTTACTATTTTCAAATTGCATATAGGTATTGAAATAACTTTCACTATTTGTTTCCATAATCAAAGAGTTTGTTTCTCTTTTGTGTTTTTTTCCGGACTAACCCATATTTATCATATGGCTAGCCAATGATAAAATGCCTTTCATTTTTGTGATTCAATATGTTATGCGTGTGGTATGAAATGTGTATAATTTAATGTTATTCATTTTATGGTGATGTCATGAAATGAGTATATTTCATTTTGTTCTTTTCTAATGGGATCAGCTCCGCGGTGTTTAGCGCACGAAATGCGATACAATTTTTTTCCAAATATGGTTCTGCCATTTCTACTTTCATGAGTAATATATAACACATGGGCAATTAAGTGGCACGCGACAAAGAGAAACAGAAGTGGAGATTTCAGTTGTTGTTTACAGTTGTCAGCTTTTTTGTCCGCACCGTTGCCACGTGTACATTATAGTATGGGAAAATCTCGTTATTTTTTTATGTGATAGAAAAATAAATCTGATATTTTCTCTACTACTCTAGCAGGTATATATATTCTATATATATAGAGTGAGAGATGTGTGTATATGTTTGTGAATTAGTATTTTGGCATATAACTTGAAAATGATCCGAATGAAACTTGTATCATAAGATTGGGCATAGTTTTCATCGTCCACGCTTACTAGGACGTCTCTGATGGACCGATTCGAATTGGACTGTCATGAATTTGAATGATTGATGAAAATGTTTGAAAGAAAATTTCACACCAACATTTTTTAACCAATAAGAAGCTTCCGTTTCAGCTCATTACTATAGCAACCACAAAACTTTGCGGAAGTTTTTTCCTCCTGGGCACCCTGGGCGTGACTTCAGCGATAATTTTTCTGTCAAATGCACAGCCCTCTATACGCTTTTTAAATAATTATTGTAACCTTTATCTGACTATCTTTACAAAAGAAAAATGCTATTAATACATGTTTTCTGTATTTCTTCACTTAGTATAATAGAAAAGTATAGAAAAGACGATTTTATTTCTTAAAAATATATTTCTATTTTAAATAACTTGCGTTACATTATTTAAATGTTGTAGAAACTCTGCTAGTACTTCTTCTTTCTTCAATGGTGAATAACAGGTGTTAGATGTCTATGTTTAATAACATATATATATAATACTTAGACACAATTTTGTTAAATTTAGCCTTTGAAATATGAATTATGATTCATCAATGGCAAGTTACACTTCACTAATTTTTCTGAACAACATGACTTGCGATCATTGAACACAGTGTTCTTGAAGCAAGTAATATAAATGACTCAAATTATGATGACACTTCCTCAAATCATCCATTTCGTCGCACAAAATACACAGATTATATTTTTTGAAGTTTTCCATTCTGTTTCGAGTGTTTTAAATAATATTAATTAATGGATATGTCATAAGATACACCGTCAACATAACATTTCAAAAAAATAAGGTTAAAGTGATAATTCTTCAGCCTCCCATTTATTTTAAACAGAAATGTTCTTTATTTTTAACGAATACCTGACAAACAAAAATTGTTAAAATAAAGCTTCTATTCACTTTAGTAACACAGATTTAAACATTATTTTTAGCGAACAAAGATTCGTTTCATGCAACTAAAATCCTAGGGAGGTCTTTCTTGGATATAGAAACCCAATATTATTACAAAATGAAATAAGAAATGTTTCTATCCAGAATATTTTGCAAAAAATATATTTTGCAAATAATATATTTTTAGCAAACTTTAGTAGTAGAACTTAAATTGAAATGAACTATTTGAGGTTCTGTTGATTTATTTTTAATTATTTCATGTAACTAAAATTCAAGGAAGGCATTTCACTTGTGCCATAAATATCTAACGAATTATTTGCAAAATATAGTCACCTGACAAACAAAAATGATAAAACTACAGCCTTCCGTTCACTGTAATGATACAGTTCGGTTGCTAGCTAATAGAATACATTATTTTAGACGAACAAATGTTTATATCATACTACTAAAATCCTAGGAACATATTCTTTGGGTATATATGGAGACTCAATACAATTATTATAAAAAAAAGCCCTATCATCACGAATATTTGCAAAAAATATATTTTCGGTAAATTTTAGTAGCAAAACTTGAATTGAAATGGACTGCTAGGTTCTATTAATTTGTATTCAATTATTTCAAGTAACTAAAATTCTAGAAACACGTTTTATTTGTGCCATAAATATCTAACGAATTCTTTGTGGAATATATACCTTATAAAAAAAACTTACTTTGGTGTGAAATTTTCTTACCGAATCTCCCACGTTCTTGTATTACTACCTGAAAATATCTCTTCGAGCATGAATTAAAAAAAAAATACATGCTTTCGGAAATATTTTCAATAGTAATTCAAGCACTGGGGAGATTACTAGTGATAGTCGAATAAATAATTTTATATAGTCCAGCTTACGCTGTGGTGTGAGATTCTGGACACTGATTTGGTTGAATATTTCGTAATTGGGAGTGATACCGATCATATTTTGGGGCAATTCTATTGTACATGTTCAGGGAGTAAGTTAGAGATTCTTGCACTGCAAAACAATTAAAACATTTCGAAAAACTTTTTAATTTCCAAAACCATTTTTGGATTCAAATCAAAATCTACAAATAAAGACTAATTTTTCTTCTACACTCGTTTAGACTTTCTACGTTAATTCTTCCCTTTTTAAGTTATGGAAGATAATTCATATTTTCCGTTGTGGGTTCAAGAAATTTTCAATGTTCAGTACTTTAGCTATAACTTCATCTTAATAACAGTATGTAAAACGGTATACCGACTCCGCTCATTCCATATCTTAGAGATCTCTGAATATTGATAATGTTAACAATATGAATGCATATATTCCTAAGACATATTTATTTCCTGCACTATAGAGATAGTGAATACATTTGGCAACGTAGCGTTCTTCGGCCAATCCCGCTTCCAAGACCGGTTCTTCTGGCGCAAGTCCTTCGATGGCTTGATTCTTGTAATAATACTCCTAGATCTTACACACTTAAGTTGCCTTTGTCTGCTGTGGCTTAGCCGAAGAAGTAGATAGACCCAACCATTTGTTGAATATAGGGGAGTAGACATGGTTGGCCTGCGCGGGATTTATTCCCGCCAGTTTCTAGCATACAGTACCTGTAGTACCGATGGATCGTAGTACCCAACATATGACGGAGTATTGGACGACACAACTTTGGAGAGAACAGTTATCTACACTCGTTAACGATGTGATCAATATTGGAACAAGAGTCAATGAATTACTTAACGCTTCGGCGTGAAAAATATTGCAAAAATAGTTAAAAATTCAAATTGTATGTAGGTATAAAATAATTATTTAGTTGATTAGGCTCTCCACCTTCTGCAATCACATTCATCGTTCTGTAAAATTAGATGCTAAATTCAGTTCAATTTAGAGTGCATTCGCCATTTCAGATGTATAGTGGAAATTGAAACCAACAGCAACATCACCAGAAGAGGGGTTGTTTGTAACGTACATGAAAATAATTCTCCTGGGAAAATTGCAATATTATCCTGATGATAAACTTATATGCTAAATGCTGAATTGTAGTACACATCAAAATATCCATGATGTGATATGATACGTGGCGAAAATCTGGATAACACGCAAATTATCACGAAAAAAAACCATTATTTCTAATAGTGTGTTTCTTTTCTAATAAAATATTTTGAATTAACCTCATGACTATCGATTTTAGTAATTTCGAAGATGCTGTCGTTCTTCTCCTTGCAAAAACTGATAACTAAATATTTTTTTTATCTTATCACTAATTTTTGCTCTCTATATAGCTAGTCAACCCTCAACCTTATTGAAGCTGCACATTACAATGGACACATGAGCTGGGAAACTGGTATTGTCTTTCAGTTGAACTTTCAATGGCAGACAAAACCCATATCCACAAGATGTTATAAGACTAACAGCAAATTTTCAATGGAAAATACTTAGATATCCTTTGTGCTTTGAACAAACCTCTGGAGTTCATAAAAACGGAATTCGTACCTATACGTTGAAAAACATTTGAATGCTGTAACGAAACTGGGTCTGTTTTTATTAAAAATACTCAAATGAATATAAATGTCTGTCCATTACCCTTCGAAAACTCAACACAAAAATGCACTCTGACAATTGAATACTCAATTACAATTTACTGCTAAATGTACCACTGCACTCCACTAAATCACTATTCACCTTGAACTCGCTAATAGAAATTATCCCTACTTGAATGAACGACAACCGACTTTATATCCTCGTTCTTGGCTTCCAGAACCTTCGAGCAGTTCGTAGGAACATCTAGATGATCCCATGTTTGTAATAAGACATTCCTGACCGTTACACCGGCTGGCTTATGATAAACACGTATGAGCGTACTGTACTTATTCTCGTAACAATATTGATTTGTTTGAAAATATGAACAGGGTGTTCATAAAATCAAATCTGGAATAATATGCGACTGAAAGATAATCTTTACTCCTTAGTTTCCATCGTTCAACATCAATTCTTCTTGGGAGATATTACAAAAAATCACTTCTTGATTATTGTCGTAGATTTCTCAATTTCCAGAAAAATCATTCGATTTAATATTCAATTGAGAATGTTTCCCTTTTTAATATGATTATGTTCACGTAACCCCTCCATAAATTTGTCAATAAAAAGTGCTATATAGGTACTGTTTTTTTTATAAATTATAAACGAAATTCGCATCCAACAACAAAAAATACATATGTAAGCTTTTTACCTACGTTATTCCAGAAATTGTAACTGTTCACCGGTTCATGGTACTATTTAAAAAGTTAGTAGTACTATTTGGAAGTGAGGAAAAACCTTGATATGATCAAGTTAACTAGGGTCAGATTCCCAGCACACAAAGTACACGTTTCATTAGCATACTGGCTTCATGACCATAATGGCCCTTTCACAAATCCACGATAAAATTCATGTTTTGTACCATTTATTTATATATTTTGGTTGGCAACATCATGAAATATATCGCATTTTGTTGACATACTCCAACCGAATTGAACGAAATCGGGCTCAACAATATTTTTTATAAATACCTCGGCTGACTTCAAAGATGGACCGAATCGGATGGATAGTTCCAAAATGGCGGCTGTTGAAAGATAGAAAAAACATATTTACATTTAATTTTCATACCAATATGGGAAATTTTATATCGTTTGATAGAGTTTTCTGATCCACAACTTTCATGAGGAAAGTTTTTCTCCAAGATGTATACACAAACAGGAAATCGCTGTAAATTACCATTGATATTTTTCAAAAACCAAACAATCAATATATGTTAAGGACGAACGTCATCCATTTTACAAGCTTTTATTTAGTTTACATGTTCCAGTGTCTGTCTGTAATCAAATCTTGCAAGTTAAATTTGACCCTCTTCTAGTTGTCCGATTAAAGTGAAATTTGGCAGTCGATTTTAGTTCCCGTGACAATGCATTATGGATTTATTTTAGAGAAAAAACAAAATGGGCGGCTTCAAGATAGCGGATGAGATTTGTGTTTATGGTTCGATTCGATTCAAAATGGGTATGTCGGCGATTTCGGGGTCGAAGATTATGAATTGTTTGTCAAAATTCATAAAATCAAATGGGGCTGCAAGATGGCCGAGATCTCTATGATTATGATCGATTTATTCAAAATATGTGACGATGGTTATGAATTTTTTGTCAAAAAATCTAAATTCAAGATGGCGGACGAGTTTAATAATTGTGATTCTATTCAAAATTGGTATGTGGGGGATTTCGGGGTTGAAGATTATTAATTTTTAGTCAAAATGGCAGCTCCAAGATGGTGTAGGATCTCTATGATTATAGTCCGATTTTATTCAAAATTGGTATGTGGAGGTTTTCGGGGTCGAAAGTTATGAATTTATTGTCAAAATTCATTGATTCAAGTTTTGTGTTAATGGACCGTTTTTATTCAAAATTGGTATGTCAGGGTTTTTGGGGTCGGAGATTATGAATTCTGTCGAAGATTATTGATTTTTTGTCAGAATTCATAAATTGATGATGGCAGCTCCAGGATGGCGGACGAGTTAATCTTTAGATGGTCTCCTCTTGAAGTTCAAGATAGCTCAGAACTTTCAGGAAAAAAGCCTCCTAATGACGATGCTTCAACAGAAATATATAGGTTAAGGCGTACTCACTAAAAATAACAAAATAAAATAATTAAAAAAAAAATTTTTAGACAAGCTTTTTTTAAATGCGCTAAAAAGTAAAAAATAACTACCTTGGATTATTCCGTGAGTTATAGAAGCTTGTCGCTTTTGTATAAGAACTGAAAACTTTGTGCGACGAGCTCTTGAATTTATTAATCACGACATAACCTACGTCACACATCCATAGCAATTACTTTTCACTTTTTAGCGCATTTGAAAAAAGTTTTTTTTTATTATTTATTTTATTTCAGTAATAGAGTGTTTAGCGAGATATGAATCCTTCTTCAACTTTTGTACGTAGAATTTATGTTTTACACAAAAATAGAAATGCTGTTTGTGTTTTCAATGAATATGTCAGCTTATTGATGGCAATTTCGGAATCAATAATTAAATTATGAAATCTACCTTTCCGGCTGGCCTCGCCATCGGATTTTTCATTTTAAAACTAGTGAACAAGCTACTTTCAAAAAAAAAATATTAATAATTTGCAATATATATTTTTTGTATTTTTTTTCAAACCCTGAACTTTCTGTCAAATTAATCAGATTTTATCACTGTGTTCCACAAAGGAAATTGAAATGATCCTTTCGTATTTTTTAAATTAGAAACTTATTTGATCAAGATACAATTTTTCTCACTTCTCAATAGCTTGACCGAAAATTCAAAAAATTCCAAGAACAATCTCTATTCATTCATCTCAATGAAAAAAAAAATCCAATAACTTTTCCCAGTGGTTGTATAAAATCAAATGCTTCTCTAGGAGCAACGTATGAAGCCGCTTTTTTTTTCGCCCATAAATTATAGTTAGATAATCTTTGTCTGTTTTTTTTGCATTTTTTTTGTTTGATCCACAAATTATAACTAATGTATATCTGTGTTTTCTCCACAAACGCATATTTCAGGTAAAATATAAAAATTACAACAAAATTGTTTAGTATCCATTACAGATTAGAGTCTTGCCACCTACACTCTACTTCCATGCCATCTAAATGCAAATCCAAATCAATAGCGACCCGACCATGCCATAATATATTCTACTTTATAATCATGAGTCTCCCACGTCCTTCTTCGCCTTTTGTGATTTCGCCATTCGAGATCGTCTGCCTCACGACTCGAGCTTTATGCCTTTCGTTTGAACGTTTACATCTACCTTTGAACTTCTAATAAGCTTGGTTGGTGGTATATAGAGCACTGAGGATGGCTTTGAAATATATTCATGGTCCTTTGCAATAGACCAGGCTGGCTTTCATATGGGGTGGTAAGAAAATATTTATATAATCTTTTTATCTCCGAAGGATACGATGTTATTTAAATTACATAATAGATTGTGTTTACAGGAAACAAAAATATGTTGTAGAAAAACATGCAATGTAAACGAGGAAATTGAAAATCAAAGGACCGGATACACCACACATACTTTCTCGGCGAGTTCTACTATCATGGTATGTCATTGAGAATAATGATTTTATACATTCGTTTTCTTCTGTACGCACTTCCAACTTTTCCAGGAAAACAATACGTAGCTTATCAAAGAGCATATACTAGAATACTTCTATAGAGGTTAAGAAGTTAAAAAATGCAAGAGAATCGTTTGGACATACTTATGAAAATTTCATCCGAATCGTCCATGTTTTATTTCCGCTTTTTCTTCTATAGTCGCCGTTGAAAAACGAGCAAGTGCGAGTTCCATTCGCGCACCAAAAATGTACTAGTTCATTTACCTGATTTCGAAACAAAGTAGCAAATTGTTGACAGTGATCAATAGGTAAATAGTTTGTTTGTGCTCCCGTAGAGAGATTATCTGAGTCCACTACCTCTTTCATTTAAGAATTTACTGTTATTATCTTTAAGCGACATAGAAACGAGTACCAATTGTTCTCGGACGTGTTATAATCTATGTAGGCATTTATAGACATATTATTTTTATATTGTTTTAGGTGACACAATATTTTGAGTTATGTGTAGTAAGATGTAATTAGGCTAATGTCTGTATGTTGGTTGGTTGGTTGAAAGCTGACGAGCCAGAGACAGGGTTGGCACTTAGCTTCCCTTGACACTGCGACCAGCTGGGGTCTATTGTATCACTCTGTCGTCAGTGGTTTCCTCATTCAATAGGTTTGTGCCTTTAATTAGGTTTAGTAGCCTATTGATAAGGTTCTTCGGATACATGCCTGTTTCTAGGCTGATCTCCCAAAAGGTTCTGTGTCGCCTACTACTTAGGGCGTCACAGTCGAAGATAATATGAGAGGCTGTTTCCTCCTCTTCATCACATAGCCTACACTCCACGGTTTCCCTGCGTACTCCCATGGTGTTTAGGTGTTTTCTTAGGCCGCAGTGTCCAGTCAACAGACCTTTTATTATACGTGCCTTCGTTCTGTTCAGGTTCAGAAGGTCAGCCGTCAGGGTCCCGTTTGGATGCCCTACCATGACTTTGCTGTGTATTTGCCCGACAGTTTGTCCCAATATTGTTGGTATCTTCTTTTTATCCACTCGTCGATCAGGGTCCTGCATCGGTTTTTGCTGATCCCATGTACAGGTTCTGGCCCTGTGAATAGCGTTTCAGATGCTTGTTTTGCTAGCTGGTCCGCTTTCACGTTGCCTTCAATGCCTCTATGACCTGGCACCCACATCTAGGTGACCTCGTTGTGTTTTGCCAGCTCGATGAGGTTCTGGAGGCAGTCCCAGTTTAGACTTTATCTGTGAGGGGTTGACAGCTTTGATAGCACTCTGACTGTCAGATAGAATGTAGATGTGTTTTTTTCCGGATTAGTGGTTACAAATGATATTAATCGTATTCCAAAGAGTTGGCATTCGAAAAATTCTAAAAACTCAATTTTCTCAAAATTATTTTTTGAGGATACGCCCATCAGCTTAAACACGGCAGCATAACTCATCGTCGGTTTTTACTGAATTATTGGGTTATTCTAACAATAAATGACTGATCAATGGGGAGACCATATAAAGATGCACTCGTTCGCCATTCTGGAGCTGCCATCTTCAAATTAAGAATTTTGACAAAACATCAATAACCCCAAAGTCCAAATCACAAAATTCGTGCACCATCTTGAAGCAGCCCTCTTGAATTTATGAATTTTGACAATAAATTCATAATCTCCAAACCCAAAAATCTCCACACACCGATTTTGAATAGAATCGGACCATACTCGTCCGTCATCTTGAATTTATGAATTTTGACAAAAAACTCATAATCTCCGTCCTCGAAAACCTATATACCTACCAATTTTGAATCGAATCGGACCATAAACACAAATCTCGTCCGCCATCTTGGAGCCGCCATTTAGGTTTTCCTCTAACAAAAGTCCTATTTGCATTTCGCTCCTTGGTTGTGCTCGTGATTTTTTCTCAGATGGTTACTTCTTCTTCCTCATACATGTGTAGGTTTACATTCGACATGAAAGAGAAAACAAAATGGCAGTAAACATTTCCTAATTTTCAATAAAACTTATGATACAAATGCATAGTTATGTTTTTATTTACTACAATACCTTTTTTTCCAATTTTGAAACATAACTCAAATGGAATATAAGCAAAACAATTCACAAGCGACAAATAAACATGAACTTGAACTAATGAGGAAATAATGAACAGTATCAACAATGTAATATCCTACCTTCCAAAGTCCATGACTTCATTTCATCATCGGTCATCTAGGTATTCATAATAAAAAAAAACGCAGTCTGTATTTGTTTATAAAACTAGAACTTATTATTAGAGATATGCGGAAACGGAAAGTACTTTGTCATTGTTCTTTTCAAAGACATACAAAATGTTTACAAATTTAAAAATCAACGTTTTGTTTTCTTGGGCCATCATCAACTTTATTCTTCCAAATACGAATTTAATTTTTTTAGCAACATTTAGAAGCATTTTTATTGCTGCACCTAGCTATGTGAAACCAATCTTGATCATATTCTTAGGAGAACAAGGCAATAATTTCATTGGTTCAAACATAATGTTATATTGTACCAAGAAAAACGTCGGAGAAACCTAAATCGCATTTCATTGTGTAGATACACAAATGGAAGGACTACCGAAAATTGTAATGAGAAATATAGGTCTGCATTAGAAATAAATAATAGTTTAAAAAAACTAAAAAACACGCTATTATAGAAAACCAGACTAAAAAAATATAAAATTATTAATATTTTCTATTTTTTTAGTCTGGTTTCCTATAAAAGCGTGTTTTTTAGTTTTTTTAAACTATTATTTATTTCCTACTTTTTAGTGTGTTTTTTTTGTAAAAGCGTGTTTTTTTGTTTTTTTAAACTATTATTTTTATTATTTTTTGCAAATTGAAAAATGGAATAATCTTATCAAATTAGGTAATCATAATCTCCGACCCGAAAAACCCCCACATACCAATTTTGGATAGAATCACACCATAATCACAAAACTCGGCCGCCATCTTGAATTTTTCAATTTTTACAAAAGAATCATAATTTTTGACCCCAAAAACCCCCACATACCAATTTTGAATAGAATCAGACCATAATCACAAAATTCGTCCACCATTTTGGAGCCGCCATCTTGAATTTTCCAATTTTGACCGAAGAATCATGATCTCCAACCTCGAAAACCCTCAGATACCAATTTTGAAGCGAATCAGACCATACTCACAAAACTCGTACGCCATATTGGAGCCGCCATGTTGTTTTTTTCTCACACAATTTCTTAATGCATTGTCACCGGAATTATGTACACCTGCCAAATTTCAGATCATTCGGACATCTGGAAGTGGGTCAAAATCGCGCCCAAAGGAGTGGGTTACAAACAAACATACAAGTGAAGCTAATATAAAGCGTGTAAAAAGCGTGTAAAAATGGATCTGAAGATATCCTCGGGACAGGTAAATCTAAATAAAAGCTTTCAAAATGGCTTAACAGCATATGTTTTGAAGTATTAGCTAAAATAGAAACAAATAGTTTTATAGTTATAATCATTTATTATAATATCAACAAACAACAGTAATTCCTATATAGTCACATATTTAAGCAAGCCATATGACAGAATATATTTTTTTACAAGTTTTATTTAGTTTCACCTGTCCCGATGACTGTAATCAAATCTCACAAGATAAATTTCTAGTTGTCCGATCCACGTGAAATTTGGCAGGTGTTCATAGTTCCAGTGACAATGCATTATGGAATTTTTGTTAGAGAAAAAAACAAAATGGCGAAAGAGGTTTGTGTTTATGGTCCGATTCGATTTAAAATTGTTATGTGGGGGTTTTCAAGGTCGAAGATTAGAATTTTTAGTCGAAATACATAAAATCAAAATGGCGGCTCCAAGATGGTCCTCGATATCTGTGATTATGGTCCGATTCTATTCAAAATGGCTATGTGGGGGTTTTCGGGGACGGAGATTTTGAGTTTTTTGTCAAAATTCACAAATTCAAGATGGCGGGGGAGTTTTGTAATTATTATGTTTTTTTTTGTCAACATATATGAAATCAAAATGGCGGCTCCGAGATGGCGGCGATCTCTGTAATTATTGTCAGATTCAATTCAAAATTGGATGTGGAGGTTTTTGGGGGTCGGAGATTATGAATTTATTGTCAAAATTCATAAATTGAAGATGTTGGCTCCAGGATGGCGGTTGATCTTTAGATGGTCTCCCCTTTAAAGAACTAAATAGCTCAGAACTTAGAGAAAAAAGGCCTCATAATAATGATGCTTTCACGAAAATGCATAGATTAAGGCGTACTTACTAAAAAGCACAAAATACAATAGTTAATAAAAAACCTTTTTAAAGACAAGCTTTAATTCAAATGCGCTAAAAAATATAAAGTAATTGTTTTGGATGTGTGACGTAGGTTATTCCGTGAGTTATAGATTCGAAAGCTTCTGTATTCGAACTGAAAAATTTGCGGTTTTGAATCTATATCTTACGGAATAACCTATGTCACACAATCATTTTTTACTTTTTAGTACATTTGAATAAAAGCTTGTGTTTGAAAGATTTTTTTATTACCCACTTATTTTGATTAAATTTTTTTACAAAATATTTTCTTCCGAATAAAAATAATTTTTTATGGTAATCTTTTTTCGAAATCCATGAGATGAGCGAATATTGTATCTCCAAATCAGTTATGTTATCAGTGATCAGTAATTATGTATTTCAACATAATAGAATTGGAGTTTGCATTTTTAGACACACTTAGTATACAACTAATATAACTTAATTAACGATTGCCTTGATTGAAAACACATTGCGGCTGGTGTCTATCCAGGTGCAAAATTTATTTTAACTGTAACACCTGCAGTATCGGAAGGATGACTCACTGTTTCAATTATTAGGGAACATATGCTTCTGCCCTAACACACTTTGGATTATCTAAATTTTTAGTATCTTTAAAAAGCAGGCAGGTGCAAGATGAGAATTTTCATGGTACAGAGATAAACGCGATTATAAATGCATGGTGCAAGAAATAGCTATTTCTTTTGAGTGTGGATAATTTGGTGACCAAAAAATAATCCTACCGACCAGAACCTTGAGAATTTAAAGACCGTAAATTGTAAAACTGAGTCATGCATGATGTGTTCCTGCCACTGTAAAAAATTAAATCAACCCTTTGGGTTTTTTTTTTCGAAAAACTTGCTGCCGGGGTATCCAATAAAGATATTTCATTGAAACGCTGGAATATGATTGAAAGAAACCTATACTTTGTGTCACCATAGATACAAAATTTGTCAGCCACCTCATAAGGGTAGTTTATACGTTTGATGTTTCGAAAAACTTTGCTGACCGGGGGTATTCAATTAAGATATTCCATTGAAACGCTGGAATATGATTGAAAAGAAACCTATACTTTGTGTCACCATAGATACAAAATTTGTCAGCCCTCTTATAAGGAAAGTTTATACGTTTGTTTTTTTTTTAAACTTTGCTGACCGGGGTTTTCCATTGAAACGCTGGAATACGATTGAAATAAACATGCTCATTGTGCCACCATTGGAAACATTCATATCTGCCCCCTTATAAGGGTAGTTTATAGCCAAAAGCTATTTCATTGAAACACTGGAATATGATTGAAAAAAACAACCTTTTCAGCCCCCATAAGGGTGGTTTATACTTGTGATTTTTAAAAACTTTGCTGACCGGGGGTATGCCACCATACCTCTATTTACAAATTCCGATAGTCATTTTTTTTGCGATAGTCATGGATAACCAAACTAGAAAAAATAGTTACACTTGAAAATTTATTTTGCTATGCTAGTTATTCATAACTTGTTAAGAATGCTCTTGAATATGGAAAAAATAATTGAAACAGCATTTAGTAGCGGTATTTTCTATGAAAAAACATGCAGGTAAACGTTTTTTTTTTAAACACACGTATTTTATCTGGTGGCACAAGAAGTTTTTCTCCAATCAAATTCCAGTGTTTCAATGAAATATAGCCAATGGATACCCCCGGTCATCAAAGTTTTTCGAAAAATTACAACAATAAACTACCCTTATGAGGGGGCTGATATGACTTTTCTTATGGCTGGTGGAACAAGAAGTTTTTGTCATAAATTCTTAAGTTTCAATGGAATATACCATTGGATACCCCTCGTCACCAAAGTGATTCGGAAAATCATACGTATAAACTACCCTTAAGAGGGCACTGATATTCATTTTTCTTATGGTGATATACAAAGTATGTTTTATCAATCATATTCCAGCGTTTCAATGAAATATCTTCAATGGATAGCCCCAGTCAACAAACTTTTTTTTCGAAAAATCACATTCATAAAATACCCTTATGAGGGGGCTGATATGATTTTTTTCTATGGTGGCACAAGGAGCATGTCTTTTTCAATCATATTCCAGCGTTTCAATGAAATATAGCCATTGGATACCTCCGAACAGCAAGGTTTTCGAAAAATCACAGGTATAAACTACCCTTATGAGGAGAGTGATATTAATTTTTTCTATGGTGGCATGAAGGCATTCCTTTATAGATGTCAATTTTGCATTAGGATCTCGATAATCGCATTACAAGTCTCAAATAACGGACTACTCTATTCTGGTCAGCAAAGTACTTTTTCCCATTTCTTTTCGATTTTTGGTGAAGACTGCAAAACCGTAGTACTGTTTATTGAAAGAAAAAATATTTGTTATGAATTTTTGCAAGCATATCAGATTATTATTATTCATTTTTGGATTCAATTCGTTTGCTATTGATACCAACAAAATGTTACTTATTTAAAAAATTTACCGAAGTTTGGATTATTATTAATTTTATGATAATGGCTAAAAGGAAGATTTATTTTCCTATAGAAATAATGAAATAACCTACTCTCCATCTAGACTTGCAGAGCTTCTACTGAACGAGATATTGAGATTTTATGATTAACCCCCGGGATTCCGCGTGAATAAAGAACCAATGTTATAAGTAAAAATAAATTCAGCATTCTCTGAAAAAAAGCTAATCCCTTCTTTTCTCACGCCACTATAAAGATAACCACCATATCAAATTTAGATCTACGGGCCTTTTCGTTTGGGAGATGAGTCAGTTAATATTTGAGAAAAACGTATTTGAAGAGTCACAGGAATGCTGAAAAAGTTCCCGATTAATTTACCAATATTCCAGTAAAAATCGCTTTGAAGTTGTCTGTAATAAAATTTTCCCGCATATCTGTATATTGAATAACAAAAAACTGGGTATCTGGGTATTTGGGAGGGGTAAACTCAAATGAGGCTCCTTCCGTTCGAGATATTTCTGGTATTGATATTAACAATTCCATATCAAAGTTTCGAAGGTGACAAATTTTTCTAAACGTTGGCATCAAAACTGCAAATCAATCCACAAGTGACACCTATTGTATCAAATTTATCGTATTATCGTATAACGCCCGTATGCACCGTAGGCTAATTTCGCAGATCAGTTACGGAAACCTGGATTAGATTGTTGTTTATTATACACCGCAAGAAAAATCTGGTTTAAGCTTCAGATTTTCTAATCGGTCAACGAAGCGTGGTTTAGCGAATGACGTCTATTATATTTTGACACCGATTTTTCGAGTGTTGAGTTTTTTTGCAAGTTTTTCATTATTTTGGGATGAAATGGAGGACGAAATATTCATTGATGTTGACCTAGATTTCCTAGATATCATCAACTTTGGTTTTCCTCGCAGAGTCTACGAAAGGAGTGATTATTTCGACACAATGGACAATTATTCAGTTTTTGAAAGATGTTGACTCACAAAACCTATAGTTCTCAGTTTCCTGGAAAACATAGAAGACGAAATTGAATTCCTAAATGATTTGTAAGTTGATAATTGCAAGGGAGTGTCTTTCTTTGGGTTACGTTGGCTAGTAGATTACCCCACCTCATACACCTTCACCCAACACAACTTATTTCATGGATATTACTCCTTGGCTACATAAATACTTTTTCGGTGATTTGAGGTGTATTGGTATAACGGCTTCCTCAATTATTTTTATTTTTATTTTGGTAGAGCCTTTTTAACTGCTCGACGGTCGTATAGCAGAGTATAGGTGCAGTGCTGTTGAATTGTTCCATAACTCGCTTCCAAGCTTGAGATTTATCATCATTGGAATATTTGTTTGTTTTTTTGTCTTCGATAATATTAGCGTGTTTTAAGAGTATATCCTCATGACTCTGCTTTTCTTCCGGGGAAAAATTGGGGATTCTTTTTGTGTTTTCACCATCAGTCATTTTGGAAATAAAAAATCGAAACTGACAATTTTTGACGTTTTATCATCTACAACTCTAAAAAAAATCTTGCGAAACCAACGTTGTCAGATTTCCAATCTGGATTATTCAATCTGCTGACGGTGCATAGCTACAGGCCAAAGATTACAAGAACGGGATTGGGGAACTAGAATTAGAATTGACAAACGGTGCATTCAGGCGTCAGTCTTTCCATGGAATCATACTTCAAAACAGAAGACATAACATATTATTTCTTAAAATTGCGAATGCAAACACAACACACCTATTGGCAATATTTTCCCATCTAGTCGTTCACCTGAATTTCTCATTTCCTCTTTATCGATCATATTGGTACCTGTGATCCAACACTGATTATTCGAACCAATTTCTCGTTTTCTCGATTTAGAAGCGCTTCTGGGTATCCGGGGGTAAAGAGGCAAAGGGAATGGCTCGTGTCTCGTGCGAGAACCTGCACTGCCTCAGGGTTCGAACCGCGGCCAGCTATCACGTGAACTTTCATCATTTTATCTTGGCTTACCTTCACGTCTACGATGTTGTTTACTACATACAGGTTTCACCAGTATGGGCGCGTGTGATTTTACTCGCTGTTTTTAGAGGTTTCCCGCGCTTATACGGCATAACAATTCTGTTTTTGTTGGTGATGAGAGAGCTATTGTTCACAGAGCAATGATTTCAGAGAAGATTCCTCTGAACTGAAAATCATTATTCCTAGTCCCCAAAGGTGAACGATTGCCATTAGCTCAAATAAAATTCTATAAATGTAATATTTTGCTTGCTATATACCGGGTGCTTCTCAAAAGTGGCTCGCCCCTTTAACTTTTTTGTTTCTACAGATAAACAAGTGAAATTTGAGTACAATGACACCCCCATTTGTCACTTTTTTGTATTTAAAATCATAAATTTTTTATTTTTTTATTTTCAATCTAGAGTTTCATGAATGAGTTGAAATGGTTAATTTTGGATCAAGTTTCCAGGGAAAAATAGTTTCGATAGAGTTTTCCTCTTCATTTGTTTTACTGGTTCATTTAAAGCTTACAAAATCGTAATTATAATGTTTACTCAATTTTTTTCAAATAGAACAAAGGTGGCTCATTATCATATCAAAAATGGACATCTTATTACGAAGAATTTGATATCACATGGTCGATATTTTGAATAAATATCGTAATCTGTCTAAACGGTATAACAGTTTATTGTGACAGCGATCAACCGGCATCGTTGATAGTGAAAAAAATAAGGAGGCTTTGGAATGTAATAAAAAATAATTGTTATGACATTAAATTAAATTTGTCAGTTTTAGCAGAAATTCTTAAGAAACAATACTTATTTTTTATAATCAGTTCGTTATTACAATTTAGAAAATGGAAAATCACAGTCGAAATGAAAAAATGACATGCTATTAATTTACTGTGAAGCTAGAAAAAATGCTGTTGTTGCAGCGCGGCTTTATGCGGAAAGATATCCCAACAGACGACATCCCACACGTCATTATTTTCCAAAAATGGAACAGAAACTTCGAAATGAAGCCGAAGATGGTAACCGAAATCAATTGTAAGCGAGGATAAAGAAATTGACGTACTGTTATTAGTTCAAGTAGAGAACACCACATCCATGAGAGATATTTCTCTGCGATATCAAATCAGTGTTCCATCTATATGGAGAATGCTAAAAAAATACGAGTACTGTTCATTCAAATATCAACACGTGTACCCAAATGACCAAGGTAGGAGATTGGAATATTGCAATTGGTTTTTAGAACAGAACGAAAACGATCCTGATTTCCTTTGTTCAGATGAATCCCGATTTACAAATTTGGGCATGTTTAACAGAAACAACAAAAGTTATTGGGCTCAAGAAAAAAACATCAAATGGTATTAGGAAATTTTCAAGACATATTTTGTTTTAACCGTTGGATGGGAATAATGGGAGAGATAATGTTGGGACCAATATTCTTTGATGGGCATCCAAATGGTAAAAAATACTTGAAATGGAATAGAAAAATGTATGGATAATGTACACTTAGCATACGCCGTTGGTGTTTTCTTCCAGCAAGATGGAGCTCCTTCCCATAATTCAAGATTGGTTGGGGAATATTTGGATGGTGGGTTTCAAGAAAATTGGATTGGTACTAATGGATCGATTAAATGTCTTCCAAGGTAAAATTTAGTTTATGTTACTAAAGCGTTTCAATGTAATTTTATTTTATGAGTAGATAGCCGGACCTAACGCCCTTAAATTTTTTTCACATGGTGTACGATAAAAAATTAAATGTTCAATCCATCAGCTACATAGAAATTCGAAATTAACGAACGAGCAGCTATTAATAGAACTACAGCAGAGCAATTACGAAACGTAGTGAGGGCAACAATAGAAAAAGTACAACTTTGCCAAGATCAGCATAGCATGGTGGTCATTTTGAATATTTGGAACAATAAGTTCATTAGATTTCCTAGTCACGTTTAGCAAGTTTTCAAAATACCGAGATAATTAGGTATTAACTGTTACATTCTCAATGATAATAACATGAGGTACTTTATGATTTATTATGTCACTTTGTCCAAACAATTTGACATCATTATGCATTGTCATTATGGTCGCTATTGGTTAATTCAATTCTTATGTTCTTAGGAATTATGTTATTGAACGTTTATTTAAAATATCGTTTGTGTGGTATCAAGTTGTTCGTAACAGGATGCCCATTTTAGATATGGTAATGAGCCGCATTTGTTCTATTCGAAAAAAATTAGTAAATACATAATTACCATTTCATTACCTTTAAATGAACCGGTAAAACAAATGAAAAGTAAAACTCGATCGAAACTATTTTTCCCTGTCAACTTGATCCAAAATTAACCGGTTTAACTCATTCATGACACTCTAGATTGAAAATTAAAAATTGAAAATTTTTCGGTGATAAATGCAAAAAAGTGACAAATGGGGTGTCATTGTACTCACAATGTGATTTTCCATTGAAATAAGTGAAAATATTCCGGGTGTCCCTTTTAAAATAAGAAAGTAAGGGTCATTCCCGGTGATGGAAAAAAATTGATTACGTCAAAAAATGCAAATTTATGTACTATACCTACACACCGAATTCCACTTGATTATCTGTAGAAACAAAAAACTATAGGGGGGAGCCACGTTCTAGAAACACCCGGTATATATATATATATATATATATATATATATATATATATATATATATATATATATATATAGTTTGGTACTTTTTCTTTGACCTTTATATAGTTAGAACTTCCATTTTCTTGGGATAGGTCCAAATGAAACATTGTCATTACGACATACTATGGTATTTTAATGACGTATAGGCAGGAAACTAATGGCTTTCTAAAAATATTTTTGATCAACTTCAAGAATTGTTGCAGTTAGAAAAATACTTATAGCGTAGAATTCGGTTTTTTATTAGTCATTCGCTTATAACAATTTTCTTCTCAGATGAGGTAAATAAAATAATTAATAAAAAACCTTTTTAAAGACAAGCTTTTATTCAAATGCACTAAAAAGTTGAAAATAATAGCTTTGGATGTATGACGTAGGTTATCCCGTGAGTTATAGATTCAAAAGCTTGTCGCGCAAAGTTTACAGTTCGAATACAAGCGACAAGCTATTGAATCACGGATTAACCTACATCACACATCCAAAGCAATTATTTTTAACTTTTTAGTGCATTCGAATAAAAGCTTATCTTTGAAAATGTTTTTTATTATTATTTATTTTATTTTGTGCTTTTTTGTACTTACGTACGCCTTAATCTATGCATTTTTGTTGTCGTTATTATGAGGCCTTTTTTTCTTGTAAGTTCTGAGCTATCTAGACCTTCAATGAGGAGACCATCTGAAGATTAACTCATCCGCCATTTCGGAGTTGCCATCATCAATTTATGAATTTGAACTAAAAATCAATAATCTTCGACTAAATTTATAATCTCGACCCCAAAAACGCCAACATACCAATTTTGAATCGTCCGCCATCTTGAATTTGTGAATTTCCATAGAAAATTCATAATCTCCGACCTCAAAAACCCCCATATACCAATTTTGAATAGAATCGGACCATAAACACAGATATCATCGACCATCTTGTAGCCGCCATATTAATTTTACGAATTTTGAAGTGAAATTCATAATCTTCGACCCTGAAAACCCCGACATACCAATTGAATCGAATCGACCATAAACCCAAAATTTTGTTTTTTTCTCCAACAAAAATTCCATGAGCCGCCATTTCAATTTTATTAAAAAACAATTTTCACTCAATCCCAATTTAAACCACATTGAATTTATTTTTTTTCACAAAAAAATCATAATCTTCGACTCCGAAAACCCCCACACACCAATTTTGAATGGAATCGGACCATAATCACAGAGATCGTCCTCCGTCTTGGAGCCGCAATTTTGTTTTTTTCTCTGACAAAAATTTCACAGTGCATTGTCACCGGAATTATGAACACCTGCCAAATTTGAGCTCAATCGAAAGTCGTCAAGTGGATTACAAATTTGGAACCGAAAAGAATGACAGAATTACAGAATGACAGGGTGACAGAATGACATAAGAACGAAGCAAGTTAAATGAAAGCTTGTAAAAAGGGAAACATTTAACATACTTTTTTGTAATAGACAGTTCGAAACAAACGGTTGAGTGGGTAATAAAACTACGTCCTGTCTTTAACAAGAAAGTATGTTGAATGTTCCCCCATTTTTTACCTCACTTGGAAAGAAAATTGTAATAACCAAATGATCAATAAAAAACCGAATTCTACGTATTGAATGAATGTGATTTTTTGTGGAGGGATAACGTTTCTTGACATGTTTTTTTGTCTGAAAATGAAAATGTAATCAGGAAAATCTATACAAGTGTAGAAAGGGCAAACTAATTAGTTCACCCCGATAAGTTACTGCGTTCACCAAATTATATTTCCTATAGAAAAACGATTCAATTTGTCAGTAACTTGTCGTTTTCTGAATTTGCATTCAAAAGATACTTCTCTATATAGTTTTCGATTGACGTTTCGGGGACTTTATCTGCCCCCGTTCTCAAAATCTTCTAAATCTCCTTTAATTATTTGAATAATTTGGATTTTTCTCTTGCGGACGGCTTGTGGTCTTCCCCGAACCTGATACAAATCCTAACAGTGCTAATACCTACCGGCAAGGATAAAAATGTGAAATGCACAAAACTATGGATGCGACATCTATAATTTGCGGAATGAAACACAACATAGTGCTGTGGAGTTCGAAGGCAGGAAATTTCGTGCAACATCGATAGGTCACCAACAATTGTCAGTCAGTCAAAATAAACCTTCTAGTGCCTTCAGAGTAACGCAAACAATAACAAAAGAAGAAAAAGAGTTTCGTTCCAACTTCAAGGGAGCCAACTATCCGTCGCAGCTGTTTCATGGTTTCCCAGGCCGTCCTGATGATTGGGAAACCATGAAACAACTGTAGGCGGATGGTGGGCTCTCTTGAAGTTGAAACAAAACTCTCTTTCTTCTTTTGTTATTGTTTGCGTTACTCTGAACGCACTAGAAGCTTTACTTTTGAGGTTGTGGATTGGCCTGTACTGACAATTATTGGTGACCTACGATGTTGAACGGAATTTCCTGCCTTCGAACTCCACAGCACTATGTTTAGTTTCACTCGGCAAATTATAGATGTCGCATTTATAATTTTGTGCATTTTATATATATATATATATATATATATATATATATATAAATATATTTTCTTCAAATTCTCGGAATAAAGGTCTGATTCAGTCAATTCATATAATTTTTCTTAACGACGTTTCGACATGGTATTTGTCATCATCAGGTTAAAACACTAAAATTAAAAATATGGAGTTTGAGAATTTAACTCAATATAAAATATTTGTAACATTTATGAGTATTCACTTACAAATTATTTTATTTGAGTTTGCGTTCCATCTTACGAAGGTTACTGTGGAGTGTGACCTGCGTTGAAGTATCGGAATGGTTTGTTTATTTTCATGCATTTTAACCCTCTTCATAAGTAGTCATGGGATTGTTATATTGAGTTCTATTATATGGGCCGGACTGTATTTTTTTTTTTTGGCAGCATGTAAAGATCAGTTTTCATTATGATTACTTTAAACAGAGTTAAAAGAGGTTGTTATAAATCTGGCTTAAGTTTTTGATATCATTTCTATTGTTAATGCTATTGATGATATCAAAAACTTAAGCCAGATTTATAACAACCTCTTTTAACTCTGTTTAAAGTAATCATAATGAAAACTGATCTTTACATGCTGCCAAAAAAAAAATACAGTCCGGCCCATATAAATAGAACTCAATATAAACAATCCCATGTACCTACTTATGAAGAGGGTTAAAATGCATGAAAAATAAACAAACCATTCCTGATAACTTCAACGCAGGTCACACTCCCAAGTAACCTTCGTAAGATTGAACGCAAAACTCAAATAAAATAATTTGTAAGTGAATACTCATAAATGTTACAAATATTTTATATTGAGTTAAATAACATGTTATAGTTCGAACCATATGTTTTCAAGAATTATTTTAGTGCATACATTTCAATATTGTGTTAAGTTAAATTTCTCAAACTCCATATTTTTAATTTTAGTGTTTTAACCTGATGATGACAAATACCATGTCGAAACGTCGTTAAGAAAAATTATATGAATTGACTGAATCAGACCTTTATTCCGAGAATTTGAAGAAAATATATATGTGGTCAAGAAACTAAAGAAAAAATATATAAATATACATATATGTTTGCCGTTTGTATTAATCTCCGTTGGAAGAAGTCTCAGAAATTATCGCAACAATTCCAACTAAATTTCCAAGAAAACTCTAGAGTAATGGGAATAGCTACCCTTCCATCATAAACAGAAGTGAAACCGAATATATAATGAATACAAAGATCCATCTTTCAGAACTCAAGAAATTTTTTTGCTAGAAGAGCCTAGTGGTCCATTCCAGAAAAAGTTTTGAAGTTGTTCATAATCTTAAAACATCAAGCTTATTTGTGAATATGATGAAATTTTGTCGAAAATTGGGAACCAAAAATAATTTTCATTTAAGTAGCAAAGAATTATGAAACACTTTTCCTAAATGCCACCAAAGCGTCTCTGTCACAAGTTTTAATTTTTTTGTTGCACTATATGGAATTGAATACGTTCATAAAAAAGTTTTTTTTTTAATATAATAAAACATGACTCAAACCAGGAAAGGGATTAGAAATTCATGAGATAAATGTGGTTTTTTATCTTAAAAATATGAATGAAACCGTCTCTTTCCTTATCTAAATAATATGTGTTCTGCAACACCCCTCACCTTCATCATGGATCAATCACATTCTACAAGCATATTTTATTTCATTAAATGGAACCATATTCAGTGGTGAAATAATGATCCCATAAAGTAAAAATACAGCTTTCATAGAACATAGGCTCATATATAAAAAAGGCAAATTAAATACCCTACATTTTGCCAGTAGCAAAAATCTTGTTGGATGTACATATATTGTCAGATAATTTATGTTCCGTACATTGTACAGACTTTTACTTTGAAAGGCACTGAAGTTGGCTTTGGAGGGTACTCAGACATAGTTTCTATCAACAAGAATATATTCAGTAAATATAACCGAGAAAAAAGTTCGGGTCATAATTTTCCATTACGTTCACCCCATGATAATTGTTCATGTATATAAATTTTGTAGCAGGTCAGGTAAGGTTCCTATTTAAAAAACAGGTTGTTTCACAATCATTCGGTAAACAAATAACTGATTCCTTAAGAAAAATAAGAAAGTGAGCAAACCCTTCTAGCAACGATACTCTCTGAGCATGGACCCCATAACAACTGGAAAAATTTCTTCATTACCTCTTATCTCAGCAATGGCATTGAAACACTTGAATTTCATATTTAGATTATCATTATGTTGTATATTCTTGTATATGTGTCAGAATGTGGGACATAATTAATTCATGTCACTTTCGAATAGAGATTTGGAACCGCAAATTGCTGAATTTAAGAGACTGCTGAATACTTTTTACCTACTCAGGGTTCAGAATATTATTCCCCTGATGCAACCAGTACGGGATATGTAAGCAGTACGGGATAGTTTTCGTCTTCCAACTATCACCTATAAAGGGACGAAGTATGTTTTAGTTATTAAGTTCATAGATAAATTACAAGTAATGGACGAGGTTAAAGAATACCTACTACTCTATTCACAACTGTTTGTCTTCCTTTGACACACACAATTCTTTAGCATTCATAGCATTGACCAAGTTTCTGTGGGTTTCGATATAGATGTAGCATTCTTTTTCGAAAAGGTTTTACGAAGGATTCATTCTCTTAGGTACCAATTCCGAAATATACGTTTCCGCAACTGTCGAAGAGTCGTATCTTCCAGGTTCCAAAGAGCATGGTAGCTGAAGTTTTTCGAAAAGAATGCCTTTGAGAACCTGGGGTATTTAACCATATTGGAAGGACGCAATTTCACCTACTTTTTGTATAAGATGTAAGGAAGGCTTCCCTCTTATTTTTTCGGAATCGTTCAATCGATGTTTTTGTTTCAATCGACCAGTACTTATTGTATTCGTATTATGTCCAATACACATCCATCACAGATATTTTGGATGACCGATTCATATAAAAAAAAAAAAAAAATTATGTCAACATTGTATTCAACGATTCTCAAACAGTCTACTCTGAATATGCATAAATGTATAGTTAATTTTTTTATGAATGAAATAACTGAATTCTAGTTCTCAAAATTCAAATAATCTCAAATTTCTTTTATTTACCGAATATCAACTTTTGTGTAGTGTTCCAAATTCAAATAAAAAATCATCTAAAAATATAATGCATTGTGGTGCAAAAAGACATCGCGGAAACCGTTTCTAGCGGAACCGGAGACTCTGGCCAAGATGAAGAGAGACCGCCTGTTAAGCGGCAAAGAGAAAGACGGCAAATTCAACTCGATTCGAGTGAACCTCAGAACAAAAGCTTGTTACTCCGTGAAACAATGCCATTATGGGAACACCAAAAATATACACAAAACATGTAGGGGTCTTGAGAACTTCGCCTAATTGTTATTGTCAAGAGGTATAATGAATCGTTAGTAATTAAACTCCCAGCTGTTTTTAGTTTTTCTATAAATCTTCGTTCAGTTAGATCAGTTAGCTGACTCATTTTTGGTAATCACAGTGCATTAATTCAAAAGAACTGAATAAATGTATTATTTGATTGTTATTACTCTTTATGTTATTCGTAATGCAACTTTTGTTTCCCAGTAAAATATAAAATATTTTAATGGGAAATGTAGATCAATATGAGGCACTTCAAAGGAAATCATATAGGCGGGGAAATTAAGGGAATTAATAAACTTCGAGAGATAACATTAGAGTTGGGAAGTGGGGAAAAGGAGATATTCATTAACATCCTTCTTGGATGTTTGGAGGTTGTAGTCGTTAGAAAAACCTTATCATTCAGTAAATTGATTTATTCTGCCGTACAACGAAAAAGGATGACTGATAAAGCGATTTTTGGAATTTCGAGCTCTACAACGTAAATGTGGTTTCGCTGAGTCTGCCGAGTTCAACAATGCTTGGGGTGGACTTGGATATATGCTCGAAGTGGCATAAGAGATGTGACTTCGGAGGAGCATATGCCATGATAGTATATGTAAAACAAATAATGTCACTCACTTCTATATTCTAGAGTAGTGAGATAGTGAAGGTAGCTTAGTCAACCAAAAAAAGATTTTCTGAATGTAATCCAACATCTTCAGCGTATGCTTGATGCCGATCATACCTGTATTTTGAATCTGAGCTCAATAAAAGTAATTCTTAGAACCAAAGATGATTGGTTCTGGCATTGTCCCATGAAAGAGTATTGCTAATATTCACTAAAAGCAATGATATTGACGATTGCGCGCTGATAGATCTAGCTGAGATCTTTACTTTATCGCATTTTCTGAGAAAACATAAGCTTGGATCTTGGTTGCATTGAACTTCAGGTTATCGATACTCGTCCACACTTCCCACATGCCTGGTTTATGTACTTCGAGTTTCCTGGGATATAATAGACGATTTAGAGATCAAATTCGTGTGAAATGTGCTTTGGTCTGCTATAGAATGGACAGGATTATTGGTAAATTTCAAGAGGTCGTTAATATGTGGGAGAAAAAGTGTAGGTGCCAGAATATATATAACATTGAGGAACGCCAGCATTGATGGGGAATTCTTCATCTACGACAACATTTATTGATCTATCTGCAAGGAAACGTATAGTGAATGAGGCAGGCCCACAGTATGGAAATTGGTATGTGAGACCTCGGTGCCAAACTCTAGCGAAAGCTTTGGCGATATCTAGGGCTACAGCAAGAGATCCGCAATGTTTTTGTGGTGGCGAAATCCATATTGCCTATATCTGCTGATACCTGATCGTTGGAGAGATCTCACAAGCTCTATATTGATGGCTCTTTCACCAATTTTGAGATGCCAGGCAATAGAGCGATATTCCTATAGTTTTTTAAGAGTATTTTTGAACTCAAACATATTTGATTTTTTGGCAGAGTCCAAACCACAGAAATCCAGAAAACTATAAATTAAATACTTTCAAAGAACTACGAAATTGTGGAATAAATATATTGATAACTATAAAATGAGAAATAAAGACAATACAATCCGCGAATGTTATAAAATAAGATGAAAAAAATTGTGGTAATTTATTCTTGAAATACTTCATTAGAGAAATCGGCAAAAAGCTTGCTGATACAATCAAATATATACCGGGTGTAATCTACCCTCCTGCATACCCATGAATGTCGAGTGTCATTTTATAACGAATCACAGGGGTTGAAAATTGGAAAAAAAATTGTCGAAATTTCGGGAACAGCGTTATTCTGGTAGGCAATACATTTTTTACATTTTTTTTTCTGGTTTATTAAGGTCTTATCGAGAAAATTTCAAAAGAAAAATATGTTTATTTTTAATGGACTATCTATAATATCATATGCACCCTATCAAAAATCATGGAAAAGATTATGTACAAACAAATGATGTACTTCTTCAAAACGAATCATATATCATATCCTTCATCATAATCCGTCTAGTTTTCGCGAAGCTCACAGTACCTCTTCAGCATTAGTAGATGTCACCAGTCGTAAAACCCTTGATGAAGGTGAAGTGGTGATGCTACTACTTTTGGATTGTTCGAAAGCGTTCGACACGATCAACCACAGGGTGCTACTAGCTAAATTGCGCTTCTATGGTTTTTCAAATTCTACATTAAATCTTATAAAAGGTTACTTAACAGATCGTAGTCAAAAGGTAAACTGTAATAATACTATCAAATAAAACTGCAATCTATGCTGGTGTACCACAAGGTTCAGTTATCGGCCCCTTACTGTTCGTAATTTACACTTCTGACATAATCAAATCACTGACTGTGGTCACTGCCATGCTTTCGTTGATGACACCCAACTGGTTTATTCCTTCAAACCCAGAGACTACAATCGGGCAGAGCTGGAAATCAACTGTGAACTTGACCATCTTTAGGAAATATCAAATTGTAATGATTTAAAACTGAATCCCTCTAAATCCAAAGTGATGGTATTTGGTAATAGACAATCGCAAGCTATATTAAAGAACTCTAATAATTTGAAAATAAATTATAGTAAAATTGAAATTGTTTCGAAAGCACGGAATCTCGGCATAATTTTCGATGACAAATTGTAATTCACAAAACATATTAATAAACTTATTCAAAAATCTTATTTTGCTCTGAAAATTCTTTATAGTAATAAAAAATGTGCAAGTATTTCTCAACTATTTCGCAGCATTTTGACGATCGTTTCGTAGTACTATACTTCAACTCTCAAAATCTATTAGAAAAATTGAAATCGGACCAACTATAACGCATCCAGTTCTGCTGCAATAAAGTTCATAAAAAAAAATCAAATTGCAATTATGCCAAAACTAATAATACAACAGTGCCTGAGTTTTTCACAACATGATAAATGGTGGTGTTATGAATTAAAAAAAAACGCTGATTTTTTCCGGTTTTTCTCCGTTACTAATAATCCGATCGACTTGTGTTAGGGGTCATTTTCATCGAGATTGCTTTATTAGTTTTCAAGTTACAAGTCAAACACGATGAAAAATAAAGAAAAATGCTTTTAAATGTTTATAACGAATTAAGCAATGACAGGTGGGAGTAGGAAACATAACAGGATATAACTACGGTCTTTCGTATGATGGTTTCCTGGTAGTATTTTTGTCACGAAAAAATCTCTATTGATTGGTCTATAGGTAAAGAGAAACTGTGGAGCCCAGCTCTAATATAATTCGTAAAAATCAAAGAGTTGTGGTTCTGCGCCTGCTTTTATTGAAAAAATACTTGAAAGTCTTCTTCAAACTGGACTTTGATAATGATATACATTTTTTTTGCTGACAGAATACACAATATTCGTTCTAAGACGAAGCTGAACATAATTTTTTATTGCATAGTTTATTTCACCATTCTTTTAGAGAAAGATATAAAATATATATGAGTAATCATTCAATAAAAATTAAGTTTCGTATCATATAAACTAAACATGCTATTTTGCCCCAATTGAAACTGATTATGACATCAGAAACAGTTACCTGAGGAGCAGCAAACTCGTATAAAAAACGTGTTCCTATCAATCAGCCTGACAGATAAAACATGCTCGTTTGGCAGAGTAGATATTTAGCAGCTTTTATCGGACATTAAGAGGAAAAAACGTCTGAACTATAAATATAATTTTGATTACAAATAAAAAATCGCTTGACATAAAGAACCCCGGAAGAAAGGAAGATATTTTTCATAACGTACTATCATTATTTCCTCTCAGATACCAAACTACTGAACGTGCTTGGTCTCATGACTACAGAGTATGTACATGACACAAACCTCTTGAAAACCCTCCCGTTAAAATTCAATACGAGTCCAGGAATAAGAGTTAATCTCAATCAAAGAGAGAAGTCAAAAATGGAAGTGAAATAGAGAACTGCGCATTCGAAACGTCAATTAATATGAATTACAAGGTAAAAATATTAGGTCATCGCTAACGTAAATAATCTTATAATCTTGAGCTCTCCTCGCCATCTATTGGGGAGTTGCCTAACTAAGTATTGTGTATTGTTGTTTACCTGAATAATCAACTCTTTCTCAGATATCTTAACACATATTTCTGATTATGGATTATGATGTTACAAATTGAAAAATATTTTGGATACTCGTGAAAAAATATACATTTGAAGAATGAAATTTGGGGGGTCGCTTCTGGTGAAAATGTTAAAATAAACGGTTGAAGACCATTTTTCTTTCTTGATTTCGCTGCCACTGTATAAATTTCGTGAAGCTTTTTGAAGGACGAAATCCATCGGGTCCAAACGGCGTTCACCAGCCGGCACAGTTCTCCCCTCTATCCCTTCTAATCCGTCAGTCAGCGTAACAGCTCCTCTGTCCCTCCTCCCCACCCGAAAGCCGGCTCCAGCTACACCTGTAACTCGCAGGTATGGCTACTCAACAAAGTGACTGAGCTACGTTTTTGGATAGTGCGCGCGACGTACGATTTTTAACGTATTTTGCTGAAAATGTGCGGTTTTGATTACGAAATAATACTTTGAACGACTTGACATGTGTTTATAAGTGCAAGGAAAAATGACTAAGGGAAAATCGCAACGGCCTAAGGCTCTCTACCAGATTTGCAAGGTAAATTATTGTTTGTTTACCACAGCGGTGGGTCAGGTGGCCATTTTGCTGTAGTGAAAGAAGTAAAAGAGCTCGTAAAAGTGGGGGAGAATAGTCGAGAGCATAGTGTTTCCTGTGAGAGATTCATCAATTCTAATTAACATTGTATAATGTTTAATGTAATAATTATTCAAATCACCATTGGGAGAATCATAACATCCTTCCTAGAAATTAAAAAAAGAAGTCTTATTTCTTTCCATTTGAACGGTTTTTAATAATGAGAACGAAATTGTGATATCTAGACTTCCGAACTCGCATTTCAAGAAGGCATTTGGAAAATCCAATTTACATTAACTTATCCCAAAAACTAGGTATCACCAGCCTTGAATACATGTGATTTACTGTCACAGTGGCTTAATTTATCAGATACCGAAATTTGTAAAAAATGTACAGTAAATTTGGCCTCTACAGGAAAAAACATAATATCTAAGAAATAGGCAATTTCATTAGATATACATTTCAAAAACAATTACGAAATCAATGATGCCGAAACAAAATATTCTCCGATCGAAAAAAAGAGAGACATCTGATCTTTTTTCAATCAAATCATACTTAGAATTAAATTAAACCATTGGCATCCATATATATAAAACCCTCTTGAACAAAGTTTTCGGTAATTATCTCGAAACCTTTATATGAATGTCTATGAAATTCGAGTATTGTACACAAATTTAGTATAGTTAGTATAATGGAAAAAATATTAGAAATTTCATTAGTTCAGTTAGCTAGTGTCTGATTGAAGTAATGAAATTTCTAATTTCTTCATATTTTTTCCATTATAATAACTAAGTTTGTGTGCACACTAGACAAGGTATTTTATGAAATAAAAACAAAGGAAATATCAAGGAATTCACAAAATGTGAATATAAAGCTTTTCAATTTGAGTTTTTCGTAATACTTTTTTTTTACTTAAGTTATTGCTATTATACTGGTATCGAATTTAAGAGTGGACAAGCGATAGTCAACATTCATTTCAATCAAATGCAAATTACATTCACTTACATTATTTTCATGGAAAATAACATAGCAAAGAACCTGTAGGTTACTTGGGCCTATATGATATCAAAATTTGAATCACATCAGACTTTCAATAGGACCAAAGGAACTGTAAAGCCGAGAGAGGTGTTAGCTCGCCGCTTTATAACTTCTTTCGGCTTTATTATCGGCCCAATAAAAATAAAATTTCAACATTATGTTGATCTATATGACGTCTGCGCCCCTTGCCAGGTTTTTCTTCAGAAACACTATTGAGTGTTGAAAAAGAGGGGTGGTAAACTTCAAACAATCTCAAACGCCAAGGACAATTCTGAAAACTGTCACCTCAAAAATCAATCAATGAAAAATTACAAAATTCACCCAAGTTAAGAAAACAAAAAAAAATTGATAATATGAAGAAAATTCTCAATATCAAGAAGAAGAAGACGGGTCGTGTATTTTTCACAAATTTCTCAAAAGGCTTCCACCAGCGACCTGAAGAAATGAAGTATTGTTAAAAATTCCAATTTGAGTCAATTATCTATGACCTCTATAAGGGTAACTAACCTATTCACCGGCTTAATAATAAGCCCAAACTAGTTTTTGCGGAAGAAATTGACTCAGGACACTTTTCCTTTGCAAAAACAACGTTCTTCTAGATGATGGGGCGGGAACTAATCGTTTATTTATTCCGAATGAAATATTCGTATGGAATTTCCATACAAGCTTTTATTCAAATACGCTTAAAAGTAAAAAAGAATTGCTTTGTATGTGTGACGTAGGTTTTTCAAGAACTTGTAAAGTTTTCAGTTCAAATACAAAAGCGACATGCTTTTGAATCTGTAACTTATGGAATTAACCTACGTCACACATCTAAAGCAATAACTCTTTACTTTTTAGCGCATTTGAATGAAAGCTTGTCTGCAAAAAAGTTTTTTATTAATTATTTTGTTTTGTGTCTTAACCTATGCATTTTCGTTAAAGCATCGTTATTATGTGGTTTTTTTCCTATAAGTTTCGAGCTATCTAGTTCTTCAATGAGGAGACCATCTGAAGGTTAACTCGTCCGCCATCCTAGAGCTACCACCTTCAATTCATGAATTTTGACAAAAAATCAATTATCTTCGACTAATTTCATAATCTCCGACCCCAAGAACCCCGACACCAATTTTGAATAGAAACAGTCCATAATCACAAAACTCATCCACCATCTTAGAGCCGTCATCTTGAATCAATGAACTTTGCCAATAAATTCATAATCTCAGACCCCAAAAACTCCCACATATCAATTTTGAATAGAATCGGACCATAATCACAAAACTCGTCCACCATCTTGAATTTATGAATTTTGACCAAAAAAAACATCATTTTTGACCCCGAAAATCCCACATCCCAATTTTGAATAGGATCGGACCATAATCACAAAAATCGTCCGCCATCTTGGAACCGGCATTTTGATTTAATGAATTTTGGTACAAAAAATCATACTCTCCGACCACAAAAACCCCCACACACCAATTTTGAATAGAATCGGACCATAATTACAAAACTCGTCCGCCATCTTGGAGCCGCCATCTTGAATTTATGAATTTTGACAGAATAATTTTTGACCCCGACAACCCACACATACCAATTTTGAATCGAATCGGACCATCAACATAAATCCCGTCCGCCATCTTGGAGCCGTTGTTTTGTTTTTTCTCTAACATTCCATAATGCATGGTCACTGGAATTATGAACACCTGCCAAATTTCACGTTAATCAGACGACTAGAAGGGGGTCAAAATTCCATTGCAAAACTTGTACTAAACATACATAAATACAGTGGCGAACGCCAAATTTCGGGACTCGGGAATTATTTGACAGTTAGATGACAAGCCATGTTTTGGTGATTTCTATCAAAATCAAGTGAAATTTTTTAAAAAATATTAAACATTGTCGATATTTTATTTGTACAGTTCACAACACAACCAATTCAACGTAAATTAACGTGGAATTATTTATCAAAACAAATTTGAAAGTCCCGTTATTGTTTCACACTTCTGCCACAGCACACGCTGCCATCGATTTGAGTGTCCCCACCAAGCACTTCGCACATAGCTAATAGGTTATATCTGGCAACTTGTCAAGCTTTAGTTCTCAAGCTCAAATTGTTGTCATTTGACATCAATTTATATAAATCATTATTACTACTACAACAATAACAAAAATATAAGTTATATGTGGCAACTT
Organism: Gonioctena quinquepunctata; assembly: GCA_018342105.1. Lineage (NCBI taxonomy): Eukaryota > Metazoa > Arthropoda > Insecta > Coleoptera > Chrysomelidae > Gonioctena > Gonioctena quinquepunctata. The sequence goes on along the minus strand of JAFIRS010000571.1, from coordinate 402,631 downwards.
GTCATGCTTTGGTTCCTCAAGCTTGAATTGTTATCGTTTGTCATAAATTTCCACAAAAAATTATTAATACTACGTTATCAAAGATATATATCTGGAAACCTGTCTAGCTTTGCTTTCACAACACTCAAGTTTCTTTACTTAGTCTTCGGATTTGATATCGTATATTATTGATGTTTTAAGAATTCATATTACAACTCGTTACATCGCGTTGCATTGAGTTCATCCTAATATTGGCTTAAATCTATAGATTCAATTGGTTCAACCTTAAAGATGGATATTTTAAACGGAAACATCCAGAAATATCCATATTGTTATACAAAGATAAATGCAAAAATGGAGAAGCTGCTAAACATTGTTATAAAAAATGTAGGTATGTATTTGAAAAAATGAATTTGAGGGTGGCCCTGCAGAGTCGAAACGTTGAATCAGAAATATAATTATTAAAAATTATATCATTCATGTATATCAATCAATTTTTATTTTTTCGGGAATTTCCCAAGATTGTACTGCAGATAGTTATCTGTGATTTGATGTCGAGAACATAACAACCTATGAAATGATTCAATAATTTTGAAGGTATCAATTGCCTTCCTTCTATCACAGGAGAAATTATTTGACTCGAAAAAAATAGTTTTTCCTCCCGAGAAAATAAAATACTCACGCCATTGGAACGAACAAAACATCGAGTGCAAAATAACTATGATGTTATCCTTCATAGAAAAATAACCCCAATGAGCATTATTCTAATTTATCCAACAAGTCACCGATAATGAGTGAGCAAATATCCTTATGTGGAGGTACCAATTCATTTTTTCAAGTTGAACATGACGTTTAGAAGCGTAACCGATATTCTCACGATAAAAAAAGTTCTGTACACCTTTTATACTAATGTTTATATTCGCGGTTGGTTTACTTTAGAATGTGGGTATTCTGGAACGAAATTAGAAACAAGATTGAGTTGTTAGAACGTGAAATTTTTCGAATTGCTGAATTTCTATGTTAGTTCAAGGAAGTTTGTTTGTTCGATGACTTTGATACATGGGTATGGCTTATTGGATCGTTATTGCATGAAACCACATGCTAGAATAAGTGGTAAGCAATATTTTATTTGCGCAAAGGAAACGAGCAGATGAAAGTGCGATCAGTTTTGATATTAATAACGCGCGTTCTGAAAAAATTAAACATCTATACAATGGTTATTTCAGTTTATGGTTTATGTAGTAGCACTGTATAAGATAATAGAATCGAACAAACTTTTTTGGTCAACAGTTGGAATCTCGTTCTTTTTTATGGAAACGCATTTTTTTGTCACTTATAATCACACGAGAGTTTTTTTTTGTCGAAGTAAACTTGACATTTCAATGATTATTTCGCTGTAATATTTTCTGGTAGTTTTTTCAGTTCAGTTGTCTAAAGTTGAGAAAAATTGAATTATAAATGTTAAGTTTACTTCGATAAAAAAAAGGTTGAGTGTAATTCTGTACGACAATTTAATGAATACATATTCAATTTACATATTAGATAATTTAGAAGTCACAAACAATTTATTTTCAGAACCTTCTTGTTTTTTGCTTATAGTTTGCTGCATTCTTGTACTTTCAGTAGTAGTTTTAGTGGTAGTACGGTAATTTATGATTTTAGTATGGTGTTTTTGGTTCAAATGAAGGTAAAGTTTCAATGACGAAGGATTTATATGTCCTGTAATTTTCACTAATTTTTGTTCACCAATGGTTCGTAACTTTTACTCGTTTGATATCAAATCCTATATTTTCCGACGAAGATTTGGTCCATTTGGCTAGTTCATTTATTTCAGTTGGATAATTCTTATACCATCCTTTCGAATTAGTTTTTTGCCAGAAAGGATTTGGCGGGAAAAAATATTTTTTCACGTGTGACAGGGTTTCCGCCTTTTTTCATAATTTGTTTGAACTGGACATATATTTTCTTCTTTGATGTTTGCAACCACCCATCTACTGTCGGCCAATCTTGATTTCCCCCATGCGTTGTTTTAGAAAATACTGGATTATATTCAATCCTTCCCGTCTCTTTTCCACTGTTGTCTGTCACTATTTTAAAATGGAATATCTTACAGTTTGCTACTTCTCCACTCCAGGCTTATTCTTAGGCAGCACTGTGGAAAGATTTTCTTTGGAGCCATGTAAACTCTTCTTCCAAGATAATGCCATTTCAAAAAATTCTTGTTTTGACAGAGCTTTAGTAGGTCTAGCAGAGCATCGATGACGGTGCGGTCCTTAGTTACCCCGACAACTTTTTCGCAAGAATTGTCAGAAAACCATTCAATGCGTAAAAATGTCTCGATTTGGAGAATCTTCAAGACCAGAAATTGAAACAGATCTACAACAATGTGCCCCGGAATACCGTGACTCCAACTACCTCAATTTGTCGACAATTTACGCCGTATGGAAAGAAAAGGCGAAATCTTGATATAAACGTCCAATGAAGAGTAAGCTTCTATTTTATGTAACTGGGCATTTAACACAAAGAAGAATAATGGTGAAGATCACAAAGAGAGTGCAGTTAAGACGATTTGGAATACTACAGCAAAAATATTACAAGAAAAGTACTTTAATGATTATAAACGGGTTTTTAATCCGTTTAGCAACATGCAATCCGGAAAAAACAAAATGCGCCCGTGACACAAAACGCAAAATTTTACAAACAATTTAAAAAAAAAGAGGAAGTGGGTAAAGTAAAGGAATACGGATAATAGACCTACACAATTCTCGGCAGAGCGCGCCAATTTTTTTTCAGGTTTTCTATACCCTCTACTGATGAATCTTGATATGAAAACTAAAATAATTGGCAGACTCTGTCAAACTCGGCGCTATCTGACCAGGCCTATTCAATATGATCGGATGCAATGCGACGAAAAGTTTAATGTTTGTAACTGGAACGTTATTTCGACAGTTTTGAAATTTTGTTTCATATTTTTCTGAGTTTCTTGGAATTACAGTATGACAAATGGCAGATTCAAACATGGGGATCAAATTGTTGGCAAATGTATGTATTGTATGAATGTATTTAGAAAGCATGACTATCATTGAGCTGACACATTACTCGGCTGAAGATAGAGAACAACCAGTCTGCCAATACACTAGATCTTTTCCTCACCACCAATCCTGACCCGTATAGAATAGAAGTTTGTGCCCCACTTGGAAACTCTGATCACACCCTCATCTCCACAACATGCTCTTTCCATTTACCATCGAGCTGCACAATACCACCCCGTCTCATGTGGCATTACAATTCGGCCGACTGGGAAGGTCTTCGTATGTTTTTCTCAGCGTTTCCATGGAAGAGAGTTTGTTTCTCTTCAGTAGATCCAACACGATGTGCTGAGACAATTTCTGAAATCATCATGTTGGGGATGCAAACCTACATACCGAATACCGAAAGAAGGACATCATTCCTGGGAAAATCACGTGAGGTCCATTGCCAAAAGTGCATCCCAAAAACTTGGTTTTTTGTTTCGTGCCAAGAGCTATTTCACCCCCACTCAGCTGCTTATGATCTATAAGGCACAGATCCGACCTGTCCTGGAATACTGTTCCCATATTTGGAGCGCGGCACCTAAACATATCCTGAGGCTATTGGATTCTGTCCAAAAAAGGGCAATTCGTCTCGTCGGTGATGCCTCGCTTACAAACTCGCTCACTTGTCTGGAACACCGTAGAAAAGTTGGCGATTTGTCTCTATTTTATAGATATTTTCATGGGCGATGCTCTTCTGAAATATTAACAATCGTTCCTGCTTTGGCAGTCTCTTCGAGACTAACCCGTCAAGTTCAGTCATCACACCCCTTCGTGGTCACTTTGGAGACCTGCAGAACATCACTTTCCAAAGACTCGTTCATCCAACGAACAGCGAGGCTCTGGAACTCATTGCCTAGGGAGGTGTTCCGTGAGGCATACAACCTCCAGAAATTTAAGAAGAACACCAACTCCTTCCTTCTTTCCCTTGGTTCCCACGATGTTCTCTGAACATTACAGGATATCCCTTTTCGTAGGAACCAGAACATAAAAAAAAACTACATATTAAAAATAATGATTTTTATGCAAGATATTTGAAAAGAGCGTGACATATCAAAGTTTTATTTTTTAATGAAACACCCTGTATTTTCTTGCATTTTTGAATTTTTTGAGAAAAAATAAGCTGACTATGCTAGTATCTATATACCTAAATCTCTCCGTTTGTGAGATATTCAAGTTTTTCACAAAATGTAACGTTGTCAAAGAACTTCAATATCAATGGAATCAGCCACGGCAGGTGTACGAATTAGCCACGGCAGGTGTACTAAAATTAGACTGTTTTAAAAGTTAGGTTCCGTTTTGTCGCTGGAAAAGTTAGGGCAAACTTTTACCGCTGTCATAGTGACAAAAAACCGCGGCTCATGGGATTTTTAGTGTATGCATTGAAAAAGTGTTGAATATTTGTTTTAAATGTTCTCTATAAATTTCTCCGAACAAAGTTAAAATTGCAGTTAAAAATTCCTGAAAAAAAGACCGGTAATATAAAATTCACAATGGCTTCTAAATGTCGAAATAGATTTTTACACCTAACTGCTTTTCCCAAAAGCTATTCGGTTCAATGGGCGGTCATTGTTGTGCAGAAACTTTGCGGGAAAGAACTGGGGATGTAACCCAAAGACCCTGTATTGGATGCACACGTCAATAAGGAGACCGACCATCACTTACGGGGTAGTTTGGGGCAGCAGAACTAAGCTGTACAAGGACAAATCTATCGAAAATCCAAAGACTAGCCTGTACTATGAGAATGTGCCCAACAGCCGATATGGAAGTAATCCTAAGCCTCCATATACTAGTGGAGAGTATAACGATAAGGACAACACACAGAATGACCAGAGAGGGAACCACCAAACGCAAGTTTCGACTCCTCCCTGGAAACCTCCAAACCTGGGATATGCCCCAGGATAAGATGACAAAAAAGTTTAGCTTTGTGAAAGAATTCAACACAAATGGTACACAGATGGGTCCAGAATAACAGAAGGAGCTGGAATAGGAGTATATGTATCTGGAACCAAATTCTCCGAAAGTCTAGGGAAATCACCGAGCATTTTCCAAGCGGAAAACTACGCTATCGGAAAATGAGTTCAGTTCAATATAGAAAGAAATTTTCGCAGAAGAAAGATTATCATCATTTCGGACAGCCAAGCAGCCAATAATGCTCTGAGCTCCCATGTAATCAACTCCAAGATGGTTTGGGAGTGCCTAGAGAAACTAAAGGAACTAAAGGAACACCGTTACCCTCCTATGGGTTTCGGGACACACTGGAGTGGAGGGTGATGAAATGCAGACGTATTTTAAAAAAAGGGGCTGAAACACCATTTCTGGGACCTGAACCCTTCTGCGGAATAGGTACCAGCACAATACTTGATGAACTGGAAAAAGAAGTACCTTACAAAAGATCCCAATACTGTATAGAATCACAAGTAATGATGCAGGCCAAGATACTACTGGGAAACTACAACCAGAAGAGATCCAACGACTGCGTCAATAAGAGTGAAAACAGGCTCAGAATACTAACGGGAATTCTAACAGGGCACTGCCGGTTGAGTGGGCACCTTGAGAAACTCGGAATAGAGCAAGAATAAGGTAGATTTTGCGAGGGACAGGACGAAACCTCTATCCACATTCTCTCAGAATACACTACCCTGCAAAATTCGAGGGCCCCATACCTCGGAGAACATCAAATAGAAGAAGATCTACCTAACCTGGAACCATCCGATATCCTGAACTTTTTAAATGCCATAGGACTGGAGGAACTGCTCCTTAACGGCTGGGCAGCAGAAGGGTACACAATAAACCATATAGGTGGGCAGTGTATTGACAACCCAGACCAAACAGAATAGAATAGAAGTGGTGGCGGTCATCAAAAATTGAACAAATTGATAGTTTTGAAAACATCCGCTCTTAGGATTTTATTTCGAATATCAATCGAACTAGTTGCGGTTACTTCCATCTCATGAATATAAATAATGTTCTGTAAATCTCGTATCATATTATAGGTTTTTGTTTTCATCTGCATTCTATTATCGATAATTTATCGCATGAATGCAAATAAATGTCGGTCAATACTACGAGAAAGCAGCTATTTCTTTTGTCATATAAACAAAAATCTAGATTTATTTTGTGAAATTAGTACTATTTTTTTCAACGATATACTGTGTGTTTTTGACAGTTTCTCTTATTTCTACGCATCGTTATATTCCACAATGAGAATCAACTTCCACGTGGATATTTACTTTGAATGATATTAAATCATTTGATTTGTAATCTATCATAACAACAAGTAATCATCATATGATGAATGTGAACATACAGCATAATAGATTGCCAATAGAAAATTAAAGATCTGCAGTCACTAAGTGAATGTTGAAGTATTTCAAGGTCTTCCTCTGTCTATTATTTTACACATCTGCTATTACATCACCAACGCAATAAACAAGAAATTCCTGGAGATATAGTGAATTTAAAATTAGTACTTATTATTTATCAAATGAATGAGTACTCGGATGCCGATCGAGAGCTATGTACAACTGGAAATTCTCACTCAATTTTCAAAATTTTGAAATAGAAGGGGTTGACAAAAATATTTTTAATTTCTCACCAATTAGTATTATTTGATCAACAATTTTTCTTTCTCTCATTGCAAAACTAGCTTAAGCCTGCGGCTTCACCCACGTGGATTTCGAGGTAATTTTTTATACGCTTTTTTCCAAAGCAAGCAATTCACGAAAAACAAAATTGATAAATATGGCGCCAACTAGAAAATAATCCATATTATCGCAGATGGAATTCTAAGAAAATGCCTTCTCCAATTTTTTTATTCTTCTCTAGATGATTTAGGTGATAAACCGGTTGAAAGATACATTATTCTGGCTTTTTATTTATTCATGCATTCGACTTATTGGGCAAAATGTACATTTCTCGACTTCCAAATTACCTAATTTTTCTTTCAATACTCGATAATAAGACTTGAAACGTTGAACCTAGCTCAAAACTGGATAACAATGCAATATAATAATCCTTTATTCATGTTACATATACAAAGAGATTTTTTAGATCCAGAGCTTGCGCTATATGGATCTTCTTGAGGTTTTTAACAAAAATAAAAGAACAAGAATAAGTATATGTATAATATGGGTACAGAAGTATTATAGGAGTAATATTTACAAGTTACATTCAATAGGTTTGTCTGAGTTTATCTCAGTATTCGAATTATAGCTAGTGTTTTTCATCACAAAGTTCAGTGTTTGGTTTATGCCTCGAAGAAGTTGCTGAAGATGAGCTTTTTCAGTTGGCGTTCAAAAGATTCAATTCGAAGAGTTTTCTCAGATTGTCAGGGATCGAATCATGAAGATGTATTCCTTCAGTCATCAGAATCATTTGTCCCATTCTGGTCGGGTCTAGCCCCACCATGTGACTAGGCCGACGGGGGGAGGGAGTATCTGCGACGATCCCAGACACCTCTGGGCAAAGTCCAGGTCCCTCTCTCGGTAACATGGTAGAGTGCTTAGTAGCTTCGGCGAACCCTCACTCGAACGGTAACTCGTCAAACGTTACACGAGTAATATCAGGTCGAAAGTCTGATATGGCGGTGACCCATCAAACGCTGACAGGAAGAGTTTTGATAACATGGGTACCCAGGGGGCGGAGGATAGCCCCACCAGTTTCACCGCCGGTGCCTCTCCACATGGTGTTGGACTCTGGGGGGCGTGGTGCTAGATAGTGGACCAATGGAAAACAATACCGTAATTCGGTAGAGACGGGGAAGACTTTCACCTATGGGTTGGGGTGATTGTATTCCCTGCTGACTCGGCGGGGAGCGGCGCATTAACCCGCTCGGGTACTGACATCCCATAGCCAGTAGCTTGTCTTATCAAGCGGCCCCACCGCGGCTGAGCTATAACGGTAGCTAGGATTACCTAGCGCGTTGATCCGGATCTTTCAATTGTATCTGATTCCCTTCATTGCTGCTCGATATTTGTTTTTATATCTCACGTTGTAGTTGCGGATTTGGTGGGTTGATATTAGGTTTAGATGTTATTGAGCGTTCTGTTGTGTATGAAGGTACAAGTTTGGAAAATATAAACTTGCTTTCCTGTATATCTGTCTGTTTGGTACACATTTTGCAATCGATTTTAAACTAACTTACCGATGAGCTAGAGACTGGAAACTTCAAATATAGCTCATAACTGGATGACAGTGCAATATTAACTCGGTTTCTTGTTTGTCTTCCTGTATGTCTATCTATTCGGTACTTTGGGTTTCAAATTTTGGACAATATTTCTTCAGTACGTACCCAATCCTGAAATGTAACCCTAGTGCAAAATTTCATTCTTCTATTATCGATACTTTTTGAGATATAACCGGCTGCGGTGTAAAATTCAAACAAATAATAATTATTGACAAGCAGAAAAATGAAATAAAACGACAAATTTCGCCATTTTTTATTAAATTAACAGTTTTATTGATGAACATTAATCAAATATTCAGGGTGTGGTTTCAACCCCTTGGATTAGAATGTTGACCCCTTAGTGGGTCTCTGCATCATAAAATGAAACTACTGACCAACCTTCATACAGTGCGCGTCAAAATTATGAATCAAATTCGATATTTCGCAAGCCAAAAATCCTAAAATAGGTCGATTTTTATTTTAAAATGCCGATTTTTTTATGTATATTCTAAAGAGGTTATGTCACTGGTTTTGACATGGTGACGTAATCGGTAATTTTTTTGAATTGGAATAGATATCTTGTGATACCTCATCTGAAAGGCCTTTCAATAATGACAATGACAATGATAATAATTAATTAGATATTTTTTTACAGGGTGAACAAAAATTAATATTTTATTTCAATATGAGAATAACTTTATATCCAACAAAATAGAACAGTTAAATAAGATGTTCGAAATGCCATCCACCAGTCTCTTGACAATAAGCAAATCTACGGACACATTCCTCTTGCACATTGCGATTTACTTCCGGAGTAATTCTGTTAATTTCGATCCTAATTCGATTTTTCAACTCTTGTAGATTTTGCGGCCTATCTACATAGACCTTCGATTTCAAATAACCCCACAAGAAAAAATCCATGAACAGAATTCCTAGTATTTCTCAGACTAATTTTTCATGTTCTGTATTGAGTTATGCGCACTAAACATTGTATGGTACCATTTTTACATTGTATGGTACCACTTACCTTCCACTAATTTCATTTTCATGATCCACACATCTAATAATTATGAAGTTGATGGCCATAACATTCGGAAATATAAAGTATATTTTATAATGATGTTTGTAATCACTCCAAATGAAAACACTACTTCAAAATAGAATCAGTAAATGGAATAAAGATACTGAGTTCTTCATTTCTAATTGAAAAACGTATATGTTTTGTATGATAGGGTAAAATATATATAACATTAATGGAGCTGATATATAAATCTCAAATTCCTGTTATTCACGTTCCCGATTAACCTGCATCATTAATTCAAACTGGACGAGTTTCACGGATTTTCTGCCACCCTTTAAACCATAGTACTCCACAATGGGTAATGACTTCACAATTATAACCAGATGTCAATAAATAACAACCTGTTTCACGTTTACTCATCATCACAACATACAATAATCGTTATTGAAAACACGCGTACTATTGTTGGTGGAGCCTAAAGCAGCGTCAGTGGAGAAGCAACATGTGTCTAACGCGTGGTTCTTTTTTTGCAGGTGTTATGGCATCTGGACATCTTCCGAAGGAGTTTCCGGGATCTTTCCGGCCATGCTTGTATGGCGGACTCGTGTATCTTCTGTGCTCTCAAGGTAAGTGTCCATGCCTTATGTTGCAGGATTGTGGTGGAAGTAATGAAGAAACTGAAATTCAATCAAGTGTACATGGCGCGTGTAACGTTTTTTTTATGGAATCAAATATATCTGATGAAAATACGAATTCAAAGCAAAATAGAGTATTATCGTACAAAATGAAAATATTTTATTGCGATATCTACTAAGACCCAACCATTTTTTGTGCAATAATTTGATCAAATATAACTCGAGCGTCGTTCATTAAATCGAAAATATCACGCTTCTATTTTGTAATCAATCAAATGCAGATGTTTTAAAACGTTACCATGGCAATGACAAAATTTCCGGAAATTTTTCACACGTTAGGCTACACTAGATAAAATTACACTGGAACTTTTTCACAGTTGAGAATCATGACATCGATCACATAAGCTGTGTTTTATTGGGTCTATTCTTGTTTCGGAAAGATTGTTCTTGTGGTTTTCTTGAGAGATCTGGCTATTTCAAACACTGTCGAAATCGATATCTCGACTAAACAATTAAACCATTAAACCTCAAACGAATAATTTGTAAAACAAAAAGGACTAATGAGCATGGCCATCTTTGAAAATTTGATCGCAGTGATTATCATTCAAATGTTCAGGTTTGTTCCTCAATATTATTTATAATTAATGATCTGAAATTTTATTCCCGAGTATCGCAGGTTCTTAAATAGAAAGCTCTTCGGGTTTCATTCAGTTAAATTTTCAAACTGTTTTGTGAAATTCTCATAAACGAGTTCTTGTTATATTACTTCCGAAAACACACACCTGTAACAGTCGATATTTTGGATAATAAATCACTCTCACTTATAGCAGGTGAAAGAGAAGTGTGATCTGCACCTGCAAGACATTTTTTCATAATGATGACTCGGAATTCAATTAATCGCAGTAATGTAACAAAAGATTTAATTGAATCTGCAATGTATGTTCGACAATTCATTCAGAAATTTATATTTCGAAAAAATCAATTATCGGAAAACTGTAAAATAATCACTAACACTCAATATTCTACACACTCAACCAATTCATTGCAATTTTTTATATTTAATCGTGTAGACCTAGGTTGAAGGTTCTGAACTCCTTCAAAAACCGATAAGAATTGAATACCTGGAAACGTAGAGTGATTCGTTTTAGATCTGAATAGACACACATTTCATTATTATTAATAATACCAAATATGTGCTTGTAATTATACCTGAAAATGGTCAGTAGGTTGTCACTTTGTACTAAAACTATATGTTCATGTCCATTTCAAGGCTCAAGTCCTTTCGTCATAATACTCAATAAATACAAAATTTTGAAGTGGACCTAAACTACGGTGAATCTCCACAGAGTGTACCCTACCACATACACACACACTATCCGAAAAAAGTTGTTTTTTCTACTCCAGGAACGGATATGAACTATTTTCTTACGTTTTACCGCCTTATCGACCCTCTCAGGTTCAAACCAAAAAGCTACATATGTACCTGAATTTTATCTTTTTAAAATGATCCTATATTGAAATCACTCATTCCTAGTGAAGTGTTTGTATTCCAACCATTTATTCACGTTTCCTTCATTTAATTTTGATTTATATGATGACATGGTATGAGAGACAATTTCCACCTACAATATGCTCTTCTATTCCTTAGAAATTGTTCAATATATTGTGAAAACTCGAAGGAATTAGGGGTAAATTTCGTGAGGTAAACACCGGATTGCTTAGTTATAGGAGTATTGCTTGAGTTGTACAAAAGTAATTGACGTTTGTCAAGTATTTGACAAATCATTTCTAGGAGTAGATACTTGGTATTGTGAAAACTTTTGAGCTACACTGTACTTTCCTCGAAAACAATTTTTCGGAATAATTTGTATTTGGTACATGAGACCAAAATATCATGTAATATTCATTACAAAATCAATGCTTATGTGGTGTAGTGTTCCTATTCATTACATCATTCCCACACTCCATGTCAATGCTCCTTGAAAACAATGTTGAACTTTTATCATTGTTCGTAGAGTTTCTTAAATATCAGGTATTCTATGTGTACATTTATGTTAAATAATGATATATGGTACAACGCTCTGTTCTGAGTGATATCATCAATGTTTGAATTAAATTGAATCCATGCAATTTAAAATAATGAGGATCTGGCACCTAATATTACCAATCAACATACAGAAAAATTCACAACGAAATTAATGAACGCACCCTAATGTGGCTTCTATAACATAGACTAGATGGGGAACAAAGTACTCCGGTCTTAGAACTTGTTCATTTAGATGTTACTTACACATCTAAATGAGAATAAACAATAACAAATACACCCAACGAGTTGTTTACGATAGCTCACCGGTGAATTATTATCATTTGATCATGACTTCTGAATTGCCTTTTGCACACTTCAGATTGCATAAACAATGTGTAAATATAAACCCATTTAATCTGCACAAATCATCAAACATTTTATCGGCTATTCATTAACAAAATCACCATGCGCGAATCATCAGAAAATAAACTAAAAATTTTCTTGTTGTTGGCTAGAAAATCATGTACAGATTTACCGTTTAGGCGATAACGTCTCTACTACATCAATACTGGAAGTTTTACATGCTCTCAACTAGCTAAAATAAGTAAAACGTTGCAATAAATTTCTTACGATTACAACTACCCTAAATAATAGTTATTTAACGACGTTAATATAGTGGACCAAAAACCAAAATCGAAATGTTGAGATACGGATATCTTTTTAAAATGCGATTCGACAATACGAATGGAATAGAATAATAGCGTAAGAATTGATGTCGCCATCAGGTACACTTGTGTGTTTACTCATCAAGTCTCTATTACTCGATCGGAGTATCTGGAGCTGCAGTAGCACCACTTCCAATAGGTAACTACAGGAAAAAACGCTCTTCGCGGCAAGTATCATTACAAAGTTTGAGTTGTAAAACAGTATCAGCGGATACTTCGCCTCTTCATCTATAATATAGACCAGGATCGATAATTTTTGAAACTAAAAAAATAATAGTAGGACGAAACCCATTGGAAAAGGAAGAGAATATAACAAAAATGAAAGGAAACATAATTTACGGGCGATCTGAGATCGGGAAGTGGAAGGGGGTGAGTTTTTAAGAGTAAAAAACAGTTTATCTCGATTTCCGGCGAAACTACAAGTCCTATGGAAAAAAGTTGAATGGCAAAGTTGTAGGTAATAAAAAGATCTACAACTTTGGTATTCACACTTTTTTTACATAATCTCAAAATGAATGTGAAAAATTCAAATAACCAAGTTTTTGGTTTTTTATTTTTACCTTTTACAAAAAAAAAAATTCACGAAATTTACTGAAAACTTACCTTTTTATGTCCCAAACATACTATAATTTTTTTTATTTAAAATATTTATTTTTCCACCTTATTTTGACTTTATATCGAAAAAGCACCCTAATTTTCAATCGAAAATTCTCCCGTCGAAATATCAGCTTTTTAAAAAAAGTCGGTGGGCTTTTTGTTCGTTGAAATCTCTACTGATGGTGTAAAAAAAATATACATTACTATGGTAAATGTTCTCAGAAAATGCAAAGAAATAACAGGTGGTAAGGCCCAGACCCTCCTAGCCCCTTCCCCACTTCTCTATGAAATACCTTTTGATGGGCTAAAATTTTCTGTAGGTCACTCAGGTATATAAGTTATCTTGAAATAGCAATAAATAGGCATCTGCGCATATAATTTAAAGAAGATTCTACAACTTTCTCAAAATATTGTAGACGTCTTATTAAATTCGGATTCGAGTTTTTTTCGTTTCTTTGCATTTTCTGCCATAGTAATGTACTTGTTTTTATACCATCAGAAAGTAGAGATTTCAACGAACAAAAAGCCCACCGACCTTTTTGAAAAAGCTGATATTTTGACGGGAGAATTTTTGATTGAAAATTAGGGTGCTTTTTCGATATTAAGTCAAAATAAGGTGAAAAAATAAATATTTTAAATAAAAAAATTACAGTGTGTTTAGAACATAAAAAAGGAGGTTTTCACCAAATTTGGTGGAAAAATTTTTTTTTTGTAAAAGAAAAATAAAAAACCAAAAACTTCGTTATATGAATTTTTCACATAAATTTTGAGGTTATGTGAAAAAAGTGTGGATACAAAAGTTGTAGATCTTTTTATTACCTACAACTTTTCCATTTAATTTTTTTCCATAGGACTTGTAGTTTTGCCGGAAATCGAGATAAACCGTTTTTTACCCTCAAAAACTCACCCCCTTCCACTTCCCGACCTCAGATCGCCCGTAAATTATTTTTCCTTAAATTGTTGTTATATTCTCTTCCTTTTCCAATGGGTTTCATCCTACTATTTTTTTTTCACTTTTTACCTTTTTCAAAGGCTTCAGCCCTGGTCTAATAATTCAGTCTTCATCTATAAATTATTTATGTATTTCCACCTTTGTAGATGAAAAAGACGATTTATTAATGATATTAACCCGACTGCACGTCGCAAACGAAGGTAATATGTTTATTATGTATGTATGTTTGTTCCTTTGTGGCGCCCTAGAGACCAAACGCGTGGGCCGATTTTGATGATTCTTACGTCAATTGAATTGTCTTAATCTTGCGAGTGTCACTAAAGACATGACAGTAATCAAAATTCAATATGGCGACAACCAGTCGCCATATTGTGAATAAAGACATGACAGTAATAATCAAAATTCAATATTGCGAGAACCAGACAAATACAACAAATAGGCGCCATATTGGGAAAAATCCTAAATGAAAAGTGTAAAATTAAAAATAAGAAAACCTGACTGCGTAAAACTTGAACTAAAAAAAGGAAACAAAATGACAAAATATTGTCAGAAAATTATGTTTTACAGAGGTTAACTATTAAACTCAATACTGTAAACAATCTCACGCAGTCGGAGGCAATAAAATATCTTCATTTTAAATTAAAGAAGAGCAGTCGGGTTTTAAAAAAATTATAACTACGACAGATCTGGCCATTGAAACTATCGGGACAATTTCTGCAACGAATATTTGTATAGCTACAACTAATAGTCCAGGATCCATGGTCCACTTTTGCACTTGATTACTAACAAGCTAATTTTCCGTGAGTAGCTTCATTTTGATGAGACGCCCAACAATTTCCTGTACGAAACTCTCGATTGTGGTAGCTAACAGAGGTAGCAAGGATAAAATATGTCGATTTGATGATTCTCAAGAATGTATTACTAACTGGAATTTTTTTTGTTAAATCTCAAGATAATTATCTAAATTATTCGAAAAAATATTTGTCCTACAAAATGTATGGTTTGATCAAAGAGTCCCCTCCTTCCAACATGTATCGATAACGGGGTCATCATAAATGATTACTAACCAGCTGATTTTTTTTTTACTTAGTTTATATTTATATCATTTAACAGTCATATTGTCCTACAAATTGCGTGGTACGTTATCCCGGTTCCTACGCTCAGAAATTGTTAATACCACAAGACCATTTTCTAATTACTAACTGTAGGACAAAAATATTACATAATAGGTTAGTGTGTTCTCTGCCCAAATGAAACAATGTCCTACAAGAAAACAGGTATGTATCACTAGTCCGACAAGAATTGTCATTTTTTCGTTTTCCTATTTGTAACATAAGATACAATGAAAAAATATTTTTTTAAATTTAAATAACTTTATTTTTTAGTAAACTAGGTACAAAAATGATAAATCTGATAAATCTTCATAATCTTAGTATTAGTAGGGTACCTTGTATGTCAGAAGATAATTCTTCAAAATATGGACTTTGGGGACCATCAAACCAATAATATTCATATTTGCCATCAATTATCGTCCATCCAAAATTTTCTGGCAATTTTTCCGTGGGGCACCGCATGTGTGCATTACACCATACATCGCAGATAAATGCAGTTCTTTTAATTTGTTGCAACAATTCTTGTTTTGTTGGTGGCAAACTGGAAGGATCATATCCTATGATTTTTTGTTTTAAAATTTTTTCATTTCCATTTTTTGATTTATACCCTTTTTCAAATAACTCATACCGTCCTTTGTTGATATCATTTTTTGTTTTTAATGAATACACTCTGCATACATATTCTTCAATAATTTGAACTACCTCATTTGATGTTGTTAATGCTGTATTTTCAATTCGTAGGAGTTGAATAAAAGCCTCTTGAAAATTTTAATTTTTCTTTAAAATACTGAAAGGTATCTTTTTTCCTTTACGAAAGAAAGCAGGATTGTAATAATTGCCTGTAAAAATATGGCATATGGCGATTGAACAAGATAATTGATCTCCAAGCTTGGCATAAATTTCATTTATGTTTAAGTAATTTTTTTTTACTCGTGCTTAAATTAATTATTATTTGAATTTGATCTTTTAAATGCTTAAATTTTGCCAACATTATTATTGGTATATCAGAATCTGTACAATGTACACGATAGTTAGTATTGAATTGACAAATGTGGTATACAATTTTGGTATCAGCTTCTTCATGATAACAAGAGGGGACTCTTTGATCAAACCATACATTTTGTAGGACAAATATTTTTTCGAATGATTTAGATAATCATCTTGAGATTTAACAAAAAAAAACCCAGTTAGTAATAAATTTTTGAGAATCATCAAATCGACATATTTTATCCTTGCTACCTCTGTTAGGTACCACAATCGAGAATTTTCGCACAGGAAATTGTTGGGCGTCTCATCGAAACGAAGCTATCCACGAAGATTCAGCTTGATAGTAATTATTTTTACATAAAGGATCTGTACTACTACTTTCGAGCGTAGGACAGGGATAACGTACCACGCAATTTGTAGGACAATATGACTGTTAGATGATATAAATATTAACAAAGTCAAAAAAAAACAAAAACAGCTGGTTAGTAATCATTTATGATGACTCCGTTATCGATACATGTTGGAAGGAGGGGACTCTTTGATCAAACCATACAGTTTGTAGGACAAATATTTTTTGGAATAATTTAGATAATTATCTTGAGATTAAACAAAAAAAAACCTAGTTAGTAATAAATTTTTGAGAATCATCAAATCGACCTATTTTATTCTTGCTACCACAATCGAAAGTTTCGTACAGGAAATTGTTGGGCGTCTCATCAAAATGAAGCTACTCACGGAAAATTAGCTTGATAGTAATCAAGTGCAAAAGTGTACCATGGATCCTAGACTATAACAGAAATAGGAAGTTAAACTATTTTTTGTCGATTCGTTGGGTGTTCATAAAATCAGATGTGGAATCACCAACAACTCAAAGATAAACTTTATAGTCGCTATCTTCCATCGTTCAAGATAACGTCATGGGGGGTTGAAAAGGTAAACATTTTTAATCGTAGATTTTTCAAAATTCAGAGAAAACTTTCTACTCAAAATATTCAATCGAGAATATCATTTCGTTGAGTTGGGTAGTTGTCGTATCGTTTTACATGTTTGTGTCCGTGGTGTTGATGTTGTATTTTATTCATTGTTTCAATGGGAACTTGTGAAAATGTGTTTTTGTTTTTATGTTATTATCGACAGCATCTTGGACTTATGTAGGTTTTTCAACAATCTCGTCATTGAACTCATATAAAAGAAAAACTTGTTTTTAAAGGTATGGTTATAGATATGATAGACTTTATATTATTAGTTGCAATAGTTATTTCCAGTTTTGAAAAAGGAATAAACTTCAAAACGTTAGCGAAAATTGTTACCTCCTAGTCCCCCCTCCCTTTGTAGTCATAGTAATTCGTGGGACAATAAATTATTCATTTACGAATATTTATGGTGTTTAGATCCGTCTGTATTCTTTGGGAGTGGTGCATTGGAGTCTTGAGCTGCGACAACTCATATCTTCATAGTTCCACGTTTGTAACACTCATAACATCGGGGTGGTCGTATACTTCTCAGTTTGGCCTACTACACAACAGAATGGTTCTGGAGATCGGATGCTCTTCCCTTCATGGTCTGTGACCATGGAAAAGCAGTTATAGTAGCATTTCATCAAAGCACCAGCCCGCGCAGTCTATACACTTAGTCTCGTTTTGGACACCGGGCGGAAAAACCATATTACGCTTATTGAAAGGCTCACACCACAACTACAAAAAACACAATGCAGTTCCATCTATATAAGCCCAGCCATGGTATCTTATACCATGTGACACAGTGGTACACCTCACTTTTCTCCTTTGTTTCTCTAGCTATATTTCTGAAATTTGGAACATTGAATATGCTCACTAAACGGCACTTTTTGACATATTTGGAAAAAAAATCTGTTTTTTCCGGAAATGACTTTCGATTTTCAAATGGGACACCCTGTATATTATTACATTTTTAAATCTTCGTAACTATCTGAATCAAATGATACCTTATAGTTGATATTTCATTTGTGAGAACGCCCATTTTATTTTCCGATCTAGAGAGCCATGAACTTCCTAAAATTATTCCAAATAATCAAAATATTGCTAAACTATCGCATTTTCGATCAAAATAGTATTGTGGTTCGAAATACGTGCCAAAAAAGTGAAACAAAACTTTTTTTTTACTCGAAACTCCATTTTTCAACTGGTATCATAATGGTACTCTGACGTCATTCGAAAGTACCATCGATGGAGTATCCATCCATATTAACTCTCTTTGTGTACAACCAATACGAACACAATAATTTATCAAGGTAGCTATGGAACACAAATCACATTTTGATGTTTTGATAATCTGTAATTGTCAGTTAGTCACTGAATACATTATTGAATTGATCGCATTGATAATATAAATGCCACCAGTTTATAACAGAAACGAAAAAGTAGATATGCTCTTAATTTATGGGGAATGTCGGCAAAATGCAGTTGTTGCTCTACAGCTGTACTCGGAAAGATACCCCGAACAACAATGTCCGGCTCGAAATGACTTCAAGCGTCCTGAAGAGCAGTTCAGAAGAGAGCCTGTTAATAATGTTGGTAATGAACATAATACTGTTTCTGAAGATATGGAGATAAATGTTCTCATGAGAGTGGACATTGATAAACCAGGGAGATCGCTTCCAAGTTGGATACCAGTCGTGAAAGTGTCAGAAGAATTTTGAAAAAATATAAGTATCGATCTTATAAATATCAAATACATCAACATTTCTACGAAGACGATAGTATAAGAGGAATGGAATATTACAGGGGGGTAACGCAATAATGGACAGCCAAATAATGAGTTTCTGAAAACAGTTGAATTCTCCGATGAGTCAAGATTCACCAATCTTGGCTTATTCAACAAACAAAATACTCGATATTGGACGCAAGATAATCAGCATTTATTTAGGCAGGGGAATTTCCAAGAACGTTTTGGGTTTAATGTAGGAGTATTTAGAGATCGAATAATTAGTCCCATAATATTTGATGGACCTTTGAATGGTGGTAGATACCTAAGTTTCCTCAGAAATGAAATTGAAGATTATTTAGAAGATTTGCTGCTGAATCTGGAAAAACGACTGTTTTTCGAGCAGGATGGTGCACCACCGCACAATATTAGGATAGTAACAGATCGGATCGCAACACATGGTCCTGTTAGGTGGCCTGCAAAATCACCTGACTTAACCCCTTAAGATTTGACAAGCAAAGTATAACGCCTCAAAATTTAAACAATGCTATTCGAAATACCGCGAAACGACCTCTAAAAGGTTTGGATGATGGTGGTGGACATTTGGAACAGCTATTATAAGATTTCTTTCATTTTTATTTTGTTTCGTTATTAATTAAATGGTGACAGAATACCTAATTGTTATTCCTTTGATTTACATTGTCATTG
Organism: Gonioctena quinquepunctata; assembly: GCA_018342105.1. Classification (NCBI taxonomy): domain Eukaryota; kingdom Metazoa; phylum Arthropoda; class Insecta; order Coleoptera; family Chrysomelidae; genus Gonioctena; species Gonioctena quinquepunctata. Next base: position 382,969 of record JAFIRS010000571.1, on the reverse strand, counting down.
GAACCTAGGCTTTGAGCCTTCGAGCTTCAGGAGCTCTATCGGTTGGATGAAATATTGACCAGATCTCGGTAAAATAACTCATTTCTATTATCAATCCGATCAATTCAATGATGTATTCAGTGACTAACTGTCAATTACAAATTATCGAAACGTCAAAATGTGATTTGTGTTCCATAGCCACCTTGATAAATTATTGTTATTGAACCGATACTTAAATTTTTTTCATCTACATTATTGTGTTCGTATTGGTTATACACATAAAACAGGTAATATGGATGGAGTCAGAGTACCATTATGGTACCATTTGATAAAATGGAGTTTGGAGTAAAAATAAATTATAGTTTAAAAAAACTAAAAAACACGCTTTTATAGAAAACCAGACTAAAAAAATAGAAAATAAAAAAAAAGTATTTTATTTAAAAAAAAGCGTGTGGTGCACGGTATCGCCTCGGTGTGTAATGTACTATATACCTAATTATTGATACCATGCACCCCACGCTTTTTTTTAAAATAAAATACTTTTTTTTCTTATTTTCTATTTTTCCAGTCTGGTTTTCTATAGAAGCGTGTTTTTTAGTTTTTTTAAACAATTATTTATTTCCTACTTTTTAGTGTGGTTTATTTATAAAAGCGTGTTTTTTTAGTTTTTTTTAAACTATTATTTTTATTATTTTTTTGCAAATAAAAAATGGAATGATCTTATCAAATTGGGTAATCATAATCTCCGACCCCAAAAACCCCCACATACCAATTTTGAATAAAATCAGACCATAATCCCAAAACTCGGCCCCATTTTAGCCGCCATCTTGAATTTCAATTTTACAAAAGAATCATAATATTCGACCCCAAAAACCCCCACATACCAATTTTGAATAGAACAGACCATAATCACAAAACTCGGCCGCCATTTTAAAGCCGCCATCTTGAATTTTCCAATTTTCACAAAAGAATCATAATATTGACCCCAAAAACCCCCACATACCAATTTTGAATAGAATCAGACCATAATCACAAAACTCGGCCGCCATTTTAAAGCCGCCATCTTGAATTTTCCAATTTTCACAAAAGAATCATAATATTCGACCCCAAAAACCCCCACATACCAATTTTGAATAGAATCAGACCATAATCACAAAACTCGGCCGCCATTTTAAAGTCGCCATCTTGAATTTTTCAATTTTACAAGAGAATCATAATATTCGACCCCAAAAAACCCCCACATACCAATTTTGAATAGAATCAGACCATAATCACAAAACTCGGCCGCCATCTTGAATTTTCCAATTTTTACAAAAGAATCATAATATTCGACCCCAAAAACCCCCACATACCAATTTTGAATAGAATCAGACCATAATCACAAAACTCGTCCACCATTTTGGAGTCGCCATCTTGAATTTTTCAATTTTGACAAAAAAATCATAATCTCCGACCACAAAAACTTCGGATACCAATTTTGAAGCGAATCGGACCATAATCACAAAACTCGTACGCCATATTGGAGCCGCCATTTTGTTTTTTCTCCACACAAAAATTATTAATGCATTGTCACCAGAATTATGTACACCTGCCAAATTTCAAATCATTCGGACATCCGGAAGTGGGTCAAAATCGCGCCCAAAGGAGTCGGTTACAAACAAACATACAAGTGAAGCTAATATAAAGCGTGTGAAAACGTTTTGTTTTACTTTTTTGGTACGTATTTTGAACTACAATACTATTTCAATCCAAAATGCGATAGTGTAGCATTATTTTGATTATTTGTAATAATTTTAGGGAGTTCAGCTCTCTAGATCGAAAAATAAAATGGGTGTTCTGACAAACGAAATATCAACTATAAGGTATCATTGGATTCAGATAATTACGAAGATTTCAAAAATGTAATAATATACACGGTGTCCCATTTGAAAATCGAAAGTTGATGGCATTTCCGGAAAAATCGGTATATGTTTTTTTTTCCAAATATTTCAAAAAGTGGCGTCTAGTGAGCATATCCAATGTTTCAAATTTCAGAAGGGGGAAAAAGGGGATGTACCATGAGTCTGTGTCATACGGTATAAGAACCTTGGAGACCAAGACTTATCCCAAAGGCTGGTCCTTCCTTTCTTTCTTTCTTTCTCAAGTTAGGTGGACTGATTTCGGAGACTGAGTAGTGGCTTGCTGATAGAGGTCCTGATACAAGATGCATTGACTACCGACATACCAGTGATGCTTACGCTCCAGAGGATATTGAGTGAGTAGTAGTGAGAGTGAGAAGTGCCGAAAATATTGGAACAACTCATTCCCCACCCTCAGTCAAATACAGCCCAACTCCTCAACCACTATCTGAAAACTATATTCGTGGTCGAGTTTTCCGCTCCTGCCGAAAAAAAGGGAAAATGTATGAAATGTCGAGATTTTATCCTGGTCATTCTGTCTAGCTGGTTCTAATTATAGCGGCACTCGATAGATCGATAGAGGCATTATCGTGAAAATGCCGCAATAAGGCAGATATCTTATCCAGAGAACGCTCATTACGAAAGGTCAGGGCACAATATTCTCGCAGGTAATAGTCACTCATACTGAGGATATGAGGAGTGGTTACTCGCTAAATATAACCAACGCTCCCACCAAATGAGACGGAGCTTCGCAAATAGGGCCTGACTGGAAGGTACCGCGATGACGACGATGATAATACGTGTAAAGTTCCAAGTTTCTTGCTAGAACTAGAGATATAGGGAATTAGGAAACGGGAAGAAATAATTTGAGTCTATGAAGGCGTGTTCTATTACGGTATAATGAAGGAATTCAAATGGAAGGTTGATGCCGAGTTAATGCCAGTGATACAAACATAAAAATAACAAATTTACATCCTATTACGCTTATGATTGAATGATTACATGGACACCGATGATACACAATCATTAAGCTCACCTGTTCGAAGTGGAATCAGGTGCTGACAAATATTTGTTTTTCTTTCTAGGAGTCCGCTCCAAGCATCCGGTTAGAGAGCACATTTTCTCGAATTCAAGCAGATACACATTTCATGAAAAAGTATCTGAGAAATGTTTTTAATTTTCATGAAATATTTTATTCGATTAAATTAATGGAAAACTAAATAACAACGCATCGGTAGATTTTTTGTTATCGGATAGACTTCCATGACTGGATTAAGTGTTGTGGTAATTATAATGAATTTCTTGTTGTTGTCCTTTAGTCCTACTTATGACGTGAAACTGCTTTTTTTTAATATTGTTACGAACCTGGGGTTCCTGGCTGTTGAAATACTGAAATAATTATTGTCCGTCTATTTACACTTCACGAAAACAACGCAATAAAACACTGACAATTTAATAAATCACAATTCACTGTAAGAATAACGCGCGCGACTCTGCTACTAATTCGAATTTATCATGAAATAAGGTCATTAGCACCGGAAGTCTCGTCGACTGCTTTTGGATAACTCTCGATGGTTCTGTTGGAAAGCCGCCGTGACGTCATCCATTGAGCCACGCTACATTCTTGGAATCTCGCTTTGACTAGACACAACAACATGCAGTTGCGTACTGTATTCGTTTGTTATAAGACTAAGATGTGTTCTGGTCGATGCACATTTTTATGAACATATTTCCATCAGAACATTAAGTATCTTTGATTCTTAGCTCGGTAATAACATTTATATTTCACGGGTCATCACCAATATTTGAGTTTCTAACGTAATATTACATCCAGCTGATTTTCTATGAGGTTGAATAATCTCCTTTATATTTTTTTATGGAACGGTTCTTTGACTAAGCTCGCGTGAATAGTTGTTCCACCAAAATTAATAACTCGGTCGAGTGAAGAAGTCATAATAAATGAGGGGAGGCGTATATGAATGTGGATATTTTTTAAACTGTTCTTGGTTCAACAATTTCCCATGACATTGATTAGACAAACATGATAAATTTTCTTATTCAAATGCAACGATTTATACCATGAAAACCTTGATTAGAAACGATATAAGCCAGAATGCAGGAGAATGTGAAACGTGAACCTGTTTGCAAGCCTTGGTTTACAATCATGAACTATCGGGCCATCATATTTATTTCTTGTTGAAACTCCTTCACCTACTATTGAAGGTCAAAATATCCTTCCATTGAAGGAAGTGCACACAAGAATTGGAGGGAGTCTTCCCCCTCTCCACATTTTGTTCACTCTGGCGATCTGGTCCTGCATTGAGGACCACTTGACTGTCAGAACAGGCACATATATTAAATGAGATTGTGTTTTGTTTAAAGTGTATATTTTCATAAGTTTTGCAAAGCGCTTTCGACTTTCGTCATCTTCAGTGCTTCCTGAAAGTAAATACTCGAGTTGGCTAGTATGAGACAGTTTATAAAATGAAGTTGAAATTTGAAAAGGTTAGGTTGAGAAATTATTGAATTTTGTGTACTTACAAGTCAGGTGAAGGAAGTAATACAATAGATGAATAGGTACATTGTTAATCAAAGGATAATAATAATGGCTTAGAATCTAACGTATCACATGTTGGAATTCAAAGGCCAGGCGGTGGATATGTCAATGTATCAATGACAATTCGTTTGATTTTTTAATGTCAAATGTCAATGAGAGAAAGAGGTAATACCAACTTGATAAAAATAAATTGCCAGTTCAGTGAAAAAAAATGTAATAGAAAGGGTGGTGGAAATTTTGAATTTGGTTTTAGTTTTTAATCCTTTTATGAAGGGGATAGAAATCTCTGTTTACATTTACTTGGGTGTTCAGACACTAGTCATTATTGGAAAGTTCTTTAGAAATTTCCAGTTCTTCAAACTAGTCCAATCTCAAATATTTTTTTTTGTCTATGTTATATAAAATTTTTGAGTTCATAATTTGAAACTGAACAAACTTTAATTGTAACACATTGAAAAACAAATTGAACCAGTAAAATTTTGAGATAGCTATTTTTCAAAGGTTTTCCATAAGCTTTCACTATGCCAAAATTTCAACGCAAAACATATCATCATGTGACACCTAAGAACAGATTGATCAGAGCTCAACAGAAATATCACTCTCTGATCCTCATTTTCATCTTCAACCACTGATACGAAAAAAATATCGGGATTTTACCATTAGTAATGAACCTTGCATTCATGACACACAAGGGGTAAATTATTATTTCACATTGTTGTCGTAGAAATACATATGAAGGGGTGAGAAGTCAAGAGGTACAAGTGGCCATTCCATCATTTTGTGAAAACGCAATTTAAAGTTAAATAATTTTGATAAATTGCCTGAAACTCTCAAGTCGGTATAATGCTTTTGTCGCCGCTAGATCTCAGCACACCAAAAACAATCACTTGTATCCCTTTTCAACATTTCATTATGTATTAACTTTCTATAACGGCAATTAACTTTTTTTTAAAGTCACTTGTACTCCTTGGCTTCTCAGCCCCTCATATTTTCTCCCATATCAACTGTTGAAAGTTTAATCCAGCACTTTTCCTAATGTCATTGAAACTATAAGAATTAACAAAACGTACCGTCCCCGGGTTGTCAATTCCTTGAGAAAGATTTCATACTAAGTTAAAATAATCGAGATTGCGTGTTCTGCTGGAGATCTTTTTTTTTATTTTAATTTGGGTGGCATACCTGGTAGGCCATATTATCTACACGCTCTTTACAAAAAACTGTAATCGATATATTCAGGAACATTCACAGACCTGCTCATTTCTGTAAAAATATACCAATCAGATCATTCATGGCATTTTCTGACAAGTTTTATATGTTAGAGACTACCTACCTACCCTGGAAGGGATCAGGGGTGCTATTTTCAATGAGCACGTAAAAATGTTCGTGAGCATAGAAAAAAGCACAATGGTTTCGACTATGCATAAAAAACTCTATTTACATACAAATTCGTTTTGAAAATGTTTCTCATATATTTTTGGGTTGGTAGGAAAATGAAATTTCTTCTAATTCGTAACTGGCAAATTATATTTCCATGAATCTCATTCATGCAAAACCCAGCCTCTCTCTCTCTTGTTATTGAATCATAGGTACATTAAACTCCTATCATGTTCGGTTGTTTCTTCAGCATTCGAAAGCTGTTGGGCCTTTAAAGTGCCTCACCAGACAAATAGTCACCATGACCTACGCTATTCAATGTCAGCCGCGTCTTGGGCGACTGCATCGTGAAAAGTGATTTGTATTCCTTCTTAGGCGATCTCTCGACCAATAGCGAAGGAGGTCAACCGGCCAAAGCCTGGAGGTTTGAAAATAAACTGAGAGTGGCTTAATTGGGGCTGTTGTGAATAGATGGCGCTGAAGCAGTGAAAAGAGCTTTTGGTACCAGCGCTACGGTACACCATAACCAACGTATTACAGTTTACAGTCGATCGCCAAGAAAAAGTCGCAACACAGATTCAATGAGTTTCATTTCGGTGGGACTTCGAACATTTAATTCAAAAACCTGTTGTAGGGAACAGAAATATACTTTTGGGTAGGTACTCCGTGGATATAATAATATAACTTGATTCAAAAGAAAAGAGTTTACAAAAACAATATAAAGACGCGACCAAAATAGGTTTGCGATGAGTGCTGTTGTATATTAATACCATTACATAGTGTGTCACAAGAATAATGCAACAATGAAAAACGTATTTTATTATTAATATTTCATAGGCTTTTATTTAATTTCAATTAAAACTGGATTTCTATATAGAAAAAGTTTTGTATAAATTATTTCTTATTTTATTCCAGTGATGTTTAATGCGTCGGCTCTGTTATAACTACATATTGTTTACATTGCTTCTATTTTTTAATAATTTGATGGATAATAATTGTTCAAATATGGGAATGAATTATTGATTTATTTAGACATATCATAAGTGGAAATATGTTCGACTATATGTTCCGGTCCTATAAAATATTCCAAATACATGCAATGCTGGAGACATTTTTTGACACATTAAGTATGAAAGTTTGCAGAAGTTTTGAGATTTTACTGACCAATTGATAAAAAAAATATGAACTGACGATTAGGTAAAAGGTTCCATAAAAATATTAAATAGCACATTCAACAGCATTCCAAATTTGCAAAATATTCTATTTGGTTTTATGAAGAAGGGTAGATCCAAAGGAAAGATGCAGTGATGCGTCCTTATTCTATTTAAATTTTCATTTGATTTGACCGTTGGCCTTGCTCAATATTTGTACGTTTTTGATATTTCTGTTGTTTCTGAATTGATGGAATTATAATAATGGCAAACCATGACATGATATATATATATATATATAATATATGATATATATAATATATATATATATATATATATATATATATATATATTATCATTGTTATACCTATTAAATTATATTATCATACAATCACCTCAAGAAAATTATTGCTCAGTCAGATAAAAATTTAGAAATCTATACATGGCTCTAAAAATATTTTATGATATATATTTCCTTGTACTTTAAACTTTTTTCTCATTTGAATTTCTGTTCGCGGGTAGCGCAGGACATAGGAGCACTCATAAACTTTCGCCTGAATGAACTTTATTTTTCCAAATTTGGGATAATATTACAATTAAATCTAATTGAAAGAATGAAATGCCCGCCTTGCACAATCGATATATTAGATCAGAAATTTGATTGTTCAAATGGATCAACCAGTGTATTTTTGAATATTTTTGCTCAACAGGTTATCAATGGACGAATTTGATTAGAATTTGTTTTCTATTTTTGTTTTCAAACGTGAATTCCATACCTGCTATTCAAGAAATGTGGAGCATATTGATGTTTTTTTTTTCATATCTATGGTTAACCAAATTTTTCACGAATTAACATTATAGGGAAATTACACCGAGTACAAGTCCAAGAAGTCCATATTTACTTTTAAGTTCTCATAACTTCAATGTCACTGTCCAGGTTGTAAAAACCATAATTAAGACCAACAAATCTTGAAAATCGATCAATTCCTTAGGCAAAATACATGATGAAAAATCACTTATTCTCAACATCCCCAAAGCCCAAGTGGTTAATAGTGATAGTTTTACCTAAAATACTCCAGAAAAATGAACTCAAACGAACTCTCAAGGATTTTTTCAAGTAAATAGTAACCTGATTATAAACCCCAAATACGTTCATATGGTCGATGGATGGTTTGTGTACTATTTTTACCCATTTCATACTCGTAAGATGGGTATTTCCACAATTGAATAAATACATCTACAATTTCCACAAAACGACCACATCTCAACGGATACTCATAAAAAAATACAGAAATGTGACATATGTGAAGATTCTTCTTTGAAACTACTTTCCGAAATGTTTCTAGGAAAAAAAGGAATATCATATAATATTTCTTCAGCAAATTAAATCTGTTAGTGGTTCCACTTGTTTTATACGAATAAAAATCGATATTATCACAGAAAAAATAGTATCGCAATTATAATTACAAGGAGAAACGCATGTTTATATTATCATTTGAATTGCCTCAACGAATAGTATAGGTAGTAGATCAAAATGAAATACACAGTTACATATACACAATTCAAACTTGGGTGGTGAATAGGTAGAAGGACAATTTAACTTATTCGTACCTTCGACCTATTAGTAAAATTTTTGGATATCCCAATTTTTGACTTCTGGATTACTTTCATTTTTCCCCCAAGTAAAAGAATCTAACATATTACGTTAAATTTACCTTACACAAATTTCGCGCCAAAATGGGCCTGTAAATTGGGTCTTTTTGTAGATAATATTGATATCCATATATAACTGTATATAACTGTAGAATTTTTCTCTAAAATGCGTATTTTAACAATTCTTCCCAAAAAACAACGGAAGAGGCGTATTTTTTAGACATATCGGTGAGCCTGGACTAGGCAACCCATTGGCAATTTCTTCGCCTACATTCAAGCCGTCTTCCTTATTAACACGTTCACTGTCCTATGATCCATATAAGGGTCGTAAGTTCATTTACCTATAAATCCTGCGAACAATATGTGGGTCGTAAATGTATGTTTTGTTATAGCCCAATACTAAAAAGGACGTTTCAGTAAATTATTGCTTTCTTTAAGAGGATTCTAACGGAAAAAAAAGCTACATTTTGGTAAAAAAAAACATTTTATTGTGTCGAAAAATAAGTAAGATACAGCATATCAAAAATGGGTTCACAAAATAATGAAAATGTTTTTATTAAAAGTGTTATTACAAAGGAAACAAAACGGGAAGATATAGAATCAATGATTTTCTGCGTAACAAGAAATACAAAACGCTTGGTTGCACGGACGGCAAACAGTTGAGACTTTCGTAGTTTTTTACATGCTTCTTTTGATGTAAGAGTATCTCTCAACTCAGTATAACACCCATGGCAACGTTTTCTGTATATTTTGTCATCACTACCTCTAGGTAGCTCCTCTAGCTTATGAGCTCCTTCCTCATGCTTTTTCATCTTTTCATTTCTTTTGAGAAGGCTGCGAATAAGAGATTATCTAAGTTTTATCACTGATAATTTATATACTGATATTTGACGACCCACATATTGGTCGTAGGACATAGGTCGTATATCTAAATTATCACAGAGTCCTGCGAACCACATATGGGGAATACAAATTTAAATGGCGACGTATAACGGTTAGCGGAAAAATAGCATTAGGACCGTGAACGTGTTGAAAAATTTCTATATACCTGGTTGCGAAAAATATCCTAAATTGCTACGGGTTAAAATAACGTTTTTTGCAATTTTATTTGGTTCATATTTGAAGCATGTTTTGGGAATTATAGTGAACTCGTAGTTCACTCGAAGTTTTATGACAATACGACATACATCATTGATATTATATGAATTCAGTTAGTTAGTAAATAATACAAATATTTTTATCGAGAATAAAATGTTTTATATGTCAAATCATATACTCCAAATGTAGCAAGAAACTCGACAATCTGATATATTGTTTCTCGGAACCCAATGCTTCAGTGATAACGACACATTTGATATAATTTTTTTTTGAAACGCAAACATGTTTATTGTAACCACAAAGACAAATTTATTACCACTGCCACGATTGCCATGATACCCAACATCATAAATCCTCCTTAATCTGTTTCCTTCCCCATTTGAACGCAATGATTATGCAGAGCTCCCACTTTATGAGAAGTCATTTGGCAACCTGTGTTGGTGTTTATGGTTCATAATCATAATTAGTATGGCTGACAATCGAACCCACTCGTTCGTAATAGTTTTTACTCTGATTCATTTTGAAACGGTTACAAAAAAAGTCGCTACAGTCATTGTTGGTCATGAAAATATGGTATTGCTCTTTTCAAATACATGATGCACTTCCTGCTTTATTTGAACACGTTATCAAAATCCGGCGGTTATATTTGGTCAACATTGCATTTCCGGTCGAGAAAACAAGTGCGGAAGAGGCTAATTGTGAAAGGAAGTACGCGTGCCGAAAAACATTCCTATTTGGAGATTGGAATAGTCGCTGACGCGGCAAAACTACGGACATAAAATATATCGCTTTGATATTCAATATTCACGGTCATAAAACAGTATTAGTTGGGACTTTATGCTGGAGATTCCATCACATAGATTCCCTCCTTATGAAATCGAAGAGACGATAAAAACTTTCATACGAATGATTTTGAGATGAGCGAAAACATTTTCCAATTTTTCCGCGCTAATGAGAAACTGCAAGACAAATAAAGAATTGATTGGGATGTTGTTTTGCAGGTCAATCCATCTGGATGAAAGTAAAACACAATTTGAGCAGAAATTGTATTTTTTTATTATTCAAAGTATATGTCCTCAATTTTTGGAAAACTTATAGATGCCCTAAACAGCAGTAGTTGCTCGAACACCAGATAATGAAAAATTTGAGAAACAAATTATTGAATCTATGAAGTATTGAAGAATTCGACTGACCATGACATTATCTGCCTCATGCTCAGCTAATTTGGTTTCTCCAATGGGGCTGTTGATTTCATTTGCAGTTATCTCTTACTCGTATCCACCATTGTATTTTGGATGGAATCACGTCTAAAAGTAAATTTCGGTGTTCCTTAGGTCTCATATTCATTTCATATTTCTGAATTTAAAGAAAGCACAGAATATGTTGAAATAGACCATTTCACTGATGGCAAGTCGTTCAGTTGCCATAATTTCAATGCAGCTGATTTTTCTTTTGCTCACAATTTGCGTATAAACTTTAAGAGTGTCAGGTGATGTTATTTGGCCATGTTTCATGTGATAATATTCATGACTTTATACTGGGTCTAATTGGCAGTAGAAGGGAACGAAAAATACTGTTCAAATGTGGTGATGAAGCTTGAAATATTATTTATCTAATTTAGGACGTCGTCTAAGTATTCTTTCATACTGTAGCATTTTTGCTATAGTAGTTCTTTCAACCTAGCTTTGAATGTTAAATTAGACGCAATTTGTTCCATAGAATTTGATGATTTATTGTAAGGACTATTGCATTATTAATGGAGAATTTTCATACTTGGCTGTCTTATGAAGTGGAATTCGTAGTAAATTTCCACGTCTTGTATTGTATATGTGCACAGTTGCATTTGTTTCTAGCTCTTGTAAATTACCCCTATCAAAATCAAGGCATTTCAAAATTTACACTGAAGGTGCCGTTAATAAAATTTTCCATATAAATATTGGTTTACAACTCTCCAAGTAATTCATATTGAAAATAAGCCGCAATATACGTTTTTGAGCCACAAATACGCTGAAGAATTCGCTAGTACAACCCCATGCTATGACATTCAGAAAAATATGTGAATTCGCCATAGCAAAATATATTTTTGAGAAATTAATGTTTAAACGTTTTTGAGTTGGGCGTACATGAATTTTGCAATGTGTTTCTAATGGCCCATGAATTGCAGACCAAAGACTAAAGGGCCATCTGAAATCTACCTTCCCGATATAATTGACATATACTCTATTAGTACCTAATCTACCTGAATAAATATTGAAATGTAATACAATTGGAATAATATGTTATTATTTTACTGAATGTCTCTTCGCTATGATCAAGTAATGAATGAGGGAAACCTTTATTATTGTTCGAAAAACTTGATTCATTCATGTAGATTCACGCATCGTCACATACAATTCCAGTTCATTTGAGTGAGATGTACATGAATGGAAAATAATGTAGGTATACATTTATCATATTACTAAATCAATTCAAAGGTGCTATTTAATATTTACTGTGCAATTTGTGATTGTGTACTACATCATCATTTCATGTAAACTCATTTGCCAAGCTATTTGTATGCAAAAGCACTTTGTACATAGGAGTTGATGTCAATAATGAGTAGAATAACTATTTCTTATGCAAATTTCACTCTACTTCGTAACGCAATGACGGTAAATTACTAGTTTGGCTGTAACTGGTTTAGGATACCGCAAAATAATGCTGAAATGTTACACATTCCTATGGAATCTTCCTTTCAAGGAAGCCGGCCAAATCTGGTCGATATAGTTGATGATGAACAGTGAGTCAACAGGTGGATATATATATATATATATATATATATATATATATATTGATAAAAGTTGAGAATGAGAAAGTTATTGAAAACAAAAAATCACTCTGAATTGGGCCAATCACTACTACTATTATAAAAAGATATTAGGTATTTCTATATGTAACGATTAATCTCAGAATTTGTATTTTTGTTTTTTTATTATTTATTCAACACCGGAATGTATTAGTTAAAGATATTTAATAGATGATAAATCTCAAAAACATAAATTAGGGACAAAAATTAGATAAAATGATCACAACAAACGTGAACTTGGAATATAACAGTTGAATTATATAATTCAAAGATAAATAATGAATATGAAATCTACCATGGAATTAAAAAAAAATCATCGGGCCCAGAACAAATTCTCCTATAAAGTTTGGGTGAACTTCTATAAATCTTATATTTTTATTGGCTATTTCAGGTTTTCGAAGATAGAGAGTCTTTACAGGAATATCTTTTCAACTAAATCACAAAATCCCGAAAATATGTTTTAATATCCCTTTCAAATTATATCTATCTGATCTACTACGAATAATACGAATGGTGTTCCAAACATACCCCTTCGAAAATTTTGGAATAGTTCTAACTCAAAGCACCAGAATTAACATAACATAAAGCGACACAATTATTACTGTGTATTAATCTAATAAACATCAGAAAAATAAATAACAACACTTAAAAATAGCATGCAGTAAAAAGTTTACCTATGTGATTTCGTGTCAGGAGGAAATATCATTAAAAACGGAAAGACAAGTGATACGAAAGTATCATATACGGAATTCGTAAGAACCGTAATTGTTGAAAACATATTTTATCAAGGATGAAAAACCAAAGAAACATGAAAATACAAAAAGTATAATTTGCACGGCGACTGTAATGGAATATTCTAAGGAATTGAGGCTTTAATCATCACAAAACTCATATCAGAGATTGGGGCCAGACTCGTAGTATCAACAGGGATTTAATCAGGATATAAAATAATTGAAATTTCAAACGGGGGGAATATTATTATGCCATTGTTTAAAGAGAAAGATTTTCTAAACAATGGTAGTGCTCATACCTCGCCATGGACAGCGGTTAGGTTGCGTCATCTGGAAGAAGGTAGTTACACTAGCGTTTCTCCCGCTTAGTGTATATGGATTTCATTTGGATGATTTTAGATTCTGATATATTTTCGATATTATCTTTTTATATTGTTCAGAATGATGATTTGCATTCATTACCAAGTTGTGTACGCACATATTCATCTATTTCGAAATTCGATTACTGAATTGAATCAGTTTCGGCGTTGCCGCTTATATTGAAAAGTAGCAACAACTTTGATATTTTAAATGGAACACCCTGTATATTATTCCTTCTTTCGCTAAGCTGTACGATCATTTTTATATAATACTTCTCTATACCTATCTCAAGCGGTTTTCGAGAATTTCATTGATTTCCTTATTTTTTCGAGCAAAACATAGCTTCAATTGAATGTTTTTTACTGCGGTATTTGGACTCGTACAGAGCTGAAATTTTGGGTGTAGTTAACCAATGTTCTGTGCATTAGTTATGTCTGAGGGAATTCGTTCTCCATTAAACAGATTCGTTCAAATTTTGTGATTTTTCCGATAGATACAAAAATGGTGGAAAGTACATTTTTTCAAATGGAATACCCTGTATATTATCGAAAATCCTGAAAGACAATTAAAGTTCCTTTCAAATGATGTATCATGTTCCTATACCTATATAGTCTGGTTTCCGAAATAAAAAAAATAAGTTTCTATAAAAATCGGATTATTTTGCCATATTTTGTATTAAATTTCATGAAAATTCTTCAATTAGTGCATCAATAATGAAAACGCAATAGCTATTCAAACGAAGTTTTGATGAAATTGTTTATCTTCATGGTCAATGTGATAAATAAACGGTAGAAATAGATATACGACATGTTCAGTAAAACTTATATGTATTTGTCAGTAGAATCCGAAAACAGAATCAAATACTGGGTGTTCCATTTGAAATTCGAAAGTTGATATTGCAACACTGCAACCGTGAAAATATTTTTGATAGCTAGATCGCAGTCTCTTATCGTGGGATACAAAATTTCGAGTATTTATATCTCAGATCTCCAGAAACGTCCAATAGGCCATCGAGTTCGGAATACTCTGTATATTAATCATTCTTTGTACAATCAGTTCATCTTATCATTAATACACTTCAATACACTACAGAACCTTCTGCATATTCTCGCTATAATTTGATCACATTGACCATGAAAAATGAACAATTTTATCTCAACCTCATTTGAATAGTTATTGCCTTCCATTTTGATTCTTTTTAGATCAAATTTTTGACAATGAACGTGTAAACATTTTATCATTGATGCACTAATTGTCGAATTTTTATAATGATGTATTCTATGACATTTAATATAAAATATGGCAAAATAATCCGATTTTTATAGGAACTTGCTTTTATTTCCGAAAGCAGACTCTTTAGGTATAGGAACATCATACATAATTTTAAAGGAACTTTAATTGTCTTTCAGGATATTTGATAATGACAGGGTGTTCCGTTAAAAAAACTGTACTTGTCACCATTTTTGTAACTATAAAAAAATCACAAATTTTGAACGATCCCGCATAATGGAGAACGAATTTCCTTAGACATAACTAATGCACAGAACATTGGTAAACTACACCTCAAATTTCAGCTTTGTATGTGTTCAAATACCGTAGTAATAAACATTAAATTGAAGCTATGTATTGCACAAAAAATATGTAAATAAATGATTTTCTCGAAAACTGCTTGAGATAGGTATAGGAAAGTATCATACAAAATGATCGTAAAGCAATAGCAAAGCGACAAATGCATTAATATGCAGGGTGGTTCATTTAAAATATCAAAGTTGTTGCCACTTTTCAATATAAGCAGCAACGCCGCAGCGCTGAAAATATTTAAAATCTATAGAGCAAAACTAATTACCCAAGAAATCAAATTTTCAAATAATCCTGGCTCCAGAAACGTCTAATAGGCTATCGAGTTTGGGACACCCTGAATATTGGTTTGCTTGCTTGCCTGCTTGGTTTTTTGAACTACGGAAAATTGCTAGTATCGGGGATCAATTTCGATCCCCCTTCGGTGGGCAAACTGGATTGTCTCACTCGAAGTGATACCTACCACGAATGCCCGAATGGTTCACAACAATTAAATAATTTTGCGATGCACGTTGAACGGCTGTAAAATAACTCACATTAACTTGACTTCCTGATCACGTGGTCGATCTCTGTCACCCACGATGGCCGGAAGTCGAATCTGTCGACTCAGCTGAAACTTTTTGATTATGGATCCCATATATTGGTTTTATCAAATGAGATTATGTTCTATTTCCAGTTCTACGTTTTTATTACTGATATATTTTTACTTCACTGTGTAAATACTTCTTTGTTTTGTATCAATCTGATGTATTGATTCCATAGTTGTTTTCGGTCATATAGTTTTACGTTGTGATGAACTATTATAGGTGATCTAACGGTCAGGAAAACTCTAGGTGAAAGAGTCTATGAGAAAAACGGTTTCTGTATGATACCCTAAAAATAGAACATTCTGGTTCAACTTATCGCGAAAACGATGTTATACAAATGATAAAAATCAATTTATCTCTTTGTCAGTTCTGAAGTTTTATTCTTTGTTTATACATTATTTGGAAATTATAGAATACTTTGCCATTATACAGTCCGTATTTTTTATGTCGTACCACTATTGGCATCTCGAAAACGCTAAATGATACGAAGTTAAATAAATTAGACAAACGTTGCCTATTTCAGTGAACAATAAAACGATGTTTCCAAATCTAAAATATCATGAACCATTTTCATAATAAACGGGGAAAACCGAAATGGCCCGTTTTCTTTTCTTTGCGCCTCTATTTTTGGGGATATAGAAATGTGTTGAAGGAACTTTCTTCTCCGACTCAAATTGGCTTCGATGTGCTGTGCTTTGATTTTCAATACGTTTCGTTCTTCGGCCATCCTTAACTCAATTTTTTTCGAATGTGGACCTATATTTTTTTCTATGAATTCAAGTATTTCTTATTTCACTGAGTTCAGATATGTATTTCACCTTGTTTTTGTTTCTACATTTCTGCCCGAACAATGAAAATCCTCCCCTCCGGAATACGGTCCTGATTTTATTTTTGTTCGTATCTGAAAGAGAATTTGAAGTAAGATGCGACAATAAAATTTTAAATAAATCTACCTTGAATGAATACTCAAACTTTAAATCAAATCCAATGTGATGAAAAGGAAAAAGCAGAGGAATAACAAGTAACAACGATTGATATATCTATTTTGTACATTTTTTTATGTCAAGGAGCCGAGTAGCATTTTTCTTGTGTGTACATTTTTAGGCAATACTTTTATCTGTCTTTGAGTCCTATACGTATTCCCAAACGAACCTATTTCAAATGAAAACGGAAAGTTTCAAACTTCATGAAGTATGTAGTGAGCCATGGAATAAAATAAAGTAAATGACAGATTACAAATCAACGAATTCAAATCTGAAGGGTGGATTATTTAGACGTTGAACCAAAAACTATGGAGTTTTCTAATGATGAGAATGTGGATATGTTGTTCGTGTATTCGAGAAATAGCACCAGATATATGGCTATGTATCAAGAAATGTATCCCGAACGTCGTCAGCCCAATGCCAAAATTTTTTAACGTACCTATTGAAAAAGTTAACGAGCTCATTTGTTCATTTGTGAAATCTAAGAATAAAAGTTGCCGTATTTACTGAAAATGGTGGTGATAATGAAATCGACGTTTTAGGTGAGTTTTTTTTAAGTTTCATGTTACTCATAGTAAAATGAAAATTTGAATCATGATTCGTGGAATACAAGAAAAATCGGAATGAGGAAGTATATCTTAGAGAGATAGCGAGAAATAGTGGTATATCGCATTTGTCAACAGGAAAAATTTGGAAGAAACATAAATTCAAGGCCTACAGAGGAAGAAAAGTAAATAATTTGCGTTTAACAGACTACAATAAAAGGGCAGAATTTTGCACATGGCCACTGAGACATTTTCGTCAAGATGATGAAATTTGTAGTAACATTTTATGGTGCGACGAAAGTCTGTTTACAAATAATGGATGGTTTAACAGGAGAATGCTAATTTACATAGAGACACTAAAATTTTCTAGAGAGGTTCGGCATTAATGTCTGGGTTGGTGTTTTGGATACCGAAATCATTGTTCCCTACTTTTTCGATACTGCATTGACGGGAAAGTTGTATCTTGAGTTCCTATCGGAGATTCTAGGCGATTTTTTGGAAGATTTGCCTATGAATGTTCTAAAAAAATATGAATATTTCCAACATGACCGAGCACCAGTGTATCGCACACGAATTTGTGAAACATTTCTCGATATGAACATGCCAGGAAGATGGATAGGAAACAACTGTCCTACTAAATAGCCACCGCGTTCACCCGACCTCACTCTTCTTGATTATTCGATATGGGGTTTCATCAAGGACGAAGTGTTCAGTTCAACTTTTGAGAATGTGGAAGAGTTGAAAGCTTCAATAAGACGAGCATGCATGGCTATAACTCCCCGAATGCCTCAAAATAGCCACAAACATTCCATTTTTAAAGCGAAAATATGTTTGAGGGATGGTGGGCGTCAATTTGAACACCTTATTAGACGTCGGTAGCGATGACTCAAAAAATGTGTACTTGAGATATCAATTGTTGTTCTTTGTTATTGGAACGAAATTCCTTATCGCGCGTTGTGGAAGGGGGCTAGACGGAATGAATTAAGACCAAAAGTTGTAACGACACTTTTTGCTATAGTGGTAAGCCGTGCGGCGTGCGAGTGTTTCTCTGTCTGTCTCTCTCTCTCTCTCTCTCTCATAGAAAGCAAGCCAGTTATTTTCGATTCGTCTTTCTATTTCGCATTGAAGAGTGTGGTGTCGCGATGATTATCTTTGTTGAGTGTATTCAGGTTTTTTGTACATAATAAATAATGAAAATTTAAGAGGTGTCAAGCCCGGGGGAAGGAAGTTCCTTTCGATTAATTAGTGAAGGAATTGTAATATTTTATTGTTTTTAAGTTATAATATTTTTTTTTAATTATTAACAAATATAATGTAATATAAACTTAATCAGTAGGCTCAATTTTAGTACATACGCATTGATATTGTAATATTAAAATATAATTTGCTTTTGAATTCATTAAAGTTATGACGCGTACACTTGCTAAACACACAATAATGGAGAGATTATAACGCGTATGACTTGATTAGCACAATAGTAAAGAGAGGTTATAATGCGTACTTGCTAAAAATACATAAGCGTTTATTATGGTCTGTATAAAATCACTACTTACCTAACTCCATCAGCAATATCCGTAACTTGTGCAAAAACACTGTCAGGATTCATTATTTATTATGTACAAAAAACCTGTATACACTCAACAAAAATAATCGTCGCGACACCACACTGTTCAATGCGAAATAGAAAGACGAAACGAAAATAACTGGCTTGCTTCCTATGAGAGAGAGAGAGAGAGAGAGACAGAGAAACACTCGCATGCCGCACGGCTTACAACTACAGCACAAAAGTGTCGTTACAACTTTTGGTCTTAATTTATTCCGTCTAGCCCCCTTTCGCAACGCGCGATAAGGAACTTCGTTCCAAAAAATAATAACAATAATGAATCCTGACAGTGTTTCTGCACAAGTTCCGGATATTGCTGATGGAGTTAGGTAAGTAGAGATTTTATACAGACAATAATAAATGCTTATGTATTTTTAGCAAGTACGCATTATAACCTCTCTTTACTATTGTGCTAACCAAGTCATACGCGTTATAATCTCTCAATTATTGTGTGTTTAGCAAGTGTACGCGCCATAACTTTAATAAATTTAAAAGCAAATTATATTTTCATATTACAATATCAATGCGTATGTACTAAAATTGAGCCTACTGATTAAGTTTATATTACATTATATTTGTTAATAAGAAAAAAATATTATTGTAATTTAAAAAAAAAAAAAATTATTACAATTCCTTCACTAATTAATCGAAAGGAACTTCGTTCCATCCGGGTGTCCCTTGACACCTCTCAACTTTTTTTTAATAGTTTTTGGTCTTAATTTCAAATAGTTTTGAGTTGAATGTGTAATTCAAAGTGGAAAATCTCCTTTTGCCTGCGAAGGCAAGAGCAAAATCAATAGAAAATAAATTTTGGAATTTCCATTGTTCGGACCTTGATGATGGACAGAAATGTAGAAACAAAAACTAGATAAGATACAGATCTGAACTCGGTAAGATAAGAACTATTTAAATTTATTGAAAAAAATACAGGTCCGTATTCGAAAAAATTGAGTTGGGGGTGGCCCCCGAAGAACGAAACGTCGTATTGAAAATCAAAGCACAGAATATCGAAGCAAATTTGAAACAGAGAAAGTTTTCTGAACACATTTCCATATTCCTCAAAATAGAGGCGCTAGCGCAAAGAAAAGAAAACGGGCCATTTCGGTGTTCCCCGTATATTTTGAAAACGGTTCGTGATATTTCGATTTTACCGTTTTCGAGATGCCAATAGTGGTACAACATAAAAAATACGCACTCTGTATATGTTGGTTATTTTTCAATAGTCAAGTATTTTTTATTTGAGGGTGCCATTTGCCACTTTATACAAAGAATTTCGTTTTGTAATTTCAAATATAGCGGAAGAGAACGAATATCTTTTAATTCCGTTCTGCAAATTTAGAGCAATTATGCCAGTGTGCTGGGGTGTGAGAAAAAAATAGATTTCGATTTTTGCCCAAAAAATAAAATTTGAAAATTGAAAACTATTACGATGTACCAGGTAAAATCACAAACAATTCTTCCAGTTGCAGTTCACTTCACAAGCAGCAGGATATCTTCGGGAACCCTCCACAATTTATTAAAAAATATTCAATCGATATTGTACAATCACTGGAAATGTCTTTGTTATCTTAAAACCATACCTCAAATCCTTACACTTTTCATGAAAAGCAAAATCACTAGTATTGTGTACTCTTACATTGACTAGCCATCAGTCGTGTAATTTTTTCAAGTAAATAATTTGATTCCAGTTTGAAAGGGGCGAGGTATTGATATACCATCGAAAAAATCTATTCGGCAGACACAAATTAATGTTAGTTTTGTAGCAGATAAGGAGAATAAATATATGTAAATCCAGTATGAAAATTTCAGATTATTATGGGAGATATTGAGATGAACGTTTTGTTGTATTGGTTAATCATATACTAGATTGCATCTGGTACTTTCCATGCAGAAAAAACTCAATGTGTTTTAGGTGAAATTTATCGATTTCCAAGTTTAGTTACGTTAGACTCTACGACCGCAATCTTTTGATTGGAAACGTACAAGTGAAACATATTTTAATTGTTTCAACTCCTCTGCTAATCTGCTTTTTTTGCGTTTCTAATTCGATTCGCGTTGCTGCCAAGAAAAATTAAAGGGTGCTTACCTCGATATACGATTACCAAATAATATTTCTTTAGAAAATTCTTTGCAAATGGAAGCGCTGCCATTTCGACGTGCCGATTGTCGGTAGTAACCGGATGGATACCAGAATGATGAATGTAGTTTTCATAATAACTTTCAATATCGGATGGTGAGGATATTTTTAGACAGAATTAAAAAAGGCATGTTTTTATTTCATTCGAAATCACAATTTTCAAGCTTATCTACTAAGCAAAGTTGCCCTATTAAAAAGTTCACTCCTTCTTGGGTTAAACTCGAATTTGGTCGATTTACAGAAATCTTCTTTATTTAATGCCATTCCTTTTCGAAGTGTTTTTCTCTTACCTCGTTCTTTTGAAGCTTGTTGACCTAACGTTTTGGTATCTATTTTCTATTGAACAAAAATAGCGGAACCGCCAGTCATTAATAAACTTCATCCCTCCATTTAAACGAGCGAAAGCGGAAAAATCTTCGATTTCACATTTCCTTTGTTTGTGTGCCAGAAAACACTTCATATTGTTGTGCTCTTAAACTAAAATTTCTTTAGAAAAAAAAAAAGAATTCATTAGTGAAATCACAAACTTTTTTCTTAAATACCGGTTTTACAATTTTTGTTACCTTCTACAAACTGAAAATAATTTGAGAATATTTATAAAATCCAATTCAGTAGCGTAAACAAAGTCCGAATCAAAATTTGGATGTAAGTCTGTCTGAGGCATCCTGAAACTATCAGTAGAAGTGAATGTGTTTTCCACCCCCGGCAGGAGTTGAAAAAAATAAACTAACGGGTTTTTCAATATAATTTCGAATAAGAGCTAGAGAAAAAACTCGATAATATTAGAACATACAATTTTACATGAGAATTACTTGATTTTTGCTTAGATAGGCTTTAAGTTGAGGAGATAATTTTTTTTTAAATCATAAGCAAAAAATTTATGAATTTTTTTTGTCTTCATTAAAGAATCTCAACGTTTTTCTAGAGGAATATATTTCATTTTCAATCATTGATAAAGAACAACAATTTTAATTTTTCAATTATCGATTTTAGTGATAAACAACGTTCAAATATGTATTTTCTCTACTCGCATCGTATTGAATTACATTGAAAACAAATTGTAGTTTATTTATTTTTTGACCCTTGAAAACAGATTGACTTTTATTGATTATTCGAAGATGCCTCAAACAAACTTATATAAAATTTAGGAACTTCTTCCAAATTTCGATTTAAATGATTATTTAATTAGACTATAGTAGCCTATACCACGATATTACATGTTACATCATATTTTATTTCCTCGGGAAAGAAAAACTCACTCCAAATTTGCCTACACAAATGTATGGATCGAACTATTGATAATTATCATAACGCATCATTTCGCAAGTTGGACATAGTTTTGTCATTGCATATATGGATCCTGTGATTCCAATTCGAGTTTTATATTTGTAAGTGTATGTCTTTCTGGTATTATTTCATTTTAGTTCAGTTTATAGTGCATTATAGGCCCCTTTGTATTATATTAGAGTGTAATCTCATTAGGCCGGCATATTAAATCATAGTCCCATGGTAAAAAATTATATGTTAATTAACGAACAATTATACGCTTTGTATCCTGCTTTTGTCATATCTAATGTAAAAAGGCTAATTATTTTGATTAATCGTTAGTATCACACGGCACATGTATTTATGAAACCTGTCGAGAGAAGTATTGGCCAAGCTCTATTTTATTCACACACTTGAGATTTCTAAAAACGTTAAAAACCCTTGTTGTTCAGATGCACCATTCACATTGGTACTTGAAATTTGAGTTATGTTTGCATCTTGAAAATGAATTCATAACATAAGTAGTGCTATTCGAAATTGAAAATGCTTTATGGTCTTAGGTTCGTATAGTGACAAAATAGTGACCCTAGTGTTCAACGAATCGAAACTGTCTGTAGGTTTTCCATAATAATAAAAGTTTTGCCCGTGTATTTGCAGTACAATATTGACTTCTCTGAAACAACAAAGTTCTGCCAATTCAAGAAAAAAAATGGACTGAGTGGATTCTGTTGAAAAATGCACCAATTGAAATTAGTTTTACTGAAAATTAGTTTGTTGCTTTTGATTATCTGATATTATTATCGGTTCTATTAATGTGAGTAAAGAAACTAACTACTATCAACCAGTATCCAAAATATTTATATTATCGACTACATTTGTTTGTACCCTCCTTGGATTTTCCACTCATCATTGGTATTCTAATTATTTCTGGAAGGCTAAACGCGGACGCCGCTGAGCACACTCCCCCCAACCGGAAATTTTGCCGAATCCTCTGTTGTTTCAGAGGTAGGGTTCTTTAACGAGCTCAACATCTATGAACTTGGGACCGCCATCTTAACGTTCCCTCCGAAGGACGTCATATCTATCGTCGAAAATTATCTTATACCGCAGATGATAACTTTCAGGAATAATTTAAACGCATGGTATTTAGTGAGAAAATCTATATAAAAAATATAAATTAAATCGATAAAGAAATCTTAAATTTCGAATTGACATCATAAATATGAAAATTGAGCCATGATGTTCTTCCACTTTTTCAAATTGAGCTGGCACTAGTCTAATCACTAATATTTTTTGTTCAGTAAAGGTGGTAGAAATTAATATTAACAATAATTTAGCACATGTTCCTGTAGAAAACATGTACTTGCAACTTGTTATTATGTTTTTAAGAATAGGTGTTAGCAAAAGAAGAGTCTTTCTTGTTTCAAAAAACGAATTTAAAACATTCTTATTTGAAACAATTAAATAAGAACAAAAAAAATTAACTTTTGATTCGATAACATGGTATAATAAAAAAATATAAGATTTTCTTTTAAACAAGATTTGTTGGTTGTGTGATTTTTATTTTTTTATATCAACGAATAAGAGTTAAATCACATGTAAAAAAAAACATTTATAATGCTTTCAAATGAATGCTTGTTTATAATAATTTGTTATGTTTTTCATTTCCTTCATTTTAGTGAATTCATAAACCTTGGTACCAAAAACTCCCGTCTCGATTTCTAGCATTTTTAATAAAACCTTATCTCTGGCCCCAAAATCCCCCAGACAATTTTGCAATTTTCAATAAATTCTGAAGATAAATTTCGAAACCAATTTGAAATCTTGAATTATTAAATTTTGACACATTTATGATTTCTGTCCCCAAAATCCCTAGTTTTTTTTTTCATCACGAATTTTAATTAAAAAATTTGATAGTTGACCTAGAAAGCGCATGATACAAATTTTAAATATACTCTGATAATAAATAATTAAATGCGTCCGCCATCTTGGAGTCTACATATTGAGTTATTGAATTCCGACCTACAATTTTGATTAGATTTGGACCGTGAATCTCCAAAATCGTCTAGCATTTCGGATTTTTTGAATTCTGCCAAGAAATCATAATATTCGATTCATAAATACCAATTATGGATAGATTTTGATCACAAATCACGAACTCGTCTTCCATTTTTTATTGCTGAATTTGGTCTAAAAATGCATGACTCACCGATCTCAATAACCCGTACATACCATTTTAAAATCAATTGTGACTCGCAATGGCGTCAAAAGCTTGTTTAATTTATCATTCGGAGCACAATGAACTTGCTCGTGTTTCTGGCTATATGGCAGGTCACTGGTTCTACAAATATCCGCTATATTAGGTACCCCAGTTTCCTACCGAAGTAAGCTGTCAAAATCAGGACAGAGCAGAAAATAGGGCTAATGCGCTTGTTCTTGTGTGTTGTGTGTAAAGTACCTATATGTTTACATTTGATGATATATTAGAGTTATCATTACAAAGTTTCACATAAAACGAATCATTTTCAAGTGGGGAACTGCAAGATTTTGACAAGGGCAGAAAATATATCTATACCGTAAAAAAATACTGTCCAGCTGAAAGGGTATTTAAAACATTTGAATGAAGTCTAACTTTTATTTATATACAATATAATAGCTTGTGCCGACTAATTGGTTGACCTCTTGAAGAATTCATTGTTATTTGTTAATATCTGGGAGATATCATTATTATTTCTCTGAAAAATCTGATCATTGGCAACTTGAAAAAATTTCTAATTTTGTGGGTCTGTGTCCAGAGATTTTGAAATTTATTATCGATCAAATCATAGTTTCATTTTATATATCATGGGGATGAGTTATTTATATACGAGAACCATTGAAAATGTCTTGTTCCATTCGATTTCAGGACTTCTGAGTTACACACAAACTCTTCTTGCGGACGACTATACTTGAATATAAGGAGTATAATTATCTTTTTCCAATCGGCATTACATATTAGATTCTAAATGCTTCTTGATTCACGTTTAAATGAAATGCATGATAACGTTATTGAGTACTCTAATCTCCAATATCTCTTGGCGTGTGCTAGAAGTTCTCTGAAAACTTCAAATGATACAACTACGTCAATCGCGACTTGTATTTTTCATTTGGTGATAACTTTGTTGAATTTCGTAAAATAACGTATAAACTTCAAGAATTAAGGTACTATGTTGTTGAAAAGGGAAACATTTTCAACATGAATACCCCACAAGAGGTTATCTTGACGATGGAAGATAGTGACTAAAGTTTATCTTTCAGTCGCAGATGATTCCACATCTGATTTTATGAACATCCTGTTTATATTTTCAACAAATCAGTACTATATTGATTCTTCATTCGTCATTATCACAAGGTCCCAGAATTTCTGTAGTTGTTATAACTTTGATTCTCTCCCACTTTTGTAGCAAATTCCTCTGTTACCTTCCACGCGGATCTTGATTTTGAATCATTTTGTTCAACTTGTTTGGTAGGAAATAGATGAAATTCTAGACTTGCGAGCAATCATCGACATTATTTGCTTTATTTCAATTTTGAAAAATTGTTATTGAAATCCATAGTAAAGATACTCATTTGTGCTCATTTGGCATTTTCGAATTCAACATAAACTGAAAGGCAAAATTTTGACACTGATATATTATCAAATATCAAAATGTATATTGAATATAAAAAGCATTACATTTTACAATAGTAAAAAAAAAATGTTCGCGTATTTCCCCTCATTGTGGAGGGAATCTAAGTGTTGGAGACGGGTGTTGAAATGAAGGAACAAACCTTGTGTCAGTTATGTGTAAGTTATGTCAACTTATATCTATGGGGAAAACTTCGAAACACAATGAAATAACTAAATTCTAAACAAAATACCAGGGTTTTTCATACATAACACTGTCAAATTACACTGTAACGCAAATCCATGCCAAAGTTCAAGTTGATTGAATGAGTGGAAGTGGATAAAATTTTAATTGCTAGCATAGTTAAGAGCGATAAGTAGCTCCTAATGCAAGCTTTTTCAATATCAGTGTATTTCTCTATAACGCCTGATTTATAAGGTTGAATGAAATGACGTTATACGAGTTGGGCGAATCCAACATACCATAAGATCAATATAATGAGAGCCTCAAACGACCTGATTGAAGAAAAGCTGAGAAAGAAAGCAATTAAAATTGGGTGCAATATATTTAAAAATTGCATTTAAAGAAAAAATGCATTTTCACGTCTATAATTGCACTATTTCATACAAAATATCTGTTCTCTGAAACTGTATCAAAATATCAAATTGGGCTCGTTGAAATTTACATTAAGAAAATAACTAAGCTCAAAATAGATGACGTGTTAAAAACAGAATAATAAAGTAATCATTATTAACGCCTGCAGATTCATTGCCGTTTTTTGGTGGTAGCGCGTCGGTATTCATGCCTCTTAAATGAAAGATTGTAAACATATTTAAAAAAAATCATCAAAAGACGATGTTATTTCATCTGGAGTAAACAGCAAATGAAAAATTCCTGCAAATTTTTCTCGTCGTATTGATAATAATAATTCGTAATTTCACTCAAGTAAACATCGGCAACATTGAGCACGACAGCTTTCTTAAGTTTGTCGCGTAGTAACACTATTGTATGTTGTACCTACGTTGTACGAGTAAACAAACTGAAAGCTCGATTCAGCGCCACACAGCGGTCAAGGCTAAGTTGATAGCGGTGCTATGATGGAGACTTCTTCGTGACTGCAGAAGAGCACGATGTTATCAATATAAGAAGCAGATCTGGAATCAGGGAGAAGATTCGAAGAGTCTGTTTAATTCGACTACAAAGGAAACCTTCTTTGAAAGTCACCTCCACGAGAAGCAATTGATTAAGTATGGTTGCCAGGATTTAAAAAAAAATAAAAGAGATTCGTTGTCAGTAACTAGTCCGCATATATTTTATCAAGAAAATATCATACATCCAAGAATATAAAATAAATTATGAATATTTTCCTTTGATATTTGTCGTTTCGTATGTATTAGATATGTAGTGACAATAGAAAAAAAAATTTTTGGAGATATAACAAATGAAGAAAGCAATATTAAAATATTTCTCATGACCAGAAAGTGCCTATGGCAAATATATTGTTTGAAATGTAATTCGATTATCTTGTCAATCATAAGGATACCTATAAGATCTTTTGTACATTACCCTTCATCTATTCAAGACCCGGGATTCCGAGACTCCCTGCTTAGTGTATCCGTTTCCTGGGAGCTGCGTTCCTAATGTCTAAGGGCTTTAGTGAAACCCCTTTGAGGAACTTCAGCATTTTGCAAAACAGCGCTTGGCAGTTGCAAAGCAGGTGTTCTGTAGTCCAAGCGATACCTCAGAGGACAATGTCCGGTAGAAGCTGTTAAGCTTCCTTTGACGATAGGCTCAGGAGCCTTTTCGCTTGTCTTTGTCCTAGAACCTCATTCTAGTGGGTTTTGATTTGGTGGGCTTCCAGCGCCGAAACTCCTCCCTAATGTGGGCTTTGGAGAGACCACAGAAGTGTTCTGGGCCAAGAAATTGAGTGTTTGTCCCTTACTTACTTGGCAAAGCCGTCTACTTCCTCATGGCATTTGATTCTCTTGCAGTCTGGCACCCACATCAGAGTGACTGGATTATTCGCAGCCAATTGTCTCAGGGAAAGTTTGCAGTCCCAAGTCAGTCTAGACTCATAAGTGTGTAGCTAAAGAGCTTTCAGGGATGCTTGGCTGTCTGATAGGATATACATTTTTGCCAGCTCCAGGGCCTCTTGCAAGGCATTCTTGGACGCAAATTTCTATAGTATGGATTTCCGCTTGAAAAATTGTTGGGGTTTTGAGAGCCGTGTACCAAACTGATTCATCCCTTTCTAGTTGAGGTCCGTTCATTGTGCATATATGGTGGTTGTTTATGACCACTTCGTAAGGTACTTTGAAGTTGTGCCTAGCTGGCAGGATATCTGATGGCTTGTACCTGTATTCCAAGGGAATATTTTCCAGAATCTTTATATGTTCAATCAGATTTCTCGCCTTCAAGTTTGATGCCTGGTGCAGTCTGGACGCTTCCTTCAATACACAAAAGTGCAGTGGCGATAGGTTCAGCATTAGCTCTAATGCTGCAGTGCATGTGAATATTGCCCCTCTTTGTTTTATGAAATGGATATGTAACGAGAAATGCCGCATTCGATTTGTACTTTACAAAACCTTTCTACAATGTCTGAGAAAATCCACACTATATTGAATATTTCTTGTTGAAAAGGGAAACATTCTCAATTGAATATTGAATAGAACGATTTTTCTGTGAATTGAGAATGTTTCTCTTTTCAACATGAATTCCCCACAAGAGGTTATCTTGATGATGGAAGATAGTGACTAAAGTTTATCTTTCAGTCGCAGATGATTCCACATCTGATTTTATGAACATCCTGTTCATATTTCCAACACACGAATATTTCTTATTAATAAAAAGTTTATAATCAACGAAATATTGTTAGCAAAAAAGAGAAGTTTCAGTGTTTCCACACATGAAAAAACGTCGATACTTTAAACAAATTGTGAAAATGTACTTTATGTCAAATAGGTTTGGAATTATTGCACTGTAGCTACTTATCATTCCATTCTTATTTCGTTTTTTGGGGGTTAATTGCAGATCTCATTCTTTATCAACCACAAGGATATTTCAGTTGAACGATCTGTAGGATAATAACGCAATTCAATTTGGTGAGTCAATCCATCCGATTTTTTTTTCAATATAAAACTCATATTTATTTGCGTACAATGGGAAGAGTAACGCAAAGCTTTGGCCAGATCGCGAAATCATAGCAAGTAGTCGATAGAATATAAAAAATCACCCATAAACTGGTATATCGATATAATCGCTAAAAACAAAATATTTGTACGTGAACAATTTTACATGCGGTTTCTTTCCCTTCTTTCACAAAAAATATTTTCGTCGTATAGCATGATGATTTTCTACTGCCCAAACAAGTGTATTATAAAAATTATTCTTTATTTTCGTGTGTTTCATAAAATTGTCGTCATGATGTTGATTCAGACGCCATTAACAATATTGAACACTTACCTTTCGATAGTGCTGTGGATAATATTGTTTCTATCTTATCGTCATCAATACTTCAAACACACAGTATCACACATTTGATCTTTCGCAAACTTTCACATTTGAGTAAATTTCCAGAGGAAAGCTGAGATGAAGTTCATTATTTTCGTATTGTTATTGAAATACACAATCACATACACACACTCTGACGACTGATGCTGACTTCCCAATACAGTATGCTGTAAGTTCAAACGCGAAAAGCTATCGAATACATTGCGAAGTGACAGGATCATACTTTAATTTTATTTTATTTTAATGATATCTCCATTATTCTGTGACTTTTGTATATGTTTGTTTTGAACATCGCATGGTTTTACGAATTGTACATCTTGTACCTCAATTTTGAAATATATATATATATATATATATATATATATATATATATATATATACATAT
This sequence comes from Gonioctena quinquepunctata, assembly GCA_018342105.1. Taxonomy (NCBI): domain Eukaryota; kingdom Metazoa; phylum Arthropoda; class Insecta; order Coleoptera; family Chrysomelidae; genus Gonioctena; species Gonioctena quinquepunctata. Next base: position 353,082 of record JAFIRS010000571.1, on the reverse strand, counting down.
ATATATATATATATCTTTATATATATAATTCTACTGTACGTGTGTTGTCACTGTACTCCTACTAAACGGCTGTACCGATTTGAATGAATTTTTGTGTATGCGTTTGGGTGGCGCCCTGGATGGTTTAGAATCACAAATCATCCCCCTAAATGTTAAGGGTGGTCCACCCCTTAATTTATTTTTTATTTTTCAGACAAAATGTTTTGTTTTAATTTTTTTATGATGCAGCATTCAAAAATACATACAATCCTAAATTTTCACCCTTCTACGATCAACCCCTATTTTTTTGGCAAGATTTTTATTTTTATTTTGTCATGACTTAGAATAAAAAAATTCATATTACTCTTAATTCACCCTTCTACGATCAACCCGTATTTTTTATTTTTCTTTTAGAAAAACGGGATTACGGGAATAACGGAATAACGAAAAAACGGGATGACAGGATAAGGGAATAACGGAAAAACGGAATAACGAGATAACAGGAATAACGGGATAACGAAAAAAACGGGAAAACGGGAATAACGGGATAACGAAAAAACGGGATAATGGGACGACAGGATAAGGGGATGACGGGAAAACGGGATAACGGGGTAAAGACAAAAAGGGGTAACAGGAAAATGGGGTAACGGGATAACGGGAAAAATATTTTAGGGAACAGAAATTTGGACAGTACAACGTCTGTCGGGTCCGCTAGTATATATATATATATATATATATATTTCTGTTTCATCTTCCTTATTATGATGCCTTGATAATAAATGTCTTGAATATCCGATTTATCTTATTGGAGTCTCCCTATCAGATATACTTTATTCTCTTTGTTCGCGGATCCGATGGCATCATGAGAAGTAGCTATCGTCACATTTTCTTTGAATAATATTCGATATTGAAGCGATGATTCTTGTTGCAATGATTCAAAGAAGGTGTCTAAATGTTTATTCCTAAAAATATCTTTAAGTAATTGTTATACTCAGCAATGTGCCACTTCGACCCTGTACTTGATTTGATTTCGGTCGCGTCGTGATCTTCAACCACAAAGAAGTTTTCCAATAAGCAACTCTTAGCGCAATCAGAGTGGCTGCTTCGGTTCGAGCTGTGACTAATCATGTCGATTGCGAGATATATATTTCCAGCAGACAGAAGGTATACATCACATTGTATCCGTGAAGAAAATCATGATTCACTGTGTTCACCCATTTATGCGCTTTTGTGCCGCAATGTACGAAATGGTTCAGTATTGATATTTGAAATATACTTTTAATGGTTGTAATATACTAGCTTTGAAAATATAAATTACCCACTCCTATGTGTGGTCAGTCTTCATAATGGTATCTTGCCTTATCTATTTCTTTTTGCACAATCCATCAGAAATGGTGCACAGTTCAATTCGTCATTGCAAGACAGCTATATTTTGAAGAATTTAGCATGCCTCTCTGACCGATATATTCGTCTTGGTATTTTTTATAGTGGAGTGTGAATGACCACATAAAGGTTCCTGAGTAATAATAATAATAGTTATTGGAACAACTCGTGTTTACATTTCATGTAATCAAATCACCTGAAAAGGAAGGAAAAGAAAGAAGAAAAAGTTGGCCTAAAAGGCGAAATTCATCAGCTCACATTTTAGGACAAAGTGAGATATTGTTCTAAAACCCGACTTTCTAACCAAATGGTATGCTCACTGGGTACCATGACTCCCGGTGAGGTGAAACTTATTAAACTAACCTAACCCTATTCAAACTAAACTAGTCTAATAGATTTCAAAATTTCTTCAAATAATATATTTGCAAACAATTCAAGGCGGAAGATAATACCTTGCATATTTTTCATTCTCCTTATATGTCTCGATCGCCTATTTCATCATATAACCCACCAGTAGATGTATGTACTAACCTTTTCTTCTATAAATTTATTTATCTTTTATTAATTTTTTGAAATTAGATTAATCCCTACTTTAATTTTAATTATTGGTTGGGGGTACTTCTTCACAAAACAGTTGACCATTCAATAATTTTTGAAGGTATACGATTATATTCACTCTTCGTCAATTTTGATGGGTTTACATAAAATATAAATATCACAGATAGCAAAAAGACATCATATAGACGTTTGATATCTTTATATTAGACTTTTGGGACGTTGCCAATCATAACACATATGATGTAGGTCTCCGGCAAATAGAGTAAACGTTATCTGAATAGGAGGTCCTAATAAGCTCTAGCCAATTAGAATCTTGTAGCATTAACCCCTCATAGTGAAGTACATGGACATCAGTACAAGTGGCCCACGTAACATACAGAGAGATACATTCAAGGGCCTGTAACTCTCAGATACCTGAGTGCGGAGTGCGCTAGTCTGCCACTGTCCAGAGAGAATGGTGGCCATGACATGTCCATAAACGTCACTATGACTCACAAAGGATCTTTCATCTCTTTCTATTAGTGTCACCATTGTCTTATGGGGAATAGACTCTCCTACTCAGATAACGTTTACTCTCTTCGGGTCCCCGGGACAGAACATGTCACTGATCAGGACGTCATTGAGACTATCTAAATATTTTTTGAGGAGGTGGTACATTTTGGAGATTTGATCTAATCTGGAAGAGCCAATTAGTTAATTAAATTGTTATCTTATCAGTAACGTACCGTTAAAAATGTTTTGCTTGAGACAACAGCTCCTATTCAACAGGGTACAAGGAGTTTCTTTCGATTTCATTTTTCGTAGAGTTTTTTAATACAAGCCTTGTCTTCGGAGCCAAATAGCTAGTGAGTATATTTTGGATTTATCCACTTCCCAAAAAATAACGCCATCTGCTCCATCCAACTCGAAATCAAGCAACCTCCACTCGCATTCCTTATTGCGCCGATCTAGTAATTGAGAAAATTATCGCATAAGACCATTTGTGCACGGAAGCTCTAAAACTCTCGGACGGGTTGAAGAAATTGGCAACACCTGCTTCATGAATAGCGTGATACAATGTTTATCGAGTATCTGATAAAAAGATGAGCATATGAAGTATGATGGGTGCTTTGATAAAAGCATTTGAAGAAGTGATGAGAGAACTTTGGTCAGAAAATTCGTCTGATAGGGTTGTGAGTACTGTTTCTTTCGCCAGATACAAACATTTGCACTTTGTTCTATGGCTTACACTCAAGAGGATACTAAGGAATTTTTCAGATATTTATCGGAGTGTCTTCATGAAGATGTAAATAGAATAATAGAATAATAGAAAAGCCCAAACCAAGCTTGACAGAAATTGATGAAAAATTGAGCGATCATGAAAAGGCACAAGAGTCTTGATCAAGATATCTAAGAATGGGCAAGTCAAGAATTGTCGATTACTTTGTTGGTCAAGTAAAATAAACGTTGGAATGTACTTTCTGTGGCCATTGTTCTGTCACTTTTGACTTCTGGGACCTTTCACTCCCTATTCCACAGAGAAGTGATCAGTTCATAATATCACAATGTATAGACTTGTTTACTAAGGAAGAAACTTTGGATGGCGACGAGGAACCAACTTGTTCTAAATATAAGGAAAGGAAATAATGCACGAAGTCATTATCCATACTTCCAATATATTAGTAATTCACTTCAAACTATTTTCGCCAAAGGAGAGATTTAGGGGAAATTTGAATGTCACCATTGACTTTCCTCTCGATGGATTAGACATGAGTAATTTTGCAGCAGATCCAACCATAGTGGAACAACTCATAGAGGTCACTACACGACTTATGCAGGCACATGGCACGAGTAAAATGACTCCAGTGTATCACCGATATCACCAAAAATCCCTTGTGAGTGCAGAAGCATACATCCTCTTCTATGAGCAAGAGGGTGCCAGATCACATCTTTAAAATTATATTATTGAGTTTTTTGTTATGCTCATTTTATATGTATAGTTTAAGACTATTTTATTTTTGCAAAATAATATAGGGACTACTGAGATACGAGTAATAAAAGGCGACTTGATTAATAAAATACAATGTTTGTAATGTACAGTCTGCCATATGTTCGCGTTAGTCGAAAAACCCCAAAAAATGGATTCAAATATTTTCATATCAGAATCACAAGTTCTTGTTTCTCCAAAGAATGGTAACACAATTGAAATTTCACCAGCTGATAAAGAGTACGCGAAAGTGATGATGAATACAGAAGATTATCAAAATAAAACCTTGGACATTGTCAATTATTCAACTAATTACACCAAAATAACAAAAGACCTCAAATCAGAAATAGAAAGGAAGGCAAGAAAAGTGATATCAACACACGAAATGAAATTCACATATTTTGGGAGAGAAAATATAACACCTCATCCCAGTTAAACAAATCGTTAGTTCGGTTACATACACCGTGTCAAAATATATCATTTTGCTGGAAGGAAAGTTTTATTGAAAATACATCTCATGCCCGCAAAAAATTACAAAATTCAAATTTGAATGCCACGTGCATAGGTAAGTTTTGATGTGAACCCATTCACGAATGTTTCAGTCAAAAACACCTCTGAGATCAAACAACAAAAATTGGAAATTAATATATTCATCAACAAACCAAATTAAATGGCAATTGGTTCTGAGTAATCACTAGTAGTGCGTGATATTTATGAAAAACTTTGAGGAACGTCCTCTGGACACCTATCAAAATCCCCAAAAGCTCGGAGGAAATATGTTAATGATGATTTCGTAATTTGGCAACACGACATGGATACGTTTTCCGAATATATCAATGGGAAGGAACTCACAATAAAATTCTCTGAAGAAATAGAAAAGAATAACCAAATTTCCTTCTCCTATAAAGAAATTACCAAATCGCCTTGATACAATCATTTTTAGAAAAGACACACACACCAACAATGTTCATTCAAATCATCAGCTCAGTATCAAAAAAGGTTTCTGACAGCCAAACTTTTATCAATGACATAGAATTTCAAGTATGAGATTTATCTTGTAAAAAATATAATGCGTACCAAAAAAAACTATCAACCAGCATAACTACAGCAAGAATCTTCACAATCACCCATAGGAATAAATGTAATACCATATGTTCGTAGTGTATCTGAAAGAATTGAATGAATAGGTAACAAATTCAATGTTAAATACGTCTTCAAAACAAATAATACCCTGAGGTATTTGTTACTCAAACAAAACCGTTAAACGAAGAAAATAATAAAAAATTGTGTATATTGTTCCATGTATTTGTGGCAAAACATATGCGGGTGAAACATCGAGAGCATTGAGAATGAGAAAGGCTAAGCACAAAAACAACATTAATAATCGCGAAGTTGGAAAATCGAAATTGGCTGAACATCTATTATATTAATAATAATAATATTCATTGTCATAAGATCCAATTGGACATTGACATAGTCAAATGTATAAAATTCAATAGTTCGATAAGTTAAAAAGTTCACGTCATGAAAGAGACATACAGCAACATAACACAAGCATTTTTATAAACATAACAGAAGCATTCTTAACCTAAACATTTTCTTAATATAGACAATCAGGTGGAGCTGAGATACTCTTCAACAGAATAGAAGCAGTGTTCTAGTAAACAATCCTTAACTTTATGTTTGAATAAATTTATACTTTTGATTGATTTGAGATCACTTGGCAGAGAATTGAGAATTTTTATTCCTCGGTATTCTGCCCCCCTTTCGAATAAGGCTGTACTGTGTATTGGAATTCTCAGGTTGTTGGAAGAACGTAGTACTCTATCACTGATAATATATCCATCTGCATTTCTTATAAAGAGGTTTGAATTACTTTTAACAAAAATTAGTAGCCTGTATATGTAAAGAGAGGGAAGTGATAGTATACCAAGCCTTTTGAAAACTGGTCTGCAGGGTTCAAGAAAGTGTGTTTCCAGTATACACCTGACAACACGCTTCTGTGTCAGGAAAACTCTATCCGCGTGATGGGATCCCTCCCAAAAAATCAAGCCATGAGTTAATACCAATGGCACATACATGGCAGACTGGAACAACACAAACGTTAACAGAAACTCACGAAACAAAAATATTATTTATTATATTCTGTTGAATGAAAATGAAAACATAGAGACCAGTTCTCTCATTATGAATAACTTTACTGAAAAGGAAGTAGTGCTGTAGCAAGTGATGATACATTTAGTGCACATAAATGTCAGATATCAACAATCATTTGTCAAATAACTTACCCATAATTTCTTCTATACAACACAAATTTCCATAACAATTTACTATGTTACTTATTTTGGTGAATACGCTATACCATTTTTATTCATCATTACAATCCTCACTCACTCTATAATCTCGATATGTGTTACAACTATGTTGACTTTATTATTCTGATGTTACTAAAGAGTTTTCCGTAACTCGCAAAGGAAATGAAACATTGTAAACATTAAAACGGAAGATCAAATATATTATTTGTGGAAAAGCTTATTAGTTAGTCCACATACAGTGCTTCTCAAAAGTCCGCTCCCCCCCTCTTATTTTTGGAACGATTATACATAAACAAGTGAAATTTGGAAACTAATATTAAGGGTTGTAAACTTCCCTACTAGTGATGATAGATGACGAAATCGTCAAAGATGACGTCACAAGGCTATTGTGACCAATAATTTTAAATGGAACCCTACGGCAAGCGACACCTCCTTTAAAAGGTATCGAAAAAACCTATTCAATGATACTAATTTTGTTTGTGTTTATGGCAGTTGGGCAACTCGCTTTTAAAAACGCAAAGCTGTGATGAATTAAATCAGTTAATACTAAAATTCCAAATTCAAGCTCCGCCTCTGGATAGTTGTCAAATAAGCTGACATTTTTATTAGTCTCCCTAATTCGACGTTTTTGTAATTGTCCAAGTTTTTGTACATTTAATAATTTGTGTATTGTTGATCGAACGTTTAACTGTTTTAGCAGCTTTTGGTACTTTTGATATTTTCGTACATTTTAATAATTTGTTAAACTGTTGTGAGCCGAACGTTTGAGTGCTTCAAGAAGCGAAATGGTACGTGCTTTAGGTGATAAAGTAGCAGCGATCCTAATTCTTGGTGAAACTGGACAAAATATTCATGCAGCAGAACGCATTTTTAATGAGAGGTTTCCCGATCGCCCCGTTTCGAGGACTTATTTAAAGGAGCTTCTTCGTAAGTTTGAAACAACGGGTAGTATTAATGATGCGAAACGATCTGGCAGACCACAAATTTCTGATGAGAAAAAAATGTATATACTGGCAGAAGTAATAGTTAATCCTACTTCTTCAACAACTCACGTTGCATCTACCTGTGAAGTCAGTCGAAGTACAGTACACAGAGTGTTGAAAAAAAACAAATTTCATCCATACAAATTAAAAATGGTTCATCAACTCTCAGACGACGACCCAGACCGAAGACTAGAATTTTGTGAAAAATGGAAATAAAATTAACCACAGCCAGACTATGTCAAATGTAAATACACAGAATGTGAGGTATTGGAGTGACGCAAATCCTCACCTGTTTCGTGAAACACATACCCAGTTTCCCCAGAAGGTGAATGTTTGGGCAGGTATCCTGGGAAACCACATCGTTGGGCCTCTTTTTTTAAATACTAATTTAACTGGTGAGGTTTATCTGGAGCTGTTGCAAAACGCAATAGAACCGTTAATCCTTGAAATTTTGGAAGATAATCCAGATGAATTTGGCATTTTGGAAATAACATTCCAACAGGATGGTGCTCCTCCACACTATAACGGTGCAGTAAGACGGTATTTGGATGAGGAGTATCGTGGTAGATGGATTGGACGACGAGGTTCAACGGAATGGCCAGCTCGATCACCGGACCTCACACCTTTGGATTTTTTTCTGTAGGGGTACCTTAAATCGAAAGTTTACGCCACTGAACCTGACAATATTGACGTTTTAAAACAACGTATTGTTGCAGAATGTGAGGCTGTTTCCGCAGACACATTTGCAAAAGTACGAGAAGAGTTTTAAAATAGGATATTTCACTATCAGGAAGTAAATGGAGGTCACTTCGAGCAATTCCTTTAAGTAGATACTGATTCTTAAATCTGTAATTAATATCATACTGAATGGAATTTATATTTTAATGTTTACTAATGAGCCATTAAGACTGCCATAAACACAAACAAAATTAGTATCATTGAATAGGTTTTTTCGATACCTTTTGAAAGAGGTGTCGCTTGCCGTAGGGTTACATTTAAAATTATTGGTCACAATGGCCTTGTGTCGTCATTTTATCTATCATCACTAGTAGGGAAGTTTACAACCTTTAATATTCAGTTTCCAAATTTCACTTGTTTATGTATAATCGTTCCAAAAATAAGAGGGGGGGAGCAGACTTTTGAGAAGCACCGTATATCTCAACGATAAATATGTTATTGAAAGTGATGTATCAATCCAATCAAATCCCTTTGCTCTCTTTTTCGAATAAATTTATTACATTCATTAATAAAAGATGACACGTACAGAAGAAACTATTCAATCTAGATACTATGTAGATATATTTTCACCATGGTGTAGTTGGCCACTAAGAATGGAATTAAAAAAATTAGAAAAGGGAAAATTTTAATTTTTTTTACTGCAAATATTTCTGAACTGAATATCTGAGAATCATTTTTAGAAATTTTTATATTTGACTTTCCAAGGGGTAACCATTTTTTGGACTTTTCAAAACCTGACTTCAAAGGGGTGAAAAGGGTATTGTAGTTATTGAAATTTTGCAATTCTTTGCGATCCAAAGGACGATCTAATAGTGGCGGTAATATGCTCATAATCAATATTTCTTCATCACCATATTAAAAAAAAATTACTGATAGACCTACTTTCCAAACACTAACCTCTGCTCCCATATCCTTGCAAATACCACCCATATAACAACCGAAAGAAGAAGATATAACGTTCTATTGTTTTATTATCCACTTTCTCCGGAAAGTTTGGAATTATCATAATGAATGTTATTACCAACCTTATTTATTTTGCATTAATTGATAATCTTGGTTTAGGCTACACATAACAATTGTGTTGAAAAAATTTCAACATTTTCATTTATATAAATTCACCAAAAATTTCATTTAGTCCACCCATTTCAAAATCATATACTTCCGCGCCTACAAGTATGCTAGAATATGCTCAAAACCACTTTGCAAAAAAATCAAATCTATGAAGCTCTTTTTGAGAAATACAGTAATAGACGAACACTTATTCATTATCCCACCATCAACGCAACTCCCAGTTCGTTTTATAAGAAAATAAACATTAGAAATAATTAGGTATCATTCCGAACATATGTTCACTCCTTTGATGCGAATTATCTTTCTTATTGATTTCTTTACCGTTGGTAGGCCACAAATGAAAAAAAAAACGACAAAAATCCACCGTCAACCAAATCTAATCGTGCGGGTTTGTGAATTCCATTTAAGTTCTTTGTGGGCTAATTATTTTGTACACCAACGCATTGAACACAAATCAAAATGGAACCCATCACTTAACATTAAAAATTTATAATTCGTCGATTAACAAATCGTTTAAGAAATAAAAACCGCAAGACGAGTGATTTACAAACATTGTTGCTCTTGAAACACCCACCTCTTTGTTGTTCCTATGTAATCTTAAATTAATCAAATCCTGTCAAAATTTGTCACTAACCAGGCGCCTACTGATTACTTAATGGCAGACTTTTGATTTGTTGAGGCGCCAGGTATTAGAAAGTGAATATGGAAGTAGGCATTGTTCATATATAACAAGAGATGGAGTTGTTTCAACTGAGTCAATCGGCATTATTTAAAATTTCAAATGGGAAAAATAAACCTGTAGTAATTTCTGTATAATTTATTTTACTTTTTATATCAATTACATTTTTCCAAAACATTATAATATGGGTCTATGTTCCTAGTAGCAGTTGTTACTATCTTGTCATTCGTTTTCATAAATAATACTTGAAGAACGTTTATGCTACAAATATATGATACAAATTTTGAATGAAAAATAAAGTTCAAAATGAAAACATAAACATGCATTTATGGTTTTGCTATACCTATAGTACGAGTGTTATTAGTTATTATTCAAATAATCAATTTTATCATATTCGAATGTGATACATGTCCATTGACACTCTGGTCAGCACTTCTTGATTGGAATTCAGTTGTAGAAATGATGTAATAATAATTTAAAGCGAGTTTCTTTGGGTTGGGCATTCTTAGAAACTATCGGCATCTGATAAAATATGTATAAGGTGATTTCGTATGCAAACTGTGAATGAAGCCGTTGTCAAGGTATAACTGCGAGGATTGTTCGTGCACAATTCTTAAACAAAACAATCCAATAAACAAAGTTGAAATAAATAGAAATCAAGATAAACACATTATAGGACATTTGTATAAATTACCTTATATAATAGGTAAATGTCTCTATTTTTTAAATATGCTATGAGTTTTTGAAACCCCCCAGACAAATGGTGGTACGACTTTCCAGTTAAACTTTTCAAAACATCTGCCGAAGGAATTTTTCACATCTATAACTCTACTGAAAAATTATAGTTTAAAAGAACTACTAACTGGCAATATGAAGTAAAAAGTCATTGTCTAAAAAAATGTAAAAAAACGTGGGGAGCTTGATATCAGTTGTCTTAAACTTTTTATTATGAAAAGTACATTAAAGTAAATTTTTTGGTCAATAACAATATCTTTATTGTTTTTAACTTTTTAGTTCATATTTCTACAAAAGCGTGTATTTTTAACTTTTTCAAACTATAATTTTTTTATGAATATGAATACCAGGGCTCATCTATGAAATTATTGTATTTTCATCGGTTCTTGATAAGCGTGCAAAATTTCAAATCATTCGGACTAATGAAACGTGTATAAAAAAAATCCCTTCGATTTGCTCCTATTGACCTATCAACGGCTACATATTCAATACCTGGCTTTCCTATATACTTATATCCCTACCAATCAAACTTGGAATCATTTATAGTAATAATACTAAAGTTCATTGTTATTTATCTGATACTGTTGGAGTATCTGATGATGGCAAGGTAACTTGCCGAAATGCATTGCTCATTTCAGTAGAAAAATTAATGTCTCTTACTGTGGGGAGAATTCCGTTTTCTATCTAATCAATTAGAACATCACCTAAATTTAAGCTATTTTCGAAACATTTTGGTTTTTATCCATACATCTTTGTGAAAGTACATTTAGTGCAAATGTTGTTTCCCTTATGCCCCGGACTTCTCGCAATCAATATCACTGATATATTCCTCCAATTCCTTATATTATGTTATGATTCACTGTCAAGAAAGTATTTAGAGTTTGGTTCATACGACTAATAACATTGATTTGTGTTGGTTTTCATCGCAATAGTGATATGAGCCATTCAGTAGGTATGACTCCAAATTTGCATCAGAACCAGAATGTGTATGTGTGTCTCCTCTATTAATTTCAAGATTTCAGGAAGCAATCTGTCAGATCCGGGGTTCTTCAGGTTCCTTGCTTTCATGAAAAGTGTGCGAATAATTCAAAATCAAGAATTATTGAAGACACTGTGTACGGAAAGCATAAAAAGCATTCTCGTTCAGTATTTTGTAAATGGAGGTATGCCCCTCATGTTTTCAAATATATGAATATCAATGAAATTAAAACGTTCCAGGTCCGGAAAATGGACCATGGAAAAAGAAAGCTACCCTCCTCCTTACATCAAATGGGCATCAACAAAAATTCAATGCTAAGCATAGTATTTCAGAGGTAAATGATAACAGATAAACGCTCCTTGTTACACATGTGTGTTGGAGTTTTTAGGCTGGATCCTGTTGTCTTTATATGTATTTTATAACAACCACAACCACAGCTGCCTCATTTAGCCCTATATTGATCAATGTTTCCTGAGGAGTCGAATATTGAACTCAAGCGACGTCTTTATTCGATAACTAATTGTGGAAAGCTTCAGCCTCACAAAGTGCCTCGTTCCTGGAGTAACACGTAATGCCGACAAAGACACGTATTCACCATGTCTTCCCTATATGCTAGGTACCTTCAATCAATATACCTTATTGTGATGCGACAATACTAATTATTCCAGATTCTCACCTGGTGAAAATTAAATTTACTTACGCCATAGTACCGTAAAAATATGAAATATATTTCATTTTGATATAAAGAACAACACTTGAAAAGAGAAACATTCTCAATTGAATATTGAATGGAAACATTTTTCTGAAAACTGAAAAATCTACAATAGAAACGAGGTAATTTTTTGTGAATGTATCTAACAGAAAACAACTACTTTCCTGGACATTGAACTGCATCTGACAGATTTTGTGAGAGGATCCTAACTCAAAAGAAAAAATATGAAAGAAAATAATTTGCATTTTCATTCAGATTGTAATTTGATCTATTCCAGTAATAATTAAGAACTCGTATAGATGAATGAGACAAAGAAAAATATTTTCCAAGGAGGAGAACTTCCCCCCTTCCTTGGCAAGAGTGTCCGCTTTCTCAGTGCCTTCGAATCCCTTGTGACCTAGTACCCACATCAGAGTAACCTAATTGTTCGTAGCCAGTTATCTTGAGAGTTTGCAGTTCTAAGTCTGTCTAGACTCACAAGTGTGTGACTGTAGAGCTTTAAGTGCTGCTTGATTGTCTGATAGGATATAGAATTTTGCCCTCTGGAGCCTTCAAAGCATTCTTGAGCGCAAATTTCTATAGCATGGGTTTCTGCTTGAAAAATTTATGGGACTTTTCCTATAGGTTTTGAAAGCCTGCAACTAGGACCTATCACTCGCACTCTAGTCCTTTGGTCCATCTTGGAACCATCAGTATACCATACTAATGCATTCCTTTCTAGTTGAGGTCCATTCGTTCTTCATAACCACTTCATAAGTCACTTCAAAGTCGTGCCTAGCTGGCATAATATGTGATGGCTTGCACCTGGACTCTAGGGGGATATTTTCCAGGATCTTCAGATGTCCAATCAGGCTAACCGCTGCACTTTCTGCAGCTTCGTTTGTGCCAAGTACCATACTTACGAGGCATAAGTGATCATGGGTTTGATAATCGTCTGATATAACCAGAATATCGTTTTCAGCTTCATACCTCATCGCATTCACTAGGTCTTCAATGCATTTTTGTCGACGAAAATCTATTTCACGATTCCACGATCATCAGGAAGACCGGAAGAATAGAAAAACACATTTTCTAGAAGCTATCTCACTTTCTTCTTAGATTTTTAAAATATCAGAATAATCTTTCTATTCAGTATTCAATTGAGAATGTTTCCCATTTCAACATGAATACCTCTCGAGAGGTTATCTTGGACGATGGAAGAAAGTGACCAAAGTTTATCATTGAGTCTCAGTTGATTCTACATTAAATTTTATGAACACCCTGTTCATAGTTTCAAACAAATAACAACAGGCCTTGCACTGAAAATATCCTCAATTTCCCCAAAACTTGTAAAAAAGACAATCATTCAAAATTCAAGAACCTCCAGCATACCTATATCTACTTATAATTCTTTTGTTTTGCTTGGCTTGGCTTGAGTCGGCTTACAAATTACACGTCTCACATTCTATAACTTTTCGTTCTCTGACAATTTTGATTTTCGCGGCATCGTGTTGCAGATAAATGTTGTTTCTCCGTTTTGTGTTCCGATTATCTTGCCCAAAATATGAGATTCTAAGTTGATTCTAAAACTATCAAGCACTAACAAAAAAAACGGCCCGCCTAATTTTGTCGAAATGGTTATTTATTTGTTATACCTCGATTACAGGTAGAATTTACCCTCCAGTAGTTTCAGGTAAAATTTCATTAGGGGGGCGAGACAATCCCTTGTTGCACTCTCAATACAATGAACCGGATGGTCATATTTTTTGGCGTCAATGGTACTTTCTATACATTAGTAAATACTGAAATGTCATAAACATTAATGTCTCAATCAGTTAACGGATATTGTAGACACGAATTTCACTTGAAAAATGTTGAACTTGCACAGGTGATTTATTGTCTAAACAACTTGACTGATGAGCTCTTGGAATTTCCGGAACTTAATGGATTGTAGTAAATGAAACGTTTTGGAACAAGGTGAAATATCCGGTTTTTATGAGGGTGCTGAGAAATATTGAAAAAATTGGTAAATGGACCTTTACAATAAAAAACAAATATAAATTTTCATCAGTTTGATATAGGTGTTTTTAAATTGTGGCTTCCAAACGGATCCATATTTGTGATTTTTGTAAATAGTGCAGTTCATGATGTAGGGCATGTATTGAAAATTTTTCAATTTGCACATTCGGCACGTATCCCTAATTGATGATGCCTGTTCTATATAAATTATTTTCGGTCCTCCAGCTATACAGGGTGTGGCAAAAGTCGTTATGAACTCTTGTATTGCAAATAAAAACCTACATTTTTTTATATAGTGAGATTTACCTCCCAATGACCGCTGTAGTACTTCAATCTCAAACCGTTCAAAATTGAGCAACCGAAATTGTAGTTTCCCATTAAACTAATCGACGAATTCAATTTTCTAATTTCTGCTTCACAAATTCAGTTTCCTAATTTTGAAAGGTTTACGATATATAAACTTTTTCGTAAACCACTACAGGGGCCTTAAAAAAATACACCTCAAAAACTCTCCCCATAGCTTGGAATGCCAATTCAACTATGTAAAAAAGTTGAGAACGACTTTTGACACACTCTGTATAGCTAGAAATATTGCAAGTACAGCGGACATGAATAAATTATAACGATCTATAGGGAATTATGTTTATCCATTTCAACTTCAAAGCTACTGTATGAAAAAAAAACTGAAACCCTTATGAATATTATTATTAAATTTTTAAAGTGATTCTTTCATTTACTAATGTTTTGGGGATTTTTATTTCCTTCGCTTCCACCGAAAAGTCCTAATTTTGTTTATTCATTCATATTATCAATCTAAATAAATCCTATAGTTGAATACAATTTTCACAGGACGTCAAGAAGAGTGAGAAAGTATGTACAGAATTCCTTTTTTATCCGATCCTAGTCCCTCGCTTTCAAAGGTTCTCTTCTACGTAAATTTGATGGGTTACAAAAATATGTGATTATCCTTTCAATAAAGACCTTTCAGAAATCTCTGAGGATTGATAGGCTCCAAATCGAGAATAACATTCCTGAACGATGAATCATTCAAAGTAAGGCAGAAGCTGTATTTTGCGGCATAATTCATGTCTTCTCATTCAGTCCAATTGTGGCCAACAGAGAGTTTTTGAAATGTTTTAATTTTTTCTTTGTTACTGTTGAATACGTATAGTTTTGATGATCAGATTCTACTAGAATTAAACAAACTTTGGAATTCAGAGGAAAATTATAAACATCTTTTTAGTTTTCTCTGACTGTTTCAGGAAGTTAAGAGATTATTTCTATTTAGGGTTACTTCATAGAATCAGATTTATTCATATCATCCATTTTGTTTTCCTTTTTCTGATGAAAAATCTACAGCATATTGAAAGTTCCTGAGGATTTGGGAATTCGGGAAAAATTTATATGAAATCAGACAAATAATAGTAGGTATATTTATTTTTGTAGAAAAATTTAAAAAAATTTACTTTTTGTTTGTCACATTCAAGAAGAATTGGTTTCATAGGCTCCATCTTTATTATGTAGTATGTACAAACAACAAATGAGAAAAATACATATTTGAGTGTATCTAAGTTTACAGTCCTTTTACTTTTCGAGGTTTTCTCTGATAAATAATAATAGAGATCTACTATTTAACATTGTCTCAAGTTTCACTCTTTATCAGTGTCTCTCAGCTCTTTTCAGTAGAAATTAACAAGATCATTTTGCCAAGTACTAGTATTATTATAAATTGTATAATTGGTAGGCAGAGCTTTCTTAATAATACATAAAAATAGATTATATTTGTTGTTATGCCATTGAGGTTCATATTTCAAATTATCGAGGAAAAATTAAGGTCTGAATTCACATTTTCAATGATAATTCGGCAAGGTGGCTGTATGAGCTCTATAAAATTTTGACATACTTTTGGTTCTTAAAATCCTTTCTGAAATGAGTGATTTGAAAAATGTATTTTGTAGGTCCAAACTTTGTTTTTGAAATCGATATATAACGATGCATAATATATTTGTTTCTGAATGAGAAAAAATGTCTTCCCACGGTCTCTATAGACATAATCTTATTGAATTCTTAATGTGCTTATTTCAATGAATTCTTTTTTGAAATGAATCTGCAACGATTTGGGAATTTGTCTTCCTTTTTTTCTGGTGCAAGGGGGATATTTGAACTGTTCAATTAATCCGACTAAATCCTATGATTTAATCCATATTCACAGGACATCAACTCGCACAGTTGTCAAGAAGAGTGTGAATCATACGGAATTCCGTATAATTCCGTACATTGTTTGTTTTTTCGATCCACCTGAGCCTCTCGCTTTCAAAGATTTTCTTTTGAATAAATTTGATGGGGTATAAAAATGTCACTGTGATTATCCTTTCAATGGAGAATACGACACCTTTAGTCATCTCTGAGGATTGGTAAGGTACAAATGAAGAATAAAATTCCAGAACGATGAATCATTCAAAGTGACCCTGCACCTTGTAGTATTCGTGTATTCTCAGTGAAGATCTATTGTAGCCAACATAAGGATTTCCAAACGTTTTTTTTATTAGTGTTTGGTATCTATGGCTGTGTAACAAAAACAGACAAAAAAACAAATAGTAGAATTTGGAAAGCAAAAATAGTAAAGTATAACACAATATGGTAAAATATAGCACAATATGGTAAGATATAACACAAAAACTCAATAAGACGAAAATACAGTCAGCGGGGAATGAAATATGTGAAAGTAAAAACACAGTACAGAATAAATAAAATACATGAATAAAATACATAGCTGAAAATAAAACACATTTCATAAAGAAGCGATAAAAAAAAACAGAAAACACAACTTAGTGCAGGAACAAAATGATCATCTGTGTGTTTCTAGAAATTCTTCAGTGTTATAAAAACAATGAAATAGGAAGAAATGTTTTAATTTGACCCTAAAACGATCAGAACTGAGATGCTTAATGTTGTCTGGTAAGTGATTGTAGAGATGCAGATTGACACTGACACTTGTTGAGTCTGAAGCGTGGTTTAATAAGATTATAGTTTTTCGTATCGTGGTTGTGTATTTCTGAATGTCTGTGGTGGCGATCTTAATTTTTATGGATTTCCAGAATTGTTCTATTAATATAGACTGAAGGTAGGGGCATCACTCTACATTTAATAAAAAGAGTCCTGGAGCTATCTCCAGGCCTTGCATTATTTAATAATCTCACTATTTTGTTTTACTATGAAAATGTTTACGGTCTGAGATGAGTTGCCTCACATAACAATGCCATATTCTAATTTATAATGAAATAGTGCAAAGTAAGCCTCCATCAGAGCATCCACGCTCAGAATGTTTTGGAAATGCCTGAAGGCAAATATATTCGTGGAGTGTCTACTTCTGAGCTCTTCGATGTGTGTTGACATTGAGAGGTTTTCATCTAAAATGATATCGAGTAACCTGACACTGGAGTTTCCTGGGTTTGGAAAGTGTGTCGAAAATATTATCTTCTGACTTTTGTTTCTGTTGAGTTTGAGTTTATTTGTAAGAAACCGCTAGTTCCGAGTCCAAATTAAGATCCTCCATGTTCTTGTTTTTTGAGATCAGTGAGGTGTCATCGTCATATTGAATGCATCCCAATGGGTGCATAAAAAAGTTGAGGTCATTAACAAAGACAAGGAAGAGCAGCGGGCCCAGTATTGAGCCTTGAGTGATACCGTGTTTAACAGTTACTATTGAGGAGAGCTCGTTGTTGTTGCCAAGAACCGCTTGTTTCTTTTCCAATAAATATATTCGGAAGAGTTCTAGGGCAACTCCTCTCACGCCGTAGAATTCCAACTTTTCTAGTAGAATTTGATGGGAAACAGTCGGAAGCCTTTGAGAGATCACACAAGGTGACAGCGACATGTTCCGAGATCTCGAGGCCCTGCACTATGCTCCTCATCACCTCCAGGAGTGCATCAACTGTTGATGTTCCGGATCGGAAACCGAACTGTGCGTCATCTAGAAGATGCTTTGCTGAGAGATATGCGACGACTCTATTTTTGAAGAGTATTTCTAGAATTTTGCCTATTATGGGAACAATAGATTCGCCGTCACATTTGTTGTTTTTGGTTATGTGTATTTTTTTAACAAACACGTTTACGAAAACAAAAAGATCTAAAGATTTCCGTTGAGAAATCAGTGTGATGTTTGTCGGACGGGTAGACGCCGGAAGGCATGTACCACCTGAAATTGCTGGAATTGAAGAAAAAATATTAGAGTTTATCGAGAACATTCAGAAAAACCTAAATAAATAAATTACCAATTTTCATATTACTTTCCAATTCAACAACAAATCAAGGTTTGAAATAACCATTTTAATAATAATACAGAAAAAATTTCATAATTTCATAATGAAAAATTTGAATTGTCCACGACTTATTATATTATTATATATTAATGTATATCTTGAAAAATAAGAGTAGATGTAGATTGTAGGGTGGTCGATATGACTCTCCGGTCACTCCATACCTCGACTTGTAAGAACTTTTGTACAGCTAATTTCCTGATATCTGTCGGAATAAAACCCCTTCGAGGAACTTGAGCAATGAACATCGCTTGGCAGTCGCAAAGCAAGTGTTCTGCAGTTTCAGCGAAGTTCTCGCAGTAACGGCATAGTTCACTGTCGGATTTATACATTTTTTTGAGGTGATACCTCAGATGACAATGTCCGATGAGTCTCGTTACCAGTTTCAAGTTATTATTGTCGATCTCGAGAAGCCTTATAGCTTTATTTGGGATGAGCTTAGAAGCCTTTTCGCTTGTCTATGTCCTGGAAAGTTATTACAATGGGTTAGGATTTGGTCAGCTTCCCAGTGCCGGAAGTGTTCCTTAATGTGGGCTTTGGAGAGACCACAGAAGGGTTCTGGAGCAGGAAATTGAGTATTTCCTCCTTTCTTATCAAGGTTGTTTGCTTCCTCATTGCCTTTGAGTTACTTTTGACCTGGAACCCACATCAGAGTGACGTGATTGTTCGTATCCAGTTGTCTTAGGGAGAGTTTGCAGTCCCAAGGTAATCGAAACTCACAAGTATGTGTCTTTAGAGATTTTGATGCTGCTTAGCTATCTGATAGGATATAGAGAATTTCGCCCCCCTGGAGCCTCTTGCAAGGCATTCTTGGGCCAAATGTGAGGTGTTATCGAAAGCACCCGCTATAGCTATGAATGCACATAGAGCCATTTCTTTGGGCGTGTATGAAATAAGGGGCTTTATTGTTGACTATATTTAACAGTTTTGTTCTACCCTATCTATACACATTTTAATTACATGTCCTGACGGACTGATTCATTTACGATCAACGCCATATTACATCCCTAAAGGGCTGAAAAGAGGGATGACAAGGGGGGTGAAAGTGAAAATGCCATTATTTTTTAGGTTAGAGCCAAACACATTGGTAGTTGGGCTTTTCTTTTCAAATGAAGAAACATATTTCAGGGTTTTTGAAAATTCAAAGTGGTTAAAATGGGGGTTGAAAGTTAGTATAGGAGTACCGTTGGTTTTCAAGAGTTGGGTTCATATAAATTTGTATTTGAGGTCTATGTTACAAATGTGTTTCAGTGTTTTTGGAAACTCAACTCCTGAAGGGGTGTAATGGGGATTGGAAGTTTGTATAGGGGTTCGGTTAGTTTTAAGTTAGTATTTGAGGTCTTTGTTACAAATAAAGAAATATGTGTTTCAGTGTTTTAGAAATTCAACCCCTAAAAGGGGTGAAATGGGGCTCAAAGTTTGTATGAGGGTCCTTTAGTTTTAATTTAGGGTACTAAGAATTGGTCTTTGAGGTCTTTGTTACAAATAAAGAAATTCTGTTTCAGTATTTTAGAAACTCAACCCTTGAAGGTGAACATGTTTACGGGGTCCGTTAGTTTTAAGTTAGGGTCATGGAAATTGGTGCTTTGGCTCTCTTTACAAATGAATAAATCGTGTTCAACCTTTGATAATTTATTCTCTAAAGGGGTGAAAAATGGTTGGTGAATTTGTAATAGTCGTCAAAAGCATTAATTTCGTTGTCAAATCAATTATGTCCACAAAACGAGATAATGGGATATCAGGAAAATGAGATAACGGGAAGCGGCAAAGCCACAGCTAGATGGAACCCACAAAGAAAAAAAAGATGGGAAAAAAATACAAATTCTACGCGGGTACCATCTAGTAAAATATATAACTAAAATGTTTATGGATGAATCAGGAGTTTCAAAGTATGCATATATTGTCACAGAAATGTAAATATTCTGTCAAATTATTTTCAATATATTTCATACTTTATAGTACGTGCTGTGTTATTTATTATCAATGACGTTTATCCATTTTTATTATCCCAGCTGATTCTTTCAACAATGATAGATAAAATTAAAGTTGAAATAGAATCTGACGATTCATGTTTATATAAGATAAATTCATTTCCATTTTAATAAACTAACGCTGTTTTAGTTCGTTATAGTGTGAGTACATGACCTTTCCATTTTGCACAATTCACGTTCTGGGAAAAAATGCAGTTTAGGAAAAATCCACAGATTAAAAAAAAATTGTATATAAACAAGCTTTTTTAACCCAAAAAAACCGGCTTTCGGTCTTAAAGAAATATTTTTTCTTAAAATATATTATTTTCACGACAGCAAATAGACATTAGACTCTAACGATTTAGGACATGCCGTTTGATGAAACTATCGTATTTTTTCTCCCTAAATACGAATCCAAAGTCAAAACGTGGATTATAAAAATCCCCTTCCCGGCCAACTGTCAGAGATAAAAAAAAATGATATGTTCTTCTCAACTATTGTTACTGAATTAATAAAAAACTTCACATATCTACCATATCTTGTACTTTAACTTTTTAACTTTTAAAAACACACCTGACCAAACGTGAAAGGAAATAACAATTGAAATTCGAAAATTCAAAGTAATTTTTTTTATTGAATAACTTTTTTTCAAAGTACGTGACTGCCAAGATTTTTTTTTATTTTGAAGCTTCCAGAGAAATGGAATAAAGCAAAAATTTTCGTCATACGCGAATTCCCCCTGAACTGCATTTTTACCACGTTTTGTAGATAAACAACCAAGATATCCATCTGAATCCCAAAAAACATACGATGTAAATCTGTTGAAGGAATAGGTAATTCGCAAATGTTGCATGATCAATTTCATAACTGTACCATTTCTTCTTGAACTTGCAGATGTCAGCAAACAATAACCAACTCCAACGCCCCAAAACGAAAACCACCTTGTTTACGTAATCCACTACCTCTGAGAATATTCTTACCTGTATACACAAATGGCAAATGCCCACTTTCTTAGACTTCTCCTCTCGACCTCTCGCTACTTCTAACTCGAGTTCAGTCTCCGTTCTCTCAGCATTGTGCGAGGAGGTCCGTGTTATGCTCGAATCGACCGTCTCTTCCTTCTCTGCGCGTTGTTCTCCTCTCTTTCTCTCCTTCGAACATGATCAACAAGTTTCGATACAAAAAACCCGCGAATGACGATTCGATTGACAAAGTGAGTGATAGTGCACATTCAAAGGATAATGACACACTAAAAAGGATAAACAAAATGAAAGTTGATAATACGAAAGAGGATACTCTCAAGAGGAAGAACAAAGGGGAAGTTTTAGATGAAGCAACTAAGAAGGAACTACATGTAAGTCTAGGGAGAAAACTGCGAATTCAAGTATTTGTTATCAATTGTTTCTGTTTTGGTACAAAATATGGGACGACACAGGGTTGCCTTCGATACTCCATTCGTTACGGTAGATCTGTTGTAATCGTCTTTTAATTGACGATCTCTCGCATTCAGTTCAATACAGCAATAGCATGTATTCGCACTATTAAATCTGTATTTGTATTGTTTTTCAGTATATTTTCACTATTCTCGTTTCCTGCATTATCATCAATCACCTGCTGTGATACATGAGATTCAGCTTTGCTGTATACTTCAACAAAAGCACAAAAGTTTTATGTGTAATTGTTCTTGTTTGTGACTTTCTATTTGTTTCCACACGGAATAGTACGTATCAATTGGAAGCTATATGTTATAGATAATTGGATCAATAGGGGTTTCCTCGTTAAGCCTGTGAACTTGATAGGTCTCTTTGATGTAATATAATCAGTTGACCTCTCAATAGTCTCGAAAATAATCGAATCATTTTACTTTCTTTATATCTTTATATATTGGCTGTAGCAGAGAGATAATTCTTGAACTGTAGTACACATTCTTTGGTTAAATGCGGTCATGATCATTGCATATAATTGGCATGTTCACCTGCGACATTAGAAAGGATCTGAGGTTGGATTAAATTTCCCCTTCTTCTATCATTCGAATCTTTGTATTTGGCATTCTAGTAGCGATTGACATATACTTTTATACTAGACTAATTTCGAAAAACTTAGAATCAACGTATTTTCTTATTTTCAGATAAGTACAACGCCACAAAAATCTATGAGCTGACTCTCTATTCTTCTACAAACCATTGTTTGTATTTGATTTCTATGATAAACTTTATTTTCTTGTATTTTAATTGCTGAGTGATCTGAAATTAAGTTGAAAAGGGAAACATTCTCAGTGGAATATTGAATAGAAAAATCCACGATAAAAATAAATTATATTTTGTGAACATCTAACACAAAACAACTACTTCCCCGGCGAAAGCCTCATTGGATATTGAACTACATACATATTTTGAAAGAAAAAATATCTAAGTAATTTTTTATTCAGATTTTATTTTGATTTTAACACGCTTTTATTAGCTTCATTGTAACTAACAAACAATGTAATCAAATCTTGGAAGTCAATTTTAACCTATTTCTAATTGTCGTATCGAAATGAAACTTGGTATGTATATGTGGTTTTGGATGACAATACTATACTTTGGTATCTTGGAGCTGATCTGATGATGGAGCCAGGAGGTATATAGTGGAACTCTTCGTGGCTACTAGTAAAATATGGTGAATGCACTGAGGCCGTTCCCACAATAATTTACAATTCAAAGATATGGCGAATGCGCTGGTTCTCAAGCATATTCGCCAAAATTTAGTTATTAATAACTTCCATCCCATGTGGACGAATCAATCGAAGAGTTTTCTCCCGTAGTCTTTTTAGTCTGTCTGTAGCAATAAAGACTAAAAGTTGAAAATAATAACAGTAAAGTCATTGGAAAAAAAAATTATGCAAAAAAGCCTGGAGTGGTCTTCACTCACTTTTCATAATGATATTAAGATAAATGATATCAAGCACCTCGCGCTTTTTCACATAAAAAAAAATTTTTTTGGTCAATGACTTTATTCTTATTATTTTTAACTTTTTAGTCCTTATTGCCATATATGCAGGTTTTTTAGTTTTTTCGAACTATAATTTTATTCTATTCCAGTCTTAATTAAGAACTCATATAGATGAATGAGACAGAAAAATGTTTTCAAAGAAGTAGAATTCACCAGAAATGTTACAAATGATTTCTAGTGAGTTCTTCTTCTTAAGACAGAAATAGAAAATCAAATAACAATCTAAATACACATTTTAATATAATTTTTTTTTTTAAAATATCTCAGATATAGTTTAATGTCCAGCATGGCTTTAGCCTGGGAAGTAGTTGTTTTCTGTTAGATATCCACAAAAAATGAATTAGTTTTTATCGTGGATTGTTTTATATTCAGAAGAATTTTTATTCAATTTTCAACTGAGAATGTTTTGCTTCTCAACATAATACCCCACAAGAGGTTATCTTTAACGATGGAAAAGAGTGACTAAAAGTTTATATTTGAGTCGCAGATGATTCCACATCCGATTTTATGGACATATAGTTCATATTTTCAAACAAATCAATATGAAATTATGGCTTTCAAAGCACCAAAAGAAATAGTAACAGCGACTATGTTGAATAGTTAAAAATATTATTAATCAAAACATGTATTTAAGTGGTCATTCTACGGAATGTTCTCGATCTTTGTTACACATTTTCCACACTGTATCGAACCATTAATTTGAACAAATTTACCAAAACATAATTCAAAGCTCTCCTTGTTGCCTTTTGCTCGTTGGCCGTTTTGTCGAGTTTGGATGTAATAAATCATCGTAAAACGTAAGCGATCGTTTGTTTCTCTTCGAGCTGTACTCATTATCTTCTACAAGCACTCTGAACAAAGATTGTTCCAATTAGAATCAGGATCATTTACCTATTCTTCCCATAAAACTGGTTATTATAATATGATAATCCTGATAGGGCAAAAATTATTATACTTCATATAACAATAGAGCGATGGGTATACTTATAGATGGTGGCTACTTTTGCGGTCCAATCATATATACCCAATGAATCTGTTCATTGAGATTGAATTATCAGTAAGAGGAACGCAAAAGTTAATATGTTTGATAATTTTAAATTGATGCGGGCGATATTCGATGAAAATCCATATTAAAGCAAACAAAAAGACTATGACACTAAATGATGTTCACTAAACTGGGTTTTACAAAACCATCAAATGTGTTTTGCTATACAAACTTCTTTAGGAAGGGACAATAGGGACTAAACGTGTCACCAAATATACCTAACCATAGAAAGGCAAGGTAAACGTACCACCCACCAAAAGGTCCTTTAAAAGCTCACAGGTTTTGTGTCGCCAACAGTAAAGTTGGGGAATAAAAACTACTTAGTACCTAATCCTTAAAACTGTAATTGGGCATGCAAAAATTACTTTTGGCAAATATGTAAATAATAAAGAAAGTGCTTTATGTTATATTGTTTATTATTATTTTTTTTATCTTAACAGCTGTGCCTTAAAAACGATGTCAAAAAACTATCGCTCAAAAGTAAATCTGAAAAAAAAGATCCTAAAATGTCTTAAACTAACTTTATGTATTAAACATTACATAAATCACTTAATAAGTATATTTAATTAGGTAAACTTGAATAGGAGACACATTTGACAAAGTCAATCTTTGATATTTTTTTAACTTTCTCACATAACTCTGTCACTGTTTTTAACTCATTCGACGGAGGAACGTCCAAAATTTTTGCGGGCGTTTATGAACTTTTAATTTTGACAAATATATATATATATATATATATATATATATATATATAATATATATATAATATATATATAATATATATATATATATATATATATCTATATTGATAGGTGAGTAGTGTAGAATAGATTCGTTGAATTTGGAATGAAATGATTCGCAAGCAAGTTCTTGTTGCTTTAAGGGTTACACTCCCCCCCTAAATGTGGTGGAAAATCAGAGTCTTCTTCAATGTAAGATTTGAAAAGGAATCAAATATTTTTTTTTGGGTGCTCTTTTTTAAGTATTGAAAACATGCCCAAAAATTTTTGGGGTTTTTAAAAGGAAAGGGCCCAAAAAGGGGTATTTTAGCCACTTTTAATTTTTTGTACAATGCTTGGTGAAGGTAAAATTTTCCCCCTAAATTTTTTTTAATTAGGCCAAAAAACATTTTGGGGCATTGTGTATAGCCTTCCCCAAAAAACAAATACTTCTTTTTTTTTTAAAAAACGAAATTAAAATCTTTTTTTTATTTTAAATTTGGGAAATTATAAAATTTTTTTGGATGTTAACGTAATGTCCATTTTTTTCCCCCTGAATTGTGAAAAGTTGCATAAAAAAATTTGTAAAAAGGGGGAAAAAACCCCTCCATATACAATTGAGACATTTCAAAATTTGGCGAATTTTGGGGTTTTAAAACAAAAAACCCTGCAATATGTTTTTCCCCCACTAAAATTTTTCCCCAAAATTTTTTTTAATTTCAACCACTGTAATTCGTTTTAAAATGGCATTATACACTCGTCTTTCCCAACAGGTATATATATATATATATATATATATATATATTATATACAGAGTGGTCCTTTTAATGGTTGAATTTAACTTTTAAACCATAAAGTTAGAAGGTCGTTCAAATGGAGAAAAGTTGCATTTATAGAAACATTGTTGAGAAGTTCAAACGAATCAGATTATCAGGGCCGATTATTGAGATATCATAAGAAAAATAAATTCCCCATTTTGATTTTTTTTTTTTCCCACTTTATTTCGAATATTATTAAAAATGTCACGAGGAGTTTTTTCGACGGTAAATTATCCTCAGTTTGGCATAATCAGATTTTGTATCCAACGTTTCGTACGCTCTGGGCCCACACCTCAACCTCATTTTTATCAATACGGCCCCTGCATATTTTATGAGACTTTTCGAAATAACTTTTAACGCTCATCAATCACCTGAGCGAAATTTATTCCTTCTTACTGGCAATGGAAAATACAGAATTTTCTTCAAATCAATCTTAACTCAATCCTAGTCATTAATATATCACCTAGTTGGCCCCAAACCCTTTAGTTGGGGACTAAAAAATAAAAGTTACTATAATACTTCAAATCATGGCAAAAAATTTCAACGTTAAAAAACCCTCAGTTGGGAATTAATTCAAAGCTTAAGGGCAATTTTTCCCACCCTTTATAACCTATTGTACTTTTTCAAGACAAACTGTTTTAAATTTTATATTTTAATTAGTGAACGATTGCAATAAAAAATTTAATGTGTTAGAAGTGGTTGACAATTTATAATGTGTTTCCAACTTCAAATTCAGAACTTATATTTCACCGTACGTTACATGAAGAACAGTCATAAACAACATAGAATAACAGATTATAGTGGTTGAAAATCTGAAAAAAAAATAAGTTTTGTTCTTTATAAAATTCTACAAAATTTTGGGTAGCACCACCCGCCTAATTTCAGGTGACCTACTCAGAGGAAAACTTTAAATTCCGAAATTAAACATCTCTATATTTGATAATTGAATGTTGAACTGATTGTGTGGTGAATTTTGTAAGGTTTCCGGATAATTTAATTTCAAAAGTTTAAAAACAACCAACCTTGTTGTATTCAAACTGGTGATAAAGCCCGAAACTAGTAGACTTCATACTCGCTTTGAGGCATTTATCATAATTATCAGTCACTTGTGCAAAAACCAAACAGTTTTGGAAAGGGGGGAAAACATTCGCAATTGAATATTGTTTAAAAAATAATTACGGGCCCCTTGCAGTGATTCCCGAAACGAGAACTTTAACACTGTTTGCAATCAAGATTTTCGCATGCACGGTTTACAAAGCTGTCTACGAACGAAAGTTTCCTAGATTCTATTAGTGTTTTCTGATTGGCTGGTGAATGAAGGATTTCAATTAACAACTAATCAGAAAGCAGTACGCGATGTGCACAAGAATTAATTTGAATATTATTGGCTTTGTGTGTTGAAAAAATTGCCATTCTATCAAAAAATAATTCATATTATATTAATATTTCTAGTATAATAATGTTCAAATTAATTCTCGTGCACATCGCGTACTGCTTTCTGATTGGTTGTTAAGTAAGATCTTCCATTCACCAGCCAATCTACAGTAGTTGAATCTAAAAAACTTTCGTTCGTGGACAGCTTTGTAAACCGCGCATGCGAGAATTCACGTGCTCTGAATCACTACAATGGTCGCAAAATTATATTCAATATTCAATTGCGAATGTTTTTCCCTTTTCAATACTGTTTGTGTGATTTGTTTCTTACAAGGGACTGTGATGATTATGATTAGTGCCTCAAAGCAGAGTATGAAGTCACGTAGTTCTGACTTTATCAACAGGATATAACAAGGTTAGTTGATTTCTTCACTTTGAATTTGAAAATCTATCTCAGGCAGCCTGCACTGTTTACATTCACCACACAATCAGTTCAACATTCTACATTATTCAAATATCGAGTTTATTGCATTCGGCAATTGCCAAAATTTTCCTCTGAGTAATTTTTTCAGATTTTCAATTACTGTAATTCGTTATAAAATGGCTTTATACACTCGTCATTCACGGGTTTGCAAGAGGTTAGATTACACCCATATATATATATATATATATATATATATATATATATATATATATATATTTTCTCAATTTCTTGACCACATATGTTTATATTCTTTATTTTCTCGGAATAAGGGCCTTAGTCAGTCTATATATTTTTTATTTCATTCGACGTTTCGACATTGTTTATGTCATCTTCAGGTAACTTTGAAATAATGTAAAACATGTAAAAGTTAAAACATAATACGTTACATAACATCAAATACGTTTAAGTTTAAAAGAGACATTAAAACTTACAGTATAATTCAACTATTATTCTTTTCATTTCATTTTCATGTTTCATGATTGATGAACGTTTTGAATGTCGGAGATTGCTGGTATCGGGTTTGTTTTATCTGTTATCGTTTTTTTTTTAATAAAATACATAGGAGTGTTCGACATATTCCCAAAAATAATGTGTTATATCATTAAGGCTATAGGGTGTCGCTGCATATGTTGTATTATTGAACGAATAAAGCAAAATATTGTTACTGAGCATGAAGCATGTTTAAGTCAGTTAGTAAACTTATTCCAGCGCAATTGTTAATGCAATACATTGTTAATCAGGTCCAGCGACATATTTCAGTCAGGAAAATATTGGCTCTAAAGGATCCAGAATACCGATTTCACAGAGGTTTCGTGACTACGATAACGGCATTCCTGGTGTAGGAACATACTGGGTGAGTCTATTAATTATATCGTGAATTCAATAAAAAAAAATGCAGTTTTACTGCTACGTGGATATCAATTCTGAGTATTCAACTCTTCAGTTGGATTGTGATACACAGGCCTCGGAATATCTACATGGGATTCTAAAAATTGTTTGTTTCTGTAATGTAATAATTAGCTGAATAGGATAGCGACCGTTGAATATGATTTCAATTGGGTTGGAATTCGGTCGGAATATTGAAGAAAACCAGTTGAATGATGATTTCGAAACCATTGTTATCTTCAGGGACTCTGATGAAGAAAAAACATACATATTAAAATGGAGTTGTGAATGGAGATTGATAAATTAATTATAAATGCCGATCGTTAAAACGCTTCAAACAGGATATAAAACTAATATTGATGATTACTTATCTTTGAGGCTTTCGAGTCACAAAGGGTATTACATTAAAATACAAATACATGCACAGGTTCATGGAAGACGTTAACACAGACACAGAAATGAGCAATTGGTAGAATCGTTTTTAATGTAAAGAAGGAAGAACAAAACTCATCGGTGAGATTCACGACATGAATCTTCGCCTTTTATTCTCAATATTCAATTCCTAGATATATGTCATGAGACATTTATACAATTTTGTATTGAAAATAATAAAGACCATTATTATTATTATTATTAAAAAAAAACACTAATGAACGAAATTGGGAGAGTTGGAAAAAGTCCTCCGTTAATGATTCACAGTTTATGTTTCATTTTATTTATTAAGTTAAAATACGAAGTGTTTAGATTTCAACCTAATGAAGAAAATGAAACATAAACTGTGAATTATTAATAGAGGACTTTTTCCAACTCGCCCAATTTCTTTCTTTTTTTTAATAATAATGATAATGATCTTTATTATTTTCGATAGAAAATTGTGTATATTTCTCATCACATATATCTAGGAATCAAATATTGAAAATAAAAGGCGAAGTTCATTTAATTTAGCGACAATCTCGCTGATGATTTGTTCTTCTACTTCTTCTTTACATTGTAAAGAAACGATTCACCACCAGTTCAGTTTGCTCATTTCATTGTGTCTTTCAAGAATGTATTTATATTTTATGTCAATATTATTTATTACCACTTTGGAACTCGGAAAGCCACTCTAATTGTAAGTAAGTTTGAATATCAGTTCCAAACACTGTTTGAAGCGTTTTATTTGAAACGATCGGCATTTTACATAATATACTGGTTTTTTATCAATACTCCATTCGAGAACTACATTTCAATATGTATGTTTTTGTTCTTACACTTCAGAGACCTGAAGAGAAAACAAATAAAGTTTCGAAACGTCGACGATTTAATAACTGTTTTTTTTCCAATATTCCGACCAAATTTCCGCCAACCAGCAATTGAAAGAATAATTAGCACTATTTGAGTAGTAAATAAGTGGTTGTAGTTACACACCACGAAGTCGGTTATTAAGTTGAAATATAACTTCTCAAATCAGATTTCCAGATTTGAAACTTTTTCGCCATTTCCACATTCATGGTTCAAAAGTAACTAATACAATGTCAGTTCAATTTCTCATCGGTATTCGTATTTCTCTTTCAATGAGATTAGTGACGAAGGAAAATGCAAGACTTCTTCGATTAGCATTTAATCGACCATTGTTCTAATTCCTTCATTCGAGTTTGTTACTGGCAGTCGCTCGAATGATTCCTGAAGCCAATTAATTACTAATCTCATGAAATTGTTAAGTTTGTTCAGAAATAAATTCGAAAGTAACTATCAGTTGTGCGATTTATGAATAATTATTTGACGAAATTGGATATTTATGGAAAGTATGTTGGATTTGAGAGACATCTCGGCTTTTTTATGCAAAACTTTCAGAAATAAAGACACATTTGTTGTTTATTCAGACAAAAATCAACCATTCGGCGTTCTCACCATGTCTTTTACTGTGTTCTTCATAGTTTTTTGCATAAGTTTCCAGAATTTCAGACTGATCGCTCTGTTGAAAATATGAACACAATGTTCATAAGATCAGATGTGGAATTATCTGCAACTGAAAGATAAACTTTAGTCACTATTATCTTCCTACGATTTTTCAAAGAGATTTTTCTACGATTTTTCAAAAAGAAGTCTGCAGCCACGCCTGCGGAATGTTCCCTGATCCCTTCCCAAAAAATAGTGCGTACTTTAATAGCCAAAAAATCCGCACGGAAACGATTTTCTCCTGAGTATTCCACTATCCGATGGGAAATTTTCTACCCAATCCGAGATCGGACCAGAAGTTATCTCGCACTAAACGAATTCGCGAGGCGCTGTACTTTTTCCGCATGTCGTTTTCCTGGCAAACTAAGAAAAACGTCATTTTGAAAAAATTGTGTGTTTTTTCGTTGCTAACGGGGCTATAATGTCATAAAGGGTCGAAACGTCGAGACGCCCGCGGAAAAAATCATTTCTCCCTTAGCTTTTATTTAGTTTCACTTGTTAGTTCGTTCGTTTGTTAGTTTGCGTCAAATCTTGCAAGTGAATTTAGACCGACTTCTAGTCGTCCGAATCATTTGAAATTTGGCAGGTGTTCATAATTCCGGTGATAATGCATTATAGGATTTTTGTAAGAGAAAAAAAAATGGCGGCTCCAAGATGGCGGACGAGATTTGTAATTATGGTCCGATTTGATTCAAAATTGGTATGTGAGGGTTTTCGGGGTCGAAAATTATGAATTTTTTGTGAAAATTCATGAATCCAAGATGGCGGACGAGTTTTGTGATTGTGGTCTGATTCGGTTCAAAATTGGTATGTAGGGGTTCTCAGGGTTGGAGATTACGAAATTTCTGACAAAATTCATAAATTCAAGATGGCGGCTTCAAGATGGCCAACGAGTTTTGCGATTAGGATCTGATTCGATTCGAAATTTCAAAGTGGGGGTTTTCAGAGACGGAGATAATGAAATTTTTGTCAGAATTCATGAATTCGAGATGAAGATGAAGGACGAGTTTTGTTATTATTGTCCAACTCGATTCAAAATTGGTATGCGGGGGTTTTCGGGGTCTGAGATTATGATATTTTTGTCGAAATTCATAAACTCAAGATGGCGGCCCAAGATAAAGGACGAGTTTTGTGATTATGGTCCGATTCGATTCAAAATTGGTATGCGGCGGTTTTCGCGGTCGGAGATTTTAAATTTTTTGTCAAAATTCATAAATTCAAGATGACGGCCCCAAGATGGAGGATGAGTTTTCCGATTATGGTCATATTTTATTCATAATTGGTATGTAGCGTTTTCAGGTTCAGAGATTATGCATTTTTTGTCAAAATCTATAAATTCTAGATGGCGACTTCAGGATGGCGGACGAGTTTTTTGTCTATGGTCAGATTCTATTCGAAATTTGTGTGTGGGAGTTTTTGGGGTCGGAGATCGTGATTCCTTTCAGCTCAAAACTTACAGGGAAGATACCTTTTAATAACGATGCTCTATTAGAAATGAACAGATTAGGGGCGAACTAACTAAAGAGCAAAAAATAAAATAACTAATAAAAAACCTTTTCAACAACTTATATTTGAGCCGTGTACTAAAACGTATGAGATGAGTTTAAGTCATCGCTGACAATTATTTAATTATTTTTTGTTGAATTATTTGGTTTGGTTTCTAAAAGCTTGTCGGGCGAATTGTGATGGAATTAATATTTTGACAAGTCGTTACTTACCAACCAATCACTGCCCAATCGAATTAATTGGTACCTACTTTTCTGACATGCTAACCGCTGCACTTTCTGTAGCTTGATTTGTGCCGAGTGCTGTTGGGTTTTTGGCTGAACTCCAATCGATTCAGAATGGCCAGAATAGTCCAGAAACGAAATTTCGTTTCGATACGGAAAAAAATTCGAAAAGTCAAATATTCGAACAACGCCTAGACCCCTGATAAATATCTTCGAAAAACCAAAGTGGTCGTATCGATATCCGGTCTGAACCAAAATGTGGGAAATGTCGCGTAGATTCCGAAAATATAGCATATGTGGTATCTCAATCCGAGAGAAATCATAGATGGCGCACCGGTCGACTTTGACATATGTCAAATGAAAAAACCATCGAAGCGTAATCTGAAAATGATTTTTCTATGCGTTAAAAACTCCTCTGAATCCATCTCGTCGATAGGACATGAAATGAAGAAGCTATAACCATCTTTTCCGCCACCGCACTGACGTTTCGAGATTTGCGATATCATAGCTCTTTTAGCTGCGGTTCTATCGACAAGATAGATTTTGGATTCAGCGGACCTTTTTACGTCAGAAAAAGTTATATTCCGAATAGCTCCTTTCTCATTCCGTTTTTGGATCGTCAACATCCATAGGGACGTCATCGTCAATCTGTTGTGTAAACCATAATTTGCTGTGTATGTATATTGGGGTGCTTCATTTTTGGGCAAAAATTATTTTCTTCAAGTCTCGCCTGAAAATCTTGTAATTTGTGGAAAACAAAATTTTTGAGCATATTGCGAACCCTTAATTCGAATTTTAACCCACTGCTAGAGAATTTTGAATTTTATCCATTAAAATAACATAAAAAAATGATTTTTTATACGTTTTTCCTTCCGCTCACCCAGAAAAAATTTTTTTGGGAATTTTGACTCATGGATTCTTGTTATAGGTATAATTTCCTACGGAAAAGCCCATTGCGTCGAGTTTGTCACTCCAACGGGTTCGACGAAAAATGTAATTTAAGCTGAATTTTCATAAAAATAGCAGTAAATCGCGTTTATTTGCTAAACTATTGAAGATAGAAAGAAAATGTAAATGACAAACTTGTAGGGAGGTTTATGCCCTACAATTTGAAAGAAAATTGCCGCTATAAAATTTCAAAAAATACAATGACAAACAAATTTTTCATTCAATTTTTCAACTTGGATTTCATAAATTAGTTATTATTGAAAAAAATTGATTTTTTCGTTAATTTTTAGTTTCAAGTGGCTTTAACAGCTAAACCATGAGAGCTACGAAAAAATATTTCGAAGCAAAATTGTAGGGCATGAACCCCCCTACAAATTTTTATTTTTTTCTATCTTCAATGGTTTAGCAAATAAACGCGATTTACTGCTATTTTTATGAAAATTCAGCTTAAATGACATTTTTCGTCGAACCGTTTTTTTGTCTCTTAGTATTACCTGTGCCGGAAGTTTTTAAAACCTTTTTTGAAATATCCTATATCGAAATATTTCATTTTTAATATATTAGTGAAATTGGTGCAATAAAAAAAATTATTGATATGTTGCAGTGTTTTCAAAACAATTTGCAAAAACCAATTAATGGAGTTACAGACTCGACTCAATGGGCTTTTTTGTAGGAAATTATACCCATAACAAGAATCCACAGAGTCACATTTCCCAAAAAAAAATTTTTCTGGGTGAGCGGAAGAAAAAACCTATCAAAAATCATTTTTTAATGTTATTTTAATGGATAAAATTCAAAATTATTTAGCAGTGGGTTAAAATTCGAATTAAAGGTTCGCAATATGCCCAAAAATTTTGTTTTTCTATAAATTACAAGATTTTCAGGCGGGACTTGAAGAAAAAAAATGTTACCCAAAAATGAAGCACCCTAATGTATATATGTTTTATTTTTTATTTGTAATGATCACAATAATCCTATAATATGTTATCTCAACTACGGACATGTTCCAAACTTCTTGACGTTTGTTATGAAAGAAATATTCAAAAACACCAATAAATTCCATTCTATTCTATCGAAAATGCGTTCTATCATGCTGCTACCGTGCAGACTTCTCTTCAAAGAATCGTAAATGAATCAGGGACGCAGATATCGATGCGAAATTCCATATCCCTGTGAAAAAAAGAATTTCCTTTCGAATGGCCAGGAGCTCGATGGAATCGGAGTACGGAAAATATTTGTTTTCCCGCTGCAAAGTGAAAAAAGTGATTTTTGCTCAGGCACCGGTGCAGACTTCTTTTGGAAGCATCGCAAAAAGATCAGGGACAAAGCGATCGGTGTGAAATTCTGGAAACGTATGCAAAAAACTATGAGGAAAACGATTCTGGATTTTTTTTGGGAAAAAAAACATTTCCGGTTTTTTTCCGGAAGTTCTGAATTTTTTTTTCTAACTCGGCAACGGAAAAAGATAGAACAACTCTAATCGATTCAGAATGACCGAATTAGTCTAGACACGAAATTTCGTTTCGATACGGAAAAAAAATTTGAAAATTCAAATTTTCGAACAACGTCTAGTAGACCCCTAAATATCTTCGAAAAACCAAAGTGGTCGTATCGATCTCCAGTTTGAACCAAAATGGGAAAATGCCGCGTAGATTCCAAAAATATACATAATGTGGTATCTCAATCCGACAGATTCACCGTGAATCCTGAAAAATCGAGATAACGGCGGGAGAAATCATAGATGGCGCACCGGTCGACTTTGACATGTCAAATGAAAAAACCATCGGAGCGCAATCTGAAAATGACTTTTCTACACGTAAAAAATTCCGCTGAATCCAAAAAAGTTGCCATCTCGTCGATAGGACATGAAATGAAGAAGCTCTTTTCCGCCAGCGCACCGACGTTTCGAGACTTTGCGACATCATGGCTCGCTTAGCTGTATGCATAGAAAAGTTATTTTCAGATTGCACTCCGATGGTTTTTCCATTTGACATATGTCAAAGTCGACCGGTGCGCCATCTACGATTTCTCTCGCCGTTATCTCGATTTTTCAGGATTCACGGGTAAACTGTCGGATTGAGATACCATACATATGCTATATTTTCGGAATCTACGCGGCATTCCCCACATTTTGGTTCAAACCAGAGATCGATATGACCACTTTGGTTTTTCGAAAATTTGACTTTTCAAAATGTTTTTCCGTATCGAAACGAAATTTCGTTTCTAGACTAATTCGGTCGTTATGAATCGATAGAGTTCACAGAATAGCTCTATTTTTTACCGTTCTCGAGTAAGAAAAAAAAATCTGAACTTCCGGAAAAAAAACCGGAAATGATTTTTTTTCCCAAAAAAAAACAAAAGTATTTTTCATAGTTTTTGCATAAGTTTTCAGAATTTCTCATTGATCGCTCTGTCCCTGATCTTTTTGCGATTCTTCCAACAGAAGTCTGCACCGGTGCCTCAGCAAAAATAACTTTTTTCACTTTGGAGCAGAAAAAATTGTATATTACATTACTAGTGCGGAAAGTGACATTTTTCACACGAGTGGGAAATATTGAGGCACGAGGCGTAAGCCGAGTGTGAAAAATCACTTTCGCGCGAGTAATGTACGCTATTTTTTCTACGACCACCTATTTTATTACAACTCTGAGATTTAACAAGATTTTACTTTCGATCATGTACCTACTATCACGAAATGTCTATTTTTGTGGTATTGTGTCGTGGAATGGTTTCAAAGCCTACTTGGCTTTTAAAAATTTCAAATAATGTGCCCCCGTCTGGTTCTCTGGTTGCCTATCTTAGATACAGGTAGTTCGTATTAAAACAAACTACTGAAATAATTATAAATTAACAGTTTAAGCTTTCGTTGCTATCCTCTAGTTATATGAAGTTTAAAAATAGCTAAATTTTGTTTTAATGAAATGAAAATACAAGAAATATCATAATTCTATTAATGTGAATCGACTTACGAGATATACATATCTCTGATAACGTTAATTCAAATCTGAATCAGCTCAGATGGAGTATACGGTAGATGACCGCAAGGTTGTGGGTTCGATTCTCGGCGTCAACATTTTTATTTTCTTCTTTGCTTTATTTCCTACAAATAATTAGTTTTTAGTCCAGTTTTTATGTAAATAATATCAATAAGGAAGAGCCATTAATAATTACATCTGTAAATCTTACAGGATTCACGGGTTTGACGGCTTATTGATAGCCGTGCGGAAAGTTACTTTCCGCACTAGTGCGGAAGAATAAAGGTCACTTTCCATGGGAGTAGAGAGTGCGATATGTGTTACTTTCCTATGTGGTCGTAGGAAAAAATATTTTCCGTACTACGATTCCATCGTGCTTCTCGCCCTCCGAGAGAAAATTATTTTCTCTACGAAAAATTGGAATTTTGCATCGATATCTGCGTCCCTGATTTATTTACGATTTTTCGAAGAGAAGTCTGCACGGTAGCAGCATGATAGAACGCATTTTCGATGACGTACTTATGGATGTTGACAATCTAAAAACGAAATGAGAAAGAAGCTAGCCGGAATATAACTTTTTCTGGCGTAAAAAGGTCTGTTGAATCCAAAAATCTCTCGCCGATCGGACCGCAGCTAAGCGAGCTATGATGTCGCAAATTATCGAAACGTCGGTGTGCTGGCAGAAAAGATGGTGATAGCTCCTTCATTTCATGTCCTATCGACGACATGGTTTTTTACGCATAGAAAAGTTATTTTCAGATTGCGCTCCGATGGTTTTTTCATTTGACATATGTCAAAGTCGACCGGAGCGCCATCTATGATTTCTTTCGCCGTTATCTCGATTTTTCAGGATTCACGGTGAATCTGTTGGTTTGAGATACCACATATGCCATATTTTTGGAATCTACGCGGCATTTCCCACATTTTGGTTCGATTTAGGAGATATTTAGGGGTCTAGGTGTTGTTCGAAAATTTGACTTTTCAAAAAAAAATCCGTATCGAAACGAAATTCCGTTTCTAGACTAATTCGGCCCTTCTGAATCGATTGGAGTTCGCAGAATTGCGTCTCCTTTCACCGTTCCCGAGTTAAAAAAATAAAATCCCAACTTCAGGAAAAAAACCGGAAATGATTTTTTTCCCGAAAAAAAACGCCAAAATCGTTGTTTTTGATAGTTTTTTGCATAAGTTTCCAGAATTTCACACCGATCACTTAGTCCCTGATCTTTTTGCGATCCTTTCAACCGGTGCCTGAGCAAAAATAACTTTTTTCACTTTGGAGTGGGAAAAAAAATATTTTTCGTACTCCGACTCCATTCAGCAGAAGTGCTCTATATTTTACCGTTCCCGAGTAAAAAATAAAAAATCAGAACTTCCGGAAATTCCAGATTTTTTTTCCCGAAAAAAGGCCACCATCATTAGTAGGCATGGGTTTGATAATCGTTCGATATAACCAGTATATCATTTTCGGCTTCAAACCAAAAACTCTGCGGCACGTCCAGGATGCCGCTGTAGCCTTGGAAAGAATGTTCCTAATATGACTGTTCCATGATACTCTCTGGTCGATTATGACGCTCAGGTATTTGACTTCATTGGAAAAAGTTAGCTGAGTTCCATTCAGGGTTCAGGGTTCGTACTTACGCCTCCTTGGGAATGGAACCACCACTGTTTTGCTAGGATGAGGACCCCATAGAAATCGGAGTACGAATTTTTTTTTCTATAGGCAGAGTAATTCTGCAAACGGCAATCGATTCAGAATGCGGCCATTCTGAATCGATTGCCGTTTGCAGAATTACTCTAAGGACAGAATTTGGGAACGATCGGGAAAAAAAGTTGGAAGTCGAAATTTTTACAGATAACAAAAAATTAAACTGACGAAATACGGAACTGAAAAGTAAAAAATAAAATAAACCTTCTTAGTCTCAATAACTGAGCTCCTAACTAATGTAAGTAACTAATTTTGAGTCGGCGCCAAACAAACAAGCAAATGAATTAGGTAAAAGAAAAAAGCCATGTGAAGTGGAATAAAATAGAAAATAAAGTGTACAAAGTCTTCTTCACAAAAGATTCAATATAAATTGAGCCAGAAATTGGTACACCACAGGGTAAAAACAACTACTTTCCTAGCAAATACCACGAATTCAGTTACTCACATTAGTTTAGGAGCTTAGTTATTGAGACTAAGAAGGTTTATTTTATTTTTTACTTTTCAGTTCCGTATTTCATTGGTCTAATTTTTTGTTTTGTTTTTTCAATTTTTTGTGGCTGAAATCTACTAATTACTAACTACTTGGTTTTTGATTACTTCCAAAATACTTACCCACCTTACTTCAACTATTACCATTTAAATATATGATTATCTACTTTTACTATTTGTTGTAATATAGATTATTTTTGTTCTGGTTAGTTTATTTCATTACTTTGTATATCATTCTATCCTCTCATAGAATATAATGATTGTGACGGATGTAGGAGAACAAAAATAATGACACTAGCGATCTGTCATTGTCAACTATATATGTGTGCCAATGTGCCAATGTTCACAAGTGAAAAATCAATTATCCCCTATTTTTCTACCCGTAAGGGTGGATAATTCCATTCGAAATCCAAATATGACAACTATGCGGTATACCCTATCTGATAAAAAAAGAATCATCCAAATCGAAGATCCCAATACAAAGTTATGCCTGATAGAATCGGTTAACGGACCAGAATTCAGAGGGTGAGTGATCAATATCCTTCATTTTGCTACCCTTAGGGTTGGATTTCATCTTTTGAATTCAAATGGGACCAACACCCTATCCACTGAAAACATAATTATCGGAATCGGACGTCTCAGTAAAAAGTTATGCGTGATCATACATAAAAAAAAAATACGCGTCGACTAGAAGAGGTTCTTCTTTTTTGGTTTCGTCGGTTGAAAATGTCGAAATGGTCGAAAATCCAAAATGGTCCCATCGATCTCTGGTTTGCACCAAATCGTCGGAAATTTTGTGTAGTTTCCGAAGATTCCAATATTGTTTTCGACAATTGAATAATGTATATGTTGTGTTAAATCGAGCTTTGCAATGTGTCTAAATTCTCGTTTTCTTTAATCAGGATTTGGAGTAAACTTCCCCTGTGATAAACGGTGCAAAGTAAGTTCACAAATAGAAATGAAATTAGCATTTTTCGAATGTCTCGACCACTTCATGAAGCGCCATATCCGTCGAAATGAAGTGGAATTACCGAGAAAGGCTCGAAATCGCCCAACTTTTTATCAGATCTCACCTAATTCGTAGGCAAAGCGCATATACTTGCAGTCCGAATTGAAGTAACGAGGTATGCAATTGCACTTAAACGTCGGGCAATGATAGCGTTAGATTTGATTGCAACCGGAAATGCAATTGATTTTATCGGAGAGAAGTGCAGTTTATGAACACTCGTGCTCGGTGCAGTAGTTACATTTTACTACTTCGACGCTACCCTGAGAATATGTCGGGGTATTTATATAATCCAATAAATAAATAAAATAATTGCAAAATCTTACAAAAACTACAAAACGGTTGAAATTCTGGATTCAGGTAATTGAATGTATGAAGTATCCCAGTATACATTGAGCAATTATTTGATTCTTTACCATACCACGACTCCAAAAATGAAATATCGCAATCCAAAAAAAACATGTTTTGTTCTTCGTAAAATTCCACAAAATTTTGGGTAGCGCCGCCCGCCTACTTTCAGGTGACCTGCTTAGAAGAAAACTTTGGCAATTACCGAATGCAATACACATTTAACTCGACATTTGAATAATGTAGAATGTTGAACTGATTGTGTGGTAAATGTACACATTGCAGGATGCCTGAGATTTACAGGGTGAGTCAAATTGAGACCGACAAACTTCGACTACAGATTCCTCACCTCGTTTCGAGGTGAAAAGTTGCCATCAAGGTATGTCCTAAAACGCATCCCCTCTGAGATACAGGGTGTCTAACGTACGAAAAAAATTAAGATTTCATTTGTTTCCTCCAAAATTCCTGAAGGAAAAAATGTAAAACTTGGTACACTAATCAAGGTTTATCAACGTGCTAATTTGAAGTAATGATTTTTTTATTTTGTAAACCAGTGGCGTAGTTACGATGGTATGTGGTCATATGTTCCTTCTTATTTTCTTGGGACAAGTGAATGGACAAATGAGCGTTTGACATCAGTTTGGTCATCGATACTCAACCTAAAAGTCGTAACATTCCATGTGCCTAAAAGTGGAGGTTTCTTAGATAATTGAGAAAAACTGAAGATATGTCCTTAGTAGAGACATAATTTTCTATGTGCAATAATCGCATAATGCCAATTTCTTACAACATATCGGAACATGTGTCAACCTCCTGAACATTTTTCAATGTTGGGAGAATCGGAAACATAGTATGGGTGAGTCAGAATGAGACCGATAACTCCATTTTTTAATTCATCATATTATTTGATGGAATCGATGTCGCGGATTCACTGATGTAACCGTACTTTCTTGCATATGATTGTTTTGGCAGATCAACTGACAAACAAACCCAACCTCAAATTCATAATACCCCACTTAGATAAGAGTTAAGATCTGAAATAATTTTTGCGGTAAACTGAAGATAAGTACTCTTAATCTGTTGACGTTTATGTTGGAGTATCATTATCAAAGCCATTTCTGATTGAATTATCTAGGAAAATATCATTCAATCAATATGTTTTTGATGAAGAAAAACAATTATTGCGTATTAATCTCTACTTAAATGATAGAAACGGTTTAGTGGGTACACTACCTAGAAACAAACAAGGCATTAAAGCAAATGTTCAAATGGACCACCATTTTGTTCAATACACAATTGACATCTCCGTATCATCGACTGTCGCTTTGGAATATTCCTGGTGTATCCTGTATTATCACACATGCTGATAAAATTCTTGCCTTTAAATCTTCCATAGATTCTACAGGTGTTTCATACACTAGGGATTTGAGGTATCCCCCACCAAAAAAAGTCTAGTGAAGTTAAATCCGGAGAACGTGCAGACCAATGTTTGGGACCACGTCTACCTATTCACCCATCATTCCATGATGGGTGGATAGGTAGAATGTTTGATCAATAAATTGACGAACGATTCGTTGGAAATGGGCCGGTGCTCCGTCATATCGATACCACATTCTTTGACGAACCAATAGAGGTACGTCTTCAAGCAGCCCAGGTAAAACATGTTCAAGAAACACTCGGTAGTTCTGCCCATTCAAACTATTGGGGAGGAAGAAGATATGGTCCGATGATACGATTTTCGATCATTCCTACCCAAATATTCACTGAAAACTTTTGTTGGTAGCCTTTTCGAAACATTCCATGCGGATTTCGTTCACCCCATGAATAGCTGTTCCTACTTTTGAAATATCCATCTCTTGGGAAACATGCCTCACCTGTGAATAGAACATATCTAGGAAAGTCGTTTGCACCTTCATATATCCTCAAAACCCATTCACAAAAGAATCTACGAGGGCCATAATCACCAGCATCTAGGGCCATCACCTTCTGTAGGCGAAATTGATACAATAGTTGTTCACGTGCTACCCGACTTACTGTTCATTGTGACACTAGTAACCTATACGAAATAGCCCGAGTGCTGATATAAGGATCTACTGCTAATCATTCGAAAATTTGTTCTTCCGTAACATTATCTCTTCCTGTTCTATTAGTGTTTACTGAATTTAAAGGGCCCCGTTTCCTTCAATCGTTGATGCACAGCTGTAAAAGTAGTGTCTGTTTGGATATATATGTTGATGTAATTCAGCAGCTGCTCTGTTATTTCCCCCTGTTTCACCATAAACGAAATGCATATCTGTATATTCTTCAAATGAATAATTCACATTGAAAAGATGTTCACTGACTGAAATAATGACAGATGACTTGGCAATAATAGAAACTGTTTTGAGTTACTGTCAATTATGTCTGATCTAAGTATCGATATATCAATGTGTTTCTACAGGAAACAATGCAAAAAGGCTACGTTTTTTTGTACTTCCAGATTTCGTGTATGTTTTATGCGTTGATCAGTGGTGTACTGAACAGCCTACCACAAACTAGCATGAAAGGCTCGACTTTGTAACTAGTTATCACGAATCTTAAGTAGATATTAATACACAGTAATTGTTTTTCACGATCAAAAACATGTTGAATGGATAATATTTTCATAGATAATTCAATCAAAAATTGGTTTGATAATGATACTCCATCATAAGCTTCAACAAATTAAGAGTACTTGTCTTCAGTTTTTCGCAAAAATTATTCCAGACCTCAACTCTCATCTAAGTGGAGTATTATGAATTTGAATTTGGGTTTGTTTGTCAGTTGATCTGTCAAAACAATCATGTGCAAGAAATTGTGGTAACATATCATGATGAATGGAAAAATGGAGTTATCGGTCTCCCAACATTAAAAAATGTTGGAGGTTGACACATATTCCGTTATGTTGTAAGAAATTAGCATTATGCGATTATTGCACATAGGAATTTATTTCTCTACTGATGAAATATGACCACATACCATGGTAACTACGCCACTGGTTTACCAAAATAAAAAATAATAACTTCAAATTAACACGTTGATAAACCTTGATTAGTGCACCAAGTTTGAAGTTTTATTCTTCGGGAATTTTGGAGAAAACAAATTAAATCTGAATTTTTTTCGTACTTTCGACATCCTGTATTTTAGGACATACCTTGATGGCAACTTTTCACCTCGAAATGAGGTGAGGAATCTGTAGTCGGAGTTTGTCGGTCTTATTCTGACTCACCCTGTATATCTGGAATCTATATTCCCTAGTGGACGTGCTCTGTTTTCATTTCTGTTCAACCGATATTTTTTCCAATGAGTTAAGCGAATGTGTGGAAGTCACCGCGCCAGTTGAAAAAAAAAACGAAATTGCCCCCATAAA
The DNA here is from genome assembly GCA_018342105.1 of Gonioctena quinquepunctata. Taxonomy (NCBI): domain Eukaryota; kingdom Metazoa; phylum Arthropoda; class Insecta; order Coleoptera; family Chrysomelidae; genus Gonioctena; species Gonioctena quinquepunctata. Next base: position 309,854 of record JAFIRS010000571.1, on the reverse strand, counting down.
TAAGTGCGAGTGACAACGAGAAGTGCCGACGATCGCAAGACTCCCCCTAGTTGAATTGAAGGAGTTGGATTCCAAGAGTTGGCAATATTTCATCTATGGAAGTCCGATGATAATGATTGGTGTGTTTTTGGTCTGGAGAGTTTAGAAAGTTATACCCATATGCCCCTATTTCATCGGAATATATTTCAGATCGAGATCGGTCTGGCAATACGAAAAATTTCGAACAATGCTTAATATAAAACCCGACTGAATTGAAAATGGGATTGACTTGGAATTCTGAATAAGCAACGGAAGGCCTAATCACCTATGGAGAGCAATTAAACCCTCTTCGAATGCTGAGAAAGTTGGACCACCCTGCTAACCCTAACCAATTTATATTTCTTATTTTCTATTCTATCGCTCCCGATCCTTTCGCTTTTCCCCGGTGTCTTGTACATTTTCTGGGTCACCGGAACACAGAATTACTAACGAAAGATAACTTCATAACATCCACCTGATTGTTCCAGATCGCGGGCTTCGATACAATTTCGCTACAGCTTCTTACCGAATCCCCCAAATTGATAACAACGACATCGTTTTGTCTTGCTAGGCTAGCCTCCAGAGGTTCACAGAAAAGTCCGGAACTGATTTATTATTGTATTATTGGTCGAACAAAAAAAAACGTTTCATCTGTAAAAAAAAATATTTTGCAAATAAAATAGGAAAAATAGTTGGAAAAAATAGCTGGAATCCTAGGCGCAGCCAAGTCATTGAACATATTTTACTGCATTGAATGAACGTGATTTTATGTGGAGGAACAACGTTTCTTGATGTGGTTATTTGGGTAACCTTCCACAGTCTGAAAATGGAAATATAATCAGAAAAATTCATACAAGTGTAGAAAGGGCAAACTAATTAGTTCACCCCGATAAGTTACTGCGTTCACCAAATTATATTTCAATTAGTCAGCAACTTGTCGTATTCTGAATTTGCCTATCAAAAAAATAGTAAATATTCAAAAGATACTTCTCTATATAGTTTTAGATTGACGTTTCGTGGACTATATCTGCCCCGTTCTCAAAATCTTCTAAATCTCCTTTAATTTTTGAATAATTTGTTTTTTTCTCTTGCAGAGTCTTTTCCGCTTTTTCAAATGACGGATGTCAATTGAGATCTGCCAAAAAATTTGAGATTGACGTATTGCTCATTTGATATATGGGGTGTTGTTCAGATCAGTTTATTAGCATTCTGCCATATCTCACTTCCTCTCTAAGTAGTAACCATGTATGATCTATTTCAACAGAATTTGTTGAAAAGCAGTTCTTATTGGAAAGAAGAATACTGGCCGTTTCTTCAAATTTTCTCCTCTCTTGATGTGGTTGTTTTATCAAGATTTTCGTCCTATTCCATTCAATCGTATGATCCCCATTGAGTGTAAAGATGTTCACTTTGGCGCACTTCTAATGGTCTTGACGTTTCACCTGTATAACTATCACCACACGAACAAGGTATTTTGTAAACACAGGTTTTGGTACTTTCTTCGGCGTTTTTTGGTTTTGTTTGTTGTTCTAAATGATTTTCGTACATCTAACCTATGTCCAATCCGTTTGATCTTCTCAGATAATCCGGAGACAGAAGGTATTATGTTGGTTGAGAAATGTGTAGGTGGTGGGAGTACTCCTGTTGGTTGTGTTAATTGGTTGTTTGGTGGATTGTTGTTTTCAATGTCAGTGATTGTTTTTTCCACAAATTGATCCGGATATGCATTTTCCTTGAGAACAGATTTTATGAGGTTTATTTCTTCCTGTAGATTCTGGTTGGAATTGCAAACTTTTTGGGCTCGATTATAGAGACATTTAACTATGAGTTGTAGTGTAGATATCGATTGGTATGTATCTCCTTCCTGTGTACTGATGTCTCCATTCGGGATGATGATTTTTGAATCATGACAGCTAAAAAGGGAAGTTGGTTGTTTTGTTCTGATTCTAACGTGAATTTGATCGTCGGTTCTTGACTGTTTATATGATCCAAGAATTTTTTAAATTCTTCCCCACTTCGATTCCAGATAGAAAACATCATCCTCGTATCTCCACCATATTTTTGGACCATTGTGAGAAGTTTCAACGAAGGATTCTTCAAAGTATTCCATGAATATGTTAATTAAAATGGGCGACAAAGGAGAACCCATCGCCATATCGAACTCTTGTTGATAAAATTCGTTCTTGAATTGGAAATATATTTTTTCTTTACATACTTTGAATAATTCTATGATAGCATTGACATCCAGTTTTGTTCTTGTCTTCAGTGATGTGTCATTTTCTCATATTTTTTTCACGTTTTCCAGAAATTTATCAATAGGGACTTCAGTAAATAAACTTTCGACATCAAAACTTACTAGGAGATCTCTATCTTGAATTTGTAATTCATTCAATTTCTCTAGAAAGTGAGGAGTATTCTTTAGGAAACTATTTCCATTTCCAGGTAGTGGTTTCAGAATGTTGAGTGGGTATCTAGCTAGTTTTTGTGGAGGAGATCCAATGGAACTTACACTAGGGCGTAGATGATGAGCTGGTTTGTGTATTTTCGGTAATCCATAAAAATGTGGGGGTTTGCTGTTGTGTGATACTAGGTCTCTGCGTTCTGTTTTCGTGAGTATGTTTATGTGTTTAGCAAAAGTTCGGTATATTTTGTTATCTATTGATGGAGTTGGACTTTTGTTGAGTTTTTTGTATACTTTGTTTACTGATATGGTAGTGTCTTGATTGATTATTTGATATGTGGTTTTTGAGATCATTTGTGTTAGTTTGTCCTCGTAATCAGTAGTGTTCATGATGACTGTGGCGTTACTTTTATCAGCTGGAAGTATTTTAATCTGATTGTCTGATCCAAGAGATTTCAATGCACCTCTTTCGTATTTGTTTAAACTACTTCTAGGACGATAAGGCTGTGTTAGTGCGTTTTTGCAGTCAGATCTGTAATCACCTGCTATTTCAGGTGGTAAACGTTGGGCTGTTGCTTCGATGGCAGTGATCATTTCTAGCGTTGGAACCATTTTGGCTGCAACTGCGAAGTTCAGTCAGTTTTTCAGAAAAAGTTCTATTGTTTGATATGTGTTGTGGCTGTGTATTTGTTTCTCCATATATCAAATGAGCAATACGTCACTCTCAAATTTTTTGGCAGATCTCAATTGGCATCCGTTATTTGAAAAAGCGAAAAAGACTCTGCAGGAAAAAAAACAAATTATTCAAACAATTAAAGGAGATTTAGAAGATTTTGAGAACGGGGGCAGATATAGTCCCCGAAACGTCAATCGAAAACTGTATCTTTTGAATTTTTTAATTTTTTTGATAGGCAAATTCAGAATACAGTTACTGACTAATTGGATCATTTTTCTATTGGAAATATAATTTGGTGAACGCAATAACTTATCGGGGTGAACTAATCAGTTTGCCCTTTCTACACTTGTTCCTGATTATATTTTCATTTGCAGATTGTGGAATGTTACCCAATAAGCCCATGTCAAGAAATGTTTTACTGCCTTGTTGAACACATAATTTTTTCTCCGACTTTTACAGTTCATTAATTTTTCCAAATATATTTTTATTTATAATATAATTCAAATGAAAACCAGTTATATGGTTAATGTTAGTATATAAAATAATCAAGTTAACGCCACAACTGTAAAAAATTCTGGAAAGTAAAAACAAAAAAATTAGTCAGGATTGCGAAAACAACAGTAAAAAAACATTTCTATACAAAATTAAAATCGGACACCAAGAAAGAACTGAAATCCAACATCATCTACAAAATACCATGTGCCGATTGCAATAAAATATACATAGGACAAACGAAAAGATACTTAAAAGACAGAACTACGGAGCACAATAGAGACTGCAAAAATATACATAATCCTTTAAAAAACATGAAGAACCCCACAAGTCTTGCATAACACTCCAAGTTAACTCTACACTCGTTTGATTTTGAATCAACCGACATTATCGGACATCAAACAATTTTGGAAATGATGATAGAAATCACAAAATATGAAGATAAATGCGTTAATAAAAGATCTGATATCAAAAACCATAACACCTCGTATCTAAACCTGATAAGGAAAATCAAAGACAAAGTATGAATCAACTTTGAAATTGGTAGCATTTCGCTTTTTTTTTATTACACTATTCAACAGATACAAGATCCAATAACAGAATAGGAATATACAGTATGAACTGGCGTATAAAAGAATCTAGCGCCTCGTCCGCAAAAATTACGATTCGTCCGCAAAAGCCTCATTTTGCGTACTTGTTACATAAACTACTATCAACAGATTGTGCAAGTGAAAAAAATCCGAAAACCATACTGAAGGCATACTTCCCTCTATACAACACGAATGATATGAATATCTACTGTTCTGGCCGCCACAATGGAATGATCCGACTCTAGCTATTGGGAACTGATCTATTCCCGAAATCCCGAATTGTGGAAAACAACATCGACTCCTGTCGTGGAGCCGCAATCGAGGTTCAATTTTGGAAATCCACATTTGTCATTCTGACGGCGCGTCGATGAGTTATTGCGTTTTTCGGCTGAATCGCCGGCGTTCATGCAGAGCGCCACCGATTGTATTGTTCTTCGGACGGAGCTATGTTAATGGATTCCATAAATCTGGTATCATAATTGTTTTAGCGCTTCGCGGACTTGATGACGAGTTATATTTCATCGCGCTGTATAGGACACGGAGAGATTAATTTTCGAATTTTGACGTGTTGATGTCCGTATTTTTGCCCACTCCATCATAATTTAACAAATTATATACAGGGTGGAAACTAACCTCTTGCACACCTGTGAATGACGGGTGTACACTGCCATTTTTAACCGACGAAATCGAAGAGGAGGAGGTTCTCTAGTCGAAGCGTATATTTTTTTCATGTATGATCACGCATAACATTCCACAGAGCAATTTGATTCCGATTATTCTTTTTTCATTGGATAGGGTGTACTTCGAAGTTGGTCCCATTTGAATTTGAACGAAAAAATCCATCCCTGAGAGTAGTAAAATTCTATCAGGCATACCTTTGTAGTAGGTTTTCCGATTTGGATGATTCTTTTTTAACCGACGAAACCAAAACGGAGGAGGTTCTCTAGTCGACGCGTATATTTAATTTTTTTTATATATTTTTTTTTGTATGATCACGCATAACTTTTTACTGAGACGTCCGATTCCGATAATTCTTTTTACAGTGGATAGGGTGTACTTCGAAGGGGGTCCCATTTGAATTTTAGAGATGAAATCCACCCCTAAGAGTAGCAAAATGAAGGATATTGACCATTGACCACTCACCCTCCGAATTCTGGTCCGTTAACCGATTCTATCAGGCATAACTTTGTACTGGGTTCTTTGATTTGGATGTTTCTTCTCTTAATAGATAGGGTATACCTTAAACTTGGATTTCGGATGAAATTATCCACCCTTACGGATAGAAAAATAGGGGATAATTGATTTTTCTCTTGTGAACATTGGCACACACATACGTAGTTGACAATGACAGATCGCTACTGACATTATTTTTGTCCCACATCCGTCGAAATCATAATATTCTATAAGAGGATGGAATGATATACAAAGTAATGAAATTAACTAACCAGAACAACAAAAATAATTTATATTACAACAAATAGTAAAAGTAAATAATCATATAATTAAACTGGTAATAGTTGAAGTATTTTGGAAGTAATCAAAAAACAAGTAGGTAGTAATTGGTAGATTTTAGCCACAAAAAATTGAAAAATAAAAACTTCTTGACAAAAAATCAAACCAACGAAATACGGAACTGAAAAATAAAAAATAAAATAAACCTTCTTAGTCTCAGTAACTAAGCTCCTAAACTAACGTAAGTAACTAATTTTGAGTCGGCACCAAACGATCAATCAACGAACATCATTAAATTACTTCAAAGAAATTATCAGAATATCACCGCGCAACTCGATGCCATCATTTTACGCCTTACCTAATTCATTTGCTTGTTTGTTTGGCGTCGACTCAAAATTAGTTACTTACATTAGTTTAGGAGCTCAATTATCATTAAGTTGATTCATCGAAAAGAAATAAAAAATAGTGTACTGAAACTAGGGCCTGAATGTAATGTAATGTAAAAAAAATATTATTGTATTAATTATCTGTAACAATTTGATAGCCTATAAGTACTACCGGAACACAAAATCCCAACTTCGCCCTACTTTCTCTGTTATATTTGCATCTCTATTTTATATAATTTTTCCTGTTCAATTTGATCTTTTTTTAAATCTTTCCACATGGACCAATTCATCAGAGATTACCAAGCACCAACTATTTATACTCTGAAATTCGAATGTTATATCGAAATGAGAAAAACTTTATATTCTGAACAAGAAAAACCCTTTAATGGCTTTTCATTAATCCATAACAATATCCCAAAAAATCCACAAGCACTTCGACGCACTTTTGTGTAGCACATACAACATACATGATTTTCTACACTGCATAATATTAACAGAACCTGGAATATTGAAGATAATGACTTAATAACAATTGACAACTTCAATCTAGTTCACAAAAATGATAAAAGCAAAAAACTTTTCAACAAAAAATTAAATCGACGAAATACGGAACTGAAAAGTGAAAAATAAAATATACCTTCTTAGTCTCAGTGACTGAGCTCCTGAACTAATGTAAGTAACTAATTTTGAGTCGGCGCCAAACAAACAAGCAAATGAATTAGGTAAGGCGTAAAATGATGGCATCGAGATGCGCGGTGACATTCTGATAATTGTTTTGAAGTAATTTAATGATGTTCGTTGATTGTTTGTTTGGCGCCGACTCAAAATAAGTTACTTACATTAGTTTAGGAGCTTAGTTACTGAGACTTAGAAGGTTTATTTTATTTTTCACTTTTCAGTTCCGTATTTCGTCGGTTTAATTTTTTGTAAAAAGTTTTTATTTCTCAATTTTCTATGGCTAAAATATACCAATTACTACCTACTTGTTTTTTTATTACTTCCAAAATACTTACTTACCCACCTTACTTCAACTATTACCAGTTAAATAATATGATTATCTACTTCTACTATTTGTTGTAATATAAATTATTTTTGTTGTTCTGGTTAGTTTATTTCATTACTTTGTATATCATTCCATCCTCTCATAGAATTTAATGGTTTTGACGGATGTGGAACAGAAATAATGTCAGTAGCGATCTGTCATTGTCAACTACGTATGTGTGTGCCAATGTTCATAAGTGAAAAATCAATTAACCACTATTTTTCTACCCGTAAGGGTATATGATTCCATTCGAAATCTAAATATAAGGCATACTATATCTATTAAAAAATGAATCATCCAAATCGAAGAACCCAGTACAAAGTTATGCCTGATAGAATCGGTTAACGGACCAGAATTCAGAGGGTGAGTGATCAATATCCTTCATGTTGTTACCCTTAGGGGTGGATTTCATCTTTTAAATTCAAATGGGACCACCTTCGAAGTACACCCTATCCACTGAAAAGAATTATCGGAATCGGACGCCTCAGTAAAAAGTTATGCGTGATCATACATAAAAAAAATGATGGAAAAAAAAATTATACGGGTCGACTAGAGAACCTCCTCCTTTTTGGTTTCGTCGGTTAATAAATAAGGCCGACGGAATAATAATATATGTGTATACATATGTGTATATGGTGCTTGGTCATAATCCCTCTATATTAATTAAGTTTGTGTAAAGTTTAATTAAGTTTGTATAAATTGAAAAAAAATAAGCTGTACGAAACATCTCAGAGACAAGCTCACCAGAGCTTTTTTGAGTATTCCTCTCGTTTATTCTTTCCAAATTCTCCACACTATTTGATGTATTTTCTTTCATCATTTCGTACTTTTTGAATTGGTTAATAAACATAAACAAGCAACATCAAAAAGTTTTGATCCGTCATGTTCCACATACCTTGTATATAAATATATCATCGGACAACCAGAGCCGGCCTTAGTGAGCGCGAGGCCTGGTGCCAACTTGTTGAGCGAGGCCCTTATACAGTGCATTCCATTTAAAACGAGCCACCCTCAATAACTTTTGGTACAATGATTTTCAGGAAAAACAAAAAAACACGTCAATAATAGTATACAGGGGGACACATTTTGACATATTCACATTTGATGTTACTTCCACTATCGCACCCCCAGAGCATGTCACCATTTTTTTTTAATGGATCACCCTATATTGTTTTGCATTATCAGATGCTCCATGATGAGCAGATTTCAACAAAGTATAAAACATATGGTCTGACGCATATGGTTCGGGAGCTACAAATTATTTGGTTAAAAACGAGCCATTTTGAAACAATGATTTGCAGTAAAAATAAAAAAACAGGTCAACAATTTATACAGGAGGCCACATTTTGAAATATTCGTTCTAGAGACAAATGAAGCAATAAATCAGAAAAAGAGATTTTTTATTAAATTCTTGAATCAAAATCTGATGACTTGACAATGAGAAGAAAAAAAATTTCTATAGTAAAAACGTTTCCACCAACTTCCATACAATGGTACAAACGAGCTTCCATTGCCGCCCTCACATGGTTGAGAATCTCGGGAGTTATTTCTCTGCAACGCCTAATGATATTCTCTCTCAAATCTTCTAATGTTGTTGATTCTATCTTATACACTTTAGACTTCAAATGACCCCGTTGAAAGAAATCTACATCTACCATCGATAAAAAAAGGTCCTATGATGTGGTCACCTAAAATTCCTGCCCAAACATTTAGTTTTTGAGGTCGTTGGGTATGAACTTGACGGTATAAATGAGGATTCGTATCACTCCAATATCGACAATTTTGCCGATTCACCTCTCCATTCAAACTAAACGTACTTTCATCCGAAAAACAAATTTTATTCATGAAATTCTGATGCAAGTTGTTCCGTTCAGTGAGACTTTCACAAAACTTGATACGTCTATCGAAATCATCTTCGTTCATTTCATGAAATAGTCTAATCTTATATGGATGAAATTTGTACTTATGAAGGATCCTGAAAACATTTGTACGACTGATTCCTGATTCTCGAGATAACTTAGTAAGAGATTGCGTATTTTCCATTAATCCAACGTGCCCTAAAACTGCAATAGAAATAGCTTCATCGTTGACAACTCCTGAACGGTTATGCTTTTTATTGCTAACAAATCCAGTTTCCATAAATTTGTTCAATAATTCCGAAACGTATTTGTGTCGTACATTTCTTCCTGGATGATTATCATTGAACATACGGGCAGCAGCTCTAGCACTATTTCCATTCTGGTAGTACAAACTCACTATTTCAATCCGTTCTCGAAGCGTATAAACCATTGCTTCTTCAAGATTCAAAAAAAGAAACACAATCTTATTGTAGAATGAGACAAATACAAAATGAAGAGAATATCGAATTCAAACTCAACTAGGCAAAATAAGACTTTCTTGAAGTATACTTCAAAAAAACACCTATGAAACCTAGGTAACAGATTGTACAGAAGTTCATTCAGGGTGGCTCGTTTTCAACTCAAATAATTTGTAGCTCCCGAACCATATGCGTCAGACCATAATTTTATACTTCGTTGAAATCTGCTCATCATGGAGCATCTGATAATGCGAAAAAATATAGGGTGATCCATTTTAAAAAAAATGACATGCTCTGGGGGTGCGATAGTGGAAGTAACATCAAATGTGAATATGTCAAAATGTGTCCCCCTGTATACTATTGTTGACGTGTTTTTTTATTTTTCCTGAAAATCATTGTACCAAAAGTTATTCAGGGTAGCTCGTTTTAAATGGAATGCACTGTATATTTTATTTATTAATAAATTGATATTTTTGTCCTTTGAAGAAATTCCTACTCAATGTTCTCATTTATTCACCTTCCCCTTACTACCTCTCGGATGGCGTGCCTACTAAACATATGTTCAAAATATAAAACACATAATTTGAATAAATAATGTATTTGGCGAGAAAAACACTTTTTGAATGTTTTGACAATGACAATATAATAATTAATACTAGATAAAATTATATGAGAAAGGTAACAAAAGCTAAACAAAAAATATATAATATATTACGTATTATACCTACCAATAACGAAAACGAAAATAAAACTCTGAATATTCAAACGAAACATCAAAACTCAAAATAATAATTTGAATTCTTTCACTGAGTGAAAATGAAACGCGAAACGTACATGTGAGACTCTTATGAAAAAATCACCCGCCTAGCTTTAATTTTCGAAAATTTATCTATAATGGCAGCAAACTCCAGCCTCGCACTTATATCAGACTCTATCGATAATGTGGCTAATGAACTTAAACGATCTTGAAAAGTGGCAGAAAATTCATAACGTGTAAAAGTTTTTTTTTAATTGTAATCAGTGATTTTATTAACGGAACGAAATCTTCGGTAGCGCGAGGCCCGGGGCCGGCGCCCCGCTTGGCCACCCTTAAGGCCGGCTCTGCGGACAACAACCGAAAAACTGAAACTAAATGGTGCAAATATATCAGAACATCAACATTAAACATTAAATAAATATCACAGGCAATATTATAAAATTTTGATGGGTCATCATCCACATTGCTGATCAAACCAACGAACTCGTGTATCTAATCCTCATATGCAGGCTTCTCCATTCACTCAGTCTGCTGTACCGACTTCGTAGAAGTAATTCCGTTCATCGGCATAAATCTTTCATTGAAACGGCCAATTTGCGCGACTCATTTCGCGGAGGGAGAACCGAAATTGGTACATATAAAACATTTAAGGTCCGCGACGTAGTACCGGCTGAAAGTCTTTATCAACGTTTCAATTATCCGAGTGGGTATGAGGGATAATGATGGAAATTAACCTGAAATGATTCCGAGCCGCTGGGGAATAGACGGGATAAGTAATTGACATTGATGCGTCGGTGACATGAGGATCGATATCGGGAAGAGTTTCGGGTGGAAATGTCATCAAAACATATTCGGTAATTCATTTTATACACTACCTGGCATTAAAGTTCGCTTTTTGGACCCGTTCCGCGGATCCGCCATTAATTTAACGCCATTAGTGATGAGGTTACTTTGGAGATATTTGGTTGTTGAAATAAACAAAAAGCTGATCGTAAATTTTATGAAACACCTTCAAAATAGCGTTCTTTCAACAGAATAATTTGAATAGGCGAGATCACTAATTTCTGGATATGATACCACAATGTCCAGAACGATAAGAAAAGTGGATGGATTGAAAAAAAATCGAAGTAGTTTTTCAAAAAAAAAAAACAAAGAAATGTTCCTGTTTGAACGCCGAGGAAACCGCGTCAGGATATGACGTAACAAGTTCAGATCTATCGCCGAGAGCGTAACATAATTACAGAATTGCCAAGCCGTTATTCATAATATTTTTTTCGTGCAATCGCACGCGAAATGAGTATTTCGCGTTCTGACAATCCGCGAAATTTAATTTCGTGGCCATTACCCATAGCAACGGCCGCCAAAGCAAATGTCACTTCCAAATTTGACATTTCTAAAATACGACAATGACAAGGATTATTTTTTTATCAACTACAGCATTAATTTTTAAATTCACAACAAATACATACTTATAAAACTCAAAAAAATAAAATTAAACCGACGAAATACCGAACTGAAAAGTAAAAATAAAATAAATTTTCTTAGTCTCAGTAACTAGGCTCCTGAACTAATGTAAGTAACTAATTTTGAGTCGGCGCCAAACAAACAAGCAAATGAATTAGGCAAGGCGTAAAATGATGGCATCGAGTTGCGCGGTGACATTCTGATAATTTTTTTGAATTAATTGAATGATGTTCGTTGATTGTTCGTTTGGCGCCGACTCAAAATTAGTTACTTACATTAGTTTAGGAGCTTAGTTACTGAGACTAGGAGGGTTTATTTAATTTTTTAATTTTCATTTCCTTATTTCGTCGGTTTAATTTTTTGTTAAAAAGTTTTTATTTTTCAATTTTTTGTGGCTAAAATCTACTAATTACTACCTACTTGTTTTTCGATTACTTCCGAAATACTCACCCACCTTACTCCAACTATTACCAGTTGAATAATATGATTATCTATGTTGAAAAGGGAAACATTCTCAATTGAATATTGATAGAAATATTTTTCTGTGATTTGACAAATCCACGATAAAAATGAAATTATTGTTCGTGAATGTCTAACAGAAAACATTCTTCTTTGCCTCATTCATCTTCATGAGTTCTTAATTGAGACTGGAATAGAAAATCAAATAACTATCTGAATGATTGATTTGTTGAAAATATGAACAGGATGTTCATAAAATCAGATGTGAATGAATATGCAAATTTTCAATTTTTGATTTTTTCTTTCGAGTTAGGGTCTTTTCAGAATATCTATCAGATGTAGTTCAATGTCCAGCGTGGCTTTAGCCGGGGAAGTAGTTGTTTTCTGTTAGACATTCACAAACAATAATTTCATTTTTATCGTGGGTTAGTCAATTCACAGAAAAATATTTCTATCAATATTCAATTGAGAATGTTTCCCTTTTCAACATGAATACCCCACAAGTGGTTATCTTGACGATGGAAGATAGTGACTAAAGTTTATCTTCCAGTCGCAGATGATTCCACATCTGATTTTATTAACATTCTGTTCATAAATTCAACAAATCAATGATTATCTACTTTTACTATTTGTTGTTATATAAATAATTTTTGTTGTTCTTGTTAGTTTATTTCATTACTTTGTATATCATTCCATCCTCTATAGAATATAATGATTTTGTCAACTACGTATGTGTGTGCCAATGTTCACAAGTGAAAAATCAATTATCCCCTGTTTTTCTACCCGTAAGGGTGAATAATTTCATCCGAAATCCGAATATAAGGTATACCCTATCTATTAAAAAAAGAATCATCCAAATCGAAGAACCCAGTACAAAGTTATGCCTGATAGAATCGGTTAACGGACCAGAATTCAGAGGGTGAGTGATCAATATCCTTCATTTTGCTACCCTTAGGGGTGGATTTAATCTTTGAAATCGAATAGGACCACCTTCGAAGTACACCCTATCCACTGTGAAAAGAATTATCGGAATCGGACGTCTCAGTAAAAAGTTATGCGTGATTATACATAAAAAAAAATTCCGGGTTGCACTCCGGGAGTGCCGACAGAAGTGAAAACGTATTTTGGCGCGTTAGACATTTTTTAGATGGGTACTAGGGTTATTGGGTTATGAATTGTATTTTATTTATGAATTGTATTGTATTGATTATTAGAAACGTCAAAATACATTTAATATTCTTTTATGAATCATCGTTAACAATTTCGACAACTCTTGTATCATCATCATTATCATTAACATTATTACAATCTAAAATAGAAACTATAAGTTCATGGTAACTAAAATAGGAAATAAACAATTTTGATTCGAAGGTATTTAAATATCTCGTGAATACCGCATCAATTGTACTTTTATATCTCGTTGTGCTAATATTGCGTTGATTGGACATTGTAAAATCAAATTCTCTATTCACACATTCAATTTATTTATCTAGACGCGTTCGCGGTCTGCTATATGTTCATGCATATATGCACACACTATAGCTGCGTCTCATTACGGTGTCGCGAGTCCAGCGATTTTCTCTCACCTAAAATATGCCTACCGCGCCATGAGAAGTTTCCACTTCAAAAATAAAATAAAAAAAATTAAATATACGCGTCGACTAGAGAACCTCCTCCTTTTTGGTTTCGTCGGTTAATTATTGTTCAGGTATCAAAATAGAAAGTGCCGAGCTTACAATACTTTTTAGCTCGGGAGAAGTGCAAGATACTAAAATATCACCATCAGTATCAGACATATTTACGTTTTGTCAATACCTGTCAAAATATTTTGTATATATTCAAATATATCATTTCCATAGCAACGCTGTGACTTTGTTAATTAATTTGAACTGCTGTTGATTTTAAGCAATAATATATTTATCTAGTTTAATAATTTCGACGATTGCAGGAAAAATAGTGTGTATGCCATGGCCGCGGAACTTTTTAGCGGCCTCGGCGATAACTTTTCGGTACGCTAGAAAGGTATTCCGCGGCCTTGGCATATAAATAACTATTTACAATGTGAGCAGGCCGAAAACATAATGACGAAGCACTCGTTATACATACATATTGTTCAATAATAACTAAATCAGGAACAGCTATCAAATGAGAAGTCTTCAAGTATTGAATGATTGTGGTTTTTTGTGGAGGAACAACGTTTCTTGACATGTTTTTTGGGTAACCTTCCACAGTCTGAAAATGGAAATATAATCAGGAAAATCTATACAAGTGTAGAAGGGGGAAACTGATTAGTTCACCCCGATAAGTTATTGACATCCGTCAGTTGAAAAAGCGAAAAAGACTCTGCGAGAAAAAATCCAAATTATAAAACAATTAAAGGAGATTCAGTAGATTTTGAGAACGGGGGCAGATATAGTCCCCGAAACGTCAAGCAAAAACTATATAGAGAAGTATCTTTTGAATTTTTTGAAAAAAATTTCTGATAGGCAAATTCAGAAAACGGCAAGTTATTGACAAATTGAATCATTTTTCTATAGGAAATATAATTTGGTGAACGCAATAACTTATCGGGGTGAACTAATCAGTTTGCCCTTTCTACACTTGTATAGATTTTCCTTATTATATTTTCATTTTCAGACTGTGGAAGGTTACCCAATAAACATGTCAAGAAAAGAGAAGTCTTCATTTCACTATAACACATGCTGACACAAGTTCTGTTTCAATCATAGGAATAACATTTCCCCAGAAGTTCCTCAACATAGGGACACTGGCAACTCGCATATCGCCGAGAGTGCCAGGAATCACAGCGTTGCCAAGCGTTATTCATAAAATATCTTTACAATGTGAGCAGGCCGATGAAATAATAACATAGCACTCGGTATACATACATATTATTCGAGAAGTTCCTCAACATAGGGACACTGGCAACTCGCATATCGCCGAGAGTGCCAGGAATCACAGCGTTGCCAAGCGTTATTCATAAAATATCTTTACAATGTGAGCAGGCCGATAAAATAATAACATAGCACTCGGTATACATACATATTATTCGAGAATAACTAAATCAAAAACAGCTATCAAATACGAAGTCTTCATTTCAATATAAGTTCTGTTTTATTCATAGGATGAAAGACAATAACATTTCCCCAGTTCCGCAAAATAGTGACACTAGCAACCCAGGAAAATGCCAAATCAATGACGTCAAAAGAAGCAGCAATAACGCTGTGTTTGAATGTCTCACTGAATTTGAGGGTTTTTGAGCAGCGTTTATTCGAATATTACACAATATCTTCTGGGAAAAATTATGCATAATATTTTATCAATATATTTCAACTTCAAGCACATATGAGGCAAATTTCTGAGTTTGTGATTTCGCCAATTGTCATTTATGTTTGTGTTTGTACTGTCTGTGTGGTTACGGTGATTTTTGTTTGTCTACGCCACCTTTGTCATTGTGACGAAAACATACCTACCCGTATTTACAAGGTTTTACCTACGACCACTGTAGAAAATATGCAAAAATACACGACACACAGCCTCAGTAAATAGCTCATTACGCACGGTAAACAAAGAGCACAGTTTTCGTAAACAAAACGCCCAGTTTGAATATATTAAATTTTATACGTAAAAGTAAGCAGAACATTTAATAATTCCGCAAGTAGGTCATGATCGCGCAATCGCCCGTCAACAGCGTAGTCATAGCAACTGTCAAAATCAAATTAATACAAACTTTTTTGAAAGATAAATAAGTTAATAATTATAAGATACATACTATTTAAATAATTGTATAGTAACCATAAATAATTATAATGTTCCTAATGTTAATTAAACCAACGTAGTAGTAAATAGAACGAATTATATCCTATATGATCATCAAAGTTGTGAAACATATATCCTCTATAATTTTGTAAAATCGTTCGAAATAAAATTGTTTAAAGAATCTAAAGATGCAATAATATACAGGGTATCCCATTTGGAGCAATGAAGTACCCTGTCATAACTAGTTCTTAGATATCTCTGTATATATGAAACGAACAACAAAAAACGACAACTAAAATAAAAAATCGACGTATTTAAGCATCATTAACAATACCTAATAATGATGAAAATATTAAAAGTAGCCCAGACTTTTTTGGCACATTGTATATGGCCGTAGGTAAAGTATAGTACGTAATGCGTGTTGTAAAGCAAATACGCAGTCATGGAATTACGCACTCGCCGCTACGCGGCTCCGTGCGTAATTTTTCAACACTTGATACGAAATATACTATTATTCAACTTCATATTTGTGTGTTTGTATGTTTACTACAGATCTTGCAAGTGAATTTTGACCCAATTCTAGTTGTCCGATCAACGTAAAATTTGGCAGGTGTTAATAATTCCGGTGACAATGCATTGTGGAATTATTTGCTAGAGAAAAGAAAATGGCGGCTCCAATATGGCGACGAGTTTTGTGGTTATAGTCCGATTCTAATTAAAATTGGTATGTGAGGGTTTTTGAGGTCGAAGATCATGATTTTTTTTGTCAAAATCTACGAATTCAAGATGGCGACGAGTTATGTGTTTATAGCCCGATTCCATTCAATATTGGTGTGTGGGGGTTTTTAGGGTTGTATGTGATGTTTTTGTCAAAATTCATGGATTCAAAATGGCGGAACCAATATGGCGACGAGTTTTGTGGTTATAGCCCGATTCCAATTAAATTTGTTATTGGGGGTTTATGGGGTCGGAGAACATGATTTGTTTGTCAAAATCAACGAATTCAAGATGGCAACGAGTTTCGTGATTATAGTTCGATTCCATTCAAAATTGGTGTGTGGGGTTTTTTGTGGAGTTGGATATTGTAACGAAGTTACTATTTTCCCGCTATATTTATCAGCCAAAAGCTCCCTGTAAGGAATTAAACCCCGCTTGACAGTAATAATAGGTCTAGAAATACCATTCGTGTTCGTGATAAATCCGTGGATTACACATATCCTAATAAAACAGACTAAACGCCTTCCGGAAACCACGCGAATAACGCCAGACGTAGTAGCTAAATAGCACGCACGAATATAACCTGCGCCGGCTATCGACTCTCGAGAACATATTTTGAGCGAGCAAGCTGGCTATATTCAAACGCCGACGAGACATTTGACTCCTCCGATAGAAGCCCGAGAAAGCAGCCGAGCCAAGAGCACACGCTAACGAGCTGACGTCGCGATAGAAGCCACCCAGTACAGTTGAGTCGAGACAGAGACGCACGCACCGAGCTGACGTCACAGCACGAAGGATTTTACAAGCTGGGTAATTATTCTGTGAAAGTATATTTTGTATCGCAATCGACAGAGTCCACAAAACGGCGCGCGCATATAAGTCGGTCGGGGGATTAGGAAAAGAGGGAGAAGCCGGCCGTAGTTCCGTTTCGACATATTTCAAAGAAGTAGTAGCTTGCCGAGCCCAGCAGAAGCAGTCACGCGTCCGACTAGTATCCAGAGTGTGAGCCACAGCCCGAAGCAGTCAACGACCGTCCCGAACTTTGCCGAAGGAGTAAGTTTGGAGTTTGGGTAAATATGGTATATCGGAAATATTTTGTAAGTGCCCCAGGTGTGATTTTGCGCATGATCAAACCATAGCCGTAAGAGGCACATATGCATTTCAATGCTGCGCTGGTAATTTCTGCATACGAGTCCGTACGATACCCCCCCGCAAGAGCTTTTGGTTACTAAGTTTACCCCGCTTACTTGAAAACACCCTCCCCGCTTTCTCTGCATATAGTGCTTGCCATGTGTTTATTTGTTGTGATAACTTGAGGCCGCCGTCAGCCGCCCTTCCTGTATTTCTTTGTTATTAATATACCTGTTTATCCTGTTTTTGGTATTCTTTCATTAACTATGTTGAGTAGAATTTAAACATCTAGTGCGCAGTCGCCACCCAGGTCCGAAACCCAGTTAAAGGCAATTAAAGCCTGCCTTGCTGGCCCTGTTACAGTGTCACGACTATATTGACCCCTGGAGTGTCTTTCTTCACTGAGACTGCCCGGAGCAAAAGTGGCCTTTTCCACTATAAACCAAAAGGTGGCGCCCGAGGGAATTTTAGAGTTTGATAGGAAAGCGCCAAGAAAAGGAAAAGGGGGAAAAGACCCTTACAATATCATGATGTTTCTGTCAAAATTCATAAATTCAATATGGCGACGAATTTTGGGTTATAGCCTGATTTCAATAAAAATTGGTATGTGGAGGTTTTTGGGGGTCGGAGAACATGATTTGTTTGTCACAATCCACGAATTCAAGATGGCGACGAGTTTTGTTAACATAGGTCAAATAATTGAATAAACATTTCTTCCTTTTTAGTGTATTTGTTTAAAAGCTGGTCTTGATTTTTTTTTCATTTTCTTTTAAACATTGTGCACTAGTTGCTAGGCAACTATTTTACAATGAAAATGAGTATTACTGTCTATGCGAGAATGAGAATTTTTAGAAAGATAAATTCGGCAGTTGATAAACATCAAGTTCCTTCTAACTATGCGAAATGATACAGCGAACGTGTACTGGTACCAAAAGCAGGAAAAGTAGCAACTTCATATATCTTTCTTGTTACTTGTTGTTATGCCCATCAACTGTTTTCGCGGGTTGAAGTATATAAGTGTGTACAGAGTGAAGCGGAAAGTTTTCTTAACATGCGCTTATGATTATACTAAGAATATATTGAAGGTATTCTTTTTATACATAAATAAAATTCTAACAAAACTAAATATAAACAAATATGCAGGAAAAGAGAATCCTCAACAATTACAATGTTCTACATTCACAAAGTATTATTGAACATACCGGGTGATTCTCTAAGGGGGCTCATCACTATAACTTTTTTATTATTGAAGATAGAAAAACGAAATGTCGGGGTTGTGTATGATAGTTCAATTTCCATTTTTTTACATCATTTCTTGCTTTGCCGTACTTCCGCTTTGACCGGAAATGACCCCAACTTTCGATTTTTGAATGGGATACCCTATATATTTTTACTTATTTCGATCGAGAATGACATTCTTAATCCAACAACACCTCACTTGTCAATATTTGACAAATAAAGTAATTTTTATTCCAATTTTTATTTTTCGATCTAGAATGCCATGGATCGTGTTAATCGCTTCACTCTTGATCAAGTACCATGGAAAAAATACGACTTTGAGGCTTATGACTTCACAGTCGTCTTAAGAATTATTTAAAAGTCGCAAATACGAATTTTTCCAGTTTACTTGATATTTTCAAATAGAGAGGAGGTGGCTCGTTGGCTTTTTGTGAAAGATCATTTCCTTACGAATAATTTGATTCCACACACTTTCACTTCATTTTCACAATTTTTCTGAATACTTGCAAGAGGGATCATACCTAATATCAAATAATACGTATTCGGTATACTTAAGTCCGGTTATTCTAGTTATCCGTTATTAAAGCTGTTGCTAGGACTACCTAAACAAATAGGCTAATGAATATGCTGTCACTTTTAAAAATTTATTTGGTGCGTATTTTATAATTTGATATGGAAAATTATACTATAAACGAGAAAATTGACATGTTGCTAAAGCAAAAAAGAATGCAACTGATGTAGCTCGAATTTTTGCTCAGAGATTCCTCAATTGTCGCCATCCCACTCGGCGTTATTTTCCAAAACTGGAAAGGAAAATGCGAAATGAATCAGAAGAAAATGACAATAACTTCATCGTCAGTGAAGGAAAAGAAGTAGACGTGTTGCCTATGTTGAAGTGAATTGTACGGCGTCAATTCGCCAAATTGTTTCTGAGTGTGATATAAGTTATTCGTCCGTTCGGAGAATTCTTCACAAATATAATTATCGATCATTCAAGTACCAACTACACCAACATCTTTACGATAACTGGTTTTTGACTAAATACAGAGAAGATGTACGTTTTCCATTTGAAATTATTTATTCAGATGAAACCCAATTTACCAACTTGGGTCTGTTCAATTGGAATATTAAAAGGTACTGGTCTCAAACAAATTTACAACTTATGCAAGAAGGGAATTTTCAAGAGCGATTTGGTTTCAATTGCTGGATGGGTATTATCGGAGGAAAACTTTTGGCGCCAATAACACCGGCACACAAAAAAAAAAAGTTGTCTGTGCACCGGGCGCCACCTATCTACGGGCATGTTTTTCGACCCACTGAACACGAATATAAAGTCAGTTTAGGCCGTCCGGGCTTCAATTTCGAGTAAATTGCAAAAAAAACCAAAAAATAGCGAAAATTCGATGTTTTGGCAAGAAAAAAAATTTTGAGATCTAATGCAAGCATAATTTTCATGTATTTCGATCTGTTAAATACTAATTTCGATCGTACTTCAATCATAAACCGTTTTAAATCTAAAAAAATTGTAAAAAATCATCAAAAATTACAAAAATCGAAGAAAATTGGGATTTTGTTTTAATCTATCTGAAAACGTTCTGCGGTTTTTTACCGGCTGAAACTCCCCACAAACGTAACAAAATTGATCAGGACTCTTATTGCATAGATGGGAATTGCTTCTTGTAATAGTATACTCTCCAGTAGCCAAGTTTTCCACTACTGAAGAGCTGCAGTCGCTGGATGACGACGCCTGCGGGCCTGCTTTCTCACCCTGACCAGACGCCGATACTGGGTTTCCGAATCCCTGCATCGTAAAGTACTCATCACTTTTACCTGCCATGACGGCACACACGCCGTTAACCCAGGGACTCTGCCAGATGGTTCTGTTGCCCACCGTCACCCCGAGGAGGTGCCCTGGTTGCAAGTACAAGCGATCATGCAATGAAATGAAGTCTGCACTTCGAAGAAGTTGAAATTCCAACACGATGACAAATTTTACTAAATAAAGGAAAAGGTGGAAAAAGAGGTATCCACATCGTAGATCATTTGAGAATGAAACAGTACAATACCCTCGAAAAACCGTTAAAAATTCAATTTGTGTACATTCTTGGATCTTAATCTTGTATTTTAGAAATAAAAAATACAAGAAATTTATTTAATTGTGTTTAAAAAAAAAATCCATTTTTTCAGCAGCAATTTTCTGCTATTTTATCGGTTTTTTGCAGTTTTATGAATGTTTGAGGGGACTATGGGCCAAATTTATTGCAGAATCAGAATTTTTTATCTTGTCAAAATATCGAATTTTCGCTATTTTTGGGGTTTTTTGCAATTTACTCGAAATTGAAGCCCGGACGGCCTAAGCTGACTTGAAATTCGTGTTCAGCGGGTCGAAAAACATGCCCGTAGATAGGTGGCGCCCGGTGCACAGACAACTTTTTTTTTTGTGTGCCGGTGTAATTTTCGACGGACAACTTACTGCGGAAAGATATCTACACTGCCTTAGAAATCAAATTAATGATTTCATCGAAGATTTGCCACTGACATATATTTTCAACAAGATGGAGCGCCACCTCACAATTCTCAAGTCGTAAGAGAACATCTGAATGACACCTTCCCAGAAAAGTGGATTGGCACTTATGGACCTGCGAGGTACATTCCTAATTTGTCATATTTTTTTATAATGTATTATTTCTTTTTTATATCCTAGATCACCAGACCTTACTCTGCTAGATTTTTTCTGTGGGGAACAATAAAAAATCAGGTGTATAACACAGCATCAGCTACTCGTGAAGAACTGGAGTATAAAGTAAGGGTGGCATTCCAGAACATCACTGCGGAACAGCTAATCAATGTGGTGTGCGCAACAATTGAAACAGTTTAACTTTGCCGTGATCAGGAAGGAGATCATTTTGAAAATTTAGAACCTTAATGGACTAATTTGCCACTTTTAAATAATTCTTAAAACGACTGGGAAGTCATAAGCCTCAAAGTCGTATTTTTCCCATGTTACTTGATCAAGAATGAAGCGATTTACACGATCCATGGCATTCTAGATCACAAAATAAAAATTGGAATGAAAATAACTTGTTAAGCCACGTAATTACAGAGAAACTTTTCTACGATACAAAACAACGTAACATTCTTGATAAACAGTAAAGGTCAATATGGACCACATGCTAAACTGAAACAGCTGATAAGCATACGCTCGTTAAATCATACGTTGTTATTGAAGAACCATTAAAAAAGTAAACAAACTCGTAATTCACCCGGGGTTCGACCCGTCTAGACGCCATAAATTCACCGCGTATGACAGTCATTAAATATAACTTTTCCCCGAGAAGGCATAAAATTATGTTTTATATATTTTTATCTATGACAGAAACAAAACAACCCATTAATTATTTTTATTACGACCAGTTGAAGATAATTATAATCGCTAGGCGCGGTTAGACAAATTATCACGTGATCCGATGAAGGGTTATAAAAGCGTGAGTTTCATATCAACCAAGAGCATTCGATGTTCGACAGTGAACTAGAAACATGTCATCCTCAAAAGTTAGGTTAAAAAGTTAGTCGAACTACAGTATCGTACAATAATAATGAGAGTTTCCCAATCAGTGTAGTGAACTTCAGCAAACATAGAAACTCAGCCAATTCAAATCAAGTATTGAAGCTCTTAGTAAAAACACGAGTGAACAGTATAGTTTTCCAAAAATTGTCTATTTTTGTCAACGCTTCCAGAATAGAGATAATAACGGGATTCCGCAATTTCAATGGTTCACGATCACTTAGAAAAACCTTATCTGTATACGAATATACCGGACGAATTAATTAGAATAACCGATTGACGCGGGAGAAAACGAACTGATAATAATAACTTCTAAGCTAATTGCCGTTTAAAACTACTCCAGTGAATAAGTGTTAAACAGGGTGAGTCTCATGTTTGTTTTTCTGTATTTATGTTTATGGCAAAACCCAACCCATTAAAATGTGTATGTGTCTATAAAGTATGTCCATAGTTTTCAAGATCACCAAGTTTTCAAAAAGAGAATTATTGTTAGTCGTTTGCAGCACTTGATTGCAAGATTTCTTTTAGTAAAATTATTTCTATTGTGAAGCCCATTGCAGAATTATCTGCCAATACGCTACATTAGTTTTCATTGTATGAATATTGTTGCCTATCATTCGTCCATATACGATTGAGAGAATTGTATGAAGTTTTATTAAATATATATATACATTCTTAACTTTTATGAGTGCATTATTATTTTATCAAATCATTGTTTGGTTCGAATCTTTCTGAACGGTAGTATTTCCTGAATAAACAACCCATGTTCCGGTATTGAAAGAAAGGATATTGATATTTGTAGACCGCTCCATATATCATATCCGGTTCGACTATATTCATATAGTCGATGCTTTTAATACTGTTTTTCCAACCTAACGAATAATGTCTGGTATTACAGGTGGGTTAAATCACAACACCCTGTAGTCCAGTCTTTATAACATTGTTGGTCAGATGTGGGGTATTTACTTCCCCAACTCTCCCCAGTTTTTAACATTGGTGGTCAGGTGTGTGGTTTTCACAACACCCTGTATAGGCCAGTTTATAATATTGATGTCAGGTGTGCGAGTAATAATTGAGGAAGTACATTAACGCATATATGATATTTTCCACAGAAAAAAAAAGTGTCAAACAAAAATTGAAGTTGAATTTTTTTAATAAATATTTTATTTTTATTTTTTACAAATAAGTGTCAGTGGAAAAAGACTAATTTGAACAGAAGTAAATGAGTAGAAAAATTGTGAAAATAGTTTAGTATAATATCGTTGTTATTTTGCAAGCACGATATTGAGAAAATAAATATATATAGCGTTTATACCGATCAAAAACTCAGGAAGTATTCGAAAAGGCAATTGAAGTTTTATTTTCAATCAATGGAGATTTTTATCAAAATAATTAAATCATGGAAACTCAGACAACAGTGCCGAGGGTTAGGTATGAACCGCAAATTAGTATCACTTTGGATAATATTCCTTTTTATAATGGTACCACAGAAATCAAAGATTTTATTCGTGAAATTGAGGATTTGGCAGCTGTAGCAAAATGGACAGACAGTCAAATAAGTTCTATAGTTAGATTAAAATTGAAAGGAATAGCTAGATTATTTATTGAAGCAGAAGATGAATTACAAAACACCGACAACTGGCAATTAATTAAAAAGGAATTATTGAAGCAGTTTAGCAAATTGAAATTACCTGGAGAAGCACAAAAAGAATTTTTGAATTGTTATCAGAAAACGAATGAATCAGTTAGGAATTTTTTCATAAGATTAAAGTTCATAAAGTATACTGAAAAAAATTTATGAAAGTCCTGTCAGTTTAGAAGAAGCCATCACATTAGCAGAAAAAGAAGAATTAATTGAGCAAATTACGAATACACCGAATATGAATTTCAGAACTTTCAATGCGAATATAATATTGTGCACACATTGTAACAGAAAAGGTCACACAGCAGGAGATTGTTATATGAAAAATTGCGTATACCTAACATGTCAAGAAGTAGGACATATGTCATATCGTTGCCCAAATAGGAATAGTTTTCAAAATAAGAGATTGAATGATTCAGGAAAATGGTTTTCCAACTACGCTAAAGGAAAACGATTCAAAAAATATGGAAAAATGAATAAATATAGAAAAGAATTTTCTAACAATTCGAAAGAGAATAGATTTCGATCTCAGGGGAGCAGGAATGAACGAGGACATACAGGAAATGGTTATCGAAATTTTAGGAGAATGAATTGCAGACAGCAGGCAGGAAGTGGTTATGGAAATGACAGAAAATGGAAAAAGTATGGAAGAAGGGCAAAATATAACAGGAATTTAAATAGTGAGAGGCAAGAGGAAAATATACTAATCGACGATGAACAGAAAAATGTAATTAATTTGGAAGTAGCAGGAATTTTGAGGCATATATCCATAGATATGAGATCTCAAGTATCAGTGGCTCATATTAATAGTGTTAGAGGTATGAAATTAAATTATGATTTGCCGTATCACCTCAGAAATGGACAAGGAAATTTCACTCATTATATTGGCTCGGTTATATTGCCAATCAAAGTAAGGGAAGGAAAAATTCTGGAACATGAATTCTTAATAGTTGAAAATGATCACCGTAGTACTGAAATAACACTGGGATTAGATTTTTACGAAAATATGACGTGCAAATTGATTGGAGAGAAAATCAAATGTATTTATCAGGGGAAATTATCGAGTTGAAAAAGAAAATCCAACACATATGCCAACCAAATCGGGATGACGAACAGAGGAAGTTGCAAAAGAGATTTGAAGAAGTAGAAAAACGATTGAGAGATGTCAATATCATGATGAACGGTTGGATGAATTCTGTAGAAAAACTAGAATTGAAGAGGGAGGGCCCGCCCAAATCAATCCGCGAAGTATTCTTAAACAGAGTTTCATGCCATGAAACGAGACTTGCGACTCGAATCAAATAGAGATATCAGGGACCGGTGATTTAATTGTGACACCAGGTTTAGAAAAAACAGTTTCAAAGATGTCAGCGACTGGTGATTTAAAGGAGACGCTAGTCTGCAAAGAAATAGTTGAAATTGAAGAATATGGAAAATCGTCTGGAAAAAGAGAAAAGCGAAACATGCGTTTAAACGAGCAACAAGAGAGAAGAGATGAATGTAGAAACGTGCCACATATGGAAAATGGAAATACCGACGCATCCTGTACATTAGGACCGATAGTCACACGTGACAGTCGACAAGTGGGAATGCATACGTATAGGTACGAGCATTTCCTGCCTAAAGAAACGGAGAGATGTAACGGAACATTGCCCATACAGCACTACAGCGAGGATGAAGAAAATTATAGTCAGAAAATGGAAAAAGTTGGTATGAAAGCTTTTGAAAGTGAAAATATTCCCGAAAGTAGCCAGACATATTCAGGAAGAACGGAAATTGCAACAGTTAATTCATCAAGGAATCAAGGGAAGGTGATCGATGTAAAAAATAGGAAATCATTGGAAGATAGTTTGAGAGATAGATACAAATCACCCAAAGGGGATGCTCTATCCACCAGGAAGTTGGAATCTGCCAAGCACCTAGGAATGACAGTCGCCAAAGATAAGATTTTTTCTACAGTCGTAAATCAGAAGGATGAAAATGTCTTGCCTAAGGACAAAATTCTACCGCCCAGATTTTTGAATGTATGTAAAGTTCAAGCAAAAAGTATAGTGAACTCCGAAAATACGAAATTACTGAGTATTGCAGAAAATGGATTTGTAACCCCGAGAAAACGAAGCATAGGAGAAGATTTTGATATGGATACGAAAGTAAAGAAAGAAATAAACCCCGAAGTGAAAAAAATTAGAACTTTAGCCAGACAAGAAGGAAAACCTAATTTAAAAAAGACATCGCACGTTAATTTTGAACTCCAACCAGTGGAAGAAACAAGCGACACAAGAAAATGAGGTAAAATTAGATCAAGTTTTAGTACAAACTAAAGAAAATATGCCAGATGAATTACCAATAGTTAATGCCGGAAATATAGGAAAATGTCAGCCAAAGGAAATGTCCAAAGAAAATGAAGAAAGCATTTCTGAAAATAGATTCCCCCTTACACAACCCATGACACGCGGCACTGTTCAAAGAACACCCATGAAAAATTTGGTTCAATCCTTTAGATATCAGTAAACAAGAAAATTTTCAGTATGCACCAGAATGTAGGAACGTATATATAGTATGGTAATTATTATAGTTTTAGCAGACTGCAAAAGACGCAGAAAAATTGAAAAAAATCCCTGAAGGTTAATTTGCCAAAACATATTTATAGCTACGAGGAATTTGTAAAAATTGGAATGAATAATAATACGAAATGCCCCGATACTTTAATGAAAAAAAATTTTACGGGAACTAAATTGAAAAAAATATATAATGGAATCAACGCAAAACGGGAAACGCAAACAGAGAATTTTATCAAGTGTTCTGATGTAAAATAATGACAGTAAATTCCCCGGAATATTCAAGCAAAGCTATTTTGAGACGGATATAGTCCATTACAGGTCATAGAAAAAACGAAGAATGGTCGACAGAACTAGAATGAAACACTGTACGGATTACAGGCTATAAAAACCACAAACGCGATATGTTATGAAAATTAATGCAAATAGAAACAGTTATAGAATATCGAATCGCCGAGTTACATAATACAGATAAATAATATAATCACGAGTTTCGGAAAATGTGTTTACGGATTTGTAGAATATTCGCGACGTTTAAAATTGTATAGTACCTAAGTAAAACTAATGATAAAATTTACTAACCGCGCATATATCGAAGGTTTTGATAGGAATATCGTGGACTATTATTGTCTTCAATCCCAAGAAAATATCTCTGGAAGGCAATAGCAGTGGTCAATCCGTCGTGCGAGACGAAATTATGAGACCAGCAGAATCGAGAGCATCACGAATTCACCGCATGGATGAAGTTCAAGCACTCCGCACAGAATTCAGTAAACACCATTCACAAAACAAATCACCTGTGTTAATGGTACCGCACAAATAGGAGTCCCAGGAACGAAGATTTTTCAACGAATGAATTACCACCGTTTGACCACCGAAAACCGAATACCATTTACGACATTATGCCAAGGAATGCACTTGTCACCGAACCAGAAAACACAGGCTGTGTTATCTGTCTAGCCCCGATACAGACTAATTATCACGGATCACTGGCTCGAAAATCGTATGGAAGGCCCTACAATCCCCAAAAAGCCAGATGGTTAGAGAAGATAAATAAGGAACAAATCGTCCCGTATCGCTGCTACGTACCCTTACCCAGCGGCGTAGCAGGAAAAATTCCCAGAGGATCCAACGAATAGAGTTAAATTGATGCCCACCGGAATAGAAGTGAGAAAATCCCCTCGTTGAAGAAGGCGAGTACATACCCTTACAGTATGGAAATTACCCCATGGAAGAAAAAGACTTTATTGTGTGTTTGCATGAATATTTGCATGTTATTTTTAAGAAACTTAGAATTAAGTACTGAGCAGTGAGGTTAATGAATTTGGGGATAGATTATAATTATCCTCTAGAAGATGTAAACAGTAATCTATTGTAATCGTCAAAGCAAGACTTATAAAATTTGTCGCTAGAATAGGATTACACTTCAGAAAGTTGAAACATTTTTGCTTATTGTTGGTGAAAGAGATGTTATTTGAAAAAAGATTTGAGTTTGTCAAAGCTTTTTTGTAGAGGGTTGGGTCGAGTGTTAAGTCACGTAATTACAGAGAAACTTTTCTACGATACAAAACAACGTAACATTCTTGATAAACAGTAAAGGTCAATATGGACCACATGCTAAACTGAAACAGCTGATAAGCATACGCTCGTTAAATCATACGTTGTTATTGAAGAACCATTAAAAAAGTAAACAAACTCGTAATTCACCCGGGGTTCGACCCGTCTAGACGCCATAAATTCACCGCGTATGACAGTCATTAAATATAACTTTTCCCCGAGAAGGCATAAAATTATGTTTTATATATTTTTATCTATGACAGAAACAAAACAACCCATTAATTATTTTTATTACGACCAGTTGAAGATAATTATAATCGCTAGGCGCGGTTAGACAAATTATCACGTGATCCGATGAAGGGTTATAAAAGCGTGAGTTTCATATCAACCAAGAGCATTCGATGTTCGACAGTGAACTAGAAACATGTCATCCTCAAAAGTTAGGTTAAAAAGTTAGTCGAACTACAGTATCGTACAATAATAATGAGAGTTTCCCAATCAGTGTAGTGAACTTCAGCAAACATAGAAACTCAGCCAATTCAAATCAAGTATTGAAGCTCTTAGTAAAAACACGAGTGAACAGTATAGTTTTCCAAAAATTGTCTATTTTTGTCAACGCTTCCAGAATAGAGATAATAACGGGATTCCGCAATTTCAATGGTTCACGATCACTTAGAAAAACCTTATTTGTATACGAATATACCGGACGAATTAATTAGAATAACCGATTGACGCGGGAGAAAAACGAACTGATAATAATAACTTCTAAGCTAATTGCCGTTTAAAACTACTCCAGTGAATAAGTGTTAAACAGGGTGAGTCTCATGTTTGTTTTTCTGTATTTATGTTTATGGCAAAACCCAACCCATTAAAATGTGTATGTGTCTATAAAGTATGTCCATAGTTTTCAAGATCACCAAGTTTTCAAAAAGAGAATTATTGTTAGTCGTTTGCAGCACTTGATTGCAAGATTTCTTTTAGTAAAATTATTTCTATTGTGAAGCCCATTGCAGAATTATCTGCCAATACGCTACATTAGTTTTCATTGTATGAATATTGTTGCCTATCATTCGTCCATATACGATTGAGAGAATTGTGTGAAGTTTTATTAAATATATATATACATTCTTAACTTTTATGAGTGCATTATTATTTTATCAAATCATTGTTTGGTTCGAATCTTTCTGAACGGTAGTATTTCCTGAATAAACAACCCATGTTCCGGTATTGAAAGAAAGGATATTGATATTTGTAGACCGCTCCATATATCATATCCGGTTCGACTATATTCATATAGTCGATGCTTTTAATACTGTTTTTCCAACCTAACGAATAATGTCTGGTATTACAGGTGGGTTAAATCACAACACCCTGTAGTCCAGTCTTTATAACATTGTTGGTCAGATGTGGGGTATTTACTTCCCCAACTCTCCCCAGTTTTTAACATTGGTGGTCAGGTGTGTGGTTTTCACAACACCCTGTATAGGCCAGTTTATAACAAACTTTATTTGTCAAATATTGACGGGTGAGGTGGTGTTGCTGGATTTAAAATGTCATTCTCGATCGAAATAAGTAAAAAATATAGGATGTCCTTTTTGAAAATCGAAAGTTGGGGTCATTTCCGGTTAAACCGGAAGTACGGCAAAGCAAGTAAATATGTCAAAAATTGTAAATTGAACTATTATACACAACCCCCAATTTTCGTTTTCATGTCTTCAATAATAAAAATGTTATAGGGGTGAGTCACCTTGGAGAATCACCCGGTTTAATAATGGCATTTATTGACAGTTGCAACTTCTAAAGGTAACACAAATCATTTCCGTTGTTTCCTCAAATGTCATAAAGTGCCCCAGTTGGAGAATTGACTACCTATGCCCTATTACAATCAATACACTTTTCAAAGATTAAAAACTTTCCCGGTAAAAGCTCCCAACTCCCGACCTATTACGTTTCATGAGCCTTTGTTCCCGCTAAGTAAGCACTTGAGTCAACAAAGTCGTCCTAACACTTATCGTTCGCCACCAAAACTAAACCAAATACCGGCTTCCGGGATCCAAACCCTCTGTTATTATTGCGAGTGAATTTATTTGACTATAATTACTGCCACAGCTTTGTCTTCATTCAAATCGAGCTGAATTCCGTGTTTAACTTTTATTTGCATAAATCTTAAGGAGATATGATAATATTGGACGGGTTGCGGTAATTGAAATGGAATTTATAATTCCTTAGACGGGAGATTCGAGCTGGGAATCTGGAACATTCTGATAGAAGTGACGTGTTGGTTGGACTCGTGTTTCTGTTTAAAATATGGAGCCAAATTCTTAATGAGCCTTTTTTCTCAAGTATGAAAAATTCCCCACTAGTAGCGCTAGTAGTCCGGTAGGGACAAACATTACTATACTCACATTAAAATACATGTAAAAATGAACATAAAATATATGTTTTTGGCAGAAGACGACGTTCTAGGAGCCAAATTGAAATTTGCAAATGTGAGGGATAATAATGTAGCAACATTGAAACGGTGGCTTGCTTGTCGAAATCTTTAAACTTCCGGAAAAAAAAAGGATTAATTACAGTGAATATGATTCAATAGGTCATTTTTAAGCACCGTTTTCCCGCACAAAAATCACTAACGATGTCTCCTTTTTTTTACCAGCTTAAACTACTAACACCAAATCACTCATTTTTGGTACAAACTTGCACAAAATGTAGCCGGTTTTATAGAAAAAATACTTCTTCAACATTTACACCTAACCTAACTTCTCGCATTTACTGAATTTCATTTGTCAAAGGTGAAAAGTGAGTATTTTTTCGATAAAACCGGTTATATTATGTGCAAAGTTGTACCGAAAATGACTGATTTGGTGTTTGTAGTCCAAGGTAGTGGTCTTTCTACAAATGTACACTCAGAAACGCAATTAGCATGCGTGACACAGCAAATAAGCCTGTTGGCAACGTCGCAATCCAACGATCGCTCGCATTCAGTTGTTCAACAGTGCAGTTTGCTCTAAAAACATTGGCGAGGTATCGTTATTGAGTATAAGAAAAAAATTGAATTTGGAACGTAGTCATACATATGCTCAAAGATACGATTCTGATAAGAAAAAAAGAAAACTGTTGACAAAAAAAATTTTTTAAGAAAATCGAAGGAAAAGTCAGAAGGTGTAACATATCAACCAAACGTTGGAATTGACGAATTGAGAGCATCATCACTATTATTAAAAAACATCGAATCAATATCAATAAATTATTCCATAGTTTATTTTGATTTGGAAACATCTGGATTGTGCATGACTGATGACCTATTCTTTTACCTTATTTCCTTCACCTCAGCTAACTCAATCGGTACGCCTATGGAATCTCAGAAGTTGGTTCTACTGTGGAGTCCTCTATTGGTTTCTTGGTGTCAATTTCAGAAGAAAGCAATTTATTGTCGCTCAAACATTCAAAATAATGCAGAATTCCATCAAACTAATAATTTTCTTTATTCAGGAAAGACTTATTAGTACCTAGTCTGCGATAAATGACCTTATTAGTGCTCCATAGCAAATATATACAGCAAATGTGAAATCATGTGATGATAAAGGGAAATTTCAACCTAGTTTTGTGGGTTATGTGTTCATTATAGTAATTCGTGGAAAGTTCTACCTATCAAATTCTTCAAAAGTTTTGTTTTTACTTGCACTGTGGTGACTTTTATGGTTTCAAAAAAACACCTTGGAACTTCTTGTACCAAAATGTTCAGTGTTTCGAATTCTCTTCCGTTCCTGGAAACTGTTGCTACTCTCGTCGACTTCTCGTATTTGTAAATTTCCAATGAAACAAAGGTAATGTTAACTCTGCATTTTGGGATTTCTTTATCTGGTATTGTTCTTCATATTTTTCTCATGTTCTCTTGGCTAATAACTGATTTTCTATTCCAAATTGCTTGATTTTTCCAAATGTAATTTTTTAACGTAGTTCTTCCAAAATTATTTTTTTCTCAAAATTCCTAGCTTGTTGATTCCTCTTCCTTGATACCAACACATTTTGTTTTCTTTCTCGAATTTTTGATTTTCACGCACCTTGTGTAGCACTTTTTATTAATTTCACCTTTTTGGCAGTTTTTATTTACAAAACATTTCTAACTACCTTATAAACTATATACAATACATGTAAAAATCATTCTCTTGACGTTTCTGCTTTTCTATATTTTACAAATTTCCTAATTTTGCATCAAGATCTTTCCTGGCATCTCATTGGCTGTTGTGTTCAGATCCAATTTCATATACAGGATGTTCGAACTTTTAATATTTTGTTATCTGCTTGTGCTCAAAATATATTCGTGAATTTTGATTTCTAAAAATTTTTAAATTATGCCAATTGCTTGTAATGTTGAAAATATGTCTATTTCAAACATAGATATCGGTAATTATTAAACAAGGTTTCAGAAAAACGGTAGAATCTTCAGAGAAACTGTAAAATAACATAGCCTAGATTACCAAATACGAATATTTTTTTATTTATAATTCTCATTTCAACGCTTTAAACATTTAACGTGCTTCTAAACATAACAATATATATATATATATATATATATATATATATATATATATATATATAATATAAAAAAAGTCTGAGAAATTCTTTGGGACAGCAGCAAACGCAAATGTACTCTTATAACATTATATTTCCAATATTTCGACAATGAATATTGTCACCATCAGGAAGCTACAAAGGTGAAAATACTATAGTATGTTGATAAATATAAAAAGAAAATGTTAGAGAAGGTCGTTTTTCGGTGAAATACGAAAAGATGTAAAAGACAGCATTAAAACATGTAAAAACATGGAGCAACAATTAGATTTATATGGAATAATATGTGTAACAAAAACATTACTGGTAAATTTACTAAAAGCCGAAAACAATTGTGGTGAACATTCTTTGGTTATAAACATTCTTTGGTTATAAATGTGAAACATAGAGGTTGGAATTTAACATAACCTAAAATGTCAACGTCAAAATTGTACAATTTTTAAGAAGAAGAAGAGACATTTGGTTTAAGCTGTCCAAATGAAAATGGAAAACATCAATTGTAATTACTACTGAAGATGAGATTTTCTAATGGTAAAATTGGATGAATATTTTTATTATGTTAGTATATTTGTGAAAACTTTCATGTTAGTTTGTATTAACTAGAAAAGGAAGATGAATTATTATTGAGAGCATTCGGGTTCTTGTCTAAGATTAATAAATAAGAATAGATCTCACTTAAATGATTGAGATCTGTTGTTGGATTGAGAAATAAATGCAATTTCCAAAAAGATTCGTTTCGAAGCATTCTTTTCTTTCACTAAAATTTTTGTGGAATTATAATCCATATTGTGATCTTCTTTATTCACATGTTCACTGAGAGCACATCTTTCAGGGTGAAGTCTACAATCACTTTTGTGGGCACTTATACGGTCTTTCAGTAACCTAGCTGTTTGACCTATATATTCATGGTTACAACTTGCACAAGGAATGCAATAAACTAGTTTTGTTTGTGAGAATAACGGAGTTTTATCCTTGACCACAGAAAATAAAGAATTTATGGTTAAAACCGTTCTTTTACATCTTTTTGTATTTCACCGAAAAACGACCATTCTCACTAACATTGTAAGTAAGGTTATTTTTATATTTATCAACATACTATAGTATTTTCACCTTTGTAGCTCCCTGATGATGACAATATTCATTGTCGAAATATTGGAAATATAATGTTATAAGAGTACATTTGCATTTGCTGCTGTCGCAAAGAATTTCTCAGACTTTTTCCTAACTAGTCAGCAAAGACTACCTCTCCTCTTTTATATATATATATATATATATATATATATATATATATATATATATATATATATATATTTATATATAGATATCTTCCTTATTTGAAGAGCTAGAAAAATGGTTAAATTAGGATTTTTTCTGAATCGCCAGGAAATGTATATAGGAAAACAATTAAAACAATTAAACCACATCAATAAGTTATGATAGAAACTTTTGCTTTTTTATAATGGGACACCTAGTATATTATTGAATTTTTGGTTTATCCAAAAAATTCTAGATATGTTTCATTCTCGATGCCCTTTATCTGCTTGCACATTCCTATCTGAGTTTTCATAAGCTATCCAATGACATCAACTTTAGATTTAACCTCGAACGCCTATGGAATACGGCGAAGACGACTCGGTTTTACAGTTCAATAATGATATATTACTCTCTCTCATTAGAAAACAGAGTATATAAGGATTTGTCCTTTTACATTTCAATACCAAGAAGTTGGGAACATATATTTATTTGAACTGATATGGATTGAAAATGGACAGACTGAAAGTTTCAATCTATATAGGCTAAATGTGTGATAGGTCTTGCAAATTTTCAGTTATAAAACAGTTAATATATGGATATTCGAATCATGATCAATGCTATTATGAATCCATCACATTTCTCAGCTATAAATCAAAATTTACGATCTAGAGGAAGATAACGATCGAACCACGTGCTCCTGCAATGTGTCATCTTGCTTGCTAGTTACTTTCTCAACAAAGTTGGTCTCCTTTCTCGGTTTCAAATGGGACTTTCCATACAATCTAATTAGTTCCCAACTGACACTTGTTTCGCAAACTGGATCCCTACAACGTTCAGACGTTTATTGCCGTTATGCTTGTTAAATGGGTTAGTTTCTCAGACAAGACGGACGTGCTGCGAGGTATACTTCAATGTGATGATGATTCTGGTGTTTTGATTTGCACTTTAGTCATCGTGGCTTTGCGAACTTGAGATACAATAAAAACTTTTTAACAAAAAATTAAACCGACAAAATACGGAACTGAAAAGTTAAAAATAAAAACTTTTTAACAAAAAATTAAAACGACGAAAAAATAAACTGAAAAGCAAAAAATAAAATAAACCTTCTTAGTCTAAATGATAATTGAGCTCCTAAACTATTGTAAGTAACTGATTTTGAGTCGGCGCCAAACAAACTAGCAATTGAATTGGGTGAAGCGTAAAATGATGGCAGCGAGATGCACGGCTGCGTTTTGATGACTTCTTTCATATGATCTTCGATAATTGTTTGTTTGGCGCCGACTCAAAATCAGTTACTTACATTAGTTTAGAGAGCTCAATTATCATTTAGACTAAGAAGTTATTTATTTTCTTTCAGTGATTTTCGTCGGTTAATTTGTTAAAAGATTTTACTTTCAGTTCCATATTTTCGGTTTAATTCTGTTAAAAGTTATTTCTCAATTTTGTAGCTAAAATCTACCAATTACTACCTACTTGTTTTTTGATTACTTCCAAAATACTTACTTACCCACCTTACTTCAACTATTACCAGTTAAATAATATGATTATCCACTTTTACTATTTGTTGTAATATAAATTATTTTCGTTGTTCTGGTTAGTTTATTCCATTACTTTGTATATCATTCCATCCTCTCATAAAATATACTGATTTTGACGGAACAAGAATAATTCAGTAGCGATCTGTCATTGTCAACTACGTATGTGTGTGCTAATGTTCACTAGTGAAAAATCAATTATCCCCTATTTTTCTACCCGTAAGGGTGGCTAATTTCTTTCGAAATCCAAATATAAGGTATACCCTATCTATTAAAAAAAGAATCATCCAAATCGAAGAACCCAGTACAAAGTTATGCCTGATAGAATCGGTTAACGGACCAGAATTCAGAGGGTGAGTGATCAATATTGTTCATTTTGCTACCCTTAGGGGTGGATTTAATCTTTTAAATTCAAATGGGACCAAATTCGAAGTACGCCTTATCCACTAAAAAAAGGATTATCGGAATCGGACGCCTCAGTAAAAAGTTATGCGTGATCATACATAAAAAAATATGATGGAAAAACATAAAATATACGGGTCGAATAGAGAACCTCCTCCTTTTTGGTTTCGTCGGTTAAAAATAGATGATTTTTCAAATGATATGTACATCTTTTGGCCGTCTTCATTTTGTTCGCATTCGGTATTTTGTTTATGACGAAAGTGTAAGCTAGTACTAGTACTGTAAGCATTAATTTAGCACAAGACTAATATGAATACATGGATGAATTATAAAAATTAATAAAAATATGTGGCTAGTAGAAAATACATACATTGGTTACAAATAGACAGTAACAAACACAACACTATTTATATATATATATATATATATTATTATTATGATAATACTATATTATTATTGTTATCGCCCGCGTTGGCGACAACTAATATGATGATTATTATTGCTAGTATATTGATTTTTATTATTTTTTATTGTTATTATTTAATTTTTTTAATAACTAGTCATCATAATGAAATATATGCCACTTCTTATGATAAGTTTGATAAGTTGTTTTATTTTTATATGAAAATTTAAAGAATTACCTATCATAACAGTAATCAAATATTCGGCTATGTTGCTACTCTTTTTCAAATATTCTTTTACCTGTATTCTTTCACCTTATCTCAACTCAGTCGGTACGCCTATGGAAACATGATAATACTCCCTCTCAAAGCAGGATTCAGTGGTGCCTACTAGTTGCTCTGCTTGTACTGTCTTATGGAAATATTGATTGTAATGTGATCAACAGATAAATAATGAATCCAGAAAATAGTCAAATAGTTATTCTCTTATTGAATCGAATGCTTAAATGAGCGTCCTGTTGAGCGTACCCCATGAAACGAGGTGCAAATTTTTGTATCTGGCTTTTGAAGGTTACAGTATTTACCACCTCATCAGATGAATCTTTCGACCAAAGATCTTTTATCACTAACGCGAATTGTTTTATCAAAGCACCCTTCATATTTGATATGCTTGTGTTGATATCCCTCATATATTCGTCTTTTCGCAGATACTCGAGCAACCATTTGGTGTTCGATAAACATTGTATAATGCTGTTCATGAAACAGGTATTTCCAATATTTTTCAGACCATTCAGACCAGGAATTTTGGCATTTCCGTGTACTAGGGAGTTGATGGTGTTATAACTAACAGAGCTGTGCTCTCTGATACGATGATTTTTACTGGCACTGGATCTGTGTGGAAGGGAGATGACGCTGTTCAATGAAGAATTACATGGAGATATGGAAGGTCGTGTTGATTTTGACAAGTCATCATCAAGAACTGAACCAAGGGATTTATATGAACTCTCCATAGGAAAAATCGTCCTTTGAGGATTTAAAAATAATTCATTCAGTTGACGTGATGAAGGAATAGTTCCCAAAACAGAAGCCGCATTACCCCTCTGGATCGCAATTCTGATTCTTTGGATCAAAAATGAAGTTGCTCTCCTATCATTGGTCACTTCTGTTATTCGTCTTCCTATGTCTCCAATGAATTCAAAAGCATTGGGACCGAATACTCCAGAAGTCTCAACGGCAACAGGATAAAAAATATAAAGTTGTTGTAAATTTTGGTATTTTTTTCTTTTAATTTTCTCCCCATTTACTGCGGCTGCTCCGGGTCACTTGGAGGAAGCAACTACGTGTGAAGTGGCAACCGTGTCAACGCAGGTAAAATCCCAAACAGCTGGTTTTCCGAACTTCCATGGAATAAGTGTCATGCCGTCGGGGCGGTTACCATCGTCTCTGCTGACACCTGTAGGCTCTAAGATCGAAGGGATATTGGCTGTTGTTAATGCACGTTTCAGTAAATCATTGACTGCGTGATGACGAGATTGACGACCTGCGCTGAATTTACAGCTCAAACCATGGGTTCCTTTTTCATCTACAAGAGCACCACATTTGCACGTGTGAGGGACACAAATAGTATAATAGTCAAGAATACATAATATTACATTCATTGTTGTTTATATTTTTTGTAGATTTATACGTAATATTTTATTAGCCTGTTAAAAATCTGCATAATTTTTGTTTATGTTTAAAAATATTCGAATTATGTTATACGTACATGTGTTGTACAAATGTATGAATACAATAAAGTTTATGCACCGTTTTTTGCCGTTACTCGTTAAAACTACATTTTATTTTATATCTATTCCCATTGTAATATGTTTAAAATGCATCAGTATAAATTAACGCAATCATTCACAATTATTATTCATAAATATGTGCGTTCCAAAACACAGTTCAATTCAAAACAGCAAGACCCTCGCGCTCTCGTTTATTTGAATCGCCAGCGATCGCTTGAGGCGTTGCCACGATTCTCAGCCTTCACCATCTTGCACTTCTCAAACGCAATAATATAGAAACTTCTTATAACAATAAATAAATAACTGTTTAGCTAAGCGTCTTAAATTTTTTTTGTAAAATTTGTTACGTACCTTTCAATAATGTACTAGTTTTTCAAAAAGATCTGAATGGAGGGTTTTTAGTTATGCCTTAAAATGTAGTGTCCGCGGTAGATCACTATAGGGATTGCGTGTTAAACGTTGCAACTTTGAAGCCTTATATCTCGCTTTCGGTGTGGTAAATGATTCCAAAAATTCAATATGACACAGGTAATAATGTTAACTAGAAGTGGTATGAATATAAACGAAATCTGATTGGAAGTGAATTTCACGACAACTACCTCAACTCGAATATGCGAACTCCTTACTCATTTAATATGCAATATTCCCGCACTATAAGATTACCAGAGCGCTTTCCGTCAAACTGGAACGAAAAGAGGAGGATCGGGGCATCTCCCGCAGAATTAGCGAGGGTTCTTATTGTTATATTTATAGTGAACGCGTAATAGTGACTTTTCGAAGATCGTAAAATCCCGTTTAGTGTTTCTGCATCGACGCATCGAAATGGCAGCGATGACTCATCCTTTTGCAAGACGCATTTTTATTGAAATTTATTATTCAAAGTGTTCTTGCAACGAGGGGGAAAGATTATGAGGAAATTGTAGTGTAGAACTAGGGAAAAGGAATTGTCAACGGCCGTTTTCAATTTCAAATGTGATTTGATTATAGTAGGATTGAAGTTCCTCTGAATTTGTTAACAATTTTGACTAGTTTTACAGCACACAATAGTCCGTTTTATGTCGAAATATGCGCGAAATTGATATGTAATTTCTATAGATGTTTTTTCCCTGAACAATTATAGGACTTTCTCATAAAAAATCCATATTTTTCCAATTTAGATACAACCTTTGAGGGTGTTGAAGATTTCGATTTATTTGAAATATGAAAACTTGGTTATTTTGAACATTATTGTTTTAAATTAATTCATTTATTTCACTGTAATGATGATGATCATATGAAATTGTAACAAGTTAATTAAGTAATAGAATGCTATTCAGTGAAGAGCGGTGTGGAGTTCTTTGGACCGCCTTGCTAGTTTCAAATTTATAACTGTTTCAAGCAAAGGTTTTAAGAAATTTGTAAATTTGAATGGACACCAGAATTTTTTGTTTAATTAGGATACAAATTCAAACTTCCTAGCCAATAATAATTGCAAATCCTTCGTGTTACAATTCTGAGGAATATTGTTGAGGGTTGCTGAACCTGTCGGTTTTATCGACGGCAATGTATCTCTGATTGAGCGGAGTTGTGTAGCTCGTAGCTAGACTTAGCGTAGTCGTGTGGCTCACAATCAGGAGGTACCAATGGCTGCTGGGCGACCGATCAAGTGGAACAGACAAGCATCAGCTTCTTGTCCATGGAATGATTGTTCTCAGAAATATAACATGAAAAACAATATTGTTTGTGTCAGAATTTGTTTTTACTAAAACATTCAACTTCTTGGAATTTGGAATTTCTCAGTACACTTTTCAACGCACGGTTGTTACAGTTGAGAATAATCTTATTAAGAGATGGTTGCTTGAAATTATTTGAACATACAAATCAGCTTGTGCTGAGATTTGTCATTAATATTCAACACTGA
Source organism: Gonioctena quinquepunctata (assembly GCA_018342105.1). NCBI lineage: Eukaryota > Metazoa > Arthropoda > Insecta > Coleoptera > Chrysomelidae > Gonioctena > Gonioctena quinquepunctata. The sequence goes on along the minus strand of JAFIRS010000571.1, from coordinate 269,778 downwards.
AATTGAAGATTCAAGATTAAATTTTGATTTAGACAAAAATTGATCTTTGCTCTATAAAAAAAGGAAGGTTGTTCTGATCTTGATCAGCAAGACTATGTTTTACAAAGAATAAAAATAGAATTTAGCACAATTAAGTTTTGAAGAATTTTATATCCGAAAATGACTTCAATTGCAATGATATTCAGAGGAAGTGTATAAGAACTATCTTTGACCAATCGTCAAATACTTCTTCATAACGTTTTCTGTATGATGAAAGGATATTCCTAACTCCAAGGAATAAAAATATACATATATATATATATATATATATATAAATTGTTTTGTTAGAAAGGACCAGTAATATATTTCAAAGGCGAAAAAGAAACAATTTCCTGAAAAACCACAAAAATAATAAATATTTAATAGTTAGTAGTTCATGAGAAATTGTTTTACATTCTTTTTTGAGATTCTATTTCCTTTATGAAGCCCTTGTATAATATTGATAGATAAAAATATGCAAATACTATAATGCAATCATTTTCATACATTGTCAAAATGATTACAACCTATAATTGTTTGAAATACAACAAAAAAGTCTAGATTTACAAAATCATTCTGAATTAAATGTGATCAACAAAATTATAAGTTTGAAACATATGAAATTGTATCTAACTAAAAATAGCCAATGGGAGAACAACAAACTTCTTGATGACAATAGCCAAGCAGGGAACAGGATGGTCAGATAAAAGATTTGAAATTGTGGAAAAGTAAGAACTGAGAAATGTCAAAAATAATTATCATCAAATATATTGTATTTAGTTTATAAGAAATGTAAAATATATTAGTTCATAAGTTTTCTCATATAACACCAAATTAATGAAAGTGCGACAAGGAAGTGCGCGAGTTTGAAAATTCAAATAAAATGGACAAAACAGAAATGATATCCAAGGAAGGAAAAAACAAAGCGAGGGAGATTGAAAAAACATTTAAAAAGAGAAGCCAGGTACAAAAATTGGAAAGAAAGAAATCTAGGATTTTATTAATGAGAAGGTAGTTTTTCAACACTAAAAAACCAATACGACCTCTGAATAATCTCGACACAAAATAAACAAGGATAAAAGAAGATTACCTTTTTGGTTCTCCACATGAAAACTTGTCCACGCTGATTTCGTGGATATTGGATGGTTCCTTTTGGAATGGTGAGTTCCTGAGAGGAGTGGATGAAATTGGAATTCAGATTATGCCAGGTATTGCATCAGCGACAGTTCCAGCTCCAGGTATGAACTTTAAGTGCACATCACAAACTGAATCACTTCACAAAATAACTCAAATCTCTGAAGAACTCAATGATTTGGTATTGAACTATAAAAGAATTCTTCCAACTCTAAAGGGAAAAGTGAGGTTATATTTACATGTCCATCACTGTTTTCCATTATTTTATGAAAATTTGTCAATTGATCATAGTCATAAGTTATCTATCGCAGGCCAGGTAAGTTTTCCTGAATAAAGGAAATAATTGTTTTTTGGTAATTTCTGGTTTATTTTCCACAATGATCTGCAATATCTTACTTATAAACACTGAACTAAAATAGTTCGAGTTGACATCTAGACAGGCAGTGGCTCAGTTGCCAATACCGACTCCTGAGGCGAAGGCGTACCAACTGAGATTAGTCGTGGTAAGAAAAGTAATAATAATTGGCAACAACGTGGCAAGAAAACAGTAACGTTAGCTGGCAATTATTATTTCATAACAATTAGCTATTATATCACAATATAACAATTGGCTTCTCATTTCGGAGCTGAATTGCCTACATAAGTATTAGAGGTATATCAAAATCGAAATCAAAATATTTATACAGGGAGAAAATATTTGTGGGACAATAACAATAACGTGGGGAGAAATTAACAATTATTATTTAAAAGCTATTAGTATTTCATAACAATTTGGCTCCCAACGCGGAGCGAAAATAATTAGCTATCAATATAACATAACAATAGATATATATATATATATATATATATATATATATATATCGCTTCACCTAGGTAAGAAACAAAAATCACAGCTCTGTGATAATTATCACCAAATCAGAAACTATACAAAAATACATCCCCAAGACCATGAAAAAATATATAGTATTCAACTATATCACATACTTCTTGTGATTGACACCAAAAATATATCAAAATGCAGTGTTAGTGATATCATAATATTCGAAAAACCCTCTTTCAACCCCAATGAACCCTTGTCAGAGAAACCAATGAAAACAGATGAGACTGAACTCGGATATCTCGATTCAATTCGATAATATTACATGTGATATTCATAATTCCACCTGAACTCACTTGAAAAATGAATATGGTACTGCACTGAAAACAAATCATCTGCTTGACCTACATAACTGTAATTGCTGTTTACTGACCAAGGTTTATCGGATGAATCAAGATATCGAAATTATTCGAAGAAATACTTCACGTTCACGTGAGACAATATTTCCACATGATATATATTCGAAAGGCCAAAAATATTCCTACATACCTCGATATCACACTCTGACTCACTGCTTTGAAATCACTTTCGTAGAAGAAAGGAAGATGCTCGAATTCATTAGTTATTTAAACATGAACAAATTCTATTTCTTCACGCAATGGCTGACAAGCTGCAGAACACACGATCTCTCGATCAAAGATGGATCGCTAAGGGCCGAAAGCGAGAATCTCCTTGCCTTCTTAAAAATCAAATCGTACTGTCAAATACTTTTCGCTCATCTTCCCTCAACTCTAATGACTGTTCGCCGTTAGATGGCGCTAAGATTTGCAATAGTGATTCTTAGATTGGAATTAATAAGATAACTTGAGCTACTCTTAATTATTTTGTATCTCTGAGCATACCAATAAGAAATGTAAGAGATATATCGTTACACATTGTGGAGGATTATCGCACTTTGTCGCATGTAAATATTTCAGTTTTCTCCTACCTACGTACCTACAATAAAACACTCACATACAGAAATATCATCGAATTGATTGTCGCCTGGAAAGAAAACGACACCATTGTATTCGGGATCAAATTTTAACTTTTTCTCTTTGCGCATTAAATCGCTGGTGTTCATCGAACAAAGGTTTCAAAACTTATACGAGCACTATAACAATTAATATCACCATCATGGCGCTGTTGAGATCGGTCTGAAGCATTTACGGCGCTATCGAATTAATTGGAATGACTTTGTTAATGACGTTGCGTTAAGTTGTTAACAATTCGTGATGAGATTTCAGTTTGCAATATCGACATGAACGGCAATTTCCGATTGGAAATTGCAGAATTTCAAATTCGATGGATGATTTCGCAATTGGGAATTGTGTGATCACGATGTCATGTGGATATAAACGCGAGTATTATTTTAATGAGATTTTGAATGAAAGCAGTTCTATTCCGCGCGAAAAGTAAATGCGATTACTAAACTATTTTGTTTTTGCGAAAGAAAAATTAATTACTTATTGTCATTAATGTTATACCAAACTAAAAGCTTAAAAATGAAGAAACGCTAATTTGACATTCCGTTGAAATATTCGTATTTGACATAATGTTAACAGTAGCCTACCAGCATCGCTACTAGATAATGTATTAAGGTAATGACAAATACTCGTTAGGATGTTTTATTTTTTGCATAAAAACGGCGCCCCATACGGAAAAAAGGCAGGGGAGGATTTTTCGTCACAAATTGAACGAGGAATTCGAAAATGATTTTTAATTTGAAATATCTCAGATTTTTTTCTCTGCCCGTATGCGCCAATGATGAACATAAAATTCTTATTTGCATGTCAAAAAATGCGCAATAACTACCTCTCAAAACTCACCAAATTTCATTTGCATATTTCGACCGGTTTCAGAGCATTAAATAAATAGTCAGTTTTTAAGAAAAACTTCAACACCCAGTATCTCGGAAAACGAAGCAATTTCGGACAAAAGTTATATAGCAAACTGTCATTATTTTTTCAGTTAGAATCACCCCCTGAAGTTTGTCGCACTTATTCACTAACACCCTGTATAACTAATTTGGACGAAATCATAGAAATAAATTACTGTGCTTTTTAGTTTTCAAAAAGTAACTGGATACGCACATCTGGATATACTGATGCACTTTATTTATGTTTTCCCCATTCAACACGGTTTTAAATAAAAAATATCTACCATTACTGTTGCTATATAATTTGGAAAGCATTGAGGATCAGAAATGCTTTGTTGGTATATCCTGCAACCTGTGTGGAAACAACCACTATAAATCCAATTCTGATATTGAAATTTTGACCGTTGGGTTACCGCAAGCGTAAGTGTTGGGACCAATGCTGTTTCTTTTATACCCCAATGATTTTAGTACTGCAAATGCTGTTGGTACATGCGTTATGTATGCAGATGATACATAACTTTCAATTTCGAACAGTGACGACATTTTTTTCGAGAAACAATATAACACAGTCTTGAATAAATCAGTTTCTTGATGCAGTGCAATTCTCATAAAATGCTCTATTTTCAGTTTCACCATCGACAAAATATCACTGTCTTGATTGAAAGAGTCACTGTAGTCAATTTATATGGACACTACTTATTTGCGTTCTTGAAATGTCAAATCACTTTCGACTCTCGATGTAAGTGAAAATCACCAATGAAAGGCTAAGAAATTGTATTTTATCATGTCAGTAAAAAGTTCATAGGAAAAATTATTACAAAATTTTATTACCATCATCTCGAATTTTCAGATTTGAACAATACAAAACAAACACGCAAAAATGTACATATGCTACTTTCCAAAAATTTTAACGGGTAATATATTCCAATATTTCCGCCAAAGCTTTGCTTTTCAGTGTAGAGAAGAATAGCAGACAATTAATTTGTCTTTTCATTGATGAAACCCTTTCTATATGTTCGAAAATTCGTTTCTTCAATGTTTTGCCTGTTTGGCCAATATCAAAACTTGGAGAACTACCAATTCGATGTTTTCGATGAAATAACCCAGGAAATTATCAGTTTGGGGGTCGAAAATTATGAATTTTCTGTCAAAATTCATAAAATGAAAATGGCGGCTCCAAGATGGCCGTCGGTCTCTGTGATTATGGTCGGATTCTATTCAAAATTGGTATGTGGGGGTTTTCGGGGTCGGAGATTATGAATTTTTATTCAAATTTCAACAATTCAAGATGTCGGCTGCAAGATGGCGGACCAGTTTGGTAATTATGGTCCGATTCGATTCAAAATTGGTACGTGGGGGTTTTCGGGCTCGAAGATTTTGAGTTTTTTGGCAATCTCTGTGATTTGATCCAATTCTATTCAAAATTGGTATGTGGGGATTTTTGGGGTCGGAGATTATGCATTTTTTGTCAAAATTCATAAAATCAAAATGGCGGCTCCAAGATGGCAGACGATCTCTGTGATTATGGTCCGATTCTATTCAAAATTGGTGTGGAGGTTTTCCGAGGTTTTCAAGGTCGAAAATTCTGAATTTTTTGTCAAAATTCTTAAATTGAAGTTAGCGGACGAGTTTTGTAATTAAGTACTTATCGAAAGGCGCAAAATAAAATAATCAATAAAAAGTAAATGATAATTGCTTTGGATGTGCGACGTAGATTATTCCGTGAGTTATAGATTCAAAAGCTTGTCGCTTTTGTATTCGAACTGAAAACTTGGCGCGACAAGCTCTTGAGTCTATAACTCACGTAATAACCTACGTCGTACATCCAAAGCAATTATTATTGACTTTTTAGCGCATTTCAATTAATTATTTTATTTTTTATTTGATTGAAGTCTTGGTATAACTTTTTCATGTATTTTTTTAGGAGGAATGTAAAATATTGGGTTTAAAAAAAATTCATTACATATGATAATCATGATGTTTTTTAGAGATACATAGATTATGGATTGATTACCTGAATTTATTCAACAGTGACCTGCAGAATACATATTTTTGGTCAAATACAAGAGACACATGTATGGAAAATACTTTGTACTTGAGGAATCCAATCATAGCCCACTATCATTTTTTTATTTACATAAATTATTTTCCATCTTTCTTCGAGTCTTTGAATATTCTGTATTTAGTGCTGGTTTTCCCTCGTTCAAAAAACCCTACAATCTTCGACTACCAACTATTTGTGGACACAAAATGGGAAAGATCTAGTAGTCATATGAGTTATCATTCAATGTGCAAATTGCGAACGTAGCAAAAAATATTCCGATCCGATGTTAAAATTGGGTTATCGAATCATCCGTTTTGGTTTTTTCTATAAATTTTGAGTTACCAATCACCTAAATATTTTCAAGAGATAACCCATTTATTAAGATTGAATTACTTTCATTTTTACAACTACCCAGTCTCCATATTTATTATTGTAATTAGTAATCTACTCCACCTGATGAAGCTTTTGTTTGGCGAAACATGTGTCGTGGTTTTGATGGAAATAATCTAGTAATATGCGGCTTGAATTACAGATTTTCATCTCTGTTTATTATACTCGAGATCAGTACAACAAGGCTAATTATTATTTCATTTTTCATTCATAACTGATGGAAATAACATTCTTTTCAATCAGGAATTTCGCCAAACAACAGAAAATGAGTAAAAAAAATATACGACTGGTATTAAAAGATTTACTGCCGACGAAAGCTTACTTTATTACCCGAAATCCGCAATAATACCAACATATAAATCAAATAAAAATGATACAAATCGGAGGTGAGTAAAAAATCCCCCGCCACAACAAAACTGCATTCGATGGAAAGAAAAAAGTAACGATTTCAATTGAAAGCTCTGTCGGAAGATAAATCCATGGTCATTCCAAGTCTTGTGCAAGGAACTGATGCAGTGTCTCAGGCGAGTTTTCCCGCTCTTCCATAGAAATTGGCGCAAGAGTTTCCAGTTCCGCTGTGTCCATACCCCTTAGCGATTTGTTTCGTCCGATAAACACCGTTCCCACTGTTTCAGTTTCATAGACCAGGCAGTATGGCCAGAAACTCAGACAGCACACAATACGAATACAACAGACAGACTATAGCAAACCTAGGCAAGAAGACTGGAAAGTAGCAAAAATTATATGTACATACTTCCTAAAGGTTGAAGTGGCTGACCAACTCGTTCCAACCGTATTCAAATTGGTGGAATTCTTCCAGCATTTTAACGGAAAGGGCTATGTCGTTGAGAAATAGGCTCTGCCTTCCAGTTCTTTCACTAACTTTTATTCATAGTGTTTTCCTAGGCAGATCAGTAGGCAGATTGGTCTGAACTTGCCTTCCTATAGGTTTCCCTTCGGAATCAATATAACTTTGCCTATCCACTTGTCCGGGAAGAAATTATCTGTCAGAAGACATGAGGACGACTTCTGGGATTATGTTCATTGTAGTTTTGAGAACTTGCTTTTTTGGCTTCCAGCCTAGTGGCTGCCACTTGCAGTTCTGTCAACATGAAAGCTGGGGCTGGGGCTCTACTGCTCGTTAATGTAGGGAACAGATCCCTCATTGCGGATTTTTTTTGTCCTGGATAATATTGGGTGAAATCGAGTTTTTATATCTCAGCCCCCAGGAATCATTTAACAACATTTCGTACATGTTTTGCCACTGATCTCTCTTAGTTATTTCGATTTCAATTTGAATTAATTTTCCATATTCAGTTTCCTTCAGGTTGATAGGCACAGGGTTAGCTTGTATGGCACTCAGCCTGGTAAGTTTTCTTCTAGATCCTTTTCCCCTGTTCGCGATCTGGTTGTTTCGCCAGGACAGTTAGATTCCAGTCCTATCATTGCACTCCTGATCGCATTTAAGTCCTGTGCTGAGCCGTTGCCAGAAAGTTATATTGTGTGTCAGAATTCACAATGTGTCTTTATAGCCTTCCAGGGCGACGGTGGATTCCAGCAGGTTGCACTTGTTAGATTTTCTTTCTCAAATTCGAAGGGTGACGTGCCCATGAAGCTCTCTCTCTCTCTCTTCTTCTGATACTCACCAGTTTACTTCTGATGCTGTCGCTGATGTGATCGAGGTTAAATCAATTATTGACGCTTGTTTCACACCCCTAGTGAAGGTCAGCCGATATCCATTCGGCCACATCTAGGCCTCTGCATACCAGAGGCTAGATTCAGCATTGAAGTCGCCTGCTATTACCGCCTCTTCTTTGTAATTACTCAGCTGTTGTACGAAGGCATTTATATATAGTTTGAAGTCGTCAATAGAGTGGTCAAGTATATCAGTTGCGGTTTCCACATAGTATAATGACTTCGTCATTATGCTCTATCCAGTTGGGATTTTTTCGTATTAATGTGATATTTGGTTCCTTGGCTAGGATGAGGTCGATGTAGTCTCTTCGGCTTCGGAGTATGTGAGATCTCCTCAGTTTATTTCAAAGAGTCACACACATAAAAACACATCAATAAAATATATAAGGTTTAATAAAAATTAATAAAAGTAAATTCCACAACGCTCACAAAATACATTTGACTATCATGAGCCACCCGTTATTTTCATATAATTCGAACACACTTCGAAAACTATACTCTTATCTTGTTTATACCCCTAACCGCCAAAGATATATTCTGAATACAAATAACTGTTTACTTTTACATACATAAACTATGAATCATTCACTGCCAAATTACATCATTCAACACCAACCACCATGTATCAACAAATAAATTTTTTAATTATAATTATAATGCGGTAGTGGAGCATATCATTGCGGGGGGACAAGCCCGTGCCCTAGTTGGTTTTTATATTGTAATGAAATATATAAAAAATTACAATTTTTGAATCCAACAGCTCTATCAAAATTGGATCTCATAATATAAGATCCAAACTTGACAGAGCTGATTCAAAAATTTTAATTTTTTTCAAAATTTCATACGCTCCAATCACTTCCGGTTTCACCGGAAACAACTCCAACCTGGGAATTTCAAATGGAACACCCTGTATATATTATTTCTGCACATTTTTAGCCAACGCTTGTCAAGAATGATTCCTCCGCCCTCTGTGGATGATTACTTCACCTACTTTCCATTCCCATTCCCATTCCCATTCCTATTCCCATTCCTATTCCATTCCATTCCATTCCATTCCATTCCTATTCCATTCCATTCCCTATTCCATTCCCATTCCATTCCTATTCCTATTCCTATTCCATTCCCATTCCCATTCCATTCATTCCATTCCCATTCCTATTCCTATTCCTATTCCATTCCCATTCCATTCCATTCCATTCCATTCCATTCCCATTCCATTCCTATTCCATTCCATTCCCATTCCATTCATCCATTCATTCCTCCATTCCATTCCATTCCATTCCATTCCATTCCCATTCTATTCCTATTCCCATTCCATTCCATTCCTATTCCATTCCTATTCCTATTCCCATTCCCATTCCATTCCTATTCCATTCATCCATTCCTATTCCATTCCCATTCCCATTCTCCTATTCCCATTCCATTCCTATTCCCATTCCCATTCCATTCATTCCATTCCATTCCCATTCCCATTCCCATTCCCATTCCCATTCCCATTCCCATTCCCATTCCCATTCCCATTCCCATTCCCATTCCCATTCCCATTCCCATTCCCATTCCCATTCCCATTCCCATTCCCATTCCCATTCCCATTCCCATTCCCATTCCCATTCCCATTCCCATTCCCATTCCCATTCCCATTCCCATTCCCATTCCCATTCCCATTCCCATTCCCATTCCCATTCCCATTCCCATTCCCATTCCCATTCCCATTCCCATTCCCATTCCCATTCCCATTCCCATTCCCATTCCCATTCCCATTCCCATTCCCATTCCCATTCCCATTCCCATTCCCATTCCCATTCCCATTCCCATTCCCATTCCCATTCCCATTCCCATTCCCATTCCCATTCCCATTCCCATTCCCATTCCCATTCCCATTCCCATTCCCATTCCCATTCCCATTCCCATTCCCATTCCCATTCCCATTCCCATTCCCATTCCCATTCCCATTCCCATTCCCATTCCCATTCCCATTCCCATTCCAATATGTATTGTGTGGATTTTCTTTCAAGCTGATTCTTTCAATTCAAATAGTATAACATTCCCCGCCCAACTTTTATTTCGCGATTCGCGTGCAGATTTCTCGAGACCTACTTTCAAACCCTTCTTTGCTCATTTCATGAATTTTAACCGACCCAATTCCACTTCCACGCGAATGAAGGCCCCGATGTCTAATAAAGAAACTGATATTTTTCGTTATACACCAAAAACAGGGCTCATCATTTATTCAACAGTTTAATTCAGTCTGAGACTGGGATCCAGGATCTGGCATACCCCATCAACATTTAAACAGCCCTTTACCTTCTAGTGTGATGGAAAAGTACAGGAAGGATGTTATATTCTTGCCAGTTCTCGAGAAGAAGCTTTCCCTTGAAAGGGAAAAGCTCTTAGGTTGACACCGTTAGAGGTTATGGCTCATTATTATTTCATATGGAATCCTATTTTCTGTGGAATGTGCTGGAAGTATGTGATAGTCGGTGCAGAATAATGGCATTCAAACATTCACCGAATATAAATCTGCTAATATTTATTCAGTAAGTCACACTTGACCTACTCAAAATATTCAGCAAAACAAATATTCAATAGATAGATATTCAATTTCCAAGTGATGAAAACAAACCAACCTCGTTATATCCAAACTAGTAGATGAAGTCAGAACTAGTAGATGAGGTCAATACAGCTTTGAGGCACTTATCGAATCACAATTATCACACACAAAACACACACAAAAGATACAGTATTGAATTCATTTTCAAAATAGTATCGGCCATCATTGTGACCTAGTGTGTGTGTTTATGTGATAATTGTGATACGATAAGTGCCTCAAAGCTGTAGTGACCTCATCTACTAGTTCGTTTGTTTTCATCACTTTGCAATTGAATATCTATCGCAAGCAATGTACTCTTTTTGTACATTCACCACACAATCAATTCAACATTCCATTATTTAAATGTTTATTGCATCGGCAATTGCGTTATCTTACAGCTCTGATCAAGACAGCTGAGGTTAGGCGAGCGGCGCTTCCCAGAATTTTGTCGAATTTTACAAGAACAAAACATGTTTTCAAATATTTTATTTTTATTTTCAACCACTGTAGTTCTTTGTAAAATGGCATTACACACTCGTCATTCACGGGTGTGCAAGAGGTTAGATAACAACCTATATATATATATATATATATATCTGTAATCTGCACAGCTACGTCGCAATAGGCACTTTTGTAGAGCTGAGTTATAGATATTTGAAAAACATAACAAAGTTTACGTGTAATCTAAATGGGAAATCTTTCCACGCTCTGGAAAGTACTTAATGTTGATATTAAGGGCTCAAATTTTCAGGGAATTTTTTTTGGGCAACAAAATTAGGTTAGGAGAAAGAGCAAAAAAAAATTATCGTAAAAAACATATATACACTACTTTGTTATAGGTAGGGTGGGGATATCGAAATGAAAAAAACAAACATAACAATTTACTCAAGAATGCCAAACAGCAATTCAATGAACAACGTATATTCAAGTTTAATAATAAGCCTAAAACAATCTGGAATTTAGTTAACAAAGAAATCGGAAGAACAAAAAAAAACCCGGATTTAACAATCAACTTTGATGGTGAAATTTTAACATGTCCTCCAGATATAGCAGATACATTTGGTGAATATTTTGCTAACGTAACGGAAAACGACCTTGATGACTATTTTATAAACTCGAGGCCAACATCTTGTACTACATCTAAAATGTTCAACAAAACATTCTTTTTCAATCCTGTAACACCAGAGGAAGTCGGGTATGTAATAAAAAACCTGAAAACCAAGCCTAGTACAGGCATTGATAACATTTCAGTAAAAATATTGAAGGCAGGTGTTGAATCTCTATCAAATCACTTGAGTCATCTTATAAATCTATCGATTATAGAAGGCAAGTTTCCATCATCACTTAAATTTGCTAAAGTTATTCCAATTCACAAGAAAAATGATCCTGAAAACCTATCCAATTATCGACCAGTATCAGTGCTGAGTGTTATTTCTAAAATCTTTGAAAAAATTGTTTATAGTAGGATGATACATTTTTAAATATCAACGGGCTCATAACCACACACCAACATGGATTTCGAGCAGACAGATCAACACAAACTGCTGCTTGCAATCTTTTTGAGCATGTTTACGCGCAACTAGATGAGGGAAAGCACGTGGCAGGTCTGTTTTTCGACCTATCGCGTGCCTTCGATAGTTTAGACATAAAGTTCATCGAGAATAAATTGTACAATGTTGGATTCAGAGGAATTTTCTTGGACTGGACTGTGGACTTTCTCAGCAATAGGAAAATGATAGTCAAAGTAAAGGATGCTACATCCAACTCTCATATTATGAATAGAGGAGTTCCTCAGGGCTCTGTGCTCGGACAGCTAATATTCCTACTTTTTATAAACGACTTACCACTTCAACTAAAATCGCAACTACTGACGATATATGCGGACGATACCTCACTGGCGGTCTCGGCACATACCTCAGAGGAACTCATATCATCCATTGCAGATACTGTAAATTCTTTCGTGAACTGGTGTAAATGTAACGGTCTAATGGTTAATATCGATAAGACAGAGTGTGTACATTTTCATTCCAATAATATTACGTCCACCTCATCTTCTCTAACATGTAGAGTCGAGAGTAATATGATTGAATCAACCACAACAACAAAGTTCTTAGGCTTACATATTGATTCTAGTCTCAGATGGACAGAGCAAGTTAACGCAGTTAACAAAAAAAGTGAATAAGGCCTTTTATGCAATTTCAAGAATTAAAGACTGCATGCCCACCAGTGCAGTAATCAATGTCTACTACAGTTTAGTGTACAGTCATTTATGTTATAACCTAATCTTATGGGGGAATTCCACAGATGCCAATAGAATATTCATAACACAGAAAAAGATCATACGAAAAATGTTCAGCCTAGACTTCAGACAAACTTGTAAGCCCACATTCATTAAATATAAAATTATGTCGTTCTACAGCATTTATATCTACTACTGTATCTTGTATGTAAGAAAAAATATTGATAAATTTGAATGAATTCTTCAAATCATGATTATGATACCAGGAATTCTGATCATCTATGTGTCCCCAGACACAAAACTACAAAACTTGAAAATAGTTTTAGATACATGGGAATGAAAATTTATAATAAACTCCCACTAACTTTTACAAGTATGGACTCCTTCAGTGATTTCAAAAGGACCATAAAAAATTTACTGCTAGAAAAATGCTACTATAGTGTAAAAGAATACCTACATGATAGCTTGTAGGAACTGTCTTTGTCTATTCCATCTGTATTTGCATAAATATGCCTGTATAGTGCAATAAATACATTCTATGTTAGTTTATACGAAATGTACTATTTTATTTTATTCATACCAACTGTATTGTTATATATTATTCGTGTTCATAATTTTAAGATAACCTCAAAATACACCTTTTACAGCGGGTGACTGACTTGTCCTATACATGTTTGTAATGTCACAAAGGATTAATAAATATTTCTATTTCTATTTCTATTTCTATACAGTGCTCGTCTAAAGTCCGTTCCTCCCCTACTAATTTTTGAACCACCTGGTATATCGCAACGAAATTTGGAGGGCTTGAATAGGAGATAAAAACTTACTTTTTCATGAAAAAATCACAGCTAAAACTTTTGAAATGGCAGCCATCTTCAATAATTTTTTTAAATAGAACACCCCGTATATTATTCCATTTTCAAAATCCGCTCATAATTCTCAGCAGTTTTCTCCAGTACACTTTACTCCTAAATTCAATTGTTTTCGAAATATTAACGTTTGAAAAGTGATATTTCGGTTTAAAATAAAGTATGGATTTTGGTCACTTCCAGTAAAACATTTTGCTAACTGAACGTTGTTATGAAGTTGTAGTTAAATCTCTTAATGAATTCGACTAATAAGAGGCGTGGAGAGATTTTATCAAGGATAATCTGTACCGCTTACCGGAAAATCTCGAAGCCTACGAATGTGTTCTGTAAATTAACAATCAAAACAAATCAGTTAGCTGAAAAATTATAATTTGTTTTTGAATAACACTTTTATTCAACGCCAACAATAATTTCATCAAGTGTTCAATGTGGCCCCTCCTAAATCTTGTCAATAACGTGCCCTATTATAAATAGATTCACTCACGTTGATGAAAGTCTGTTCATTTATTTCTTCACATGTAACTATTATTCTGCGTTCCAACTCTTCTATTGTTTGGCATTCAGTGGCGTAGATTCTTGACTTCAGACTCCCCCAAAGGAAAAAATCTAGAGGTGTGAGATCCGGAGATCTTGGTGGCCATTCTGTACTTTCCCTGCGACCTATCCATCGCCCAGGAAAGTTTGTATCGAGGAACTCTCTAGCCATGCGATCGAAATGGGGGGGTGCTCCATCCTGCTGGAATATGATTTTATGATTTTCAAACTCTTCCTGATTGTTTGATGCAATTTGTCTTATTCGAGGTACAATCTCAGTTTCTAAAAGATGTCTGTGAAGAACTTCTGTAAGATTGCCTCTGATGAAAATCGGTCCAACAACGCGATTGCCCAAAATCCCCGCCCAAACATTCACCTTTTTAGGAAACTGGGTATGTCCTTCTCTAAAAACGTACACTCGTCTGCGAAAAATACACGTTTTAGGAAGCCCTGTTTTCCTTCAATTGTTCTTGTTAACCACTCACAAAATTCAACCCTCCGGTCTGGATCATCCTCCGTGAGAGCATGCAGGATTTTCATTTTATAGGGATGAAACTTTTTTTTTAGGACTCTTTGGACACTTTTTGAACTCACCCCACAGGATTCAGCAACTGCAGACGTCGACTGAGTCGGATTGATTACCATTTCAGCAACAATTCCTACCTTTTTTCTTCTGAAAGAGGTGGTCTTCCTGATCTTGGAGCATCTTTCAGCGTACCAGTTGCTTGGAGCTTATTTAAAAGATTGGGCAAATATGACCTCAACATATGATTTTCGGGAAATCAATCATTAAACATACGGACTGCTAGATTATAATTTCTTCCAGCTTCTCCAAATATCAAAACTGCTTCAAATTTATCGTCTAAACTTCGAGCCATGATAACAATTTTTATAAAAGGATTTAGGCGCTCAACGGACTATTTGACAGTTAGCAGTTCAGTTTGACAGTAAACAAGATATTACCGCGACAACGATTTTTTCCAATGCAAACTTGATTAAAAGCAGCATTAGTGTTTTTGGTTGGGTTTAAAATGACCAAAATGTCACTTTTCAAATGTTAATATTTCGAAAACAATTGAATTTAGGAGTAAAGTGTATTAGATAAAACTGTTGAAAATTATGAGTTGATTTCGAAAATGGCGTATATTATTCCATTTTCGAAATCAACTCATAATTCTCAACAGTTTTCTCTAATACACTTTACTCCTAAATTCTATTTCAAAAAATTATTGAAGATGGCGCTCAGCCGCCATTTCGAAACTCTTAGCTGTGATTTTTTCACGAAAGAGTAGGTTTTTATCTCCTATTCGAGCCCTCCAAATTTTGTTGCGATATACCAGGTGGTTCAAAAATTAGTATATGGGGAACGGTCTGTACACGAGCACTGTATGAGGGCGCATAATATATGTTTAATACTTGTTGATATATATCGAATAGCTGATGCTTATACAATATTACTAGGATGTCGTGAAATCCACTGTTTACCTTTTTGCAATTTTTTATTGATAGAATCGAGTCCAAGAATGACCTAAGAATTCTGTTATTTCTTACCTTATTAATGACGAGCTACGGAATTCTTGATGACTTGCTTCATGTTTAGAAAAGTGTTTTCGAACAATAAAGAATTGGTGCCATCTTTCATCATAGCTCAAGAGCAATAATGGATTTTTTTCCATAATTTATTTCTTTCAGTAATACATTCTCTTTTCAGATCCATCCATATTACAACAATAGCGTGAACAAGGCGTATACAACGCACAATTTGAAACTGAAAGAAAACATACTGGGAACAAAACTGAGAGTGGCACCCAAAGAAACGAGAGAGCAATGGGCAGCGCATCTGAAGAAGCATCATCAGATGTCGTGGTTCGTCAATGACGGCAAGGGTTATGTTCACTGTTAGATTGGGAGATAGAAAAACCGTCGAAGTGGATGTACTACTTGGAAAAAAATTGGTGTACCGATTAAAATTTTTGTAAACAATTGTTGGCTTCTCTATCAATATATTGTTTTTACTGGCTGCAAATGAATCGGAAGTTAGGCACAAGTGTTGTACCTAACTAATGTTGCACCTTGTGTTGTTTCGGTTTCTTGCACAGGATAATTAGCATTTTCGGGAAATATCTCGATGAAAAACGTATACATGTATTATTACAAAAAGGTTGAACTGACAGGAAATACATATAACGAAATAGTAGACAAATTCAGTTTCGATGAAGTTGTATATGGAAGGTAAAAATAATAATGTATTCATTCGCATCAAATACAATTAATTCCAATGGTACAAAAGACATGATAGCTTGCTGTCCGTGGTAAACTAACTAGGTAGAATTAATTTGGAATTTCGAATTTTTATTGACCACTTGGTGTAATATACAGGGTGTTATGTCATGATTGGTTGGTTGGTTGGTTGGTTGAGAACTGACGAGCCAGAGACAGGTTTGGCACTTAGCTTCCCTTGACACTGCGACCAGCTAGGGTCTATTGTATTCAAACAGGTTTGTGCCTTTAATTAGGTTTAGTAGCCTGTTAATAAGGTTCTTCGGATTCATGCCTGTTTCCAAGCTGATCTCTCCAAAGGTTCTGTGTCGCCTTCTACTTAGGGCGTCACAGTCGAAGATAATATGAGAGGCTGTTTCCTCCTCTTCATCACATAGTGCACTTCACAGTTTCCCTGCGTACTCCCATGGTGTTTGGGTGTTTTCTCAGGCCGCAGTGTCCAGTCAACAGACCTATTATTATACGTGCCTTCGTTCTGTTCAGGTTCAGAAGGTCAGCCGTCAGGGTCCGGTTTGGATGCCCTACTATGACTTTGCTGTGTATTTGCCCGACAGTTTGATTCCAATATTGTTGGTGTCTTCTTTTTATCCACTCGTCGATCAGGGTCCTGCATCGGTTTTTGCTAATCCCATGTGCAGGTTCTGGCCCTGTGAATAGCGTTTCAGATGCTTGTCTAGCTAGCTGGTCCACTTTGACGTTGCCTTCAATGCCTCTATGACCTGGCACCCACATCAAGGTGACCTTGTTGTGTTTTGCCAGCTCGATGAGGTTCTGGAGGCAGTCCCAGACCAGTTTAGACTTTATCTGTATAGAGTTGAGGGCTTTGATAGCACCTTGACTGTCAGATAGAATGTAGATGTGTTTTTTCATATAACCACTTTCTAGATGCATCCAGAAGGATGCATACCATAATAGCATGTCACCTGTGGTAGAAGTACATTGTATCTCGAAGTGGAGTGGTATTATTTTACGAAGTAGAAAAATTCAAAGTCGTTTCCACAATTTAATATTGCAATCGATTAGTTAAATGATGGTGGAAAGGTAAAAAACCATCGATTAGACATGTTTCGAACCTCTATAGGTTCATCATCAGCGGAGTTTAAAATTATGGAGATGAAAAAATTATGAGTTAAAAATTATTATTATTTATAGTCAAGAGTTCATAATAGAAACAATTGAAAACATGAAGGTTTGCCTTTAAGGGTTGTATATCCCGTTTTTAAATTTAGGTAGGCTAAAGACATTAGCCGATACAAAATAACCCGACGACATGTGGAACGTGAAACAATGGCAGCTGCCAAACTAAGATCAAATTTTTATTTCTCATATTAAAAAATCCTTAAATACCAATTTTCGTTCAAATATCGACATTATTTTACCAAACCAAAATAAAAATAAATTTTTAACACCTTGTATATCAAAAATTAAGGCGTTGCGGACCCATGTTTATATGAGCTTTTCACCTCATAAATAACTGAGGAATCGTCCTGTTAAATATCGGACACTTATTACATTACACCCTGTATACATTTGTGGCAAGTCTAAAAACAAATTTCACATTTATTCATAAGGTTTCCACTACGCGATTTCCATGCAACATTCAGAAGAAATTACAGGTCCTTTAGTATTATTGAATGCCATTTACCAGTTGTAATAGGGAACACGCGTGATTTTATTATTTCTTTTCATCAGTTCGGTCCTCGAAAATGACATTTTGTGAAAATAATTTCTGTAATCCCAAAGTTTTGTCGACATTTTCAAATATAAAGCTGCTCCTCAATTCAAACTCGTGTTGACCTTCACTTGAATAACTTCCCCCAAACACTAGCGCCAATTGTGGTTGTTTCAAGAATGATAGACAATTCTATTTCTTACAACCAAACATAAATTCATCCTCACTTTCAATGTGACGTTTCAGTAACAATTGAAAATTCTATGGTGATAAAAATATTAGTAGTGAAATTATAGTTGACAATTCGAAGCAAGTGAAAGTTCAAACTATGTGATGTAACGATGCATAGGTACGTCCATCAGAGGCGCTAGGAGTACATTTTATTTTCGAATGTGATGAAAAACTTGGCGTTTCAATTTTGAATAATGAAAAATATTGAACATTTTCCCAATTTCCAAGTTTGTAGCAGAGCTTTCTAGGTGGTAATCTTCATGTCAAATGAAAATATTTTAGAAAAGGGGCACATGCGTGTTCCCTATTAGAAAACATTTTTCCAGAAGTGAGCATTGCACTGCGCATTTTCTGCAGTCTGTCAATCACTGTCGCGGAAGGTGAGCGAGCATTTATCAAAAAACTATGCTTCAAGAGCGATTGGATACTTTGGCGTTGTTATCTATAGAGCATGAAACTGCACGAGAAATAGATTTCAGTGACGTTATAAAGGACTTTGCCACATTGAAAGTAAGAAGCCTCATTTAAATTTAAAATATGTAATAATAAAAATTTTCATTATTTTATTCTACCGGGTGGCAATGGGACTAGGGCCATGCCTATATCTCCTTCACTTATCAACCCATTTGAATGAAATTTTGTACATAAATATGAGACACAATTTCGAATTGATATACATATGAAAACAAAATGGCCGAATTTCAGTTTCGACAGCATAGCCACCAACTTGGATTTTTCAAATGGAACACCCTGTATGTTTGATGTTTTTCGGATGTCATGTGAAAAGTAAAATACCTATTTTACTTGTCGTCTCGTTTCGTGTGTAAAAAGTTTTTTTGAAGTGGAAAATAATAACCGTTATTCTTGAAACGAACAAATAGATATAATATTGATATACGGAGAATGTCAGAAGAACGCTATCAATGTTAGTATGCTATACGCTGTTCGTTATTCGTTAAGACGGCACCCATGGAGGACCTAATTCAGGAAATTGGAAATGATGCTAAGGAAAGAACCAGCTGATCCAAACCAAATCCACTTCATCGTCAGTGAAGGAGCGGAAACTAATGTTTTAGCATATGTTCATTCTTCTCCATCTGCCTGAGTGCGAGAATTGACATTGAATGTGGGATCAGCAGGGAAAGTGACAGAAAAGTATTGAAAAAACATGAATATCGCTCCTAAAAATACAATTTGCATCAGCATCTATATGAAAATGACCCAGAACGGAGACTAACTCATTGTAATATGCATTTGCGTTATCATGATTTGAATAATGGTTTTGTCTCAAAGATACTGTTTACAGATGTGTCTAGGTTTCGATAACGGTATGTTCAATAGGAATAATACTCAGGTTGCTGAGAGAAGGTAATTTTCAAGAAAAATTTGGATTCAACGTCTGGGTAGGAATCGTAGGGACAAGAATCATTCAACCAATCCTTTTCGGCGGGCATTTGATGGGCCAAAGATATCTACAATTCCTAGAGAACGATATGCATGAAAACTTTTTAACAAAAAATTAAACCGACGAAAAAATCAACTGAAAAGCAAAAAATAAAATAAACCGTCTTAGTCTAAATGATAATTGAGCTCCTGAACTAATGTAAGTAACTGATTTCGAGTCGAAGATCATTATCTATGGAAGAAATCATCAAAACGCAGCCGTGCATCTCGCTGCCATCATTTTACGCTTCACCTAATTCAATTGCTAGTTTGTTTGGCGCCGACTTAAAATCAGTTACTTACATTAGTTTAGGAGCTCAATTATCATTTAGACTAAGAAGGTTAATTTTATTTTTTGCTTTTCAGTTGATTTTTTCGTCGGTTTAATTTTTTGTTAAAAAGTTTTTATTTTTTACTTTTCAGTTCCGTATTTCGTCGGTTTAATTTTTTGTTGAAGAGTTTTTATTTTTCAATTTTTTGTGGCTAAAATCTACCAATTACTATTTACTTGTTTTTTTATTACTTCCAAAATACTTACTTACCCACCTTACTTCAACTATTACCAGTTAAATTATATGATTATCTACTTTTACTATTTGTTGTAATATAAATTATTTTCGTTGTTCTGGTTAGTTTATTTCATTACTTTGTATATCATTCCATCCTCTCAGAAAATATACTGATTTTGACGGAACAAGAATAATGTCAGTAGCGATCTGTCATTGTCAACTACTTATGTGTGTGCCAATGTTCACTAGTGAAAAATCAATTATCCCCTATTTTTCTACCCGTAAGGGTGGCTTACTCCTTTCGAAATCCAAATATAAGGTATACCCTATCTATTAAAAAAAGAATCATCCAAATCGAAGAACCCAGTACAAAGTTATGCCTGATAGAATCGGTTAACGGACCAGAATTTAGAGGGTGAGTGATCAATATCCTCCATTTCCCTACCCTTAGGGGTGGATTCCATCTTTTGAATTCGAATGGGACCAAATTCGAAGTACACCCTATCCACTGAAAAAAGAGTTATCGGAATCGGACGCCTCAGTAAAAAGTTATGCATGATCATACATAAAAAAATATGATGGAAAAACATAAAATATACGGGTCGAATAGAGAACCTCCTCCTTTTTGGTTTCGTCGGTTAAAAACAATATCAACGATTCACCTGAGAACATCATGGAAAATATGTTTTTTCAGCAGGATGCTGCAGGACCACATAATGCTAATATAGTTCGGCAATATCTTAGTAATACCTATGGGCACAGATGGATAGGAACATAGGTCCAATCAGATGGCCAGCCAGATCGCCGATTTAACCCTTATTGATTTTTTTTTATGGGTTCAATAAAATCCAAAGTATACTCTAGGAGACCAACTTCTTTGGAGGAATTGAGAGATAGAGTTGAACGCGCATTTCAGGAAATTCCTGCTCACGATCTGATAAATGTGATGAGGTGTACAATGAATAGAACTAGTCTATGTGTTAGGGAAAACAGGCAACACTTCGAACATATCATTGGTCATTGATAAATAAAATAACTTTTCGATGGTTGTGAAACTCTTCTATTGGAAACAGGATAATAGTATTGTGAGTAATAATTTGCACGTTGTATGTTTCACTGTTAGATTTATTCAAACAGTTTGATTATATTGAAGTTATCTTTTCTGTAAATGGTTTATGATCATTACATATCGTCAAGTCGATTATTTTTCGTAATTCATTGTTACCATTCTGAAGTAGAGTTTGAAAGAGTGAATAGATGTCATGTTACCTACCAATTTTTTCAGATTGATATCATTTTGTTAGATGGTTCTCTACGTTTCGAAAAAGAAAGTGGTACATAATTTATATCGTTCAATTGGTAATTAAATTCTCTATCGAATGGCAAGATTGCCCTCGGTAGATACCATTTGAAAAAAAACTATTTTTTCGTTAAAAATGCGTTCGGAAAATTTCAATTTCTCCTGTAGGATTTGTTATTGATCTTATCGATGAAATAAGTATAAGTATAAGTATGAGTTACTGATGTAAATTAGTATAGATTTTAACCTGATCGAGGCCTCCTGGGCTAAAAAAAATCCTTTTTTTTTCAATTGTAAAATAAAAATTTGGCACCTCGTATTCAATTTGAACCGTAGAATCCGAAAAACGTCAAACATACAGGGTGTTCCATTTGAAAAATCGAATTTGGTGGCTATTCTGGCGAAACTGGAAGTCGGTCATATTATTTTCATATGTCTGTCAATCCGAAATTGTGTCTCATATTTATGTACTGAATTTCATTCAAATCGGTTGATAAGTGGAGGAGATATAGGCATGGCCATAGTCCCATCATCACCTGGTATATGTACCTACCCAAATTCATATAAAGCTAAACTATAGCAGACTATTACTTGCTACTATAGTATATTAACTACCAGATGCAAAACTAGGGACCAGAGGGCCCACATGGGAATCAGAGTAATATGCCTCAACATTTCTGTCGCCAGGCCTGAACATCAGATTCTGATTACCATTTTTCTAAAACCTATCCATTGAGACCATTCCAATAAGCCCAAACACGATATCTCTGCTGTAAGATGGTGAGGAGTTGGGTATCCTGCAGATTCCAGGTGATGCTGCAGAATAAGGTCAAGGTTAGCTTGCAATATCATTGAAGTAACAGGATATCAAATTTTGAATCACAGCTGAAAAAATTCTCGACCAAATCATCTTTCAAACAAAAAGAACTAAATCAAAATCGATTCATTCGTTTAGGAGCTACCTTTTGTTTACGTTGGGGGTTAAAAATTGATTTCAATAATATTTTTATATTTTTTTTCAATATTCCCGTTCAAAACGTGTGTCATATTACATATATACATATAACAAGAAACTTTTAGAAATTATAATGAATTATATATTTTTATTGTTATACTTTTTACCAATTTTACTGTTTTCTTTAATTAATTCAGTTGTAGGTACCTCGTATCTCAAATTTTATTTTATTACACAACTTAGGAATAAGATCTTCCATATACCACGAGCAAGCTGAAAACTTTCAGTTTCTGTGGTCTCCCCGTTTGTTCACAAATCACTCAAAAATTGTACCTGGGTTAGGTACCATACTTCAGATGAATACACATTATTATTATTATTATTGTTCTATATTCTTAGAATTCAGACAACAATTATTTGAATCATAACATATTTCACCTAAAATATCAGATCCTGAGGCTTGCTCATAATCATTCAGAAAGATAACCCAATTTGTAATAGATGAAAATATTCGTGTTCAGGCCTTAGATTGAGAAAACATAATCTAAGATTCAAACACTTCATCTCCATCCTCCAAACGGCTAAAATGGGACATAGAAGTACAAAATAATGACTACAGACGATTTGATTCGTTCACAAAATTACTTGATGTCATATTTCATATCCATAGCCAACCTTCGACAATTCCACAAGTGTCGCTCATACCGCACAACGTTGCCAACTGTGAACTTCATAACTGATGCGAATTCAGATTTTCTCCGCAATAATTTTCTGAAATTCCATGCATTTCCAAGTAATTGGTATATTTTGCAGCTTTGTAGGACTAAACAATTATCATCTGATTGATATTTTAAACCTCCCCTGGTCACGATAATTCAAATATTCGTACCACGTAACAGCATGAACGCCAACTATGGGCGACGTAATAAACCTATTGTTTAGGGATGACCTACTTAGTTGACGAGAATTATAATAATCACAGTAGCCGGGCAAATGTTTTTATTTTATTTTCAGTAAGTTTTTTCAGTTGTGTCAAGTGTTGAGTGCTAGTGATCCTTCGTTCATAAAAAATTCATATTTATATTTGGTGTAAAGTTTTAGCTGCTGTTTTCGTGAAATATTCGGGATTGGAGAATTTTCAAATCGTGGTTAACGTACAAACTGAAATCTGTGGAAAACTCCAAATGCTGTGCCGCTGTGCCTAAGGTATGTTTAACTTCAATTATAGTTGCCGTTGTTATGATTTCAATCACAAAATGGCACTCGAATTTCTACTAATCGAAGGGAATTCAAAACCAAGTCTAAAGGTATTTATTATGCATCGCACTCAAGACAAACGAATTCGTATTTATAGATCATTAGAGAACAAAATCGCATATGTATGCGTCACCAGTCCATACTATTTTTTAAACTCAAATGTGAAGATGGCATTGGAATTTGAACCTAAAGGAGTTTATAGTTTTTATTTCAAGATGGTTTTTTTCACTCACATGTCAATCTCAATACTTGATAGAAACACTTGGCTTTTTCAAAGAGTTTGAAAATATTTTGGCATATATAGGGTGAAAACAAAAAAGTTATATTCAGAAAGTTATAAGAAGAAAAATGGATAAAGTTTTTAAGTAGGTATTAGAATCGTTCATGGTTCATACTAAGTAAATCTGAGTACAGATTGTAGTTTTATATTTTATATCTTCAATCATGTCATTAGTGTGTATTGGACTTTTTTTATTCTGTAAATTCATAGGTATAGTCAGAAGTTGTTCTCTCTCTCTGTATAGGTACAACAAAAGTCACTAAATATTTTTTTCATTAAAATAATCAATATCTTTGGTATGCTTTCTAAAAGGCTTATATTATATAAAGTTGAAACGAAATCTTAATTTTATTTTCATTATTTCATAATTAGATCAGTTGGTGTATAAAAACAAGGTCATACATACAGGGTGGTTCAGAATCAAGGACTAAGTAGGTATCACTTGATATTTGATATAATCAGGATTCCAGATTCAACGTTCCTTACTAGTGTGAAAACAGAAACGGTCGTCGCGCCAGAAAAGAAATATTAGTATATGCGAAGGTTATATGTTATTCCTTCAAAATCTTCTGGAATGAAATAGCAATTGGAATTTTCTACAGTATTATGATGGTGATGATGGCGAATAAACTTTTACACACAAATATGATAAAAATATGATAATGGTGCTTCTAATAAATCATAAGATCATATTTATCAGTGTATGTGACAATAACATACAAGATGGGATAAAAAGGGCGTATCTGAAAATTTATTTTTTTCAGATGGGTATATTCAAAACGAGCTGAGAAAGCATACCTACCCCATTTTTGATTTTGTATCTCAATACTCACCCTGGAAACTACCCCCATATTCAAAAAAATCTCCAGAACAGAGTAAATCCACCAATTCTCGAAATTTATTTTCCAGTGTATTTTCAAAATATGTTGTGGATGAAAATTAAACTTCTTCCTTCAACACATTTTATATATATATTTTGAATTGAAATGAAATAGTGGAAATGAAAACTCAACAAAAAATTATGCTCGGCCTAAAATACGGGGGTATTTTTCAGGGTGAGTATTGATATACAAAATCTGAAATGGGGGAGGCATGCTTTCTCAGCTCGTTTTGAAATAGAGTGGAAAATAAATTTCCAGAAACGATGAATTAACTCTGTTCTGGATATTTTTTTGAATACGGGGGTAGTTTCCAGGGTGAATATTGAGATACAGAATGCGAAATGGGGTAGGCATGCTTTCTCAGCTCGTTTTGAATATAGAGTGGGAAAGGAATTTCCAGAAACGATGAATTAACTCTGTTCTGGAGATTTTTTTGAATACGGGGGTAGTTTCCAGGGTGAGTATTGAGATACAAAATCTGAAATGGGGTAGGCAGGCTTTCTCAGCTCGTTCTGGATATACTGTGAAAAATAAATTTCCAGATACGCCCTTTTTATCCCATCTTGTATGTTATTCTCACAACTACTGATAGATATGATCTTATGATTTATCAGAAGCACCATTTTCATATTTTTATCATATTTATGTGTAAACTTTCATTCATCATCATCACCATCATAATACTGTAGAAAATTCCAATTGCTATTTCATTTCGGAAGATTTTGAAGGAATAACATACCTATGACACCCTTGCGCATATACTAATATTTCGTTTTTGGCGCAACGACCGTTTCTGTTTTCACACTGGTACGTTCCTTTCATGTCGTTATTTGAGATCATCAATAAGAATAGAGGGCAGCTGAAGGATACTTAAAAATATATTTCTAACTACCACTGAACAAACATTACCCCATACAATTGCCGGAGAGGTATTTTGTTTTTTTGAACTACTTCTCCAAGGGCATGTTCCCCGACAGGATTTTCTCACCGAAAATAGTTGAGATCCCGTGCTGGATGCGTACCCGTTAATCGGATCATTCATACGTACAGGATGATCCACTTGCCTACACAGATATACAGGGCGATGCATCTATTCGAAATCATACATACAGGTGAGCCATCTGCTCCCGTTGTTTTTCATCGGACTAGGCCTATATTTTCAAAAAATTTTGGAAATTGTTCAACTGCTCGCAATGGATTTTTCTTAACTGATACGTATTGTTTTTCTTCAATATTCTAATAAAGGGAGATTTCAAAATAGAAATGGTATAAACCTAATTCGCTTGGAAATATTTGAATCTATATTTAAATGTTTATGCTAATTTTGCACTGGTAGGCCCGTAGATATAGACAATCAATTAACATTAATTCCGAAAGTTTTCAAACTAAATGGTATGTTAGTGCATTAATGAAAAGAAACTATACAATTTTGCACAAGTCTACGATGAACGGAACATTGTTGTAAATGCTAAAAACCTTTTCATGCTTTATTTTTGCACTGAAAATTGCAAAAGTCCTGCAAACTAGGCATACCGATAGTGATGTTTGAAACCTTATAAAAGTTACGGGACCTTCTTCTTTGTCATTTGTTTAAGTTTTTCATTGTCATTTGTTTAAAAAAATTACAAAAGTTTTGCAAATTGATTGGGCGAACGAAAAAAAAATCAACATATTTTATAGTTTTTATTTCAAGATGGTTTTTTTCACTCACATGTCAATCTCAATACTTGATAGAAACACTTGGCTTTTTCAAAGAGTTTGAAAATATTTTGGCATATATAGGGTGAAAACAAAAAAGTTATATTCAGAAAGTTATAAGAAGAAAAATGGATAAAGTTTTTAAGTAGGTATTAGAATCGTTCATGGTTCATACTAAGTAAATCTGAGTACAGATTGTAGTTTTATATTTTATATCTTCAATCATGTCATTAGTGTGTATTGGACTTTTTTTATTCTGTAAATTCATAGGTATAGTCAGGAGTTGTTCTCTCTCTCTGTATAGGTACAACAAAAGTCACTAAATATTTTTTTCATTAAAATAATCAATATCTTTGGTATGCTTTCTAAAAGGCTTATATTATATAAAGTTGAAACGAAATCTTAATTTTATTTTCATTATTTCATAATTAGATCAGTTGGTGTATAAAAACAAGGTCATACATACAGGGTGGTTCAGAATCAAGGACTAAGTAGGTATCACTTGATATTTGATATAATCAGGATTCCAGATTCAACGTTCCTTACTAGTGTGAAAACAGAAACGGTCGTCGCGCCAGAAAAGAAATATTAGTATATGCGAAGGTTATATGTTATTCCTTCAAAATCTTCTGGAATGAAATAGCAATTGGAATTTTCTACAGTATTATGATGGTGATGATGGCGAATAAACTTTTACACACAAATATGATAAAAATATGATAATGGTGCTTCTAATAAATCATAAGATCATATTTATCAGTGTATGTGACAATAACATACAAGATGGGATAAAAAGGGCGTATCTGAAAATTTATTTTTTTCAGATGGGTATATTCAGAACGAGCTGAGAAAGCATACCTACCCCATTTCATATTTTGTATCTGAATACTCACCCTGGAAACTACCCCCGTATTCAAAAAATCTCCAGATCAGAGTCAATTCATCGTTTCTGGAAATTTATTTTTACTCTATATTCAAAACGAGCTGAGAAAGCATACCTACCCCATTTTTATTTTGTATCTAATACTCACCCTGGAAACTACCCCCTATTCAAAAAAATCTCCAGAACAGAGTAAATCCACCAATTCTCGAAATTTATTTTCCAGTGTATTTTCAAAATATGTTGTGGATGAAAATTAAACTTCTTCCTTCAACACATTTTATATATATATTTTGAATTGAAATGAAATAGTGGAAATGAAAACTCAACAAAAAATTATGCTCGGCCTAAAATACGGGGGTAGTTTCCAGGGTGAGTATTGAGATACAAAATCTGAAATGGGGGGGGCATGCTTTCTCAGCTCGTTTTGAATATAGAGTGGAAAATAAATTTCCAGAAACGATGAATTAACTCTGTTCTGGATATTTTTTTGAATACGGGGGTAGTTTCCAGGGTGAATATTGAGATACAGAATGCGAAATGGGGTAGGCATGCTTTCTCAGCTCGTTTTGAATGTAGAGTGGAAAATACATTTCCCAGAAACGATGAATTAACTCTGTTCTGGAGATTTTTTTGAATACGGGGTAGTTTCAGGGTGAGTATTGAGATACAAAATCTGAAATGGGGTAGGCATGCTTTCTCAGCTCGTTTTGAATATAGAGTGGGAAAGGAATTTCCAGAAACGACGAATTAACTCTGTTCTGGAGATTTTTTTGAATACGGGGGTAGTTTCCAGGGTGAGTATTGAGATACAAAATCTGAAATGGGGTAGGCAGGCTTTCTCAGCTCGTTCTGGATATACTGTGAAAAATAAATTTCCAGATACGCCCTTTTTATCCCATCTTGTATGTTATTCTCACAACTACTGATAGATATGATCTTATGATTTATCAGAAGCACCATTTTCATATTTTTATCATATTTATGTGTAAACTTTCATTCATCATCATCACCATCATAATACTGTAGAAAATTCCAATTGCTATTTCATTTCGGAAGATTTTGAAGGAATAACATACCTATGACACCCTTGCGCATATACTAATATTTCGTTTTTGGCGCAACGACCGTTTCTGTTTTCACACTGGTACGTTCCTTTCATGTCGTTATTTGAGATCATCAATAAGAATAGAGGGCAGCTGAAGGATACTTAAAAATATATTTCTAACTACCACTGAACAAACATTACCCCATACAATTGCCGGAGAGGTATTTTGTTTTTGAACTACTTCTCCAAGGGCATGTTCCCCGACAGGATTTTCTCACCGAAAATAGTTGAGATCCCGTGCTGGATGCGTACCCGTTAATCGGATCATTCATACGTACAGGATGATCCACTTGCCTACACAGATATACAGGGCGATGCATCTATTCGAAATCATACATACAGGTGAGCCATCTGCTCCCGTTGTTTTTCATCGGACTAGGCCTATATTTTCAAAAAATTTTGGAAATTGTTCAACTGCTCGCAATGGATTTTTCTTAACTGATACGTATTGTTTTTCTTCAATATTCTAATAAAGGGAGATTTCAAAATAGAAATGGTATAAACCTAATTCGCTTGGAAATATTTGAATCTATATTTAAATGTTTATGCTAATTTTGCACTGGTAGGCCCGTAGATATAGACAATCAATTAACATTAATTCCGAAAGTTTTCAAACTAAATGGTATGTTAGTGCATTAATGAAAAGAAACTATACAATTTTGCACAAGTCTACGATGAACGGAACATTGTTGTAAATGCTAAAAACCTTTTCATGCTTTATTTTTGCACTGAAAATTGCAAAAGTCCTGCAAACTAGGCATACCGATAGTGATGTTTGAAACCTTATAAAAGTTACGGGACCTTCTTCTTTGTCATTTGTTTAAGTTTTTCATTGTCATTTGTTTAAAAAAATTACAAAAGTTTTGCAAATTGATTGGGCGAACGAAAAAAAAATCAACATATTAACGTTCATTTGCAACCATTTCTGAAAAAGGCATAATTTATTTATCAAACTTTTTTATTGACGCTAATTTCCAATACACACAAACATTGAAATAATTACAAAAGTTTTTTATTGTTGTTGCAAATAAAGATAATATCGGTCTCAGTGGATATGTAACTTTGCAACCTCATACGAAGAAAGGGAATCTATTTATTCATTTTTATACATTTTTTCCATTTTTACAACTGCTGAAATAATTGCAAAAGTTCTGCAAATTGCATTTATAATTACGACTAATATTTTACGTGACGCAAGATATTTGCAACCGTCATTGTTCAACGGAACATTTAATCAATTTGTTTTTTTTCAATAATTTGGCCATAAATTGTGAACATTGTGCAAATAGGTTTAAGATGTATATTAGACCGACATATGTCTACAGTGGTCCAGTTAAATACTTGATTATCCATTGTTATATTTTGTACTGGTTGATTGAAATTACATCCGAAGAATGATACGCTTACGTAGTTAACCACTAAGAAATTTGAAACTAATTATTAATATTAGAAGCAAATTATTTTGTTTTGTCGCAATTTATTTGCCCGTTTGCATTTCGCACCAAATTGGCCATGTAAGTTGTTGTTTTCTTTTTTACTCTAGTAGCTAAGCGACCCTCTGAAAAAACACTGTAAAAATACACATGAATAAAAATTGACATCTTAGTCGAAAATTCATTTTCATCTTAAGTTTTTATATTCAATTATATCAGAGAAAAGTACATAATAGCAGGAAGCACACAAACAATCACTGTTTTCGACTAATCAGCGAAATATATTTAATCCAACATTTTCGAATGCAACAATCGAAAGAGTAAAAATGGTTGCTAAATTGTGCTAAGAGACTATTGGATACATTTTTTATCGCATTAGAAACGACATGCAATCAGTCTTTATTTAAAATGTTGACTTGTCACAACATGACTTTATAGCAATCGAAGATATTTTAAAATGAACAATCGATGCTCTGTGGAAGTAAGGATATCAAAACGTTATCGATTGTAAATCTCGCAAGTGGGTATATAATTATCATCAAACAGAAACGTTGCTGAAAAATAAAAATTTGTGAGATCGATATTACATCTCAAAATAAATTTTCACAGGTATGTATTTCTTGAACTTATTAAAATTATAATATACCTTTCCACTTGACTTTCTTACTCCAATTGTGGTTTAGCGTGAACAATTCCATTGAATCCGAATGGAGGACTGAAATGTTATCGACACTTAAGAATAATTTTCTTGATTTAAAAAATATTTAAAATAAAGAGGGGAAAACACTATGTCGTAACACAGTTGTAGGTTAATCATACTAATGTTTTTTAAATCTCAATATTTTTTATGCAAATTCCTAATTGTAATATGATGTTTTGAATTCATATCGAAAACGTTAGCTTTCAACATTGAATGATTTCACCCACCGTTGACGAGCTTCTCCTTGGTCGATCGTTACTTTGGTAACACATTGAATGTCATTTATTGGGTATATAAAAATCTTTATTATTCACATTATTCAGATGTTGCAAAAAAATTTTTTTCAATTCCTAATGTTTTGCATTGTAACATAGTTTGCAAATGATTATACTGCCACAAATTGGTGAAAATGAGTTTTCTGCCCGATTTGCAGAACTTTTGCTTTTTTAATAATAATAATAATTTATTTTTATTTTATCCTCATTTCCGTGTTGCAGACGGGGTTGCAAATTGATGAAAACATTGTACGACAGGGCATCTCCACTTGCAACCATTATTTGGAACTTTTGTATAATAATTCCGATACTTATTTTAATAAAAAATAACAATTTCATGAAAAAATACATTTTCCGTTTGACGCAAGAGGTTGCAAATTAAAACTCTTCTCAAAAATATTATTATAGTTATTTTTTCTACTCTGCAGAACTTTTGGAATTTTCATCAAAAAATTAGGATTCTATGAAACAAACTTTTCCGTTCTGTTTGAATGGTTGCAAATTCATCAGAGGATGTAAATTGTTTTTTATAAACCTAAGAAGTTTAAACTTTTTCAAATTTTTCCGCTCTAATAATGTGAAAATTCATTAAATCCTGATTTTCAACATCTTCCGTTCAGAAAAAAGGGTTGCAAAATTAGACTAAATATATATCATTTGAACGTACTCTTCACTTTACTGAAGTTTCAAAATTCGTAATTATTATTAAATTTTGGCCTATGGTACAGAAAACTGCTGATAGCTTGTATTCGACTGTTGGTATTTTCAATATACATTTTTTCTTGTAGGTTGGTTGGGTTGAGTTCAAAATAACCGTAACCACCATTGATTTGTTACCGTTGTGTCGACTTTTATAAAATCTTCCTTGGGGTACTATAATAGGGATTGCGATTATAATAAAAATAATATGGATTACCTGTATGTAAACATATTAAAACGGAGATAAAAAGTCTCAAAATGGACTATAATAAAATGTACACAAATTAAGATGAAATTTAACGAAAATAATTCATGGAAAAAACAACAGGATACTCACATGGACAGTAGTCAAGTTCAATAATTTCCATGATTTTTAATATAAATGAATTATTTATAGATATATGTAAATTTTAAGGATGCAAGGAGAGTTTGTTAGTGATTCAGTCACAATTGAACATTGGAAAAACTTGGCTTCTTCAAGGGCTTGCGATTTTTTTCAGATATTGTTGAAATTGATGAGATTTGTGTGAAGATCCAATGGAATGCAAAGGAGAAAGCCACTATTGTGGTACTTTCAATTTACTCATTAGATTTTTGAAAATTCGGTATATATTTTCATATGTTGGTCATCTCCAGAGACTACTTTTTACAAGCTTTTATTTAGTTTCACCCGGTGTATGTAATCAAATTTTGCAAGTTAAATTTGACCCACTTCTAGTTTCCCGATTAACGTGCAATTTGGCAGGTGTTCATAGTTCCCGTGTCAATGCATTATTACAGAAAAACCAAAATGGCGGACGAGATTTGAGTTTTTGGACCGATTCGATTCAAAATTGGTATGTGGGGGTTCTCGGGGTCGGATATTATGAATAAATCGGCGGTTCCAAGATGGCAGACGCAAAATTTTCAGTTCAATACGAAAGCGACAAGCTTTTGAAACTATAACTCACGGAATAACCTACGTCGAACATCCAAAGCAATTATTTGATTGAAAGATTGTATTTAAAAAGGTTTTTGGAACGAAGTTCCTTATCGCGCGTTGCGAAAGGGGGGCTTGACGGAATAAATTAAGACCCAAAATTGTAACGACACTTTTGTGCTGTAGTTGTAAGCCGTGCGGCGTGCGCGTGTTTCTCTGTCTGTCTCTCTCTCTCTCTCTCTCTCATAGAAAGCAAGCCAGTTATTTTCGTTTCGTCTTTCTATTTCGCATTGAACAGTGTGGTATCGCGACGATTATTTTTATTGAGTGTATACAGGTTTTTTGTACATAATAAATAATAAAAAATAATAACAATAATGAATCCTGACAGTGTTTCTGCACAAGTTCCGGATATTGCTGATGGAGTTAGGTAAGTAGAGATTTTATACAGACAATAATAAATGCTTATGTATTTTTAGCAAGTACGCATTATAACCTCTCTTTACTATTGTGCTAACCAAGTCATACGCGTTATAATCTCTCCATTATTGTGTGTTTAGCAAGTGTACGCGTCATAACTTTAATAAATTTAAAAGCAAATTATATTTTAATGTTACAATATCAATGCGTATGTACTGAAATTGAGCCTACTGATTAAGTTTATATTACATTATATTTGTTAATAACAAAAAAAATATTATTATAACTTAAAAAAAAAAAAATACAATTATTTCACTAATTAATGGAAAGGAACTTCGTTCCATCCGGGTGTCCCTTGACACCTCTCAACTTTTTTTTATATTTTTTTTATTGTTGGTTTCCAAAAATTTCTGTTTTTATGATATCAGATCTGTATGAAAATCTTGCAGATTATCCGGGCATAACTTCTCTCTGTCTGAATTTGTTTATATTTTATATTGGCTCATTTTAGGACTTTTTATCTATATCACTTGGTTTTACTATAAGTACCTATGTATAATCCAGATTATACATTCTCATTGTAGTGCCTTGAAGATGGCGATATAAAAGTCAAAACGTTGGCTAAAGATCGATAATAGTTTCGGTTATTTTGATAGGTCACAAAAATATAAATATATTAACATGTTCGGCTTTTACAGTTAGCTGATCAATTTCTCAACATATTTCTTGTTTACCTTCTTAACAACCATATGCTCTCATCAATATTTCGAGTCGTTTGGTTCGATCGTTGAAAACAATCCGGATTCTGTTGAAATAAAACGCGAATGTGTGAATAAAAGCCGCCTGGAGCATTTCCATTGAAATTCAAAACACCAGCACGGGCCATAAGGGTGTTGAATTGCAGTGTTGCGAAACTTCGCTTCTCCGACGGAAAAATATATTCAAACAATGTAATCAACAACAGTAAATTCAGAGCTGGACTCAGTACTGTAGTTTTTATCAGGAGTGGTAAATATTTTTCTAAGCCTTTTGCAAAAATACTAGTGTAACACCAAATTATTCGAAGGTGCTCAACCCAGAGCTATAATCAAAAGGCTAGTGAACAATAAAGATAAATCTGGCATTAATAAAATTACCTGTTTTGAACCTACCTGCAATGCAACTTATATAGGTCAGAATAGACGAAAAATTACCACAAGGGTTAAGGAACATCAAAAAATTATTGAAAAAATCCAAAAAGAGTATCAATTTACCTTTTGAAAAAATCAATTCCCAGAGTTTCTTTGTTAACTATGTCATTTACCATAATCACTTTTTATTTAGATATCAATAACGGTTTAGAAATACTCCATTATGTGAATAATGAATATCATAAATAGGAAACACCCAATTCAATCAATAATTATTTATGGTATTTATAAATTTCGTCGAAATAATGATTTAATGAACTAATTCTCGACATATATTGGGCTAAGAATGATTCATCACTTTGGCAACACTGTTCGCGAGTTTTTGCATAATAATAGAGCTTTGGACAAGCCTACATCCAGCTCAAAGGGTGAGAACAGCTTTTCTGCTTCTTAATCACTCAATGGGACGTGTTAATACGAATGTACCAGAAGTGGTATACATCTGGAGGACTCCAACTGCTGTTGCTTTTCAGAGGGGAGTGCACAATATTTGCGGTTGCGGGATTTTGGGATTAAACTTTTTACAGCGTATATACTGAAATTTTTTTCGGGATTCATATATGTTTTGTTCAAGGAAGTACAAGGACTCCTGTCCAAATTTTTTGATCAAGCATAGTTGATCTACAATAATTAGCATTAGCAAAAATAAAAACACGCAGCATTACCAAAAAATAGTTTTTTTATTGTGTGCTAACTAATCTAATATTGCACCAAGACACTCTCAAATTGTGAAATATATTAATTGGAAAAAAAAACTACTCTGAATTTTAGACAAAAATTGAATCAATATTTACGAGATTTAAATCATACACCGATTAATACGAAAGAGGTGCGAAATAGACGCAATTGGTAGGTACATGAAAAAAATCAACCAAAATGATGAGTTAGTGGATCACATTAGGAATTCACCAAATCATTAGTTTAAAATTCTAAAAATAGATTAATGCAAAATAATACAAATTGAAATATATCTGAATAATAAATCATTTTCGATAACATCTCTATATAGACCACACTCAACATCAAAAATACATTTCTTGAATGATCTGACTACAATTTACTTGTTGGAGACATCGATATCAATATAAAAGTAGTTGGGAATTTTTTAAGGTGAACTCTTTCCCATGAATACATAATGATTCCAAAGCCTGTCTAGACCATATATTCTTGAAAACCAAGAAAAATATTGAAGAATGTTTGCCCATTGGTCTCAAAACCTTTATAACCGATCACTTTCCAATGATAATGAAAACACCTTCCAAGAGACTTGCCGCGAAAATCTACGAAGAAACATATATATATATATATATAATATATATATATATATATATATATATATATATATATATATATATGGTTGGTAGTATTTGACTGTCATCCCTTTTGTTCATATTATTGTTTTTCGATTTCGATGGCTTCTCTCGTTGTTCTTGAGTGGAAATTATCATCATTTGCCAATGTCCGATGGTCATTTAAGTTTTTGTTGTGTCCTGTTGTTTGTACATGTTGAAATAGTGACGATGTGGTCTCCTTGTTTCGTATAGAAATATTGTGTTCTTCTTTGCGGATGTTGATTCTTCTGTTTGTTTGGCCTATGTACGCCTTTTCACAATTTCGTGCGACATCCACTAACCACCAGTATAAATTGAGGAGCACAACACGAAATCATCAGTCGAGTTCGAAACAATCGAAGTTCTTAGCATCACCTGAAGATGGCAAATGTGAATTTGCCGAAACGTCGTGAAATCGTTCCTTTTGAGGACCAAGAACACAGGAGGCGGACAGAAACCCGAGAAACTATTTCAACATGACACCTACATAAGTGATGGAACGAAACTTTTTGTAGATCAATTAATTAAAACAATAAATGAATGTCAAAAAATTATTCACATAGAAAAAAAAAGAGGCAGATATGGATTTCTAGTGATTTAATAAAAAGTATGAGAGAGAAAGAGAGACTTTCACGAACACATCCACAATATGAAAATTTGGAATCCAGCTTTCTCAATTACAGAAACAAACTCTGACTTACGACAAAACAATACTTTCTAACTCTCCTAATGTTTTTGAAAAATATTTTGTTGTTGGCTCTTCTACGGCTTCGTCATTTACGACAGATGAACAGTATATTTTATATGGCAAGAATATATTTTTGTTTCCATTACCAATTCACGTTATTGTTTTTTGAATCTTATAATATTCGCCCAGGTCAGGGTTTATCTTTTGTTGCCGAAACATGTTACTGAACAAGACTCTGAAATAACATAACTAAATGTCGATCAATCAGCGATAATCGTAGGCAATCGAATTAAAACCAGTAAAAGTATGCTGCAAATAAATCGTTTCAACTGCATGTTTGTATCGCCCTGTATATTACTTCCATCGTAAAGCTGATTCCCGTTCCATTATTTTTGTTCAGATGAAAACATTTCTGTTTGCCCAAAGGAAACTAATTGATAAAATGGGAAATTAAAGTGTCACATAGAAAATAGATGTGTTACCAGTGGTTGACAGTTGTGAGAGTATGAGCAAAAACATCTAGTGGCTGTAAAAGAAAATCCATTTGATAGGAAAGAGGTCAAAATGGCCGGAAAGATTAACGGCGCAGAAAAGATTTTAACGGGAAAATCGTTTTCTATAGTTAGTGCCGACCTCAATGATTTACAGTGGCTTTGATTTTTTTTATAGTTACCAGAAAAGTATATGTGTGTTGAAGAAACAGGGTGCACAAGGCACAAGGATGATGTAATAATTGTAGATTTTGAAATAGATTCCATGTAAATCATCGTGTGTTACAGGTTTTTTATGTTAAGATGAGATGATTTATCTGTCACGTAATTGTAAAGAGAACAAAAAAGATATTAGTTCAAAAATTAAAACCCGCGACTACGGAAAAAAATCGCGCTCTGAAAAGTACGAAACGAGAAAATATTCTTGTCCGAAATTCTCAGCTACCAACTATTCAATTATTTATCGTCTAATAAGTGGACGTAATTAATTTGATACCTACGACCACTGTAGAAAATAGGCAAAAACACACGACACACAGCCTCAGTAAATAGCTCATTACGCACGGTAAACAAATCGCACAGTTTTAGTAAACAAAACGCACAGTTTGAATATTTTAAAATGTATACGTAAAAGTAAGCGGAACATTCAATAATTCCGCAAGTAGGTCATGATCGCGCAATCGCCCGTCAACAGCGTCAAAATCAAAATAATACAAACAAACTTTTTTTAAAGACAAATAAGTTCTAGATAATAATTATAAGATACATTCTATTTAAAAAATAATACCTACACTTTCAATATGTCAAGTGATAGTGAGAATAAAAATGTAACTCCTCCCAACGTCATGGCAATAGCAAAAATGGCAACGAATGATTTACTGCCAAGAAAATCCCGCCAACGCTACGAAAATTATGACAGTAGATTCATGGACTGGAGACTAAAAAATAAGGTGAATTCTCTCTCCGAAAATGTTTTGGTAGCATATTTTCAATACCTATCGTAAAAAATGAAACCTAGCTCTCTATGGGCCTTTTACTCAATGCTTAGATCGACTCTAAGCATAAAAAACAACATAAATATAGAAGCCTAGAAGTTAATAGCGCTATTAAAAAGGAAATCGGATGAATTTAGAAGCACAAAATCCAAAATTTTGACGGTTAAAAATATTCAAGATTTTCTCGAAACGGCTTCTGACAATCAGTACTTGTTTATGAAAATAAAATATGTCCACTAATACTATTTTCCACACTTACAGTAATTTTTATTTTTGGACTATTTTTATAATTGGCGTAAGAGGTGCATGCCGAAAACAGGAAATGAGAGATATGAAAATTGAGGATGTTGAGGACACAGGAAAATCCTTCATTGGTAAAATTCCTAATACAAAAACCAAAATTCAACGTTCTTCTGTGATCTCTGACAATTTTTATTAGAATAAAAAAATAGTACACTATACGCAAGACGATACCAAATGAAAATTAACCTTTTTTTTAATATATAAATGGAAAATGCACCAAACAACCCGTTGGGATAAACAAATTAGGCAGTATACCAAAAGATATTGCAAAATTTCTTAAACTAGAAAATCCTAATCGCTACACAGGACACTGTTTTCGCAGATCTACGGCAACTATTTCAGTCAATGGATGGCGGGGATCTATTGGATTTGAAGAGACATGGTGGCTGGCAATCGTCTTCAGTAGCAGAAGGTTATGTTGACAATTCCTTAAAAAACAAAGATCTCACCTCATCGAGAATATCCTCCGCTATTTTACATAATAGTTTTACAACCTCAACAAATGAAAATATTACAATGTCATATGATTCGACACATCGAAATACTTCTAATATATTTAATAATTGTACAGTAACCATAAATAATCATAATGTTCCTAATGTTAATTAAACCAACGTAGTAGTAAATAGAACGATTTAAATCCTATATGATCATCAAAGTTGTGAAACATATACCCTCTATAATTTTGTAAAATCGTTCGAAAGAAAATTGTTCAAAAAATCTAAAAATGCAATAATATACAGGGTATCCCATTTGAAGAAATGAAGTACCCTGTCATAACTAGTTTTTAGATATCTATGTATACATGAAACGAACAACAAAAAACGACAACTAAAATAAATAATCGACGTGTTTAAGCATCATTTACAATACCTAATAATAATGAAAATATTAAAAGTAGTCCAGACTTTTTTGACACACTGTATATGGCCGTAGGTCAAGTATAGTACGTAATGCGTGTTGTAAAGTAATTACGCACTCATGGAATTACGAAATCGCCGCTACGCGGCTTCGTGCGTAAGAGCGTTTTCACACACACCGGCAAAACCGGTGCCGGTGCCGTGCCGGTGCTGGTACCCGTTCCGGACCGTACAACAGCGTATTTCACACAGCCCGGCATATCGGTGCCGTTAGAGCGTTTTCACACACACCGGCAAAACCGGTGCCGGTGCCGTGCCGGTGCTGGTACCGGTTCCGGACCGTACAACAGCGTATTTCACACAGCCCGGCATATCGGTGCCGTTATCTGTGTTAGTATACGTTGAACAGTGCAGGAATAAAGATGTGTGCTGTTACTGCTGTCTTCTAGGGTTATTGTATCTTAGGAGAAAATTCCGAAAAGCTTCCTCTAAGAACGCATATACTTCCTTCCATGCCTTTTCTTTTTCAATTTTGTTTTTGAAGCAATCTGCAGTCTTGTCCCACAAACAAGGCTTACTTTCTACGGCTTCAATGAGGGTTACAACATCGTATTTGAATAATTTACTCATTTTTGGTTTACAAATGTACGATCAAATATAAAATACTCTGTCGCTATGGAG
Organism: Gonioctena quinquepunctata; assembly: GCA_018342105.1. Taxonomy (NCBI): domain Eukaryota; kingdom Metazoa; phylum Arthropoda; class Insecta; order Coleoptera; family Chrysomelidae; genus Gonioctena; species Gonioctena quinquepunctata. Next base: position 230,051 of record JAFIRS010000571.1, on the reverse strand, counting down.
ACAACAACGATACTAAGCGATATAAACAAAATACGCATCAAAATACTCTCCGTTACCGACATGTCAGAACAGGTGTGTGTGGACAAACGTACATAAGAAATCACAGCAACCGACAAATCAGAGACCGATCCGTCTTCCGATTGTCGAGATCCCCGCCGGCTGCATAAATCAGAATCGGCGGCCGTACCGGCAAATAGGTCGGACCGGGCTGTGTGTGAAAATTATGATTTGATTACATTGCATTCGGTGCCGGCACCGTCGCCGGCACCGTCACCGGCACCGGTTTTGCCGGTGTGTGTGAAAACGCTCTAATATGTTTGTACAACACTTGATACGTAATATACTATTGTTTTTTCGGGACCGACTCAAAATTAGTCACTGACATCAGTTTAGGAGCTTAGTTATTAAGACTAAAATGGTTCATTTTATCTTTACACGCTTAATATCAGCTTCACTTGTATGTTTGTTTGTTACCGACTCCTTTGGGCGCGATTTTGACCCACTTCCAGACATCCGAATGATTTGAAATTTGGCAGGTGTACATAATTCCGGTGACAATGCATTAAGAAATTTTTGTGTGAAAACAAAACAAAATGGCGGCTCCAATATGGCGTACGAGTTTTGTGATTATGGTCCGATTCCGCTTCAAAGTTAGTATCTGAGGGGTTTGCGTGGTCGGAGATTATGATTCTTTTGTCAAAATTAGAAAATTCAAGATGGCGGTTCCACAATGGCGGCCGAGTTTTGTGATTATGGTCTGATTCTATAAAAAATTGGTATCTGGGGGTTTTTGGGGTCGAATATGATGATTCTTTTGTAAAAATTGAAAAATTCAAGATGGCGGTTTTAAAATGGCAACCGAGTTTTGTGATTATGGTCTGATTCTATTCAAAATTGGTATGTGGGGGTTTTTGGGGTCGGAGATTATGATTACCTCATTTGATGAGATTATTCCATTTTTTTATTTGCAAAAAAATAATAAAAATAATAGTTTAAAAAAACTAAAAAAACACGCTTTTATAAATAAACCACACTAAAAAGTAGGAAATAAATAATAGTTTGAAAAACTAAAAAACACGCTTTTCTAGAAAACCAGACTGAAAAATAGAAAAAAGGAAAAATGTATTTTATTTGAAAAAAAGCGTGGGGTGCATGGTATGGTATATATATATATATATATATATATATATATATATAGTACATTACACACCTAGGGCAGTAAAGTAAGAAATGTCTCAGATCACAGGTAATTGTTGGTCGAGGCGATACCATGCACCCCACGCTTTTTTTTTATTAAAATATTTTTTATTCTTATTTTCTATTTTTTGTCTGGTTTTCTATAAAAGCGTGTTTTTTAGTTTTTTAAACTATTATTTATTTGCTTTTAAGTTTATTTTTTCGTCGGTTTCATTTTTTGTTAAAAAGTTTTAATGAAGTGTTCATGGGCAAGAATGTGGCTCTGCGATCATGGACAATTTTTCTTCTCATGACTGGGTAATGCGAAAAAATATTTTGAAAATTTATGATTCACAGAATTGACAAATCTGTATTGAAGACTGGCTGCGACAACGGGAAATGTTTTTAAATTTTCGGGCGGAAGTATGGGAAGATAGATGTCGAATGAATTCGACCGTTATGAAAAGAGTTACATTGGAAGTATACGAACTGAAGGCATTTCTAAGGAAACCGATTTTCTACGCCGCTGGATGAACAGTGTGAAGTAAGATGCGTTCATTTCCTCCTGAACTTCGCACGTCACCTCTTATAGAATTGCGAGCTGTCAATTGCAGCGCCGATAATATTACTAAAACTCGTATCCGTATACTATTATGGGGTGCCGTGAGATTGACAGGGCGGCAGATTGAACATTTTGCGGAAAAAAGTCCATAACACATGTGAATGTCACATTATTTCGCCCCGTCTGCGGATTTACAGCGTTCCTTTCCGATCGGGGGATTATTTTTCACGTTCAGATTCAGGAGTGGGATATATTTACGAAGACTGAAGGGCGAACTAATTGTTTTTTTCAAGGTTTGAAATAATTTTTATCGAAAGGCGTTATTCTGTTTTTTTTTCCAGCCTATTTCCAGAATAAAAAATAAAATTATAGTTTGGAAAACTAAAGCTTATATAGCAATAAGGACAACAAGTTGAAAATAATAAGAATAAAGTCATTGTCCAAAAAATGTCCTCTTGTTTAAAAAAAAACGTGAGGTGCTTGATATCAGTTCCCAACTAACAATATAAGTAAAATTTACGTCATTTCGACCATCGAAAAGGTCAGCGCCCAAATAGGCGAAGGTAATTCTTACGTTGTAATTACCTTGAATTTACTAGTAGGGGGGGAAAATGGAAGTAATTCAGAAGTCGAAAATTGGGCAATCAAGACTTTTTGCCTAATAAGTCGAAGGCATAAATAGGTAAAATTGCCATCAGACTAGTCACTGATGGTAAAAATTTAGTCATTTCTACTTATTTTAGGTTATAAACACTAAAATAAAATAAACAATCGAAGATTAGAAGATGATAAAAGTTTAATGGATATTTTGTATCTCAACCTACATACTTATTCTTAAAAGCTTTGAAGATGCACATGGCGTATGAAAAAAAAAATGTCAAGAAACGTGCAGCAGAGAATGATGTATGCAAGTGATGGTTTCGCATTCACATTTCGTTCGGATTTTATTTGCGATACAAACTTTTCTGTGATAATGTTGAATTTTACTCATATAAAACAAGTGAGCCCCTTCAAAATATCAAATTTGTATGGAAAAAAATCATGAAATTAAGTGTACTTCCTCAACTTTTTTCATGAAACTCTGCAAAAACTAATTTTATAGATGGAGTATGTATACCGGGTGACAATCGGGCTAGGGCCATGGCTATATCTCCTTCAATTATCAACCGATTTGAATGAAATTTTGTACATAGATATGAGACACAATTTTGGATTGACAGACATATTGGTAGGTAACATGACATCTATTCATTCTTTCAAACTTAACTGAATGGTAACAATGAATTACCAAATATAATCGACTCGACAATATGTAATGATCATGAACCCATTACAGAAAAGATAACTTTAATATAATCAAACTGTTTGAATAAATCTAACGACTGAAACAGTGAAAAATTCCACGTACAAATTATTACTCACAATACCATTATCCTGTTTTCAATAGAAGAGTAACCATCGAAAAGTCATTTTATTTATTAATGACCAATGATATGTTCGAAGTGTTTTTGTGCCTTACACATACACTAGTTCTATTTATTGTCCACCTCATCACATTTATCAGTTCGTGAGCAGGAATTTTCTGAAATGCGCGCTCAACTCTATCTCTCAAGTCCTCCAAAGAAGTTGGTCTCCTCGAGTATACTTTGGATTTTATGTGACCCCATAGATGAAAATCAATAGGGGTTGAATCGGGCGATTTGGCTGGCCATCTGATTGGACCATTTGTTCCAATCCATCTCTACCCATAGATATCACTAAAATATTGCCGAACAATATTAGCATTATGTGGTCCTGCACCATCCTGCTGAAAAAACAGACGTAGTAAATTTTAAGGATTTCTTCTCATTTTCGCGCCAACTGTTCTGAGCGGAACCTTGTTCGTAGAACTATCTTTATAAACGATCAATTCACAATTTTTTGCATGAAAATATGCAGTAATATTGACAGTAAAAGAAAATTTCATAGGTTTGAAGTTTGACATTTAGCGTGACACAAACATTCCTTAACCGCGCCATCTACTGATGAAGTTCTAAGCAGAATTTAAAGCCATTCATTTATGTCCCCCATTCATTTATGTCCCCCAATGTTCTCAACAAAATCAAATCAGTGAATACACCAGAGTTTTTAGGCATCTTAGGTTGTATACATCGAAACAATTTTAGGTTAGTTCAGAAATTTGCAGTTGGCTAACTTCTGTTTACTAGTTCACTTCAAGCTGAACCGTAGAACACTTCATTTCTCTTCTTCTCATTTTTCTTCTTATCTATTTGTGTTCCAAAATAAATCTATTGTGTGTTAATTTCAAATTGAAAAACTCTGGAAGTAGATGAACATGTTTCATTTGAAAAAATTTTGTTTGTCACCATTTTATACATTTTAAACATTTTAACTTTATGTCTGTATTTTATGGGTTGCCACTTTTTCTTAATAACTTTCAAACATCATTCACTTACTTTGTAGGCAAGCACTGAAGATGACCATATAGGTCGAAAGGCTTCTGCGATTAAAAATAATAAATTTGCACGAAATACAAAATTAGACTTTTAGTGTTCTGTTGCCATGAATCTGTTGATAATGTATACCAATGGTTCGACAAAATATTTCAATCCATATATGAAACTACTAATATATATATTATTTTTTCAGATGTATGTTTCTTCTTAAAAACAGGTGAGTATGCGATTGAGTAGAGTTGCCAATTGATTTCCTTCGCTTTTTTATATTTGTTTTCGAGTTTACTTCACTAATTCCATTCACAACAAATTCTAGTTTCTCATGTTTAGTTGACTAAGTCTTTTTTCTTATGCACTTTCCCTGGACCGCATTTCGATATCAGATTAACTCTAGATTCAATTTCGGATCAGAAATAAAACGAAGGAAACATGTAGCAACTCTTAGAAAGCTTGAGGTCATATAAAACTTATCCGGAGCAATAAAGACTTCTAGTACTTGGAATTTTCGAATTCCTCGGATTAGTTGGACAAGGCTGTCGACGGTACTGGCCAGAGGTACTCGATTCGAGGACCCGAGGGCTGTACTGGAGGGTTTTCATATGACGTGTGAATGTGAGCGAAACTGCTGGAGGATTTCACGAATGGCTGGTAGCTGATTCTGGTTGTCTGTGCAGGAGGTTCATCGATTTTATGAGTAGGTGAGTCATTGTTATTGTAAATTCTCGAATTCTGTATACAGGGTGTTTCTTAATAACATGCTAATGTTTAAAAAGGCTATTCTTGGGTCCATTTTGGGAAAAAAACTTCACGTGAACATATGTCCTTAAGGTCTCAACTTTTGAACTTCAGAGTGCTAAAGTTTTGAAAAAAAAAACTTTTTTTATGATAACTTTGGTATGACTCTAGTTATTTTTTTGAAACGTAGTACGCATCTTCCATGCATCAAAAGGGGCAGTTTCTGCTGTACAACATACTTTTTTAATCTTACCAGTGGCGTTCGCGCGGGATTTGCACTGAATCATTTTAAGGAGAAAAGTGATACGCCACTGTTTTTTGTTGAATCGTCATTCCTTTCTGAGCAAATCTGGTCTCCTGATTTTTTTTTTGTTTGACGTACGGTTTTCGCATAACAAAATAAAATTAATTCATTTGGACGTTATGAAATTGGGAATTATTAAGGATTAAAAACATATCTAGTAGCTATAAGAAGCAGATTTTGGTTTATAACAGTTGTCTACCTAGTCGGTTGTCACGCATTTCAGTCATCAAAAAACTTGGTTTCTTCGTAAAGTGTATGGAAATTATTTGATACTGAAAGTTAATTCACCGATGGAGCCAATTTTTCCATAAACGCCTTCCAAAACTCTCACAATAATCATTTTTGGGCTGAAGAAAACCCACATGCAATCTTGGAATTCCGTCACCAGAAGTGGTTTTTCGTTAACGTGTGGACTGGAATATGCGGTGATTATTTAATTGGACCCATTTTCTTCATGCGAGGTTGAATGGGCATAATAACCAGCAGTTTCTCGAAGAAGAATTGCCAGCTTTGATGGAAGGTGTTCCCATTTTAGTGAGAAATCGACTGTGGTTTATGCACGACGGGGCGCCAGCACACTTCAGTGCTCTGGCGCGCGAATATTATAACCAAAATTACAATAATTGCTGGATATGTCACGGAGGATCACAGGCATGGCCACCTAGGTCCCCGGTCCTCAATAGTTTAGATTATTACCTGGGGGTCATCTTAAAACATTGGTTTACAGCATTCTGAAGAGCAGTTGAGTTATCGCATCATAGTTTCTTGCGAAACTATTAGAAACAACAAAGAGTACGTGATTCCATGAGAAAAAGAGTAGAGGCATGCATATTTGCAGGAGGTTCACATAATAGCTGATTTAATTTATATCTTTGCGCGTTCAGGGTAATTTTGTGTTAGCATTCCAAAATGTATTTAGATTACTTCAATTTTATAATTTGACCGTTTGAAAATTCTCTTATAAATTTTTGTTTAAAGTTACATTAATTGTTTTTTCTTGTAAGTGGTTTAGCAAGATGCAAATGAATGAAATTTTTTTTATGCGAAAACCTTACGTCTGACGAAAAAATATAGGAGATAAGATGTGCTCAGAAAGGAATGAGGATTTCGAAAATAATTTTTACTTCAAGAAAAAGCAGTGGTGTATCACTTTTCTCTTTAACCTTTTCACTGCGGATAGCTACTTATGCAACTTCATCTCCAATACGGCTGTTCGGAGATGGGGCTGATCAATACGGTTCCCGCAGTTAGGTGAAGGAATAATCTCGCGTACTTATAAGGTTCCCGCAGTGAAATGATATATTCATCCAGAGCCGTACTTACAATTATCTAGGGGCGACTATAATCTTCACTGGCTGCAATTTCCGCCATGAATAAGTGGAAAATTACTGACTCTACTCAATTTGGGAATAAGAAAACAGTAAATTCCACGAAATTTTTAGGGATTGAAACAACCTTTTGTCTTGTCAATAAGTGGAGGTTAGGATCCATGAAAATTTCTCAGAATTAACTTTCCCAATTTCCAAGTGGATATACACTCAAGAATATATAACAAATATATTTTAATTTGATTAAAAATATAAGTATGATAAAAATAAGCCAAATTCACTACAGTAAAATAGTTGAAATTTACTCTTTCCGAAGGAAATATACACTCAAGAATATATAAAAATTTATTAGATTCACTTAGCTTAAATACATCCTCATTGTAATTTTTCATTAAGAGTTCTTAAAGTTGCTGTTAATTTAAATAATTAATTCAGCGGGCCATGTTAGGGTATTTCTATAATATAAATACAGGGTGTTGTGTAATATGTATCCGATATTTCACAGGACGATTCCTCAGTTATTTATAAGGTGAAAAGTTCATATAAGAATGGGTCCGCAAGGCCTTCATTTTTTATATAGAAGGTGTTAAACATTTATTTTTATTTTGGTTTTAGGTAAAAATTTTAAAAATAATTTCGCGATTCGGACGAAAATTAGTATATGGGAAATTCAAATTTGATTTTAGTTTGGCACTCAATTGTAGGGTCTTTGTCTCTTCTAGGGAGTCACAACTTTGTCGTGCATGTATGTATCACATTTTCTAGAAGAAAAATCGATTCCTCTATCATTTTTACGTGAATAAGGTATGCGTTTCAAAAGTCGCTACAAGCAGCCATTTTCGACATATTTTGATTCAAATTAATCGATGCATCCAATCTTCTTCTCATTGATTCGCAAACTCTTTGAAAATAAGAGTTCATTCCAATGTTTTTTTGTGCTGCTATGTCAAAAATAATATCCTGACGCATAGTTAAATAGTTTTATTTATTATTTTTGTGAATATTTGTTAAAAAATGGTAAACTTTACCAATGCAGAGTATGCTGACATACATTTTACATACGGACTTGCTAACGGAAATGCATATGAGGCTAGACGTTTGTATCAGGAGCGTTATCCGAACTGCACAACTCCTCCTTCAATAATTCACGCTCGGTTAAGGGAAACAGGAAGTTTTAAGAAAGCACCTCGGACGGTAAGAACCCCAGAAACCGAGGAAGCAGTTCTTATTCTGGTAGGAGAACACCCGTAAACAAGCTCCAGAAAAATAAGCGCTGACTTTAAACATTTCTCATGTTCTAGTATGGAAAATTGTAATTGATAATTTGTTATATCCCTACCATATTCAAAGAGTTCAGACACTACTTCCTCGTGACTTTCCGTTACGTATCTACTTCTGTGGTTGGTTTCTCCAATATCTTATTCAAAATCCTTTATTTGAAAATAAATCCTGTTTACCGACAGGCAAATTTCTCACGCAACACTATACGCAATTTTCACAACAATCATTTGTGGTCTGAGGATACAGGAATCACATTTCCAAGAACAGTTCTCTCTTAGCGTGTGGGCAGGAATCCTTGGAGATTATTTCAAAGGTCTATTCTTTATTCCGGGAAGATTAAACAGAGCGAGATATCGTCATTTTCTTGAAGAAGATTTGCCTATTTTACTGGAAGATGTGCCGCTTAGACTACGAAATGAAATGTGGTTTATGCATGACGGTACTCCGGCATATTTCAGCATCTAAGCGCGAGAATATTTAGATCAAACTTTCGGCAACCGTTGGATAGGTCGGGGAGGGCCTCAACCGTGGCGTTCTTGGTCATCAGATCTCAACAGTTTGGATATTTTCCTGTGGGGACATCTAAAATCCTTAATTTACCAGACACCTATCCAAAATGAGGAAGAATTGAGTAATCGAATAATTAACTCTTGTAGAACGATTCAAAATACTCCAGGAATTTTCCAAAGAGTGCGCGAATCAATGAGGAGAAGATTGGATGCGTGCATACAGGCAGGAGGTGTACATTTCGAACATTTATTGTGATTTTGATTTAGATTTATATCTAGTGTTCCGTTGTTTGGAAATTAGCATTTGAAATGTTTCTATGTTGAATAAAAAAAAAGTTTTCAAAATTTGATTCATTTTTTGACAAACACATGCATCGATTAATTTAAATCAAAATATCTCGAAAACGGCTGTTTGTAGCGACTTTTGGAAAGCATACCCTTTTCACGTAAAAATGATAGAGGAATCGATTTTTTTTCTAGAAAATGTGATTCATACATGCACGACAAAGTTGTGACTCCCCAAAAGAGACAAAGACCTCCTACAATTGAGGGCCAAACTAAGATCAAATTTGAAAAATCCCCAAATACCAATTTTCGTCCAAACATCGACTTTATTTTAACAATAAATCTTTAGCACCCTGTATTTAAAAAATTAAGGCTTTGCAGACCCATGCTTGTATGAACTTTTCACCTGTAGAATATCGGACACTTGACACATAACACCCTGTATAGATGAACAAAAATAATAAATTCAAGATACACTAACTTATTTTCCTGAATACCAAAATACTTGGAGGTCACTTCGAAACGTTACTGTTGCAGTAAGCCGATCTAATAAAATAATACATAAATTCGGGAAACAATACCTCGGAGTTCGTGCCTGATAAACAAAATGCTGATTCATACGGCTCCCGCAGTGAAGCACCAGAGTTTTGAAACATTTTGTAAACGTCTCGGCCAGAAACAAACTACCATCTATAGGCAACACAAAATACTTTAAAAATCGCGTATTCGACCGGTACCCGCAGTTATCAAAAAAAAGGTCCGACGTATTTATCCGGTTCCCGTTGTACGAACACGAAATTATTTTACGTAGATATCTGGTTCCCTCAGTGCAAAGGTTAAAATGGTTCAGTGCAAATCCCGCACGAACGCCACTGGCAAGAATAAAAAATTATGTTGAATAGCAGAATATGCAAAAATATCTAGGGTCATACGGAATTTATCCAAAAAAAAAAAAACTTGAAAATTTAGCACCCTGTAGTTCAAAAGTTGAGACCTCTAGGACATATGCTCACATTAAGTGATTTTCTCAAAATGGACCAAAGAATAACCTCCTTAAATATTAGCATGTTATTAAGAAACACCCTGTATACACTTCAACATTCACTTGTTCAGAAGAAGAATGAAATCTGTTGATATCGTTTTAATCATAAAAAAGTATCGTATGAATTGTGGCAGTCGCCTCCGTAGAAATATATCGGTACCGATGCGTTTTGCAACTAAAAGGTGTGGAATTGAAGAAAATCTTTGGAAATCCCAACTGAAACGGCCGACAAAAAAATAACGAAAGGATTTCGCCGGAAGCGCCAAACGAGACCCGATACATTTTTTGTGAAACATAATTGCAGCCGAATGCAACTACAGCACGACATGTTTAAATAGAATTGAGCCAATTTATGAAGTGACAATTATTTCTGGGCTTTTAAGTCGCGCAGGGGTGGCCCGTCCGACCGACGCGACGCGACGGGCGACTGTCGTGTGTCTTGTTTCTCGTTACGAGGGGAGATTGACTTTTATGACGGCTCTGCGTCAATGTTTTTCTCTTCCAGTGCATCGGACGTTGTCATTATTGCGTTAGGAAATAGGGTCGGGATATGTTTAATTTGGATGTGATGAGCATGTCTCTCATTTGTTTTTGACTGGATCTATTGTGAGAGCGTCGCATGCTTCCCAGGCGATTTTCCGTTTGAGTGAAGGAGTTGAATTTTAATGAATCGAGATCACGCAGACTACAGAGCATCCAGCGATGCGTTTATGAAACAGGACAGTTTGTCTTATAACGAAAATAACACTTTATAAGCACATGGACAAGGAATGTAAGGTCATAATATGTTGGGCCAGCTGCACGTTATTATTACAAGCTTTTATTCAACTTGCTTCGTTCGTATGTCATTCTTTCCGGTTCAAAATTTTTGACCCATTTTTCGGAGCACTTGCCGACATCCGATTGAGCTGAAATTTGGAAGGTGTTCATAATTCCGGTGACAATGCATTATGAAGTTTTTTTTAGGGCAAAAAACAGAATGACGGCTTCCAGATGGAGGACGAGTTTTGTGATTATGGTACGATTCGATTCAAAATTGAAATGTGGGGGTTTTCGGGGACGGATATTATGAATTTTCTTGTCAAAATTCAAAAATTCAAGATGGCGGCTCCAAGATGGCGGACAAGTTTTGTAATTATGGTCCGATTCGATTCAAAACTTTTATGTAGGGGTTTTTGAGGTCGGAGATTATGAATTTTCTGAAAAAATTCATAAATTCGAGATGGCGGCTCCATAATGGCGGAGGAGTTTTGTGATATTGGTCCGATTCTATTCGAAATTTGTATGTGGAAGTTATCGGAGTCGGAGATTATGAATTTTTTGTCAAAATTTATGAAATTGAAATGGCGGCTCATGGAATTTTTGTTATAGAAAAAAACAAAATGGCGCTCCAAGATGGTGGACGAGATTTAGGTTTATGGTCCGATTCGATTCAAAATTGGTATGTGGGGGTTTTCAGGGTCGAAGATTATGATTTTTTCTTCAAAATTCATAAAATCAACATGGCGGCTCCAAGATGGCCGATGATCTCCACCGTTTATTGAATATTGATTATTTTCTAATTGTTTTGCTACCAAAATTCAAATACCTCCTCATCTGTTACCCACACAGGTCTCAAATTCAACTTCCACCCAGAAAATATTCAATTATTTCAGTAACAACGAATGATTTGACCATATTTCATACAGGGTGTCTGAAAAACATATTCTTGTAGGTGATTAGGAAACGCGGCCATAAGTCATTTTATTTAAATAGGACACCATGTATATCCTGCCACATTCGGATTCTACTGAAAAATACCAATAATTTTTACCAAGCATGATCTATACCTATCTCTCACCGTTTCTTAAATAGTAATCGTTTTATATTTTTTCTATCGACAATCGAAATGAGTACAAATCAATATGAAATATCTTCTATTTGATAAATAGTTGATTCATGTGGAAGAGTAATCTGGAAATTAAATGAATCGACTATAGAAGGTGCCTGAAAAACATCTGTTGGCAATTTAGAAAAACGTTCATAAATCTTTTTTTATACTCCCAAATCTGATATAAGTTTGTCTAGTATGTTTCATATATAACTGTTCGCTGTATTTTGTATTTTTTTCTCAACACTCTTTGCCAAAACTAATATTGCATGAACCGAGAAAGACAGTGAGCTGAAATTTTAATTCAGATTTAAACAAAGTGTGCTAAGTTCGGGTTTCCTTCTCCATGATAGTTTTATATTTCATACAGGGTATGTGAAAAACCTGTGTCTGTTGAAAAATCAAGATGCACCTTATGTAAAACTCAATTTTCAAATAAATTAATGGTTGATCTTGAATAAAGTCCCAAAGTGCAGCAGAACCCGCAGTTTTCTTTATCAGAAAAAACCTTGAGACGTGAGTTTCATCGCACTTTTGAAGATACAGCTGTAACTTGAATTTTTCTCTACCTCTCAGATGCAATTCAGGTTTGGCATAGATTAATTAAAAAAATATCTCAGGAAATTTTGGAAGTAGATATGAGCCATACTCGAAAAAAAAGTCAGATTAGGGAGTAGAAACTGAAATGATATATACAGGATGATCTGAAAAATAATTGACGTTTTTTCGAGTATGCCTCAAACCTATTTTCAAATTTTCCTGAGATATTTTTTCAAATAATCTTTGCTAAAAGTGAATTGCATTATCTGAGAGTTAGAGAAAAACAAGTTTCAGCTGTATCTCCAAAAGTATGAACATTTCTAAGCGAATCATTACAGATTGATTTGATTTCTTAATCAGATCATTTCAATTGGATAATATTACCTATTTCGATTTGTTATACTGGAAAATGGAAATAGTAGCAGTGTGCCGTGACCAGAAAAGAGCAAGAGAATCTTTTAGTTTGACAAGCAGTGATGTTCATGGTGTTTCTGTCAAAATGGATAATGCAGATATTTAAATTTTTTATAGAAACTTGCTTTCATTTCGGAAACCAGACTATTTAGGTTGAGAAACATGATACATCATTTGGAAGGAATGTTAATTGTTTTTCAGGATATTCGATACTACACAGGGTTTCCCTTTTAAAAAATGAACTTTTCACCATTTTTGTATCTATCGGAAAAATCACAAATTTTGAACGACCCTGTATAATGGAGAAAATTATGAAATTTGAATCATGTTTCGTTCAAATCGGTGAAGCGAAAGATTCAAAAAATTAAAAAAATTTGAAAAAAGTCGAAGTGACAGTAAAGAGTCCAAATTTGGAGCAGAGGTGTAAAATTGGAAACTAAGCAACTTTTTTCTTAGGCATTTTTCAAAATTTCCAAAAAATACTGATTTTTTGAGGATTTTCGAAAAAAATGTCAAATTTGACAGGTTTAGAGTAGCACATAACAAAAGGAAAGAGGCTATTTTTTGCTCTTTTTTCAAGCACAAACTAACTGCGAAGTGAAATTTCCATTATATCTATTAATTAAAAAAAACTTCCATATGTTGCGAACTTCATGTGTGACACTATATATATATATATATATATATATACAAAATATTTCGTTCTTTTCAGTGCATTTTCGGGGTAATTTTTTATATTAGTTCTTGAATGAATGTGAGAATCAATCCTACACCCAACTTTTTTTCGAATTTCCTCCCCGACTAACTTGAAGTTTCTCCATTCTATCGATGGAACTCCTTCCACGAACGAGGTGAGACGCTCTAAATGTCCCGCTGGTATTTGACTTGTTTTGACGTATTCAAATTCTCTTTCACGGATCACTAGATTTCGCGCTTGGGGATTTATTCCGTCGTGGGCCGCCACACTTCGTCTATTTGTCGATAACACGATGTGACATTGTTCGGTGGTGGAACCTAGGGGTGGATTGTATCGAAAATAGAAAGGTTGTTGTTGGTTCATGGAAAAAAATCGTGGAAAGAAATCAGTAATCGATACGTTCTTTTGTATCTCGAATTTTTTGGGAAAACGTTTTTTATGACTTTTTCAAGTGCTGTGAAATTGTTTCGATTGATTTCATCTCTACCGTTTCGATGGAGTTTGGAATCGATCGGGGGAATAAAAAATTCCACCGAAAAATTGCATGATCGAAAATCGGCGTAGATTCCGAAAATTTTTACGTAATAATACTTATTTTCGCAAGGACTTAATTCTTAGTTTTTTTTAATCGGCTCCGATCACGCGCGTGTTATCAACAAATCAAAAATGCGTTTTTTTCGGTGCAGAGTTCCGCGAGTCCGTTCGTAGCGGACGAATCTGTGATCCGATACGGACGAGAGGCACACCATCGAATTCTCAAGAAAATTTTCTATCGGAATATGGAATATTCGCGAAAAAACTCTTTTCGTACGGATGTTGTGGTCGACGGAAGTCGAACCATGCTTCCGGGAAGGGTGAGGGGGTAGAGATTCGTTGAGAGTTCTGTTTGAAAAATCTTCTCTAGCGTATGCAGAAAACTACGTAAAACACAAATCCGAAATAATGTTTCCGGAAAAAAAAATTTTCCGGGATTTTTAAGAAAAACATTTTTCTAACTCGAAAACGGTGATAGATAGAGCGATTCTGCGAATGCCAATCAATTAGTCCTATCATGAAGTTTGAAATCGATCGGGAAAAAACAAATTCGACCGAAAAATTGCATAAGGGGGTAGGTCGGAAATATCTTCAAAAACTCAAAGTGGTCCTGCGGTTTTCACCAAAATGATCTAAATTCGGCGTAGATTCCGAAAATGTGGCCTATGTGGTAGGTCAAATCGATCGATTGGCCGTGAAATGTACAAAACCGACAGAAAACCGGAGCATCCGCCAGGCGGCGCCAACGTCGACTTTGACTGTTCGAAAAAAAAATTCACATACAGCCCTCCTGAAAATGACTTGTTCCTACGTAAAAATATCCGCTGGATCCGAAAATGCCAACGTCGATTCGATGGGAACTCTGCTAAGAGAGTTAGAGTGATTTTTTCGATAAAGTGATTTTTTCGAGGTCGACTCGACGGTTCGAGATTTTGAGAAATGCCCTTAGCAGACTTCCGATCGAATCGACATTGCTATTTTCGAATTCAGCGGACATTTTTAAATAAACGTTATTTTCGCGAGGACTTAATATTCTTAGTTTTTTTTATTCGGCTCCGATCACGCGCGTGTCATCGAAAATGCGTTTTTTCGGTGCAGAGTTCCGCGAGTCCGTTCGTAGCGGACGAATCTGTGATCCGATCCGGACTAGAGGCACACCATCGAGTTCTCAAGGAAATTTTCTTACGGAATATGGAACATTCGCGAAAAAATTCTTTCCGTACGGATGTTGTGGTCGACGGAAGTCGAACTATGCTTCCGGGAAGGGTGAGGGGGTAGAGATTCGTTCAGAGTTCTGTTTGAAAAATCGTTGAAAAATCAGGGACTGGGCGATCGGTATGGCATCGCCGGGACGTATGCAGAAAACTACGTAGAAAACAAATCCGAAAGAATGTTTCCAGAAAAAAAAAATCCGGGATTTTCCAGAAAAACTTTTTTCTAACTCGAGAACGGTGATAGATAGAGCGATTCTGCGAATGCCAATCAATTCAGAAGGGTCGAATTAGTTCTATCATGGAGTTTGAAATCGATCGGGAAAAAACAAATTCGACCGAAAAATTGCATAAGGGGGTAGGTCGGAAATATCTACAAAAACTCAAAGTGGTCCTGCGGTTTTCACCAAAATGATCTAAATTCGGCGTAGATTCCGAAAATGTGGCTTATGTGGTAGGTCAGATCAATCGATTGGCCGTGAAATGCACAAAACCGATAGAAAACCGGAGCATCCGCCAGGCGGCGCCAACGTCGACTTTGACTGTTCGAAAAAAAAATCCACATACAGCCCTCCGGAAAATAACTTGTTCCTACGTAAAAATGTCCGCTGAATCCAAAAATGCCAACGTCGAGTCGATGGGAAGTCTACTAAGAGAGTTAGAGTGATTTTTTAGAGGTCGCCTCGACGGTTCGAGATTTTCAAAAATTCTAGCTTCCTTAGCAGACTTGCAATCGAATCGGAATATGGAATATTCGCGAAAAAACTCCTTCCGTACGGATGTTGTGGTCGACGGAAGTCGAACTATGGTTCCGGGAAGGGTGAGGGGGTAGAAATTCGTGCAGACTTCTGTTTGAAAAATTGTAGAAAAATCAGGGACTGGGCGATCTATACGGCATCGCCGGGACGTATGCACAAAACTACGTAAAAAACGAATCCGGAAAAGTTTTTCCTGAAAAAAATTTCTTTCCGGGATTTTCCGGGTTTTTCCGGAAAAACTGTTTTCTAATTCAAGAACGGTGATAGATAGAGCGATTCTGCGAATGCCAATCGATTCAGAAGGGTCGAATTCGTCTTGGTATGGAGTTTGGAATCGAACGGGGGAAAAAATCGACTGAAAAATTGCATAAGGGAAATATCTTCAAAAACTCAAAGTGGTCCTATCGATCTGTGGTTTTCACCAAAATGATCTAAATTTGGGGTAGATTCCGAAAATGTGGCCTATGTGGTAAGTCAGATCGATCGATTGGCCGTGAAATGCACAAAACCGATAGAAAACCAGAGCATCCGCCAGGCGGCGCCAACGTCGACTTTGACATGTTCGAAAAAAAAATCCACATACAGCCCTCCGGCAAATGACTCGTTCCTACGTTAAAATGTCCGCTGAATCCTAAAATGCCAACGTCGACTCGATGGGAACTCTGCTAAGAGAGTTCGAGTTTCGAAATCGCCTCGACGGTTCGCGATTTTGAAAAATGCTAGCTCCCTTAGCAGACTCTCGATCGAAAATCGACATTGATATTTTCGAATTCAGCGGACATTTTCACGTAAGAAAACGTTACTCTCTCGAGGACTTAATTCTTATTTTTTTTTTAATCGGCTCCGATCACGCGTGTGTCATCAAAAATGCCTTTTTTTGGTGCAGAGTTCCGCGAGTCCGTTCGTAGCGGACGAATCTGTGATCCGATCCGGATAAGAGGCACACCATCGAATTCGCAAGGAAATTTTCTATCGGAATATGGAATATTCGCGGAAAAACTCCTTCCGTATGGATGTTGTGGTCGACGGAAGTCGAACTGACAACTTATATGGTAGGTATATAAGAAGTTTGATTTATTCATTGTTGTTGGAACACATTTTAAATGAATTCAGGTTATTATGTGACAGCCAAGTTCACATTCTAAACGTATTTTCAGTTCATATAATTTATCGATCAATTTTCAGCATGTGAATTCAAACAGCTGGCGAGTCGAATAAATATACTGTACTTTCCATAATATCCCATAATTTGGCTAACAGAAATACATGTTTGTTCTCCATTATTTGGATTTGTTTGAGACTGAATTGTTTTTTTTTCTCCATGATGAGTGGATGAAACCACAAAAAATCCCATTTTATCGATATCGAAAAAGTTCATTCTTTGAGGATGTAAGAAATTTGCAAAATACAATTCTCATAAATATGGCACAACGTTAACTTAACGAAACACACGTTAAACATAACTAACGTTATCTGAAAAATTCTGAGACTATAAAAATTCACCGAAAAATCAAGCTTTAGTTACCTCAGTATCTCTATTGTTAACGACGTTTGTGATGTTTTACAGACTATTTATACCGAGTTTCAGGGTTAATCCACCAACGGAATACGTTTTCCCCATACAAACTTTACTACCCTATTGCACTTTCCTAGGGGGTGATATTAGACCATTGTGTATTTCACATTCCATTATTTGCATTGTATGTGTACAAAGTTTCAAGCAAATATGACCATGGAATAAGATTTTCCATTCAAACTTTTTATCCTGTTTCCATCCCCTTAGGAACGGAATATTCAAAAACGTTTGAACACGATTTCTTCATTTGTAACAGTGAGCCGAAACATCAATTTTCATGACCCGAACTTGAAAACTAACAGTTCCAACTAATTCCAATTCCTTCCCCTTTAGGGTTTATTTTTCAAAAAACTGAAAATATGTTCCTTTACTTGGAAAGAATAGCCCAAAACCAATTTCCATGACTCTTATTACAAAACTAACAAAATGGCAAGCAAAATGGAGAAAGCAAAATGGCCAAAGCAAAATGGTCAAAGCAAAATGGCCAAAGCAAAATGACCAAAGCAAAATGGCCAAAGCAAAATGGCCAAGGAAAGAATAGCCCAAACAAAATGGCCAAAGCAAAATGGAAAAAGCAAAATGGCAAAGCAAAATGGAAAGCAAAATGCCAAAGCAAAATGCAAAGCAAAATGGCAAAGCAAAATGGCCAAAGCAAAATGGCCAAAGCAAATGGCCAAAGCAAAATGGCCAAAGCAAAATGACCAAAGCAAAATGGCCAAAGCAAAATGGCCAAAGCTAAATGGAGAAAGCGGAATGGCCAAAGCGAGAAGGCCAAAGTGAAATGGCCAAAGCGAAATGGCCAAAGCGAAATGGCCAGTTTCGTTTTACAGTATTGAGTTTTTCATAAAGTAAAATTGTAATGAACAGAATCCATCGAATCCATTTTCAGAATACTGAAAAATAACTATTTCTAGTATGTAACAATTTTGCATCGCATTGGGCCTAAAATGCTTTGCTTCCATATAATAAATTATGTATAAAATGCAGAATATTCGTCCCAGAAACATAATATTGATTTAGTTAAGATTTCCATATTGTGTGATAAATAACTTCGATAAAAACAAAATTTGATTGTATACATTATATCGATTATTTAAGCTTTGTTGATATCGAGTATAAAGAGTGTACCTACCTATAATCAACCACGGTAGAGCAGATTATAGCCTCATGTTTCGTGTCTTACTTAAAAGGAAAATAACTAGGAGCTATGTGAACAACACAGAATGTTGTTGAATAATTTACGTTTCTAATAAGCTACAATTTGTTTTCCTACGTTCGATTACATCTTCTACAAGATACACGTTTTTAATTACTTTCAATTATAATCATCCAAATAGCGGATAATTGTATCAGTTACTAGAATGATACGAACAAAAACTTTGTAGAGTCTAGTTATTGAAGTCTCTCACTGAATCAGGGGTGTATTCAATAACTTATCAGTAAGGAGATCTTATGAATTCTAGCGCAATGAAGTTATAATTATTATCAATCTCAAGACTGGAACGTGAATATTTTTATAATTCGAGATTTGCGGAAACAAGAACAATGAGAGTGATCTGCATTTTAAAAATTCGTTTCGACGTTCATTTGACGTCTTCAGGACTTTTTTCAGTTATTCGGACGGGAGTTCCTGAAAATCACTTTCCTTCATTAAATGCTGATTTTGTTGCGCCCAATATATGCAGTTTTGTCTATTAAACATTCCATTGTTTGTGAATGTTGTCTCGTCTAAAAACAATATCAAAGGAACAAAGTTGGGATTAGCAGTTTTGTTTTAAAGTAACCAATCACAATAAACTAATCTTCGATTATTATTATTATTTAACTTACGTCATACATCTACATATTTCTAGTGCATTTGGATGAAAGCTTCTTCCAGTTGTGTTGTTCATAGTTTTAAGAAGGGCCTAGAAGAGTTATCACCAACTCTTTTCAAACGTTCATCACTCCTTTTGTACTCCTTCGACGTTATTAATTACAACACTTTCACATTCGCACGCTGTACTCTCGAATCTGCGAAGAAATATTGCCTTCAAATTAGCTCTCATAGACCTGTAATCCGAAGATAATTCACTATTCGTGCAAGATAAATAGCCCACTTTGTGTCATAAACTGGGAATGGAAGAACTAATAATACCTGGAAAATTATGAACATATATCCGAATCGGATGAGTAATTTATTAATCGTGCCACGTTCTCCATAGTTCACACCGAAAGTTTATCTGTACACTCCATATTGATTGATGAAAATGGCTGTAGAAATAATACTTGAATGATTTCTGGTATACAAATCTAGCTTTATTTTCCTTGACACTACAGCTATTGGTGGGCCTTGGCATTCTGAACTTCAATTCTTCTCTTTCAAACGCACGCCTTCTCCATTGTTCAACTTCTTTTACTTCCATATCTTTTAATTCCTTTGAAAATCTTGTTTTTTGTCTCCGTCTTTTCCTTGTTTTCACCCAAATTGTTTCAAATACAGTTTATATTTTATATTGAGTACGTTTATTGGTGGACACACTCATTTTAATGGAGTTCTATAATAATTCACATTGATTTCATAATTTCAGTAAGTTCCAATCCCAAAAGATTTATTTAATGGAAGAAATCCCAAATATTTTATATTATGTGCATAATATAGTTCACTTATCATCAGAATTGTAAATGCTTATATTTTTTTATCAACATTTGCCCGAGTTTGCATGGAATGGTAAACAAATCTTGAAACGCTGAAAAATAACGATGTCTAAAATTTGCATCATTAAAAACTCTGCTGACCCACACGAAATGCTACCGAAGCTTTTTGGAGGTAGGGTGGGTTTGAACAGACCGAATAATAGCCCGCCTTACTTTCCGCTGTTGTCATATCAGTTTTAAATTCGATATTATATCGAATTGTAGGAAGCGGTAAAGTATCACTAAACTGAACATATCTTATATCTTTAAACGAGCAATTCTTGTATCTACAGAGTGTTAATGAATAAGTGCGACAAACTTCAGGGGGCGATTTTGCATGAAAAAATAATGACAGTTTGCTATATAACTTTTGTCCGCAAATGGTTCGTTTTCCGAGATACGGGGCGTTAAAAGTTTTTTTTTAAAACGGACTATTTATTCATTGCTCTGAAACCGGTCGAGATATGCAAATGAAATTTGATGAGTTTTAAGAGGTAGTTATTGCGCATTTTTTGACATGCAATTAAGAATTCTATGTTCATCATTGGCGCGCATACGGGTAATGATCTCAATTTTTTTTAAGAAAAAAATGGTACGCCACTGAGATATTTCAAATTAAAAACCATTTTTGAATTCCTCGATCAATTTGTGACAAACAATCTCTCTTGCCTTTTTTTTGTATGGGGCGCCGTTTTTATGCGAAATATAAAACATCTTAACGCGTATTTGTCATTTCTTTAATACATTGTCCAGTAGCGATGCTAGTAGGCTACTGTCAACATTCTGTTAAATACGAATATTTCTACGAAATGTCAAATTAGCAATCCTTCATTTTAGAGCTTTTAGTTTGGTATAACATTAATGATAATTAGTAATTATTTTTTTTTATCGACATGAATGGAAAATTACACAAATGCAGAATTGTCAGACATGCATTTTGTCTATGGTCGAAGTAATGGAAATGGTCGGCAAGCTCGACGATTGTATGCTGAGTTGTATCCAGGACGTAGGGTACCCCATCACAAAATATTTGCTCGTCTTCACCAACGTTTGCGCGAAAATGGTACATTTGAGAAACGAACGGCTGACTGCGGGCGCCCTCGAGAAGTACGAACTGTGCAACTAAGAAGAAGCAGTTCTCGAGTTAATTGCGGAGTCACCTGAAACAAGTACCCGAAAAATGGCCACCATACTGAATGTAAGCACCTGTATTTAAAGTTCTTAAAGAACAGCAATTGTATCCGTTTCATATTCAACGTGTGCAAGCTCTACTACCTAGAGACTTTTTTCTGCGCCTAGTTTTTTGCCATTGGATTCTTCATCAAATCGCTACAAATTCCTAATTTTTCAAATAGCGTTTTTTTTACTGACGACAGTGTATAAGAAATTTCCATAACAATCACCTCTGGGCTGAGGAAAATCCACGTGGAATCTTTGAAGCTCATTTTCAGCATCAGTTTTCAATAAGTGTATGGCTTGGGGTACTTGATGATCATTTAATCGGTCCATATTTCCTCCCACAACGACTAACAGGCGACTCTTACCTTAATTTCCTACAGGATGAGTTACCTGTTTTTTGAAGAAATTCCTCTACAGCTGAGACAACACTTCTGGTTCATGCATGATGGTGCACCAGTCCATTTTAGCATTATTGTACGTAATCACTTAGATAGAGTATATCCGAATCGTTGGATAGGTAGGGGAGGTACGGAACATTGGCCTGCTCGATCTCCGGATTTAAATCCTCTAGATTTTTGAATTTGGGGTTCTCTTGAGTCATTAGTTCATTCCACTCCCGTCGAAAATGTTGGAAGACCTGAAGAATCGAATTATAGCCGGCTGTGAGACAATAATAAATATACCAGGAATATTTGCGTGAATACGACAATCAATGAGGAGCAGAGTTGAATCTTGTATCATGTCTGAGGGAAGTCATTTCGAATATTTGTTGTAGCTTTGCGCCCATTTATTTATCAGTGTTATTTTCTGTTATTGTTCTGGTTTAACGTTATTGTATTAGATAGTTCTTGATAATGTGTTAAAGAAATGAAAAATACATGTTAAGATGTTTAATTTTTTTGCATAAAAACGGCGACCTATACGAAAAAAAGACAGTAGAGATTTTTTGTCACAAATTGAACGAGGGATTCAAAAATAATAATTTTTAATTTGAAATATCTCAGTGGCGTACCATTTTTTTCTTTAAAAAAATTGAGATCATTACCCGTATGAGCGCCAATGATGAACATAAAATTCCTAATTGCATGTCAAAAAATGCGCAATAACTACCTCTTCAAACTCCCCAAATTTCATTTGCATATCGCAACAATAAATAAATAGTCAGTTTTTTAGAAAAACTTTAACACCCCGTATCTCGGAAAACGAAGCATTTGCCGACAAAAGTTATATAGCAAACTGTCATTATTTTTCCATGCAGAATCACCTCCTGAAGTTTGTCGCACTTATTCACTAACACCCTGTATATTTCGGCTATTTTGGAAACGGCTCTAACGATTTGGATGAAATTTTGTATTCAGATAGGGTTTTGCTTATTAAATTCATCTATATAGGTGGCTTTCCTGAAAAAACGCAATTATACACACAAAAAATGATATGGTAGATGAGGCTAGAACAGGCGAATCCACCAGATTCAACTACGAAGTCTGGAATACCGGTAGGTTAGGGTAGGTGTAAAATCACGTTTTTCAGAAAAGACACCTATATGAGATGGCATTATCCGAATATTTCAAGTTCATCTAAATAAATATCTCCGAAAAAACCCGATTTAAAAAAAAAGCGCCGATCAAAGCTCGGTGGCCCAGGTACTATATCCAATCAAACAGGATATTTTTTCGTGTATGTGATTTTACCAAAAGTCACTTCTACAAATGTTGCAAAATAACAGAAATATCATTATTTGGGAATTTTAGACCGCTTTACTTTATGTCATAGTGAAAATGAGTTGGAGCATTCCAGCTCGTGCAGTCGTCGATCGTGCCCATTTGGTATTATTGTTGTGTGAGCTTTACCTGGCAGAAGTTTACGAAAACATTGGATTTACGTCATGTCGGATTTACTCCGAGGAATTGTTATGCCCTGTAATTACAGAAATGCATTTAAAAGATAATTACCAAGACGTAACCATCGTATACCGAATGCTTACATGACTCATCTAGGAGAGAAAAACAAAGTTTTTATTGCTACCCGTTACAGTCACAGCGAGATAAGGAAGTCCGTTTAAATAATTACCAAAACTAAGTCGATAAACACTGAGCAGTTGAAAGACGAGGTAAACAACTTATAAATCACCGGGAGTCGAGACACCTCTGAAATTCATAAACACACTTGTTGGTCATTAACTCAGCGATAACGCACCAGCGATCATAAATACCTGTCATTCAGTAAAATATTATCCAATTATAACATAAGATAAACCAGAACGGGTTAGAAAAACAAGTCCCTTATCAGTTTTACGATGTCACCGAGTTAACATACTCATAAAACACACTAAGCTCCGCCCACTAGCTCCCGCGTTGAAGATCATATAAAAGCGTGAGTTTCATGTCAACAATAAAGAGTTCGATTCGGTATTCCACAGTGAACACGAGAATATGCCATTCTCAAAAGTTAGGTTAAAAAGTCAGTCTAATTACAGTATCGTGCAATAATAATGAGAATTTTCAAACCAGTGTAGTTAACTTCAGCAAACATAGAAACTCAGCCGATTCAAATCAAGTATTGAAGCTCCTAGTAAAAACACGAGTGAACAGTATAGTTTCCACAAATTGTCAAAGCTTACAAAACAGAGATCATAACGGGATTCCGCAATTTCGATGGTTCACTATCACTTAGAAAAACCTTACCTGTATACGAATATACCGGACGAATTAATTAGAATAACCGATTGACTCGGAAGAAAACGAACTGATAATAATAAATTCTAATCTAATTGCCGTTTAAAACTACTCCAGTGAATAAGTGTTAAACAGGGTGAGTCTCATGTTTGTATTTCTGTATTTATGTTTATGGCAAAACCCATCCCATTTAAAATGTGTATGTGTCTATAAAGTATGTCCATAGTTTTCAAGATCACCAAGTTTTCAAAAAGAGAATTATTGTTAGTCGTTTGCAGCACTTGATTGCAAGATTTCTTTTAGTAAAATTATTTCTATTGTGAAGATCATTGCAGAATTATCTGCCAATACGCTAAATTAGTTTTCATTGTATGAATATGGTTGCCTATCATTCGTCCATAGACGATTGAGAGAATTGTGTGAAGTTTTATTAAATATATATATACCTCCTTAACTTTTATGAGTGCATTATTATTTTATTAAATCATTGTTTGGTTCGAATCTTTCTGAACGGTAGTACTTCCTGAATAAACAACCCATGTTCCGGTATTGAAAGAAAGGATATTGATATTTGTAGGCCGCTCCATATATCATATCCGGTTCGACTATATTCATATAGTCGATGCTTTTAATACTGTTTTTCCAACCTAACGAATAACGTCTGGTATTACAGGTGTGGTGGGTTAGTTCACAACACCCCGTAGTCCAGTCGTCAACATTGGTAGTCAGGTGTGTGGTTTTCACAACACCCTGTATAGCCCAGAGTTCAACATTGATGTCAGGTGTGCGAGTAATAATTAAGGAAGTACATTAACGCATATATGATATTTTCCAAAGAAAAAAAGTGTCAAACAAAAATTTAATTTGAAATTTTTAATAAATATTTTAATTTTTTATTTTTACAAATAAGTGTCAGTGGAAAAAAGACTAATTTGAACAGAAGTAAATGAGTAGAAAAATTGTGAAAATAGTTTAGTATAATATCGTTGTTATTTTGCAAACACGATATTGGGAAAATAAATAGATATAGCGTTTATACCGATCAAAAACTCAGGAAGTATTCGAAAAGGCAATTGAAGTTTTATTTTCAATCAATGGAGATTTTTATCAAAATAATTAAATCATGGAAACTCAGACAACAGTGCCGAGGGTTAGATATGAACCGCAAATTAGTATCACTTTGGATAATATTCCTTTTTATAATGGTACCACAGAAATCAAAGATTTCATTCGTGAAATTGAGAATTTGGCAGCTGTAGCAAAATGGACAGACAGTCAAATAAGTTCTATAGTTAGATTAAAACTGAAAGGCATCGCTAGATTATTCATTGAAGCAGAATATAGTTTACAAAATACCGACAACTGGCAATTAATTAAAAGGAATTATTGAAGCAGTTTAGCAAATTGAAAGTACCTGGAGAAGAACAAAAGAATTTTTGAATTGTTATCAAGAAAAGAATGAATCAGTTAGGCATTTTTTCATAAGATTAAAAATATGTGCATCAAAGATAAGGTACCTCACAGGAAATAATAGAATTGACAAGGTATTAGAGCAAAAATACGAGCAGGATATTTTGGTTCAATTTGCCATTGGATTGTTAGATCCTGTTAGAAAAAAGTTTTATCTGAAAGTCCTGTCAGTTTAGAAGAAGCCATCAAATTAGCAGAAAAAGAAGAATTAATTGAGCAAATTACGAATACACCGAATATGAATTTCAGAACTTTCAATGCGAATATAATATTGTGCACACATTGTAACAGAAAAGGTCACACAGCAGGAGATTGTTATATGATAAATTGCGTATGCCTAACATGTCAAAAATTCGGACATATGTCATATCGTTGCCCAAATAGAAATAGTTTTCAAAATAAGAGATTAAATGATTCAGGAAAATGGTTTTCCAACTACGCTAAGGAAAAAAGATTTAAAAAATATGGAAAAATGAATAAATATAGAACAGAATTTTCTAACAATTCGAAAGAAAATAGATTTCAATCTCATAGAAGCAGGAATGAACGAGGAAATTTTAGGAGAATAAATTATAGAAAGCAAACAGGAAATAGTTATGGAAAAAAGGCAAAATATAACAGGAATTTAAATGGAATGGCAGCTTTCAACAAGCCTCAGATGAAGGTTGCCGGAAAAACTATTTAAATAGTGAGAGGCAAGAGGAAAATATACTAATCGACGATGAACAGAAAAATGTAATTAGTTTGGAAGTAGCAGGAATTTTGAGGCATATATCCATAGATATGAGATCTCAAGTATCAGTGGCTCATATCAATATTGTTAGAGGTATAAAAAATAAAGAAATATAATTTATAAACGTAAATAAAATTCCTATTTGAAAATGATCATCGTAGTACTGAAATAACACTGGGATTAGATTTTTTACGAAAATATGACGTGCAAATTGATTGGAGAGAAAATCAAATGTATTTATCAGGGGAAATTATCGAGTTGAAGAAGAAAATCCAACACATATGCCAAACGAATCGGGATGACGAACAGAGGAAGTTGCAAAAGAGATTTGAAGAAGTAGAAAAACGATTGAGAGATGTCACGATCAGGATGAATGATTGGATGAATTCTGGAGAAAAATTAGGATTGAAGAAGGAACGCGCGCCCAAAGCAATCCGCGAAGTGTTTATCAACAGATTTTCATGTCATGAAACGAGATCTGCAGTCTTGAATCAAATAGAGATATCAGGGACCGGTGATTTAATTGTGACACCAGGTTTAGAAAAAACAGTTTCAAAGATGTCAGCGACTGGTGATTTAAAGGAGACGCTAGTCTGCAAAGAAATAGTTGAAATTGAAGAATATGGAAAATCGTCTGGAACAAGAGAAAAGCGAAACATGCGTATAAACGAGCAACAAGAGAGAAGAGGGGAATTTAGAAAAGTGCCACCTATGGAAAATGGAAAAACCGACGCACTCTGTACATTAGGACCGATAGTCACAAGTGACAGTCGACAAGTGGGAATGCCTACGTATAGGTACGAGCATTTCCTGCCTAAAGAAACGGAGAGATGTAACGGAACATTGCCCAGACAGCACTACAGCGAGGATGAAGAAAATTATAGTCAGAAAATGGAAAAAGTTGGTATGAACGCTTTTGAAAGTGAAAATATTCCAGGAAGTAGCCAGACATATTCAGGGAGAACGGAAATTGCAACAGTTAATGCATCAAGGAATCGAAGGAAGGTGATAAATGTAGGAAATAGTAAATCATTGGGAGATAGTTTAAGTGATAGATCACCCAAGGAAGATGCTCTATCCACCAGGAAGTTGGAATCTGCCAAGCACCTAGGAATAACAGTCGCCAAAGATAAGATTTTTTCTACAGTCGTAAATCACAAGGATGAAAATGTCTTGCCTAAGGACAAAATTCTACCGCCCAGATTTTTGAATGTATGTAAAGTTCAAGCAAAAAGTATAGTGAACTCCGAAGATACGAAATTACGAAGTATTGCAGAAAATGGATTTTTAACCCCGAGAAAACGAAGCATAGGAGAAGATTTTAATATAGATACGACAGTAAAGAAAGAAATAAACCCCGAAGTGAAAACGATTAGAACTTTAGCCAGACAGAAAGGAAAATCTAATTTAAAAAAGACATCGCACGTTAATTTTGAACTCCAACCAGTGAAAGAAACAGAGAGTCAAATAATAAACGCTGATCGATTCAACAAGTATACGAATGAAAGCCGTCGACAAGCGACACAAGAAAATGAGGTAAAATTAGATCAAGTTTTAGTTCAAACTCAAGAAAATATGCCTGATGAATTACCAATAGTTAATGCCGAAAATATAGGAAAATGTCAGCCAAAGGAAATGTCCAAAGAAAATGAAGAAAACATTTCTGAAAATAAATTCCCCCTTGCACAACCCATGAACGCGGCACTGTTCAAATGACCCCCATGATAAATTTGGTTCACTCAGTTAGATATCAGTAAACAAGAAAATTTTCAGTATGCACCAGAATGTAGGAACGTATATATAGTATGGTAATTATTATAGTTTTAGCAGACTGCAAAAGACGCAGAAAAATTGAAAAAAATCCCTGAAGGTAAATTTGCCAAAGCATATTTATAGTTACAATGGACTTGTAAAAAAAAATGGAATGAATAATAATACGAAATGCCACGATACTTTAATGAAAAACCGGAACTAAATTGATTGTATCATAGTACGGGAACAAACTGAAAAAAAAATATATAAGGGAATCAACGCAAAACGGGAAACGCGAACAGGGACAATTTTATCAAGGGTTTTGATGTAAAATAATGACAGTAAATTCCCCGGAAAATTCAAGCAAAGCTATTTTGAGACGGATATAGTTCATTACAGGTCATAGAAAAAACGAAGAATGGACGAAAGAACTGAAATGAAACACTGTACGGATTACAGACTATACAAACCACAAACGAGATATGTTATGAAAATTAATGCAAATAGAAACAGTTATAGAATATCGAATCGCCGAGTTACATAATACAGATAAATAATATAATCACGATTTTCGGAAAATGTGTTTACGGATTTGTAGAATATTCACACTAGAACATCGCGACGTTTACAATTGTACAGTACCTAAGTAAAAATATTGATAAAATTTACTAACCGCGCATATATGGAAGGTTTTGATAGGAATATCGTGGACTATTATTGTTGAAACCCAAGAAAATATCTCTGAAACGATGGCAGTGGACAATCCAGCATGGCGAAGCGAAATGATGAGACCAGCAGATTCTAGAGCATTGCGAATTCACAGTGTGGTTTGAGTTCAAGCACTCCGCACAGAATATAGTAACCACCATTCACAAAACATATCACCTGTGTTAATGGTACCGCACAAAATAGGATTCCCAGGAACGAAGATTTTTAAACGAATGAATTACCACCGTTTGGCCACCGAAACCCGAATACCATGTACGACATTATGCAAAGGAATGCAATTTGTCACTGAACCAGAAAACACAGGCTGTGTTATCTGTCTAGCCCCGATACCAACTAATTATCACGGAGTGTTGACCCGAAAAACGTATGGAAGGCTTTACAATCCCCAAAAAGCCAGATGGTTAGAGAAGATAAAGAAGGAACAAATCGTCCCGTATCGCTGCTACGTACCCAACCAGCGGCGTAGCAGGAAAAATTCCCAGAGGATCCAACGGCTAGAGTTAAATTGATGCCCACCGGAATAGAAGTGAGAAAATCTCCTCGTTGAAGAAGGCGAGTACATACCCATTCAGTATGGAAATTACCCCATGGAAGAAAAAGACTTTATTGTGTGTTTGCATGAGTATTTGCATGTTATTTTTAAGAAAATTAGAATTAAGTACTGAGCAGTGAGGGTAATAAATTTGTGGATAGATTATAATTATCCTCTAGAAGATGTAAACAGTAATCTATTGTAATTGTCAAAGCAAGACTTATAAAATTTGGCGCTAGAATAGGATTACATTTCAGAAGGTTAAAACATTTTGCTTATTGAAAGAGTTTTGATTCGAAAAAATTTTGAGTTTGTCAAAATTTTTTGTTTGAGGGTTGGATCGAATGTTATGCCCTGTAATTACAGAAATGCATTTAAAAGATAATTACCAAGACGTAACCATCGTATACCGAATGCTTACATGACTCATCTAGGAGAGAAAAACAAAGTTTTTATTGCTACCCGTTACAGTCACAGCGAGATAAGGAAGTCCGTTTAAATAATTACCAAAACTAAGTCGATAAACACTGAGCAGTTGAAAGACGAGGTAAACAACTTATAAATCACCGGGAGTCGAGACACCTCTGAAATTCATAAACACACTTGTTGGTCATTAACTCACCGATAACGCACCAGCGATCATAAATACCTGTCATTCAGTAAAATATTATCCAATTATAACATAAGATAAACCAGAACGGGTTAGAAAAACAAGTCCCTTATCAGTTTTACGATGTCACCGAGTTAACATACTCATAAAACACACTAAGCTCCGCCCACTAGCTCCCGCGTTGAAGATCATATAAAAGCGTGAGTTTCATGTCAACAATAAAGAGTTCGATTCGGTATTCCACAGTGAACACGAGAATATGCCATTCTCAAAAGTTAGGTTAAAAAGTCAGTCTAATTACAGTATCGTGCAATAATAATGAGAATTTTCAAACCAGTGTAGTTAACTTCAGCAAACATAGAAACTCAGCCGATTCAAATCAAGTATTGAAGCTCCTAGTAAAAACACGAGTGAACAGTATAGTTTCCACAAATTGTCAAAGCTTACAAAACAGAGATCATAACGGGATTCCGCAATTTCAATGGTTCACTATCACTTAGAAAAACCTTACCTGTATACGAATATACCGGACGAATTAATTAGAATAACCGATTGACTCGGAAGAAAACGAACTGATAATAATAAATTCTAATCTAATTGCCGTTTAAAACTACTCCAGTGAATAAGTGTTAAACAGGGTGAGTCTCATGTTTGTATTTCTGTATTTATGTTTATGGCAAAACCCATCCCATTTAAAATGTGTATGTGTCTATAAAGTATGTCCATAGTTTTCAAGATCACCAAGTTTTCAAAAAGAGAATTATTGTTAGTCGTTTGCAGCACTTGATTGCAAGATTTCTTTTAGTAAAATTATTTCTATTGTGAAGATCATTGCAGAATTATCTGCCAATACGCTAAATTAGTTTTCATTGTATGAATATGGTTGCCTATCATTCGTCCATAGACGATTGAGAGAATTGTGTGAAGTTTTATTAAATATATATATACCTTCTTAACTTTTATGAGTGCATTATTATTTTATTAAATCATTGTTTGGTTCGAATCTTTCTGAACGGTAGTACTTCCTGAATAAACAACCCATGTTCCGGTATTGAAAGAAAGGATATTGATATTTGTAGGCCGCTCCATATATCATATCCGGTTCGACTATATTCATATAGTCGATGCTTTTAATACTGTTTTTCCAACCTAACGAATAACGTCTGGTATTACAGGTGTGGTGGGTTAGTTCACAACACCCCGTAGTCCAGTCGTCAACATTGGTAGTCAGGTGTGTGGTTTTCACAACACCCTGTATAGCCCAGAGTTCAACAGAATTTGTGATTTGTGATATTTGAAAGAGAAACGGAAAGGCCCATATCAAATGAATATTGAATTCAGAGTTCCTCAAGGCTCAGTATTGGGAACGATACTATTCCTCCTCTATATTAATTTGATATCACAGCGAAGAACACTCTTCGCAGATGACACTACCATACTGTGGCATGACAAGACATGTCATAAACTCGAAGAAGAATTCGAAAGAGAGATAGTAATAATCAAGCAATGGTGCGACTTCAATTCACTAGTACTCAATTTGAACAAAACGATTACATTTCGCGGTAATCTCCCAGACTATGGCTGATAACCATATAATCAATAAAACAAAAACAAGATTTCGAGGGATAGATAATAAATTGCATCAGGCTGTCGCCGGCGTCACACGGCGCGAGACTTGGGATTGTCGAGTCTCGCGTCCTGAGAACGGTAGACTTGCTTAGGATCGAGACTTGTCAAGCGTAAGCTCGAGGTTTCTCGACCGTTCATATGAAATTTCGGTAGATTTCGAAACATCAAAGGCGCGAGGCTCGACTAGCTGGCTCCTGCTGAATGGCTTGTTGAGCGGTATCATGGCGCGAGGGTGCCTGTCGACAGTGTTGGCTATGACAGGAGACCGGTGATTTCGGAGAGAGAGTTTGTTGGTGGTAAAGCATTGTTTTTGTTTTTTTTAAAGTAGTCCATTTTCTCGAAGTGGAGTTATAAAGGTAGGGGGAAAGGTTGAATCTCAAAGTCTTGCTCCACAGAATATGATGTGATATTAGGATACATATGTATACATTTCGAAGATTGTTATCTCCATCTTCAGTGTATTATAAAAAGCTTTTTTAATGTATTATAATTATAACCTTGAAAATGCAGGTGACTTCTTGGGTCCACTTGTGTTCGACCTAAGACGTCACTTACATATTTAAGGTTATAATTATAATAAATTGAAAAAAAAACAATTCTGTAACCATCTCTTCACCCAAGATGACCGCTAGAGATGAGGTACTTTCCTCCTTACTTGGATTACCACAATTACCGACTTCATTTGGGTTCGTTTTAATGAATTAATTGAATGTTTTCCCAATCTTACAAGCTTTTTATAATACACTGAAGATGAAGATAATAATCTTCGAAATGTGTACATATGTATCCTAATATTACCCCAATATATCCTAATATTACACCATATTCTGTGGAGCAAGACTTTCAGATTCAACCTTTCCCTGTAAATTATTGTGTATTAACATGGAGTGAAATTCAGAAGTAGTAATTGAATTCCTTGTTTTATATGATCAAAAAAATAATAATACGCTGCTTCACATGCTATCCTCGCTATCCGTTCTAAACTAAATAACTACTGCAGTGGACAATGTATCCCTTTCTAGGCTCGTGTACAAATCTCTAGCCACTGAGACCGATCACGCCGTGAGACCGATCAGGCTCGAGATTGCACAAACCTCATTTCTGTGCCCCAACCACAATTCTCCAAGCCAAGCTCGTGAAGTCTCGGGCCGTAAGACGGCGATTTAACTCGTCGTCTATCAGTGGCTAAAAGTTGGTACACGAGCCTAGGAAGGGATACATTGTCCAGTATTTTCATGTACATAATTTTTCTTTCTCATATAAATCTGAGAATTCAATAATTGTTTCTGAAATTCCATTCCATGTTAATACACAAAAATAAAAACAACACTCAACTATGCTCTGCACACCAAACTTCCTCTCCGAAGTGCCAGCTAGTTGACCGACATTTCATGGGAACGGTCGAGCCTCCTCGAGCTTACGCTTGACAAGTGTCGATCCTACGCCAATCGACTGTTCTCACGACGCGGGACTCGACAATCCCCAAGCCGAGCTCGCCAAGTCTCGCGCCTTGAGATGCCGGCTTTCTCGAGGTTATTCGAAAGGAAGAGCTACATACTTTGCCATGACTGAATCATATATGAGCTATGTAATTGCATTTTGGGGAGTATGTGGTTCATATCTGCTGCAAAATGTATTCGTACTTCAAAGAAGAGCTATGAGATATAACTCAAAAAAAATAAGTAAGTATTTTGGAAGTAATCAAAAAACAAGTAGGTAGTAATTAGTAGATTTCAGCCACAAAAAAATGAAAAATAAGAACTTTTTAACAAAAAATTAAACCGACGAAATACGGAACTGAAAAGTAAAAAATAAAATAAACCTTCTTAGTCTCAGTAACTGAGCTCCTAAGCTAATGTAAGTAACTAATTTTGAGTCGGCGCCAAACAAACAAACAAATGAATTAGGTAAGGCGTAAAATGATGGCATCGAGTTGCGCGGTGACATTCTGATAATTTTTTTGAAGTAATTCAAGGATGTTCGTTGATTGTTCGTTTGGCGCCGACTCAAAATTAGTTACTAACATTAGTTTAGGAGCTCAGTTACTGAGACTAAGAAGGTTTATTTTATTTTTTACTTTTTAGTTCCGTATTTCGTCGGTTTAATTTTTTGTTAAAAAGTTTTTATTTTTCAATTTTTTGTGGCTAAAATCTACTTATTACTACCTACTTGTTTTTTAATGTCTTCCAAAATACTTACCTACCCACCTTACTTCAACTATTACCAGTTAAATAATATAATTATCTACTTTTACTATTTGTTGTAATATACATTTTTTTTTTGTTCTGGTTAGTTCATTCCATTACTCTGTATATCATTCCATCCTCTCATAGAATATAATGATTTTGACGGATGTGGAACAAAAATAATGTATGTAGCGATCTGTCATTGTCAACTACGTATATGTGTGCCAATGCTCACAAGTGAAAAATCAATTATCCCCTATTTTTCTACCCGTAAGGGTGGATAATTCCATCCGAAATCCAAATATAAGGTATACCCTATCCATTAAAAAAAGAATCATCCAAATCCAAGAACCCAGTACAAAGTTATGCCTGATAGAATCGGTTAACGGACCAGAATTCAGAGGGTGAGTGATCAATATCCTTCATTTTGCTACCCTTAGGGGTGGACTTCATCTTTTAAATCCAAATGGGACCACCTTCGCAGTACACTCTATCCACTGTAGAAAGAATTATCGGAATCGGACGCCTCAGTGAAAAGTTATGCGTGATCATACATAAAAAAATTAAATATAGGCGTCGACTAGAGAACCTCCTCCTTTTTGGTTTCGTCGGTTAAAAATAGAGACTCATGTTTAAAGATTATAGAATTTCAACAGTTGTTTCCCTATACATTCTGTAATCTGTCAGTTTGATCCACAAAAATAAAAAATCTTTTAGTTTTCGAGTATGAAATTGGGGGAATATGAATTGAATTTATGGATCTTGGAGATATTAAAATAAAACTATTCGAAAATATAATTATACAACGTCCTATCTGAATGGAATAGGAACCCAAACTCTTTTAAACAATTAGTTGCCTTCTTTGCACATGCATACATCTGATTTTCTTCTGTTATTTGCCATTTATTTGGTTCATATACACATCTACCTCAATTTCGGGCAATCTTGTAGTTATATAGTATTTTGGCAGACAATAAGTTTGTTCTGTTTGAATTGTTGAAATTCAGTAATCGGAAATAGAAAATATTATTTCCACCTTGGCTATGGAATTTATATTGTATGAATACATTTTTTGGAAATTGATATAAATGTATAGTAAAAAAACTATATATAAAAGTAAAAAAACTGGTTTTTCAAGTAAACTCACCTTGTCTCTTTTTTATCTAAATATATTGGCTGTGCTAGATATTCTATATCTAGTTGGGAAGAACCTACTCCTATCGATGTATATGAACCCCTGGTATATGGCTGACTGTTCCAACTAGTACTGAAAAAAAATCTTAAAATTTTGAAATATGTCACTTCATATGTCAAACATTTTTACTTTCTTCTACCTCGTTGGAAAATTGCATAATATACCCGTCTATTATGCAATTGTCTGATGAGGTAGAGTCGTTACTTCCAAAATACTTACTTACCCACCTTACTTCAACTATTACCAGTTAAATAATATGATTATCTACTTTTACTATTTGTTGTAATATAAATTATTTTTGTTGTTCTGGTTAGTTTATTTCATTACTTTGTATATCATTCCATCGTCTCATAGAATATAATGGTTTTGACGTATGTGGAACAGAAATAATGTCAGTAGCGATCTGTCATTGTCAACTACGTATGTGTGTGCCAATGTTCATAAGTGAAAAATCAATTATCCCCTATTTTTCCACCCGTAAGGGTATATAATTCCATTCGAAATCTAAATATAAGGTATACCCTATCTATTAAAAAAAGAATCATCCAAATCGAAGAAGCCAGTACAAAGTTATGCCTGATAGAATCGGTTAACGGACCAGAATTCAGAGGGTGAGTGATCAATATCCTTCATGTTGCTACCCTTAGGGGTGCATTTCATTTTTTAAATTCAAATGGGACCACCTTCGAAGTACACCCTATCCACTGAAAAAAGAATTATCGGAATCGGACGCCTCAATAGAAAGTTATGCGTGATCATACATAAAAAAAATGATGGAAAAAAAAATATATGGGTCGACCAGAGAACCTCCTCCTTTTTGGTTTCGTCGGTTAAAAATGAACATCGTTGAATTCAACGATATTTTTGGGAAAATACTGGCAAAAAAACTTGTGATAGGTCTGGTATTTCAGGTTGATCTACTATTGTTCAAAAAAAAATTGCTGGAATATACTGCATTTGAATATGTAGAATTTCGAGGAATTCTTAGTTAAACTGAAAGCAAAGAAACGCAATAGGGTTCATAACTTTTTCTAGTAGCAGGTGATGCGTCTTTATAGCACTAGTTGAGATAATTATCATTCAATTTTTTTTACTTCTTCATCATACTTGAAAACAAAGTGAACACTTATATGATTCTTACACCTTAGATTATCATCCAAGCTGCGAGATGAAATCAACTAACACAATTTCAAAGCATCTAAAAAAATAATGTCCTTGCAAGAAAATCCCATAATAATAGGCTTTATTTCCTCATTTGATACGAACCAATGTATAATAATTACAAGATTACCAATAACACATAAAAAATCCTTGATTAAACTGTATATACGTGATATTTTATTTCATTTCACTAGATTGTGCTGGAAGAGCTCCAAGTGAGTGTTCTATATGAACTTTTTTTAGGGCCACTGAGTTTTCTTTATGCCTTGAATGATAGTTATGTATATCCGAGTAGGATATTCATTTCATAGGAAAAACCTTCTAACCATCCATACGCCATTAGCAGAACATCCTGTATATATTCTTTATTCGTTTCAAATAGGTCATTGGCATTATTAATTTGAATATTCACAATATGATGAATAAATCAAATATGAATTGAACAAACAAGAAAAAAAACCTATAAGTTTTTTTTTGAATATAAAAATAGTTGAAGATTCTTTCAAAGTTTAAGATTGTCGGAAACGTGCTGAGAAAATGTGTACATTTTTTTAAAATTTTTAGAAATGTTTGAAATGTGGTAAATGTGTTGAAAAATTGATGAAGAATGAAGAATGTCACTGGGTCTGTTAAATGACTTGAAACTTCATGACCGTGTAGCCTTAATGTTTAGAAATACACCTGTTTTTGTTTCATTTCAATCAAGCGAGTAGTGTTGAAGTTACGACAATTTTAGTTTCCGTTCTATTCAAATATTTTGGGCGAGCGCGCCATGCTCGCGTGACGTCATTTTACAACGCATAGTTCTCACCATACACTCAATCATTGCTTTGCTATCGGATGTTCGACCACAATAACGTTTTTAACTCAAGTTTTTATATGTTATAAGTATAATATTAGATATGGATGACGGTTTTGAAAAAGGACAATCTGATAATTTTCCTGAAATAACCGGTTAATGGTTGCCCACTATTTTTCAAATAACTCCGATTTCTTGGCCGCCGAGATGCGAGGAGTAAAAATGAAAAAGTAAGTATTACTTAATAACATTTTACTTTTTATCATAAATCTTTTGATTCCTATAAGTACATATTTCTCATTACTAGTGTTATATATATATATATATACGTCATTCGTCATAATGTTACTATGAACATCTTACTTGACATTAAGTTCCTGAGAAGGAAGAATGCTTATTATTAACAATACTGTGTTATTGTACCTACAAAGTTTGGATCATTACTTACATTTTGTATTTTTTCAATATGTTATGTAACAAAAAATTAACATAGTAAACATAACCTGAACATTTAAAACTTTTTAAAATTTGAACCCATGAAATATTTTTTTCAAAAGTAGGTTATTATTAGGATGCACGCGACTACACCTATTAGATATTATTGAGCTAAGATGAAAAGCCTCTCGTATTAATTTCCTCTTCAATGTGATCGTGGATAAGTGCATTTTAATTCATTTTATTTTTTATATATTAGATCAACTTACGTTTATTTTAGAACGGCTAGAAACAGCTTCGGCGACGACGCTATTGGATATGTAAACGTTAAAAGAGATATTTTTCTCAGTGAAATGCAGAATCACCCCAGAGCATCATGATTTGCATCCATTTCTTTCGACTTTTAGGTTCGAAAGCAACAATAAAAAACAACTTTTCGGGTGCATTAGTAGTTTTATTTAAACACTTTGGCACAATACACGATTTTCTAGTTTCTCCATTCGACATTTTTATCAATTTTCGACGCAAACATCATACACACAGCTCGGAAGCAGAGCACGCCCTAACCGACCGTTGTAAAGTGACGTCACAGCGGCCATTGACTTCGCGTCGTCGCACGCCTAGCTAAACAATTAAATATCTTTGAAAGTATAAGACGTATCAAAAAAATATTTTTACGATATTTTTTCATTTTTAATAGAGTGTATTGTAAGGCAAAAATCAAAAGTTGGTGATATTCTTCATTCTGAGGGATCCATGTTGGAAAGTCTTTGTCAGACATGAGTGAATTCGATGTGTTCAATGTGCTACTTTGCTTAACATAATTTTCCTATGATTTCCAATTGGATAGAATCATCCACATGTCCCCAGAAATAGATCAACCTTGAAGCACTTGGCAATATCGCATTGATCCGCCAAGGGACAAGATAATGAGGCAATGGATGTTCAGCCCTTCGGTGCTGGTGCAGCATCCGAAAGATGTTTTCAAACATCTGAAATGCTGATGCGGCGTTTCCGTTAATATTTATACCGAATATATAGAAATATATCTGGAATTTCTGGAACGACTTTGGAAAGCTCTTGGAGATTCGGTGGACCGTGAATCTGCGATTCGGGATGAACGTATAACGATCGGGGAGGAATGTTTAAGATTCGAATAGATATATATGGGGAAATGGAGTGACGGAATTATGGGAGATCGTGAATACAACAAGATTTTGGGATTGAAGGGTCTCTTTAAATGCTTTTATTCAATTTTGATGTAAAGAACTTTTTCCAAGGAATATTCTACTTATTTGAGTAGGAATTTGGTGTAATCAATTACATCTTGATACGTTTTAATAGTTATCGTATTCGATAGTAAGTTCAATATAAATATATTAATTTTATATTGAAAAAACTATTTCAATTTCAGATAAACAACATCCTACAAATACATTTAAAAAAATACAAAGTTATTGGTCAAACGAAAAATAATGTACAGTACAAAATGACAAAAATAAAATTTTTGATAAGTCAAGTGAGTTACTAGTATGTACTGAATATGTATTCATTTATCATATAACTTCTAACGAGCATTTCTTGTATTTATACTCTGGCTATCTCGGAAACGGCTCTAACGATTAGGGTGAAATTTTGTATTTAGATAGGGTTTTGCTTTTTAAGTTCATCTGTATAGGTGTCTTTCCTTAAGAAAAACGCGATTTTACACACAAAAAAAATTATAGTAGGTTAGATTAGAACAGGACGTCTGGTAAAACTGGCGAGTCCACCAGATTCAACTACGACATCTGGAATACGGGTAGGTTGGGTTATAAAAAAAATTCCAGGTAAATACATCTATATGGGTTTCTTTTGCTCTCTTGAAAAAAAGGGCAATGATTCAAATAAATCTCTATCGCTTGAATATTTTCGTTTGCTTATTCAACTATTTTTATAATTGACTCGCATTGGCCATGGTTCGTACTGTGATGAGAAACCATGAACAATCCTGAAATTCTCATTCTTCTGTGATTTACATCAAGACTGATGAGTTCGATTCAATTTGGTCAACTTATGGACCTATGTATAACCATTTGCAAAAATCTCGAATCAATTTCAGCTCTTCATTGTTTCAGTTTCGATAAATTCAAATCTTTCAGAATGTTCCTCTTCTGATATTCAGCACTGTCTATGATTTACTCGGCATTCTTTCACTGAGAGGCATATATTCAAGTTTTGACTCATTATCTTTCAATTTATTGACTAGAATCCATCGATCAATTTGTTATTCTCAGTGTCAAAAAAATGAAAGCAATGTGTTGATATTTTTTTCTGACTATGGATGTGTTATTGTCAGCATGAAGAATACAGTTTGATGGTGGAATTGCATACGGCAGATTTCATAGATACAATAAAAAGTAGTGGACCCAAAATGGACCCCTGGGGAATAACTTTCTTAACACTGTGGGTAGACGATTCTTTATTATGAATAAAAATGATTAAAAAAAGTTTGACCTAAGTTATGCTGTGAGTAACAGATTCAAAATCTTGCCGCACAAGAATACCTATTTTATTGAATCTGCTATTTATAGAATGACCTAGATCAAACAATTAAATACATTATTTATTCCTTTTTTGCCCATTTGTATAAAAGTTAACCATTTTTAATCAATTACTTTTGGCCATTCATGGAATCCGTCATCTTATTGAATTTTGACAAAAATTGATAAACTCCGACCCAAAAAAAAAACACATACCAATTTTGAATGGAATTGGGCCATATTAACAAACCACGTCGCCATCTTCGAGCAGCCATGTTGACAAAAAATCATGATTTTTGACTCCAAAAACTCGCACATACCAATTTTTATTGGAATCGGGCTATTTCTACAAAACTCGTCGCCATATTGGAGCCGCCATCTTGAATTTATGAATTTTGACAAAATATTCGTGATCTCTGTCCCGAAAACCCCTCCATACCAATTTTGAAAAGAATCGAACCGTAATCACAAAAATTATCCGTCATTTTGTTTTTTCTCTAGCAAAAATTACATAATGCATTGTCACCGGAATTATGAACACCTGCCAAATTTCACGTTAATCGGACAACAAGAAGTGGGTCGAAATCCACTTGCAAGATTTGAACTAAACATACATACATGTAAAGTTAAATAAAAGCTTGTAAAAAGAATGACCAGGACTCTGTAAAAACTCTTCTTGACTGTTTCTGTCAGTTAGCTTTGCTGATGGTGCAGCAATATAATTTTTCTAATTTTGACGTTTAAAGTGACACTTTTCAAAACTCGTTGACGTTATCAAATGTTTTACTTTTCATCACCAGTTGCGAAAAGTAAAATTTTTCGCAACTGGTGATGAAAAGTAAATTCCTCCACCAGTTGCAAAAAATGCAGGAAAAAATTTGTTATAATTTTAAGGCTAAACTACTTGAAGTATTTCTTCATTGTTATTATATTCTCTGTACATATTATGAAGATTAAATTTCATTCGAATTCAATACATAATATGTATGGTAAAAACTAATTATAAATATTAATAACATAATTTGAACAATTGGTGATATTGACCCCAGCTGACAACGTAGTTTTCTATGTAGCATTAATTTCCGTTTTTTTCCATGGAAGTCTCTCCAAGGATGAGAACACGCATTAAAAAGTAAAAAATAATTTTAATATTCAACGACTATGCCAGAAAGCGTGGGGTGCTTTGTCGAAATCAATTAAAATAGTCCAAGATCCCAGAGCCGGCAAACCTACGTCCTTTTAGCAAAGCTGAAATTTTGAGTATGAGTAGTGTGTTATGTAGTTGAGAACGTATGCGCACTTGCTAGCTTTTTTACAGGTAGCAGGTACAAAAATACATAAAAAAAAACTTTCTTACTTACTTAAAGTATGGTAATGCGTTTTACAATTAATATTGTCCAGTTAGCCGAGCGGTCTAAGGCGCGAAATCTAAGCTCTGGATCTCAAAAGTTAGCGAGGGTTCGAATCCCCACGCCTGACGATTTATTTTTAATTTTTTAATTTGATATTGAGAAATGATTTTTTTATTTTATTTGAATATGCATCGTCGTTGAATATTAAAATTAGTTTCCAATTTTCAGTACGTTAAAAGCGTGTTCTTCAGTTTTTTCAAATATATATTTCTTATATTTCTAACTTGAATTAATTATATCAAAATTAGAAAAAATATTGTGTGGAACACCTTGGGAAACACTATTTTTCGTAACTGTCTTTTTTTGCGGAACTCGCTTCGCTCGTTTCGCGGAAATACGAAGAATGATGAGTTGTTGGGAAAAACTGGTTGCACATATAATTATTGAAGCATCCAATTGGAGTTACAGTATGTCAATTCTCCTGGAAACATTTAATATCTAAAAAGCTATAGAACAACCAAAAAATATGACTGGGAGGCAAAATAGGCTTGACATTAACAAGGGTGGATCTAGGCAACTTTTCTGAGGGGGGTGGGGGTAAAACATCGTCATATTCAGGGGGTGCGCCCCAATTTTGGGAAACAAAAATTGTTTTAAAATACATACTGTAAAACACGAAACATAAAAACGATTAATTAATTTTCATCAGTTATCCTTTTTTAACACAAATTAATACATTTGTGTCTGCTATATTCAAACATTGAATTGAATACATTTCAAACATTAAATCAAACTGAGAATAAAAAAATGGCTTATTAACTTTGGTTTTCATTGAAAAAAGAACTTGAAAGTAAAAAAATAAATCAATAACAAATTCCGTACGAAACGATATAGGAACAACACTAATTAAAATCGTAATTCTAGAGGCAAATTTAAACCATATTAGTGAAACAAAATCTTAATAAACT
The DNA here is from genome assembly GCA_018342105.1 of Gonioctena quinquepunctata. Taxonomy (NCBI): domain Eukaryota; kingdom Metazoa; phylum Arthropoda; class Insecta; order Coleoptera; family Chrysomelidae; genus Gonioctena; species Gonioctena quinquepunctata. The sequence goes on along the minus strand of JAFIRS010000571.1, from coordinate 188,170 downwards.
AAGTATTTGTTAAAAAGATTAAAATTACAATTGGAGAACAAACTCAATTTTGCGTTTCTTTAAATTTGCAAAACAATCTATAACTTTCTCTATATCTTGTTCCTTAGTTATGTTTGATCTAATTCACGTTTTGAACCGCTTTCAAGTCGAAAAGGAACTTTTTACTGAAGCTGCTCTACAGGAAAGAGTTAACAAAAGTTATAAAATCAATTTTACGTATCCAGTATACTCAAAGCCAGGAAGTTTTCGTTTTTACATTTATTTTGCCACAATTTCAGCTCTGATTCGATTTTTAAGTTTATCTTGGTGGAATTTCCATTATCAGATGAAATATTTTTGAAACATCATTTTTTATTAATGTATTTGGCAGAACTATATTAAAATTTAGTATATTAAAAAAAATCACCATCAAATCCCTAGTCTAAATAATTTATTATTGAATTTTAAAATAGGAATGTATACCTATTGTAATTCTATAATAGTCCACTATTATAGGTATATAGTAGCCGGAAAACAAGCATGTTTTTTGAATTATTATAGTATTTTTCAGTCTGGGGGGGGTTAATTACCCCTATTACCCCCTCGCCCATAGATCCGCACTTGTATATCACTTCGAATTCGTTACCAGAACAACACACTGCCTTTACACTTTTTTACAGAAAATAAATTCCAAATTTGTTTCTCTTCTCATGGAAACAACCTCGTATCTCCGTAAAACACTCCGGAAGCAAAATACCTCTCCATTCGGATTTCCGGGCGAGAGGTACTCGAGGGGACTCAACATTAAAGATTAATTTTTGCAATATCCGCGGACTCAACAAGAACATCAATGACGTCCACCATCACCTACAGACGAAAAAACCGGATATTCTGCCTCTAACAGAAACACAAGTAAACTCGTCCACCAACAAGGTCCATATGCTTTGTCCTGGTTACGAACTCCATTCTCGATTCAGGTTCAAAGGTGGAGTCTGCCTTTACGCTAAGGCTAACCTTTCATGCCAGCGTGAAGAGAGTTTGGAACCGAAAGACTTTGATGTGATGTGGTTCAAGCTATCTGATACCAAACTGACTAAGTTCCTCTGCTGCCTTTACCTATCACCTAATGAACCTTCATATAACGACCTCTTTGAGTTTTTATCACTCAAACTGGACTACATTCAGGAGAACCATCCAACAGCTGAAACCATAATCATGGGAGACTTTAATGTACATAACGCTGCCTGGCTCAAATTCTCTAACAAAACAGATGATGCGGGTCGTCAAGCCGAGGCCTTCGCCATCACTCATGGTCTAGAACAACTGGTCGAGCTACCAACCCGCATCCCTGATGTCAACAACCAGTCTGCCAATACACTAGATCTTTTCCTCACCACCAATCCTGACCCGTATAGAATAGAAGTTTGTGCCCCACTTGGAAACTCTGATCACACCCTCATCTCCACAACATGCTCTTTCCATTTACCATCGAGCTGCACAATACCACCCCGTCTCATGTGGCATTACAATTCGGCCGACTGGGAAGGTCTTCGTATGTTTTTCTCAGCGTTTCCATGGAAGAGAGTTTGTTTCTCTTCAGTAGATCCAACACGATGTGCTGAGACAATTTCTGAAATCATCATGTTGGGGATGCAAACCTACATACCGAATACCGAAAGAAGAACATCATCCGATAAGACCTGGTTTAACAGAAACTGCTCTAGAGCTGTGGCTTCCAAACAGGCAGCATACCATCGATGGCTGAAAAATCCGGGCCCTGAGACCAGAGCAGCATATGTCAAGGCTAGAGGCATATGCAAAGAGACAATAGAATGCTCGAAAGATGCCCACAATGCCAAAATAAGATCAAAACTTGCTAAATGTCCTAACGGATCCCGTTCATTTTGGTCTTTCGCCAAAGCTGTGGGAAGAAACTTCACTTCCAGCTCATTTCCTCCTCTAACCGAAGAAGATGGAACACTAGCAACGACTGCCCAGGAAAAAGCCAATATTTTTCGAAACTAGCTAAATGTCCTTCCGCATCCCGTTCATTTTGGTCTCTCCCCACAGCTCATTACACCTATTGACAGTCACATGCCCGAGATCACCTTTCGCCAACGTACTATCAGAAAGATTTTGCTGGGTCTCAACACCAACAAAGCCTGTGGATCTGACGGAATCCCGCCGATTGTTCTCAAGAAATGTGCCCCCGAACTAACACCTGTTCTTTGCAAGTTGTTCAAGCACTCTTACAATTTGGGGGTATTTCCGTCCAACTGGAAAATTGCAAGAGTACAGCCAGTCCCTAAAAAACTCAAAAAGGCCCTATCTAGCAACTACAGACCTATCGCACTGCTATCTATTATTTCAAAGGTCATGGAAAAAGCCATCAACATCGAGCTCATGAAATATCTGGAAGACTCAGGAATTGTCAACGATAGGCAATATGGCTTCCGCCATCAGAGATCAACTGATGACCTGCTCGCTTACGTCTCACATATATGGCAGCTATCTATTGAAAAGTATGGAGAAACTTTAGCTGTGGCATTAGATATCTCCAAGGCGTTCGATCGAGTTTGGCACCAGGGACTCCTCGCCAAGCTTCCGTCTTATGGCTTGCCCCCTCAGCTGTGTTCTCTGCTTGCTAGTTTTCTCTCAAACAGGTCTCTCCATGTAGTGGTCGATGGAGTTTCATCTGACACTCTACTCATAAATGCTGGTGTTCCGCAAGGATCTATTCTCGCACCAACACTATTTCTACTTCACATCAACGACCTGTTGAGAGCAACTTCATGTCCAGTACACAGCTTTGCCGATGATAGTACCCTCCATACCGCTTTCTCTTCCAGGGCCCCTATATCAGCCCGTGAAACCAGAAATGAACGAGGAAGAAATGTTAATAATATAAATATGGAATAAGCAACAATTCTCGAGTGGGGATCTAATAACTTGGTAGAATTCAATGCAAACAAAACACAAGCATGTCTTTTCTCTAAAAAAGCCGATCTCACTGTGCCTAACATATCTTTGTCAGGAGTAACCATACCACTGAAGTCATCCATATCGATGCTTGGTATTACTATCAGAAATAACCTTTCCTGGTAAAATCACGTGAGGTCCATTTCCAAAAGTGCATCCCAAAAACTTGGTTTTTTGTTTCGTGCCAAGAGCTATTTCACCCCCACTCAGCTGCTTATGATCTATAAGGCACAGATCCGACCTGTCCTGGAATACTGTTCCCATATTTGGAGCGCGGCACCTAAACATATCCTGAGGCTATTGGATTCTGTACAAAAAGAGGCAATTCGTCTCGTCGGTGATGCCTCGCTCACAAACTCGCTCACTTATCTGGAACACCGTAGAAAAGTTGGCGATTTGTCTCTATTTTATAGATATTTTCATGGGCGATGCTCTTCTGAAATATCAACAATCGTTCCTGCTTTGGCAGTCTCTTCGAGACTAACCCGTCAAGTTCAGTCATCACACCCCTTCGTGGTCACTTTGGAGACCTGCAGAACATCACTTTCCAAAGACTCGTTCATCCAACGAACAGCGAGGCTTTGGAACTCATTGCCTAGGGAGGTGTTCCCCGAGGCATACAACCTCCAGAAATTTAAGAAGAACACCAACTCCTACCTTCTTTCCCTTGGTTCCCACGATGTTCTCTGAACATTACAGGATATCCCTTTTCGTGGGAACCAGAACATAAAAAAAAAAATTGTTGGTCTATAATTGCGAAAGGCGCAGAATCAATAGATATGCCAAAAATCTACTGAATAATCAAGTGACGTCATCTTCAATTCATCTTTCAGCAGTTAATTACAATGCAGTACGCTGCGTACGTATATAACGGGAGGCTAATCATTGTATAGTTTAACCGTTTTCAATTGCGGAAGCTGTTTCTATAAGGAGCAAATCAAAAACTCACTTCGCTAACACGAGCGTATATGACTCGTAAACATTCTCCGTCGGCAAACGGAATACCAAAAGAGGCGACAGTCAACGTGGGTTTGAGCGACAGCTGTCTAGTTCTGCACCAGATTCACCTGAGCCAATCAAAGCGGACCGCAAGCCAATGATAATGCTTGTAGGTGTGTGCATACGTTGGAGGCCAAGAAAACTAATAAATCACGAGTTATATTTGTGTTTGAAAAGGTCTGAATGAATAGAAGCCAGTAGCGTATCTGGTCTGGGATCGACATAGATTTTAAAATATTCTATAGTTCTGTCGTGTTTTGTTGGAAAATATGGCTTTTTTTAGACCATAGGAAAATGAAATTATGTTGATCCGATTGCCTATTAATACATACTTCCTCGCTTATGGCATATTTTTTTTATTTTAAGGTATTTTCAAAATATTTAAATATCTAAATAAAATTAGTTATCTCCGCCTCTGCTGCTCAAAGGATACCGCTTCAAGACTTGTTTTTTATGCTTCTGCTATTGTAAATGGTTCATAGTTTTCCCAATATCAATTGCAGAAGCATAAAAAAGTCTTGCGGCGAAATCGTGTGAGCAGCAGTGGCGGAGATAACTAATTTCATTTAGATATTTTAAGATTTTAAAAATACTTCATAAATAATGAAAAATGAAAAAAAATTGAAGACAAGCTTTTATTTATACAAATACATTGAGAAAGAAAAATAATTTCTTTCATTGTTTGATGTAGGTTATTATTAAATCCTGAAACGTATTTCGATCGGCACACACCAAAACCATAGTCGCTACTGATTTTTAATCTTTCAGAGCTATTAAAACACAAATATAACGCGTGATTTATGACCTCCCATCGTAGAGACACACCTGCCAGCATTATGTCCAACTTGATTGGTGCAGACGAATCGGTTGTACAACTGACAGCCCTCACTCGAGTCCACGTTGACTATCGGCTCTTTTGATCTACCGTTTGCCGACGGAAAATGTTTACGAGTAGTACAGATTATTTTTCGTTCCTTTTCTTCGCATATACGCTCGTGTTAGCGAAGTGAGTTTTCATTTGCTCCCTATAGAAACAGCTTCTGCAATTGATATTGGATGGACTATAACTTTATACATTAGGAATTCTATTATTTATCGCCGATTCTGAAGCTGGTATACATTTAATTGTTTTTATTTCGCAGTTTGATTTGTTTAAAATAGGTTGCGTTGCTTTTTCGAACCTTCGAATTCTACCTATTCAAACAAGTGCTAATTCCCAAGGAAAGTACCATCAAACACTACGACACCTGTTGAAATTTGGACACCGTTTAAAACGAACGTGCAACAACGAACAGCAAATTAATTGGTTCCCATCACAACATTACCATAAACGTGCAGATTTATACAGATAAACTTAAAATTCAATCAAAATCCAGATATTTACTCAGCGTGACACCGAAAATAATTACCATCGACTTATCTCGCCACAGAAACCTCCTCATTTCACGGTTCATCTGAACTGCCGGATACCATGAAATCCAACTCCTACTTTACAATGAATTACCGGAGAATTTATTAATAAAATGTTTTGTCGGCACCCCCCCGCTCGGGTCACGAGGTCAGATTCGTGTACACTAATTTTTCCGGCATTAATATGCATTAGAAATGTCTCGAGTTTATTGAACAACAAAATGGAAAATGTATGCACTCTGATGGGTTGAAATCGAGTAATTATAACACATCGTTGTGGATTAATTTGGAATATATAACCGCCGGCGACGCGACGTGGTGAGCTATCAAAAGTACGAGAGCTGTGAAGAACCAGACTGGCTTGTTTGGTTTCACGCCTGCTGGAATGTTCATTTTAACAGCTTTCACACCACTGTTATTCTTGATTGATTTCTGTGTCTTCATAACTATTCTCCCGATTTGTTATCGAAATAGTTTCATTATTCTAAATGCTATGCATTTTACCCGCTTTATACAGGGTGTTTCATAATTGAATGTTGATCCTAAAGGGCGATAATACTTGGATGATTTTAAGAAAAATTTCTCATATGAACATAGGTCCGCAACCGCTTTATTTCTGAGATACAAGATGTTGAAATTTAACAAAAAAATCAGTTCTTTCCCAATATCTCTGAAACCGCTTGGGCTTTTGGAACGTAGTTCCTTATCGCGCGTTGCGAACGGGGGCTAGACGGAATAAATTAAGACCAAAAGTTGTAACGAGATTTTCGCTATGGTTGTAAGCCGTGCGGCGTGCGCGTGTTTCTCTGTCTGTCTCTCTCTCTCTCTCATAGAAAGCAAGCCAGTTATTTTCGTTTCGTCTTTCTATTTCACATTGAACAGTGTGGTGTCGCGACGATTATTTTTGTTGAGTGTATACAGGTTTTTTGTACATAATAAATAATAAAAAATAATAACAATAATGAATCCTGACAGTGTTTCTGCACAAGTTCCGGATATTGCTGATGGAGTTAGGTAAGTAGAGATTTTATACAGACAATAATAAATGCTTATGTATGTTTAGCAAGTGCGCATTATAACCTCTCTTTACTATTGTGCTAACCAAGTCATACGCGTTATAATCTCTCCATTATTGTGTGTTTAGCAAGTGTACGCGTCATAACTCTAATAAATTTAAAAGCAAATTATATTTTAATATTACAATATCAATGCGTATATATTTAGCAAGCCGTGCGTGTTCTAACCTATACGCTGTTGTGTTTACGAAGTCGAGAGAGTATATATATGAACCGGGTGTCCCAGTATACCTGTTCCAATGGATTATCTCAGCCATTTCGAAAGATAAAAATTTGAAAATTTCATTATCTCCAATTCGTTCAAGGAACCTTCAACTGAGAAAAACAAGAATTGAAAGTCACTTCCGGTTTGACCGGAAGTGACTCTGACTTTTTCATTTCAAATAGCACCCTGTATTATTTTTCCATTTTTTTATTTCTACTCAAAATTATCTTTCCAACGATGTATCACACTTTGTATTTCACATTTGATTTGATGGAGAAAACGTCAATTGAAATTTCAAATTGAAAGAATTGCAGTAGGCTACAATATTTTGTGTAATCTTGATTTTGACTTCAATCATAAATGATAATTCATGAACAATTTTGCATTCGAGATGATGAAGAGAACGTCAAATTTCAAATTATTAGAATTGTAGTAGAACTGGAAGAATTAATAATTCTTAAATGAAAACCCTAGTGTGCCATGGAAACATTTGAATACATTTGTTTATAACTTTGACAGTTAATAATTCTCAATAGTTGTGTGCGTGTCAGAGAAACCAACATTCAAGAATGAATAACCGTGAAAATGATGATAACTTCACTAATCAAGAGAAATTGGATATGATACTGATTTATGGAAAATGCAAATGTATTCAAATGTTTCCAAGGCACACTAGGGTTTTCATTTAAGAATTATTAATTCTTCCAGTTCTACTACAACTCTAATCATTTGAAATTTGACGTACTCTTCATCATCTCGAATGCAAAATTGTTCATGAATTATCAATTATTATTGAAGTCAAAATCAAGATTACACAAAATATCGTAGCCTACTGCAATTCTTTCAATTTGAAAATTCAATTGACGTTTTCTCCATCAAATCAAATGTAAAATACAAAGTGTGATACATTGTTGGAAAGATAATATTGAGTAGAAATGAAAAATTGCAAAAAATATACAGGGTGCTATTTGAAATAAAAAAGTCAGAGTCACTTCCGGTCAAACCGGAAGTGACTTTCAATTTTTTTTTCCTCAGTTGGAGGTTCCTTGAATGAATTGAAGATCATGAAATTTTCAAATTTTTATCTTTCGAAATGGCTGAGATTATCCATTGGAACAGGTATACTGGGACACCCGGTATATATATATATATATATATATATATATACTGTTGTGTTTACAAAGTCCCGCGCATCTATGACGTGTACGAAAGATTAGACAGACAGAGTGCATATATATATATATATGCAAATAAAAATTTATTACAATTCCTTCACTGATTAATCGAAAGGAACTTCGTTCCATCCGGGTGTCCCTTGACACCTCTCAATATTTTTTTTCAATTTTGGTATAGATAATCCTTGGATGATTTTAAGAAAAATTCCTCATATGAACTTAGGTCCGCAACCGCTTTATTTCTGAGATACAGGATGTTGAAATTTAACAAAAAAATCAGTTCTTCCCCAATATCTCTGAAACCGCTTTGGCTTTTTTTCAGTTTTGGTATACATTTTTCCATGATAAAGGATTTATTAATTTTCATCAGTGGCGGCCCTGTTAACATGCCCTGCCATATTTTTGATCAAAATAATGATACGCCACTGTCTTTTTTCCCAAATAAATATTATTTTTGTAATTTTCCTCTATCTTCTGATAAAAATAGTCTCCTGCCTTTTTTTCGTCCGGCGGACGGTTTTCGATTTAGATAATAAAATACATTCATTTGCTTGTCCCTATTCGATTTTTTCTCTTAGTCTTAATTTCACAATTGTGGTAACCAAAAGATTTTCATAATTTTATGGTAACTATTATTTAGTTTTTGTAATGAGTACGCATTAAAATACAATTTTTAAACATAACTATTATGAACAAAAAATACCAAAATCAAATTAACTGTTCAAAATGTCCACCTCCTGCAAGTATGCACGCTTCAGCCCTCCTTGTCATTGACTCGCGTACTCTTTGGAAAATTCCTGGAGTATTCCTCATTGCTTCACAGGAAACTATTACGCGGTTTCGAGAGACAACATGCCTTCATTTTGAAGGGCCTAGATAATAATCCCGAACCGAGAATGATCAAAAAGTGGCTCCAGGAGGAACATAACCTGGAAACACACAACATATATCGCATGATAAAAACGAGAAGACCACTGTACCTCGTAATTACGAATGGAGAAATTACAATCTCTGCCTTAAAAAGAGATGTTAAAACACTGAAAAAAAACCAGGATAGACTGGGAACTCAGCCGGATGCAGAAACGGCAAGTTGAACACAAATCAAACTAGCTCAAAACACTCATACCCAACACTCAAATAAATACACAAATAAGGAAAACTCAAAACTGAAAACTCAAATAACCATACGACTTCAAATCAACACTACTCAAATAATACTTCAAATAAATTCAACAACACTCAAACATTTAAACCTTCATACCCCTAACCAGGTTTTTCAACTTACACTTTTCCTGGAAATAGACTACAAACATAAAAACACAAAACCCACCACACACAAAGCAACAACATCAAATATTGGCATAAAAATACGAGGAGGCCGATAAAACGCAGCCGAATAAAAATCATTACTGGATGACAAGCTGAATTCTGTATATATATATATATATATATATATATATATATATATATATATATATATATATATATTTATGTGTGTATTGTAATAGTTAGTTTGTAAGTCAGTTTGAAATGTACTATATAACTTTTAAAATAAATATTATTGGATTGGATTGGATTACGCGGTTTCGCAATTCTTCCCCAGTTAGAATTGGTTGAATGTACACAAAAGTCTTGAGACGACCCCAAAGAAAGTAATCAAGACTGTTTAAGTCTGGGGATCTAACTGGCCATGACTCTGTTCCCCCACGACCTATCCTGCGATTATGAAAGTTTTGGTTTAAATATTCGCGTGCCAGAGCACTAAAATGAGCAGGTTCACCATCGTGCATAAACCACATGCGATTTCGCATTAAAATAGGAACATCTTCCAACAGAATTGGCAAATCGACGTGGTAAAAAAAAAGTCCAATTAGGTAATCTCCAATAATTCCAGCCCAGACATTTGATGAGAACTGCTCCTGGTGATGAGATTTCACGATTGCATGCGGATTTTCCTCGGCCCAAAAATGATTATTATGAAAATTTCTGATCTTGTTTTTAGTAAAACTAGCTTCGTCCGTGAATGAAAAGATTTTCGGTAACTTTTTGGAGAAACCATTGGCAGACATTCACTCGTAATGGAAAGTCTCGAGGAAGTAGAGCCTGAACCCGTTGAATGTGATAGGGATTTAATAAATAATCATGAAGAATCCTCCATACTAGAATATGGGCGATATTCAAATTATTGGCAACTTGCCTCGTAATTATTTCAGGATTTTCGTCAACTAAATTTAAAACACCTACCTCAATTACTGGATATCTTGCAGTCCGATGTGCTCCTTTCAAGAGATGATTTGGCTCAAAACTTCCTGTTTCACATAACCTTCTGTGGGTGCTTGAAATCGTTCGAGCATCAGGAACCATTCTATTTGGGAAGTAATGCATGTCTGCTAATTCGGCATTTGTAAAATCTACCATGTTTTTTTTTAATAAACAAGTTTTTATAACGTAAATAATATCACGTATCTAGCTAAAGAAGTGTCAAAATTGTTTATGTTGAAAACAACGAAATGTGTTCTTAGTATACTAGATGTTTCTAGCCCACAAGATATTCCTACTACTCTTCAAGGGCTGATTTCATTGGACGAAAAAAAGGCAGGAGACCATTTTTATGAGAAGATAGAGGAAAAAAGACAGTGGCGTATTATTATTTTGAGGCGTATTATTATTTTGATCAAAAATATGGCAGGGCATGTTAACAGGGACGCCACTGACGAAAATTAGGAAATCCTTTATCATGGAAAAAATGTATGTTTATGCGTAATTTGCATGTACCAAAATTGAAAAGAAAGCCAAAGCGGTTTCAGAGATATTTAAAATCATCCACGGATTATCGCCCTTTAGGATCAGCATTCAATTATGAAACACCCTGTAGTGCGGTCAATATACGATTCCACTTTCCAGTAAATTTCACTTTTTGTCTAGATTTCAAAATGATTTCATTCCTAGTTTTGATTCCCCAAAAGGTTTCTCTCTAATGTTCATGAAAACATTGTGGTCACCATGGAAAAAGTTGTTCGGTTGTCGACCTCGCCTACCAGACGTAAACACAGGCAGTGGCGTTCCAGATTCGTAACAATATTTCTTTGTGGTAAATAAACATTATTATTATTAGTTTCAGAAACAGACGACGAACGAACAATAAGATTGAAATCGAAGAACATCAAGTTTTTAATACCTTCTACTCTTCTGTCTTGTTGATATACGTGAAAAATTCTACGAGGCATCTTTTTGGTAGAAGGGGAAATTTGTGTTTGGTTTTCATCAACTATTTTCGATTTGGAAGGAGAATTCATCTAGATTCGACATAATGGAATAGGGTTTATTTTCCTTTCTCGCGTATTTTTTTCAACCTCTTCTTCTTTTCTCAACAACTCATTGTTCAGCCATCGGCGTCAACTGGAGCGATTTGGCGTTAATCCACCTCTCGACATCGTAGACATGTGCCGCATGCATTATCTCGATCTCTTTGTCGTCAATTCATATCTCAGCATCTCCACTTTTGACGAATTTTCATTAAAACTGGACCGGAGTGGTTGGTGTTTTCTTCGGGTAATGACTGCTGATACGATGGCACGGATCGTTTGGAATCGGAACAATAATACTGAAACATCTTGATTAGTGCTAGTGTTGCATCAATCTTCCCATGTAAGTACATATTGAACTACTAAGAGAGAATTTTAGAAAACATGTCAATGATGATATTGATGGAATTATATATATATATATATATATATATATATTTATTGGGAAAGAAACTGTTCTTGAATCTTGTTGATATTTTTTTTTTTGGAGGTTCTTGAGATGTAGATTCGATAAGAGAAATGAGAGTTTTTAGCTTCATCAGTACTGGCTATGTATAAAAAAAAACCAATACTGATGAAGCCTCTGGCCAGAGGCGAAATGTCTATCTAAAAACTCTCATTTCTCTTATCGAATCTACATCCCAAGAAACAATACAAATATATATATATATATATATATATATATATATATATATATATATATATATATAAATTTAGAAATAACGACTGAAAATTGGTATGAACAGTGGGGAATAACGGGGATCTTCAGTCAGAAAATAACAATGAAAGGATAATTTATTTTTCAATTCCTAATATAAGAATTCTATCATCAAATATAATCAAATTATTCAAGAATGAAAGTAACATAAAAATTTCCCAAAAAAATATCAAGACTATTGGAAATTTAAATACGAGGTTAAAAGATTCCACACCAGATTTGAAGAAATCAAATGTTGTCTACAGCATACCATGTAACAACTGTGATTTGAACTATATTGGTACAAGTTCAAGAACTTTAAATAATCGTATTATCTCTCACAGAAGTGATATAAGACTCAACAAGAAATCATGTGAATTAGCTCAACATGCTATTGAAAAAGGCCATAAAATATCATTCGAGGAAGCACAAGTTTTACATTCAGAAAAAAATTTCTCTAAAAGATTATTTCTTGAAATGATTGAAATTCATAAATCCAATCAAAATATGAACAAAAAAACAGATATCGAAAATCTTAGCAAAATCTACAGTTATCTTTTACAAATGGATCAAACTGATTATTCTCAAAAAATATAATTGAAAAATTAACACACCCACTACATATTTTATATTTTTCTGATGATTAATCATAGGTTGTCATTTCAAATCCTACAATGTCACTCGAAACGTCAAAGATATAACACCATTCCGACAAATATTACATATTTTACGTTTTTTTTTTGAAGCTAATGTTCATTAATCAAACACTCGGATTACTGTAAGTACTTCAAATATATATATATATATATATATATATATATATATATATATATATATATATATAAATTCAGATATAACGACTGAAACCTGATATGAACAGTGGGGAATAACGGGGATCTTCAGTCAGCACAAGTGTTGAATTCTGAAAAACTCTTTAATACTTTGGACCGAGCTTTCGTTTCAATTTTGAAACTTCTTCAGGGTCCTAAAATATGTAAATTACATTATTGAGAAAAAATACTCAAAATGAAGGAAGTACTTATAGTAATGTGAGTGGTTGATTGATAAACATTGACTTTTAGAAAAAGAAAACGTGAAATATGAAAACATTGGTCGGAATGGTGTTATAGCTTTGACGTTTCAAGTGACATTGAAAGATTTGAAATTACTACTGATGATTTTCAAAGAATAAAAATTTACACACCAACTACAATATTTTATATTTTTCAAAAATTATTTTTATAATTGTCCTCTATCTTCTCATGAAAATGGTCTCTTGCCTTTTTTCGTCAGTCGAATGGTTTTTGAGTTAGAAAATAAAATGCATCCATTTGCTTGTCCCTATGCGAAATCAGCCGTTGAAGAGAAGTAGGATTATCTTGTGGGCTAGAAACATCTAGTTTGCTAAGAACACATTTTGTTGTTTTCAACATAAACAATTTTGACACTGCTTTAGCTAGATACGTGATATTATTTACGTTATAAAAACTTGTTTATTGAAAAAAATATGGTAAATTTTAAAAATACCGAATTAGCAGACATGCATTACTTGTATGGGCTTGCTGACGGGAACGCAGATGAAGCCAGGCGACTGTATCAAGAGCGCTTCCCAAATAGAATGGTTCCTGATGTTATGTGAAACAGGAAGTTTTGAGCGAAATCATCAATTGAGGTAGCTGTTTTAAATTCAGTTGACGAAAATCCTGAAATAAGTACGAGGCAAGTTGCCAATAATTTGAATATCGCCCATATTCTAGTATGGAGGATTCTTCATGATTATTTATCATATCCCTATCACATTCAACGGGTTCAGGCTCTAGTTCCTCGAGACTTTCCATTACGAGTGAATTTCTGCCAATGGTTTCTCCAAAAAATTCTATTCACGGACGAAAGCTAGTTTTACTAAAAACTGTATCAAAAATTTTCATAATAATCATTTTTGGGCCTAAGAAAATCCGCATGCAATCGTGGAATCTCATCACCTGGAGCAGTCTTGATTAAATGTCTGGGCTGGAATTATTGGAGATTACCTAATTCGACCTTCTTTCACCACGCAGAATAAATGGACATAATATTCGCCGATTTCTTGAAGATAATTTGCCAATTCTGTTGGAAGATATTCCTATTTTAATGCGAAATCGTATGTGGTTCATGCATGATGGTGCAGCTGCTCATTTTAGTGCTCTGGCACGCGAATATTTGAACCAAAACTTTCATAATCGCTGGGGGAACCGAGTCATGGCCAGCTAGATCTCCAGACTTAAACAGACTTGATTATTTTCTTTGGGGACATCTTAAGACTTTGGTGTACAGTCAACCAATTCTAACTGAGGAAGAATTGCGAAACCGCGTAATAGTTTCCTGTGAAGCAATAAGGAATACTCCAGGAATTTTCCAAAGAGTACGCGAGTCAATGAGAAGGAGGGCTGAAGCGTGCATACTTGCAGGAGGCGGACATTTTGAACAGTTAATTTGATTTTGGTATTTTTTGTTCATAATAGTTGTTTTAAAAAATAAAAAATGGATTTTTATGCGTACTTATTACAAAAACTGAATAAACATTCATCAAATTATATACCCAAAAATTCAATAAATCTGTATTTGAGTAGAACACAAGAATTTCACATCATTTCTTTCATATGAAATCTAAAGTATTGTGTTTTTTTCAAGTAATCAGAAGATTAGCAGCAGGGTGTGTTCCATAGTATCCCCAGTACCATCAGCATAAAGGGTGAATAATGCAAATTTTGTCCCTCAATAAATAAGGGGCAAAACAGGGCTAGGCTTGAACCTAGGGGAACCCTGAAGTTGATGTCTGTTTTCATCAAGATTCTGATAGAAGTAGTGAGCAATTCCAGGAATATATATCTGGAATATTATGATTATGACACAGTCGAAATCAGTGGGTTTGCTGCACTAAATAACGTTGAGCTACGTGGGACCGTATCAGTAGACACTGCCACTTCTCATTGCTGACACGGCAAACCGAGATGCGGCTTGGTGCTCTTGACTAGCGTGAATTATTTCCGAGCTCGTCACGATGACAAATGACAGTGCCCAGCTGCCAAGATCAAGCCGTAGATTGCGCTAAATTTTTCAAAAACAGCATCGCCACCTACAATGGAATGGTTTGGGTTGCCGTTCGTTTGTTTCATCAGATAAGGTGGTTTGATGAGATTGCTCTGGATGTTTGGCGCATTGTTGTGGGTAGAGTTTCAATTTGTGAAAGATTTGGGATTCGGGAGCTGAGAGTGTGGATTTAATTGAATGTGCTAAACATATTGAACAGTGGCATCTGAAGAGGGGATGAATGAGGGTGGTGAATGGAAATTTGATTTCCTAATGAGTCTTTTTTCTATAAACAGAGATTCTTTCAACATTCACATATAGAAAAGGTTTTCGTTTATTCTGGAGAAAATATCCTGAAGGTGCTTATCTCCGTGGTCCCATATGATGAAGGTGTTATCCGAGTATCTTAACCACAGTTATGTTTTTGATACTTAATGCTATATTTTTTTAATACTGACAGTTTGTGAAATATTGTCATATGACTAAGATTTGTATATGTGGTATATGTGAATATTTTTATACGAAAATTTATATTTTATATAGGGTGGACAATAAGTGTAAGGAATATGAAAAAATGTTTCAAATTCATTTTCGTATGACAGTTTTTAGGGAGCCATATTTGATGGTCTGTTTATTCGGAGATTTTCGTAATTCTTCCAATAACTTGACATCGACGATTTTTTTAAAGGACGTGTAAAAATTTGGGATAATTTTAATTTAATAATAAAAATGATAATAATAATTAACGTCTTTATAATTTCCATTATCCTAGCTCTTCAAACAAAAGAGTTACATTCAGTGATAAGAAATTAAAATAAAAGGCGAAGTTCAATTTTTATAGTGACAAGTCTTTTTTAATTGTTCTTCTACTTGACCTCACTTGAGGCATTCTTTCATATGCCTTCTGATAAGCGAGATTTTGTATTTCCTCACAGTAATGGACCATCATACCTATATATCGACGTGAATCACTTTCCCCCTCAATCTTGAACGTTTTTTCTATTTTATCTCGAAAATCGCATCAAAATCTGAACCAAAACATGAAAATTATTAAAATATCAGGCTCGGAGTACGGTTTCTTTTCCAATTTCAATAGCGGTTCATCATCAATTTCGATTCGTGTGGTGATTTATCCACAATAGACTCTTAAATAATACACACACTGATAATAATGACTCATTTCAATCTTCACGTCTAAATCCTTTTCCTGCCCGTCGGCGATTTCCACTGCCTAAATTAAAATCCACAAAGCTTTTTTTAATCGGGATTCATGAGGATAAAACATGGTGAAACATTGCCCGGATATATAAGAGTACAATCTAGCTCAAAAATAGTGAAGTTGCTGTATTAGGGTTAGTTTAAAAAACTAGTTGAACTTTATCTTCCAGACAATTACCATCGTTTCCGATAGATGAATGAGTGAATTGAAAAAAATAATAGCCCATGAAAAATCGTATAGGAAATAAATAATCTTTATTTTCCATTCGGTGATTCGAATTGTGTGGGATTCGTCAATCTATGAGGTGAGATTTATAAAATACTAAAAACATTTGAAAACTAGAAAGTCCTTTGACATTTCTTTTGGAATTAAAAATCAGTTCACAGCATTTCATTTCATCAAGTAGTAAAACATAGAACCCACAGCCATACCTCTACAAGAATTATAATGTTTTTTTTTTAACTGAATGGAATATGAAAACTTTTTTTGGCGTAGATTGTATTGTTCAGATTAAAATTTCTATGTGCACATAGGCAGAACACAAGGACTACCAACAATGGTACTGTTGAGATTTCTGCATTTTCAAAATGATCTCTACAATAAGAGCGTTTTGATATTCTAACCATACTGCGTAGAATAAGATTGCGAGCAATGAAAACACCTGACGATGGAGAGGACAAGCCCTAGAAACGCACTTCATATAGTATTTCTAATCCTCATTGGACCGACATAAAAAGTTTCGAGAAGGAATTCTCTTTCCAGTTGCCACCTTGACATAGGCGTCGTTATATTATTTTTCAGTGGTATTTTTTCAGTAACTTATTATTATTACAATCATAGCAATTGATCACCCTATGTAAAAGTAGACACATGTTATCTCAACTGAATTTGATTATTTCTTTCGAAAGGTCTCCAGAAAGCCATATTGATAAAATTATTTCCAATGGATAATTCCTAACCTCACCAACACACGGCACTGATTAAGAAATATTGTGAGCTGGGGAAATCATGCGGCTTCAGATAACACGTGTCCAATCCAGCTAGCCGAGCTTTTATTACTCAAATATATTTGATAGCGCCTTTATTAATAATCTGGGCGAGTAGGGACACACGCCAGAACTTTTTTATGATTGTACCAGGAACGCTTTGAAAGTAAAAACACTGGTAGTATATAAATTTCCCATTTGCCGTGCAGTGCATATGAACACTCCTCGTAGTGCTCTTATTTTTATTGCCGTTCCAATTTGGATTAGAATAACTAAACACGTTACCGAGTTTTCAACGGATGGAATTTCCAATCTGAAGAAGTCGCCACTGCGACTAGTATCAACACCCCCAACAGACACGATAAATTGTGTGAAAATGGGACCAATACTTTTATAATATCTTAAAAGATTATATATGCTTTCTTCTGGGCATACTTCCTCTGCCCTCATCTTTTTATTGAGGAACATAATTTTATTATGGGTTCTATGTGGACTCTGGAAGTCTCCAATATTCGAAAAAAGAATTCCTATCTCTCACGTTTTTTTCGTAAACCTGCACACATTGGGGACCCACTGTTTATTACGAAAAAATATAATACCGGGACTTTAACTAAATACTCTGGAAAATGGCTGCTTTAGGTAGTATTTCTATTGAATGTATACAAATATATTTACAGTTATTTTCTGAAGATGGTATGAAATTCAAATAACTAATATTGTAGGTAGCACAACTTCCGGCTACGACAGTACTCGGTTCTGATCAACTCGAGTGAGAGAACAATAGATTCCGTCCGGCCTAAGTACGCCTTTAGGGAATTTTGATACTTGAAAACGATTTCGTTAGGCGTACGGTCATTATTAAACGATTGCGGTGGGTAACATGTGTTTAAGCATTATTACATGCTGCCTGCAATTGTTTCATGTCGACGACGTACTGCAATTCTGTTTATTGAGCAGGGGACAGGCAGGAGTGGTTATTTAGGAATGCGTTGATTAGCGCTGTGGAGTTTTTTAATTGTTGCTGCGGTGATTTTTGCCATTATTCATTTCGACAGCCGGTTCCGGATGTAGAAACATTTTATTCGAAACTATTCATTTTCATCTGTGTTTAATTGAGGCAAGACCTCTTTTTGACATGTCGGGAAAATATTATTCTGTCATCTTGACGAGGAGGGCATCCTCTCGACTTTTCTGGACTATCGGAGTTACAAAGTAGATCTGTCATCCAATAGACCATCAAACTGTCGTTACAACATGCGAAATTCATATTTCAAAAGTGCCAGCTTTGAACTTCACTCGTGCGAAGTTGGCGCTGGAGTTTTTCCCAAATATTTTTATTTCCGGTGGACCATTTTTCGGCAGGTGTAGAAATCCATTGGTACGATGTTGCTGTCAATACAGAGCTCAACAAATTGAAAAAGAACGATTCAATTGACATAATATCAAATTTCAAATTACCAGCCAACACAACCAATAGTAGGTACTCTAACACAGTATATGAAAAATCTTAATAGGTCTTGTATTTTGACCTACGTCTAGTGGAGGAGATCCAGCAACGTGCCTTCTAAAAGAAGCAACTTGCAAAACATCAATATTTTCTTTTTGGTTTAAACGAATTAATTGTCTAGGTTGAAACTGTATTTCACATACGTAACAACTTGCGAACTATTCAACAAATCAAAAAATCTCAAAAAAATATTAAAGAATTCAACGAAAATAACTTTGAAAACCACAAGACTAATGTATTGTCGAATATATACAAGACAATTGTCTCACAATGTGACCCTTTGTAAAATGTGTGATGACATCAGTCCATAATATTTAGTTGAATAATCGGGATCTATTCAAATTTTGAAACATCTTTTGGCAAAATTCCAGCGTTCTCCTCCTAAGAATCTCTCTTGAAACTTGTACGGGTAAAATTAGTTTGCAGTTGTTCTTTGAATTCTGGAAAAAGTTTTACCCAATTGATGGGCTACATTTTTTAAACTACATTCAGAATTTTCAAAAAAATAATACAATGTTTCAAAAAAGTCTATTCGCGAATTAATATGGATAGGCTTACTTTATAAATGAAGCAGTATATCTACCGTTCTCACTGGTTTTCTTGAACTACACACTTTTTTCTACTGAAACTGAAGGCATGATTCACCTTGTGATAAATATTTTTCAATGTATTTTGATTTGGATACAACACCCCATATTTACTTTTTGCTGCACGTTTATTTTTGTGGTTTTGTATATAACAATTATATATTTTCATAGCTTACTTTGAAAATGTTAACTTTCATACGATAGGTATTTACAGTAACAACTAGTCTAAGTTATTCAATGTTTAATAAATCAAAAACGGTATAAGATAATATATGGTATATTTTTTAAATCAGGAAAACAAGATCATTCCAAAAATTTAATAAAATACAGGGTATCCCGTTTTGAAAAATATATCCTAAAGTTTGCACGCCATTGTATTTTCGATAGTATTTTTTCAGAATACAGTCATAACCACAAAACTTTTACATTTAACTTTTTTTTCTATAGGCAATAATAACGATCATAAGGGTGGGTAATTTATAGTAAATAACCCGGTACATCTAATCAAACCATATATTAAACTTATATACGCAACATAAAGTCATTTCAGACTTTAAATATGAAGAAAAAAACTGATTAAATCAGCAATTCTCCAATTTAACGCTCTGTATGTCGAAAACTGGTCATAGGATCGGATGTAAAATTCATGCCTCTTAGGACGATTGAAATTATTATATACTGAGAAAATGGTTATATTTGACGGGGGAAATTACCGTCATAAATTATTTGGGAATCACTCTGTAAATATAAATATTATTAATTGTACGTTGTCGCCTAAGTTATGGTTCAATTACTATTCGTGCGGATTCTTTCGTTCAACTATTTTTCGTTCGGTACCTCACAAGAGGGAGCGATTGGAATCGTGCGATTTTTAACATGATATACGCGGTAGATTTGAAAGGCAATAATGAATTACAATGCTACTAATACTATGAAAATGAAATATGTTTATCTCTAATTGAGGATAATAACAATACAAAACATAAATGAATCAATGGGTAAAAAAGATTGAACATACGTATTTACATGTATATAACGTGTGTTTGCAACAGAAATTCAATCTAGCTCGTTAAAGATTAAAAAAAATCCGAAAAACCGGGCAATTTTCAACTTAAACCAGAAAACTAGTCATAGGATTGAGTTGGGCACATTGATACTTTTGGTTACTAGGTCGAGTACAACAACAGAAAATTTGACTTGTCACCACGTTACATGAAAGAATTGCAGAGTCCTTTGAGGTTGCACCCCTTGAAACAGTGTTTTTATTTTCTCAATGAATTCGTTACTTCTGCAATGGATTTATATAGCACCGTTCAGTGGAATGCAGGATTCGATTTCAATATTTTCTTCTGAATCTTGATTATCACTGTTCCATGTTATTTTATTTCATTGTGTGTATGTTGTGTTACTCTTTATATTTTACAATATAAAGAAATACTGATTTGTTTGAAAATATGAACAGGATGTTCATAAAATCAGATATGGGATCATCTGCGACTGAAAGATAAACTTCAGTCACTATCTTCCATCGTTCAAGATAACCTCTTGTTGAGTATTCATGTTGAAAAGGAAAATATTCTCAATTGAATATTGAATAGAAATAGTTTTCTGTTAATCGAAAAATCCACGATAAAAATGAAGTTATTTTCTGGGAATGTCAGACAGAAAACCACTTCTCCGGCTAAAGCCACGCTTAGCAGTAAACTACATCTACTTCATTTTTATCGTGGATCTTTTTATTCACAGAAAAATATTTCTAATTCAATATTCAATTGAGAATGTTTCCCTTTTCAGAAAGAAATACTGATTTAGATCTAAGGAAAGGTTCCTTTCGCCGTAAACATTCCAGGTTAATCCATTTACTCAAAATACTTGACGTAAAAAATGTCTAGAATACATTGAATAAAATCCAGTTCCAATGAAATTTTTAAAATTCGATCTTCCACTTTATGAAGTTCGGGCTAACAAATCAAGGTCTCTCCCCCGACTCTACACACAGATCTGTTGTACACAACAGAAACATGTTTCCGATAATTTCTATCTAATCAATCCACCCCGTCGACTCATGAATCACCCGCATCAATTCAAGATGGACCCGTCCTTCTGTAAAACCTCAATCACTCCGTTTCCGACCCCTGTCAAAAACCTGCAAAATATCAAATTAAATCGGACGCAGCTCCCCTGCCACCGCTTTATGGACGTTCCGATGGCGATGGAGAGCTCGATTCTCTCCTGGCCACTCCAGGAAATTAACAGTAATTAACTGTAATTATGTCGGACTATGCGGTTCAAAGTTGAACGGACGATTCAATAATGATGGCTGAAGGGTTATGCTGCGATGAGTTTCATAATAAAGTACACCAATAATAGTAATGTTCAAGATGATATTTTATATGTATTTATACTTTATTTCTCGTCTATTGTGACTATCTGCAAAAATACCCAATCCTGCCAGTTCAATCTGCTCCATAATGTTTTAGCAAAGATTATAAACCTTACTAACAGAAGTTGATGGTAAATGTTAAGTTAGTCCTCTCATGCTCCCTGAATATAGTTAAAAGACTTTTTTCTACGACAACCTTGATAAATGTTCATTTTATAACCGTAACTTCAATCATAAACAAGCCCATTTTGTGTAAATAATTTCATTTTTGCATCGGTTGCTAGGCAAGTTGCTAAGCAACAAATGCGAAATGGAATATTTCGTGTTAGGTCTAGGTTCACTCTAAAATCACAACGACTACGGCTTGTCAAATTATGACGTCCAGCGACAAATTGACGAAATGTCAGCAGATCGTTTCTGTCAAAGTTTTAGTAGGTAACGAGTAATTTCATAGTTGTTTTTTATAAAAACTATTAATTAAAATGGAAACTGATAGTGATATTGACTTAGATTTGACACCTCCGAACATAATAGAAGCAGCGAAGATAACAACACTGTATTTATTACCGGAAACGTCGAAGAGTATGTATCAACGCGCTTATAACCTTTTTTTGGAATGGAAGGTAGATCAAAAAACAAAATCGTTTTCCGAGATCGTTTTAAGGGCTTATTTAGGCGACTTAGCCAAAAAAATTTAAAGTTCCACTTTGTGGTCACACTTCTCAATGCTGAGAACGACTCCTAGTATCTATAATGATATAGATATTGCCAAATATTTGAAACTGAAAGCATTCCTCAAGCGGCAGTCTAACGGATACAAACCCAAAAAGTCAAAGATCTTTACAGCAAATGACATCGATAATTTCATTGAACAGGCTCCAGATGAAATATAGTTGGCAACAAAAGTAAGTTTTATATTTCCATTTGATGAAAAATATGTTTAAGTAAACTTATTTACATTGTAGGTTGCATTAGTTATGGGAGTAATTGGTGCATGTAGAAGACATTAATTACATCAAATGAAAATTACTCATTTCAATGATCTTGGTTCAGCTGTTTTAGTAACAATACCAGACAGTAAAACCAAAATAGTACGAAATTTTACTGTAACTGGCAAATTCTACGAAATTTATAAAAAATACGCAAATCTTCGCCCTCAAAATGCTGATGGTCTATGGTTTTTCATTAATTATCAAAAAGGAAAGTGTAGCATTCAGACAATAGGTCTGAATATATATTGATGAATCGAAGAAAAGTAAGCTTGACATAGCAAATAAATATGCAAATGCAATACAGAACATACCATCAGGCATACCAACGAATTTAGAAATGGAAAATCGCGAGAAGCCGTCTACTTCAACGTCGACAAATTATCAATTTCGAAAAGAATTAAGTATTCAGCAATCAAGTTCTCCAAATATGATATTCAATAATTGCACATTCAACTTCAATTAGATACATACATACATTTATAGGCTTCTATTTCTGTGTACCTATTAGAAATAGCAATAAAGAAAATATTTACATATTTCTTCAATTTATATTTTAATTCTGATAGAAAGCCCATTAGCGGCGAATTCGGAGTAATGAAATATCATCAGTTTTTTTCTTTCAATGTATGCATGTATTAAACGTGAACGATATGTTGTCATAGAAAAAGTATAGTATGCAACTCGCAACAAAATGGCCATTTTACACTCGTATGAATTGCAGCACTTGTCTTCGGCTCGTGCTGCAAATTTCATACTCGTGCAAAATGGGCATCATTTTGTGCTCATTGCATAATATACTATTTTCTACAACCCTTTACGAAAAGACGTCATTTTGTTATAGAATACCTTTAGCGAAAACGTGATTTCCGTCGCAAGTGAGTGAAATTATCATAACGTTAACGTTCGTTTCTAGTGACGAAAGTTAAATTGATATTTTCAATGATTTCCCGCCCTCGTATATAATGTTTTGATGAATTTAAATTATTGATAAACAAAGACAGGAATCATTTCTATAATTAGAATGCATTTTTTTTACTTTTGTTCAATTAAAAACCAAAATAGAATCGTAAAAATACCATGAGATTTAAAAACAATGTATATCTAGTTGCCTGGTTTCATTAGTTTGACGTTCCTCGTTAATTGTTTAGACTTGTCAGTTTGCACTGGTAGCATTGTTAGTTTTTTAAGTTATCACGATTTCTGATTCGGAAAGTACCAGTAATGGTACTGATCGTACGCCTGACCTAATACACCATCATTCTTCGCTTCTGGGATGTTTGAGCAGTTTGTAGAAACGTCTAGATCATTCGATGGGAAGACCGTCGTCACATTCGTGAAATTTCGTCTCGGTAAGCGACCGTTACATGGCGTGTGCGTGATAACAGCGCAGGGGCGTACTGTTCTTTTTTCGTAACAATATTTTCCAAACTTTACAAAATAAGATCAATGCAATAAGTCATCGCCGTTTGGTGCAATTTGGAATCTTCACTCTAGTTGTCATGATCGTCCATTTTACATTAGCACAA
The DNA here is from genome assembly GCA_018342105.1 of Gonioctena quinquepunctata. Taxonomy (NCBI): domain Eukaryota; kingdom Metazoa; phylum Arthropoda; class Insecta; order Coleoptera; family Chrysomelidae; genus Gonioctena; species Gonioctena quinquepunctata. The sequence goes on along the minus strand of JAFIRS010000571.1, from coordinate 164,076 downwards.
TGTGTACGCTTTTCTAATGATCGAAACAGTATTTTTGGGACACATAATAATATGCTATCAAACTCACCAGTAATTCCCCTGGACTATGACAGAATAAAACGAATCCTTCCTGAAATTAATTCATATTTATACGGAAACCGTCACGTCCTATAATTGTTTTCATTGTTTCAGAATGAGATTTCTGGATTAGTCACTCGCCACTCATATTTTCAGTTACATTTCTAAATCTAAAATATACCGGTTTATTCACGTATCTCAAAGGAGATTAATTGAATACGATCGATTTTGATTCATGGGGAGATTTAATTTTCTATTTGAAGAGAGAAAGGGATGGATATCCATATCTATTAATTTCGGAAAATTTTATTACACTGAATAACATTCAATGCATCGTTCAATGGGTTTGAAGGGTTTTTTAATAGAACATTTCGATCATTTCTACCTGCAAACGTCTTCAAATGAATAGAATCAAGCTTTAGCTGCTACTTTGTATTTTTTTAATGTAATGCGTGTACTTTCGCGACTCTACAGTCCTGCATAAATAACAAGTGGTTCCCATACATTCCTGATGCATGCTCCTATCTATGTAGAATGCTTGCCTCGTTCCACAGAGTCCATGTTTTGTGTTCAGGTATTCTTACAGATAATTGTCTTTTCGTTTCTCCGATGTAGGCATCTCCACATCAACATGGGACTCGAATACAATTCTTGCTGATATCGGTTTCATCACAGGTTTGGTGTTGGTAAGGAAGTTACTCAAAGTATTACCGGATTGGAACAAACTCTTGATGTTGTACTTGTTTCCAACCCTCCTGATCTTGGATGCGTTGTATCTTTCATCCATATCAAAAGATCCCCAATCAGCATAATATATTTTGCCGTGGAAAAAGCTGTGAATAATTATATCACAACAGTAATCTTGGAACGGATGATACAGCACCCCGATTAACATGCTTATCAAACGAGCAAATCCACGGAGACTGCAATACGTAAGAGGGAGCTGCATTACCACTCCTATGGAGTGTAACGATAGATAAACTCCTCTGCAGGCTGACTGAACGATACGAACCAAAAAGATATGATGCCAGAGTTACTCAATATTTAAAACTGAGACAACTTTAGTAGCCTTCACAAGGAGAAGGAAAATCAATCTCAAGACCCTCGAAATAGATCATAACCAAAAAATACCTGATGGTGTGCAGAACCTTTACAGGAAAAAAGTTAACTCCAATGCAGTAAATGAGTAACTCTAGGGGAGTACAAGTAGTAAAAGTATAGTGAGCATGATAAAATTTGACGGTATGGAAAACGTCAACTTTAACCACCAAACTTCAGTAATGAATGAAAAATAGTAATTTACGTAACAATTTCCGAAAGTGATATTTCACGGGATGAGTAGGAATCCTGCGAGTCCTGTAAAATCACTTTTGGAGCGGAGCTCCTTCGTAAACAGTGCCCGGTGTATTCTTTAGGATTCGGTAATTTAAGAAATTCAGCAATTCTTCCGAAAGTGTGGATACCAATAGGTTGTATAGTACATTTTCCGTTTTTATAATAAACAAATAATCTACGCTGTGGTGTGTTTGCTTGACGTAATGACAAATATTTTCTGTATAAAGAACTATTATTTTCTCCAATGACGACGAAGGTTCTATCCATATACGTTTTAGAATTAGGAATTTTAGTCACTAGAATGGTTGTCTTATCTTCTATATCATCCAAAATTATTTTACAAAGCTCTTCACGACGACAAGCGCCTGCCAAACCAATTATTAATGCAACCTAAAATAAAAAATGAATTAATCATAAGGAAGAAGAGGAATTAGATTCAATTATATTACCTTTGTCATTAGGTAGATATTATCTCCAGCTTCTGATAAGACGTGATCTATTTCTTCTTTATTCAATAATTTTGATTTTTTTGGTTTATAGCCAATGGATCTTCTTTTAAGGAAAGCAATAACTTTGGGATAGCGGCTTATATCTATATTATTTTTAATATCAATTGTGGACTTAAGCATCGAGTAATTGCTCCAGAGGCTTGTTGGCTTTAAAATTTTAGATTTTCCCATTAATTATGCAAGAATCACTTGTTCATTTATAGTATGCACATTTTTATCATTGCTCCATTTTTGAAATAAATTGTAGACCGATTCATATCTCTTTCTTGACTTGACCCGCAATAATTCATAAGTAGCCGCTTTAGCAGATTCACTAATCTCATGTGGAATCATTTCAGACTCACTTTCACTACTGATTTCCATTTTTTTGATTTGAAAAGAGATAAAACACACACCAATGTTACATGACAAGCGCTGTCATAATAAAATACAAAGTTCATGTTATTGTCAAAGCCGCCCACATGGATACCCAAAATCGTCCCGAAAGTAACAAGAATCGTCCCGAAAGTAACAAGAATCGTCCCGAAAGTGAAGAAATCGTTTCGAAAGTAGAAAAAATCGTTTTGAAAGTGAAAACAATCGTCCCGAAAATAGCCACTTTTGGAACTATTTGTGTAAAGTGATACTTTAGATTTAATAAATTACACAAAAAAATTTATTTACGAGACGGCTGCAGAAAAAAGTTTTCTACATTTTTTTGCATTGAAAAATTGTGAAAATGACAACACAAATATTTTCGCAAAATATGCAAGATCAAATCTAGTCTTTCCTTAAAAAACGTTCACATCTCATTCGATCATAATATGATATGATATATTCAAATTCATTTTCCCTGGAAAAGGGACCCTAGCATTTAACTCAAACACTTGATTGTAAAAACTGAAATCTGATAACGAGTCAGCACAATTTTTACATGATAGCCCACAAGGGACCGGAAATAAGGGCTAAATGGAATTGGCTGGCTGTATTTCACAGTTTTCATTGTAGAATTTGATTTAGTACACCCGCTTTTGTTATTAGTGATACGCGCGATTTACAGAGGCGTAACGGTGTGGTCAAAGGGGTGTCAAAAATATTGAAAAAAATTACATCCTGTCAATCATTGCACGCTTGCTCTCTATTATGTTTTGTGTTTCTCTTTTTACAAGCTTTTATTTAACTTGCTTCGTTCGTATGTCATTATGTCAGTCTTTTCCGTTCAAAATTTGTAATCCATTTTTGGAGCACTTGCCGACAACTGATTGAGCTGAAATTCAGCAGCTGTTCATAATTCCGGTGACAATGCATTGTGAAATTTTTGTTAGAGAAAAAAAACAAAACGGCGATTCCAAGATGGCGGACGAGTTTTGTGATTATGGTCCGATTCGATTCGAAATTAGTATGTGCGGGTTTTCGGGAGATTATGAATTTTTTGTCAAAATTTAAACAATTGAAATGGCGGCTCATGGAATTTTTGTTATAGAAAAAAACAATGGCGCTCCAAGATGGCGGACGAGATTTAGGTTTATGATCCGATTCGATTCAAAATTGGTATGGGGATTTTCAAGGTCGAAGATTATGAATTTTTCTTCAAAATTCATAAATTCAATAAGGCGGCTCCAAGATGGCTGATAATCTCTGTGTTTATGGCCCGATTCCCTTCAAAATTGGTATGTGGGGGTTTTCGGGGTCGGAAATTATGAATTCATAAACTCAAGATAGCGGACGAGTTTTGTAATTTAGTACTTATCGAAAGGCGCAAAATAAAATAATTAACAAATTCAACATGGCGAACGAGTTTTGTAATTATGACCCGATTCGATTCAAAATTGGTAATTCGGGGTTTTTGGGGTGGAATATTATGAATTTAGTCGGATATTATTGATTTTTAGTTAAAATTCATTTTTTGAAGATGGTTTGTATCCGAACTGAAAAATTTGTGCGACAAGCTTTTGAATAGAAAAATCGAATTAAACGGTTTTCTTCACATAAAGGATTCAATATAAAATTGAACCAGAAAATGGTAGATCTCAGGTGAAAAACAACTACTTTCCTGGCAAATACCACGCAGAACATTGAATGATATTCACCTGAAAATCCATGCATACTTCCATATAATATCAATGGACATTGAATGCAAATGTTTCTTTCTGATAAGCTCGATTATGTTTAATTTATGTCGTGTTCACCTAACAATCCGCATACCGGTTTCAGGCTTCTTGGCCCTCATCAGTACGGAGTAGTCAACCAGCCAAAGGTCCCAAGAACTCTGGCTGAAGTGAGACACAACGTAAACAAGCCATCATCGATCTTGTAACACCTATAGGTACGCCGGAAAAGATAAACTTTAACTGGCGGTACCTAGTGACAGGAAGAAACACTCCGAAAATCTCCCACCTCGATAGGTTTCTGAATAAAAGATTCCTTCTCAGTAGGAGTGGCAAGCCCGTCTAGCATATAGTGAAAGATAAGTGCCATGTGAAGTGGAATGAATAGAAAAATCGAATTAAACGGTTTTCTTCACATAAAGGATTCAATATTAAATTGAACCAGAAAATGGTAGATCTCAGGTGAAAAACAACTACTTTCCTGGCAAATACCACGCAGAACATTGAATGATATTCACCTGAAAATCCATGCATACTTCCATATAATATCAATGGACAGTGGCAAGCCCGTCTAGCATATAGTATAGTCTAGCGATTTTTCTATTCATTCCACTTCACATGGCACTTATCTTTCAAGCTTTTAAATGTTTTCTCACGGAATAACCTACGTCACACATCCAAAGCAATTATTTTTTACTTTTTAGTGCATTTGAATGAAAGCTTGTCTTTAAAAAGGTTTTTGATCATTTATGTTGTATTATTCTATCATTCTCTTCTGAGTATTTACTCATGGTTAGAATGTATTTTTTTTATTACCCTATTAATGCATCTGTCTCATGAATAGATTTCTCAGTCCAAAATTCCATTAAAAGCGAGAAAAATATGATATTTCTTCATAAGAATCTAATATTCCTTATTGATGTCGTTTCACCCACAATTTTATTCATATTGGAGCTCTCCTATCCTAGTTTTGATAAGAGGTATACTTACTATTTCACATGTTATCTCAGATTCATAATTTTCTGAAGCTTCGAATAAAAATGCCTTTTTTTCATTGTTAGGTAGGGGTTAATTTTCAAATATGAATTTCACTCAGTAAATTCACATGTTCTGGTTGTTACAATAGATATGTCTAATTGGCTAGCGGTGTTTCCCATTTGGTTGACGACATTCTGACGAAAACTAAGAAGTGGATGCATTTTGCTACCCTGTGCTGATGTGAGGCAAACACCCCGAAACCGGTAACGTGATTAATATTCCTGCATTTCGCGATAAACATTTGCATAGTAGGGATCTGCATGATCAATCATGGGATGTAATCAATGTTTGGCGAGGTATTAGCTAGGAAAGTAGCTACTTTTTGATGGATATCTGCCTATTATATAGTTGAGTTGCCTTGAGGAACGAGAAATTTTTTGATTTTCTATGAAATTATCTCATTATTACGTCACAAATTTATGTATATACATAACAAAAATAAATAAAATAATATTAAAATCAACGAATAATAAAAAAATATAAAAGAATTAATATAGTTACTGAACGAACGTATATAATATTTTGTCAATCTAAACAAAGAATGAATCTGAAGTACAATGTTCACAAATTCATAAAAAAAAATGTCAGGTATCTGATATGAAACCTGAAAAAATATAGAATAACTTTCAGTTCTTATATCAGTCTGTCAGGCAAGGTTGAAGGTTGAAAAAGGAAACAATATCGATTGAATATTGAATAGGAACATTTTTCTTCGAATTGAAAAATCCACGATAAAAATGAAGTAATTTTTTGTAATATCTAACAGAAAACATCTATTTCCCTGCCTAAAGCTGGACATTGAACTACATCTGAGAGATATTTTGAAAGGACTCTAACTCAAAAGAAAAAAAAACATTTTCCATTCAAGTCTTAATTAAGAACTCATTAGATGAATGAGACAAATATTTTATGAACACACCGTTCCTATTTTCGAATGGATCAACGGTTAAAGTTCTCTGGTCACTAGACCTGACCGTGTCATGACCTCAATCGTTCCGACGGGAACATGTAATTTGATTCCCAGCATCATGAGAATGTTCTTGTATGTTGATTTGTTGAAAATATGAACATGATGTTCATATAATCAGATGTGGAATCATCTGCGACTGAAAGATAAACTTTAGTCACAATCTCCCATCGTCAAGATAACCTCTTGTGGGGTATTCATGTTGAAAAGTGAAACATTCTCAATTGAATGTTGATAGAAAGATTTTTCAGTGAATTGAAAAATCCCCGATAAAATGAAATTATTTTTTGTGAATGTCTAACAGAAAACAACTACTTCCCCAGCTAAAGCCACGCTGGACATTGAACTACATCTGATAGATATTCTGAAAAGTCCCTAACTCAAAAGAAAAAATCTGAAATTGAAAATTTGCATTTTCATTCAGATAGTTATTTGATTTTCTATTCCAGCCTTAATTAAGAACTCATAAAGATGAATGAGGCAAAGAAGAATGTTTTCCAAAAGAGAGTACTCACCAGAAATCATTCGTAACATTGACGCAAGAGAGACATCGCATTCACTAGGTCTTCAATACATTTTTGTCGACGAAAATCTATTTCACGCTTTCACAATCATCAGGAAGACCGGAAGAAATGGGAAACACATTTTCAAGAATCACTTCGTAAAGATGGAAAAAGTTTGAATCATTTCTTTTGGAGAGACACTTTGAAATTAGTGTTTTCTGACATTAAAACCTGTCATGGGGTATCATAGATTGATTTGTTGAAAATATGAACAGGATGTTCATAAAATCAGATGTGGAATCATCTGCGACTGAAAGATAAACTTCAATCTCTATCTTTCATCGTCAAGATAACCTCTTGTGGGGTATTCATGTTGAAAAGGAAATATTGATAGAAATATTTTTCAGTGAATTGAAAAATCACCGATAAAATGAAATTCTTTTTTGTGAATGTCTAACAGAAAACAATCACTTTCCCGGCTAAAGCCACGCTGGACATTGAACTACATCTAAGAGATATTCTGAAAAGTCCCTAACTCAAAAGAAAAAATCTGAAATTGAAAATTTGCATTTTCATTCAGATAGTTATTTGATTTTCTATTCCAGCCTTAATTAAGAACTCATAAAGATGAATGAGGCAAAGAAGAATGTTTTCCAAAAGAGAGTACTCACCAGAAATCATTCGTAACATTGACGCAAGAGAGATATCGCATTGACTAGGTCTTCAATACATTTTTGTCGACGAAAATCTATTTCGCGCTTCCACTGAAAAATAGTTCTATCAATATTCAATTGAGAATGTTTCCTTTTTCAACGTTCTTGTATGTGTTTTGTAATGGTTAAACTTTCAACACATTCGCCCAAAGTAAGAACAAATGATTTGCACTTTCTGTTTGTACAAGTCCATCGCTTCTCACCACTTTTCAGGATCTTTTAAAAACCGTATTTATAGTTATTAAAAATCAATAAATGTTTTCCTCGTTCACTCAAAATTATTTCTGGATTTATGGCGAGAATTTAAAACAACTTTAAAGAAAATTTAATGTCACTGAGCAAGCACGATTCAAAAACACAACTGACTCTCACAGAAGCAATACAACTCTACATAAAAGTAATACTCATAGAACAAGCATATAATAGACAATTAATTTTTGGTTTTCCCATATTTCACTAACACGAACAAGGGATTACGCAGGTAGTCCCCGGAAACCAAATTACTAATGACCTTTTTGGGATTGGGAACTAAATTACATATTATTATCAAGCATCTCAAATAAATTTCTAATTTACTACCAACACCCGTTCCGACATATCCAAAAAATTATTGTTTAGGTTATTCACAATGGAACAACGCTCACTACACCGTTCTGCAACCAACATGCACGCCCATGGACTTGAATACACGGGATTATGTTGATTCGGTTACGGTCACGGCACGGTCAGGTCTAGTGAGCAGAGAGCTTTATAGTGATATTTTCAATGACCTCCAATTAGTCTTAATTTTCAATAGGTTGTTGAAATATCTAGATTTCTCTATGGCAAACCACTTTTGCGCGGAAAGGGTTCTTGATGTATGACGAAACCATTAACGAAAAATCAGTTCGAGCATATTCCAAACCCTATAGAATAAAAGCTCGTTTTCAAATTGTTCTCAGACCACGATGACGCGGATATTTTGAATTTAAATATGCTGTAATTTGTTCTTGCGCCGGCACTGTCTCCTGTTGTTTCGAGCGATTCGCATGATATCCGCTTTGCAATTGCGATTTCTGGCTAGCACGTGAAATCCAAACTCGTGGATTGCGACGATTATTCAATTATTTTCATCGCGGCTATTTGGAATCGACATTAACCGTGTTTATTTAGTTGGGCGATGGAGTAGTTTTTTGTATCTGTCGTGTAAACTGTTATTATGGATAAATGTGCGGTTTTATTGTTTTTTTTTGAGGAAATTTAGAATATTTCCATCACAAACGAAAGTAATTGTATTTGAAAATTCCACACCATTAATTTTTAACCAATCAAATGGTTTTTTTTGACAGATCACCATGGCAACGGTATTTTAGTGGAATTTTTGTGCTCTTGGGTACCCAACAGCGAATTAAATCTTAAATTTTTTGACGTTTTAATGACAGAATAATATTTTTTGACAATACTGGTTTTTCTTTCTTTATTTATTGTTGATACATTTCAATTACATAGTTAAAATGTTTTCTTTATTCTTCGGACACCTCCTTTCTTCTTAAAGGCGAAAAAGCTGAATGAATTAAATATCTATGTCTAATAATAATATATATATATATATATATATATATATATATATATTATATATATATATATATTATATATATATATTATATATATATATATATATATATATATATATATATAATATTTAGACACTATTGTATTCACCATTTTTCCATTTAGCACTTTCTATTTTGAGTAATTTAGAAGCAAATAGTCCTGAACAATTCGAAACAAATTTTCTTCCTTTAAATAGAAACCACAATCTACAATAGGCTTTTTCATTTGGATGACAAATGACTAACTTTGTTTACCTGTCAGACCCAACGGCATTGACGGCGAATTTTTTTCTAAAGGAAATAAAATATTTCCGAGTTTTCCTATGGATAGTTGACCTGAATTTACATGGAGAAGAAAACTCACCATTTGAAAATATTCGTGTACATTATTTTATCTACGAATGAAAGGTTTTTGGCGGTATAAAATAGGTAATAAGTAAGGAACGCCAATGTATGCAGGTGCATTTGTCATGAAGTGAAAATACCGCTAATTTTGAACTAAGCCAATCTCAAATTTTTATTTCAAAACTAAGCAATGGCTATTCACTTTCCCGATAGCCAATCAGACTTTGGGTCTCAAAACGAGCGCATGCGCCTTAAAAAAGCATCTAAATGAAAAGGCCTATTAATGCGGGTAAATAAGACATAGTTCATCATTACATCAGACAATTTTTTGCATATTTCACATACAGCATGATTTTCAAATCGATACATTTTTAAAACAAAAAAGTTTGCGTTCGTTTTGAATGCACAATATTATTTTTACTACAAAACACGCGTTTTTGCTGACGTTTTGTGCTGTCAAAATACGATGATCACAGCCCCCTATGATGTTCGCTGACGCTGGTTATGAATGCTATGCAATAAAGCGCGTATAGAAAATTAATACAAACACAAAAAAGCAATTTTCTACCATTTGTAATTACTCAAAACTGATGTAAAATTGAAAAATTAACTATGTTCAATCTTAAAATGTCATTTCCATGCAACTACAACAAGTAGAAATCAACAATTCATAGGCTAAAATCGCTGCCGAAACTGTGACGCAAATTAAATCTCTCATGTACCTACCTTTATGAAAAACCGTTGAATTTATAATTTTATAACCCTTGTAGTAGCTCTGAGTAACTATAAAATAAAAGAATATAATATTTTACGTCCTAAAATAGTGATTTTGTGCTACTACAATGAGTAGAAATCAACAATTTATAGGCTACGAATCCATTGGTGACGAAACTAAACCTGTTCATGTACCTATATGAAAAACTAATAATTTTTTTATTTTCTATCACTTCTAATAGCCCAAAGTTGATAAAAAATTGAAGAATATAATATGCTACCTTGTAAAATGGTATTTCCGTGCAACTACAATAAGTAGAAATCAATATCTTATAGGCTGAGAAGCCATTGCTGCCGAAACTGCAGAACACACTGCCAGTTTGGATTGGGAGTAAAAATAAACGGTTGGTTTTGATGAGGCGATCTCGCTTGCTTGTTAACTTTTTGAAAAGTCTAACTGGGCATATTTCTTCATTGAGTATATTTGGTACTAACCACTTACTGTCAGCCATTTTTTTTAACCACCTTGGGTAGTTTTAGAGAAAACTGGATTATATTCAATGCGACCTATTGGTTTTCCTTGATTATCAATTTCCTCCACAAAATATTCTATGCATGCTGCAGCTCCTTCATTCCCTCTCCAGGCCAATTCATGAGCAGCGATGTAGAAAAACTTTTTTCACAATCCCTCCGGGGTGTTTTCATCACAAAGCTCAATTATTTTTTTTTATTCGTCTGTTGATAATGCGGATGCACTTGTCTTTCTCTTGGCTGGGTCCTTTTGTAACTTCCGACGCTTAGCATTTTTTGCAGCTCTTGCGTTTTCAAATTCTATATCAGGAAATAGATTAAATTTGCGATTGTACCTTTTAAAAAAATATTCTTGCAACTGCTTGGCTGTGGAATTCCATAAAACTTTTACTACACCCTCCTTGTAGTCTTCGGAATTCATTTTCCGCATTTGAACCTATAGTCTTCAAGAATAAGCGCCAGTTCCTGCACAGGTATATCCCCGCTCTATGAAAATCATACGATTTTTCATCGCAAAAGTTTGTAAACTGCCTCCATAAACTCGACTTGGATTTCTTAGTATTCGCGGGTGTTAACTGCTGAATCTCCTGACAAATACTTTTTTACTTTCTTGACGGACGCGAAACATTTTTTTTCACGTCGTACCGCTTGACAGATTCAGACTCAAGAACATTTTAGTTTGAGGTTTTACCTAGTTGCCATGGTAACTAAACAATGAAGTCAATCAAAACATTCTATGTTTTGCTAGTGTCTTGACGAAGAAAAAACTTGGCATTGTTGAGAGTCAAAAAATAAATTCTAAAATTATTTAATTTTCAAACACAATCTGGTGTGAAATTTTCTTACCGAATCCCACACGAAGTTAAATTATTTCCGAAATTTTTCAACCTCTAATTGTATTACGAGTGAAAATTCACTTGTCAATAGATTCATAAGCACCTTTTCGTGGCTATTTTTTTCAGAGCTATCGGAATGAAATTCAGTTTGTTATAGGTACAGCATAGAAAGTACAATTTCACATATAAGTAACTTTTAAGAACTTTCGAAATGGAATACCATATATTTTGATATTTATTGCGTTAAGTAGGACCAAAGAACTACTTCTGCATCTAGTAAAAAATATTAGTGTAAATAATTTGATGATTACCACAGTCATTTGGTTGTTTTACCTGGAAAGTTTTCCGGAAGTTTTGAAAATTCAAAACTTCAGTGCATATGTTTGTTGGTTTGCGGCACTCGTTTCCTAAAACTATTCATTACAAAAAACATTTTCCGGCGACTTCGTATTAACCAGTCTGTTTAATGTAATCGAAATCGATCGTTAATGACCCGTATTAACGTTCAGTTTCCCTATTGATGCATGATTGTGATATATGCAACCAAACATACACCGAAATCGACCAATAATAACCTATTAATGGTCGATTTCTCTATGAATGCATCATTGTGGTATAGGCAACTAAGCATACACGAATTCAAATAACTGTCAAACTGTCAAATCATATTACCTTCGCGCTGTCAAATTTGTGTATTTTCAGATCCAAATATTTCCTAATAGTTGAAGCAAATGGATATCGTAAATTTCACGTTGATCTCAGGAACGAGGTCGTCGGAAAACTGTATCTCGAACATTAACGCGCTCGCTCCGCTTTCGCGTTAAAAAATCTCGATCATGAATCGCCACCATTAATAAACTAGTTGATTACATAGACAGACAGACTCTTGACTAAATTTTCATCTGATAATGAAGAGATTATATCATTAGATGATTTAAATGTAAACTAAGTGAGTCAGTCAACAAACTTGATAATAACAACAATTTATTACATTACATTAATTATTATATAGCACATGGCGAATAAATGGGAGAAAAGCCCACAAAAGTAAAACTTGTGCGTGTGCCGATTTCTCCAACTATATATTTGTGTGCTGAACAATATTTTAAGTTCTCTCGAAATGAAAACAACAATTTCAGATTTCACAAGAATAAATGGGGCATCAGCCAGTTGCATAGATAATATAACAACAAACTGTAACAAAGAAAAATTTCACAGTGGTATATTGGATCCCTGCTTACCAGACCATAATGGTCAGTACCATTAAAATTTTCAAGCAATCTAATATTTCTAAGGATTGGGTTTGGAAACAAAAATTCAACGGCTCTGGTTTCTGCAAACTGAGGTCGATTCTTCTCGACTTTGATTGGTTTATTTTTGGTAAAAATGATGACCTGAATTATTTGACTGAACTTTTGTCGAACATTCTCAGCTATCACGTGGGTGAGCAAGTCAAAAACGCTGATTCTAAACCACCTAAAAAATGGTTCAATGAAGAACTGAAAAACATGAGAGACACATTGTCGACCATTGAGCTACTATATGATTTGAATACGCTTAACACATTCAAGTGTTATCGTACAGTATACAGTGCTTCTCAAAAGTCCCTCCCCCCTCTTATTTTTGGAACGATTATACATAAGCAAGTGAAATTTGGAAACTGAATATTAAAGGTTGTAAACTTCCCTACTAGTGATGATAGATGACGAAATCGTCAAAGATGACGTCATTGTGACCAATCATTTTAAATGGAACCCTACGGCAAGCGACACGTCTTTTAAAAGGTATCGAAGAAACCTATTCAATGATACTAATTTTGTTTGTGTTTATGGCAGTTTTAATGGCTCATTAGTAAACATTAAAATTTATATTCCATTCAGTATGATATTAATTACAGATTTATGAATCAGTATCTACTCAAAGAAATTGCTCGAAGTGACCCCCATTTACTTCCTGACAGTGAAATATCCTATTTTTAAACTCTTCTCGTACTTTTGCAAATGTGTCTGCGGAAACAGCCTCACATTCTGCAACAATACGTTGTTTTAAAACGTCAATATTGTCAGGTTCAGTGGCGTAAACCTTTGATTCAAGGTACCCCCACAGAAAAAAATCCAAAGGTGTGAGGTCCGGTGATCGAGCTGTCCATTCCGTTGAACCTCGTCGTCCAATCCATCTACCACGATACTCCTCATTCAAATACCGTCCTACTGCACCGTTATAGTGTGGAGGAGCACCATTCTGTTGGAATGTTATTTCCAAATTGCCGAATTCATCTGGATTATCTTCCAAAATTTCAAGGATCAACGGTTCTATTGCGTTTTGCAACAGCTCCAGATAAACCTCCTCAGTTGAATTAGTATTTAAAAAACGAGGCCCAACGATGTGGTTTCCCAGGATACCTGCCCAAACATTCACCTTCTGGGGCAATTTGGTATGTGTTTCACGAAACAGGTGAGGATTTTCGTCACTTCAATACCTCACATTCTGAGTATTTACATTTCCATTTAGATAGAAAGTACTTTCGTCACTAAAACAAATTGTTTTGACATAGTCTGGCTGTTGGTTAATTTTAGTTTCCATATTTTCACAAAATTCTTGTCTTCGGTCTGGGTCGTCGTCTGAGAGTTGATGAACCATTTTTAATTTGTATGGATGAAATTTGCTTTTTTTTTCCAACACGCTGTGTACTGTACTTCGACTGACTTCACAGGTAGATGCAACGTGAGTTGTTGAAGAAATAGGATTAACTATTACTTCTGCCAGTATATAAATTTTTTTCTCATCAGAAATTTGTGGTCTGCCAGATCGTTTCGCATCATTAATACTACCCGTTGTTTCAAACTCCCTTAAATAAGTCCTCGGAATGGGGCGATCGGGAAACCTCTCATTAAAAATGCGTTCTGCTGCATGAATATTTTGTCCAGTTTCACCAAGAATTAGGATCGCTGCTACTTTATCACCTAAAGCACGTACCATTTCGCTTCTTGAAGCACTTAAACGTTCAGCTCACAACAGTTTAACAAATTATCACAATATACAAAAATATTAAAAGTACCAAAAGCTGCTAAAACAGTTGAACGTTCGATCAACAATACACAAATTATTAAATGTACAAAAACTTGGGGACAATTACAAAAACGTCGAATTAGGGAGACTAACAAAAACGTCAGCTTATTTGACAACTATCCAGAGGCGGAGCTTGAATTTGGAATTTTAGTATTATCTGATTTAATTCATCACAGCTTTACGTTTTTTAAGAGCGAGTTGCCAAAACTGCCATAAACACAAACAAAATTATTATTATTGAATAGGTTTTTTCGATACCTTTTAAAAGAGGTGTCGCTTGCCGTAGGGTTCCATTTAAAATTATTGGTCACAATGGCCTGGTGACGTCATCTTTGACGATTTCGTCATCTATCATCACTAGTAGGGAAGTTTACAACCTTTTATATTCAGTTTCCAAATTTCACTTGTTTATGTATAATCGTTCCAAAAATAAGAGGGGGGAGGGGACTTTTGAGAAGCACTGTACAAAAAATCTATTATCGAACAATAAAAAACTTTCTCGTGAAAATTTTCTCATCAGCTACTCGAATAAATGTATAGACAGCTGGATACTCGTGAATTTTGAGCGCAATAAAAACAAATCCAATTTTGACATTCAGATATCCCAGGATGATTTAAATGAATATTTTTGTGATATTGCAAAGAATTAAATATCTTCGCTGCCACACATAGAACACGACTTCTCTGATTTCCTGAAAAATTTAAATTCACCAACATGTTCTTTCTTTTTATCGCCAGTCACCCCTCAGGAAGTGAAAGAAACCATTCGATCCTTGAAAAATTCCTACTGTCAAGACATTTTTGGTTTGAACTCTTATATTCTTGAAGAATTGGTAGATATAATAGCCCATCCGTTGTCATTACTGATAAATTAATGTTTTTCAAAAGGAATTTTTCCCAATGCTTTCAAAATTGCCATTGTTCTACCGTTAGTAAAAAAAAAGGGGACCCACTGAACATTCAGAATAACAGACCGATTTCCATTATACCTGTTCTAGATTGACCCAATATTTGGAAACAAACTCACTGTTCTGTGCAGGTCAATTCGGTTTCAGAAAACACAAATCTACGATCAAAGCTATTTTACGTGTCATTAGTGAGATTGTGGAAGGCCTTGAGGAGGGCAAACATTCGCTCATTACTTTGTGCGATTTGACTAAGGCTTTTGACTGTGTCTCTCATGATATTTTACTGAAAAAACTGCAAGATTATGGTGTAAGAAGCATACCACTTACCTTTTTTCATTCCTATCTGAGTGGAAGATCCCAGTGTGTTGTGGTAAATGGTAGTCAATCACCTATTGCAGAACTCACTCATGGTGTCCCTCAAGGATCAATTTTAGGGCCACTGCTGTTCATTATTTACATCGATGATTTGTACCAATCAATCCATATATTTTAGTTTATTCCACAGTCACATATTATATGGCATACTTCTATGGTGCAGCTCCTGTCATTCTCAAAAAATATTTGCTCAACAAAAAAAGTTTATCAGAATCATGAGCGGGGCAAATTATAAAGATCATTGCAGACCACTTTTTCGCAATCTCAAAATCATGCCAGTTCATTCAATTTTTCTTTATCACACTCTTTTAGAAATTCACAAAAACAGAAAATATTATGAAACTGAAACCGTGGGTCACCAATATCCCACCAGAACACGAAATTTGCTGAGAAAACCCATGCATAGACTAGCGAGGTCAGATAGAAATTCTTTAAATATTGGGGTATTCAACAAACTACCCAGGGAAGTTAGACATTTGAATGCACACGATTTCAAAATCATTATTAAACACTTTCTTTTGAAGTATTGCTTTTATACAGTGGAAGAATATCTCAATTTTGATATGGGACAAGCACTGCTTGACGATTTAGACGCTCTTCCTTTTTAATTTTAAATTTTGTGTTAGTACTTTTATATTTTATTCTATTTTAATACTTATTTCATTTGTACATATACGACTGGTAAAATTTTAAAAAATTTGTCAAGTTCATGTTTTACATTTATATCTATAGGTACTTTGTATTTTCTCTAAGTTTGGATATAATCCAAATACAATATGACATGCTACAAATGAACACCAGCTATAAGAGTTATAAGAAATCGATTAATAAAAAGATAGCCAACATAAAAATCGAAGAAAATACACAAAAAATTAGAGAATCTGATAATAAAAATAAAGCAATGTGGACAATTGTCAACGAAATACTGGGCAGAGAAAATGTAAGAAAAGAAATCAAATTGAAAATTAATGACGAGATAATAACAGACCAGAAAGTCATCTGTGACTCATTTGTTACTCATTTCGCAACCACAGTATCAAAAAAGTTAGATATCCATTTTGGTGGAGATCTACCTACTTCATGCTCAAGTCCTGATAGTGTCACTCAGAGTATGTACATTAAACTTGTAACAGAGAGAGAAGTCATAGAAATTATAGATGGTTTGAAAAACAAAAATTCTACGGGATTTGATGAAATCCCTACCAAGCTTCTGAAATATTGTAAAACTATTATATCTCAACCTATTGCGACCTTAATCAATCACTTTTTTGAACTTGGGCAATTCCCTGATTCTCTCAAATTGGGAAAAGTGATTCCACTTTATAAAAAAGGAGATCAATATAGTATTGAAAATTATAGACCTATTGTACTATTGAGCTGTTTATCAAAAATTGCTGAGAAGTCTTTCGCAACTTGAATCTATTCTTTTATGGAAGAACATAGTATATTTACAAACTGCCAATATGGTTATTGGTCAGAAAAGTCCACTGAATTAGCAATGCTAGAATTCACACAACAAGTATATTCTTGTTTGCCTTCGATACTGTTAGTCCAAATTTCCTTGAAGAGAAATTGAATAAATTAGGAATGAGAGGTAAACCACTAGAATGGATTGCTTCATATCTACAAAATAGGCGAATCGCAGTGAATATAGTTTCAGAGACTTCCGAAGAGATGGAATTGAATGTCGGGGTAGGGCAAGGTTCAATACTTGGTCCTCTACTGTTCCTTATCTTTATCAATGACTTACCAAAATTTGTAACTTCTGGAAATATTTACATGTATGCTGATCATCAATAATCATTCACGCCAACAAGTTAGCAGAACTAGAGACTCAATCAGATATAGTAATCAAGCAATTCAAATCGTGGTGTCATAAAAATTCTTTGATCATGAATGTAAAAAAAAAACGTTTTCTCACTGAGTAAGACAAATATTCTGCCAAATAAAAGCAATATTGAAACCAGCGATCGTGTAAAATTTCTTGGAACAACCATCGATAGTAACCTAACGTTCCATCGAGAAGTGGACTCATTATGCTCCAAACTTGCAAAAAATACGTTTGCTATTCTACAATTGAAGAAAGAAATTGATCAAAGTGAGTTGAAAACGTGTTATTATTCACTTGTCTAATCAATCTTGAGTTATACCATAATAATATGGGGCCAATCTACTGATATTGACAGAGTTTTTGTACTACACATAAGATAAGAATCATATATAATTTGCAATACAGAGAATTTTGTAGAGAGGTTTTCAAAGAACAGAGAATACTTACTGTGACCGGAATATATATTTTAAAAATTTGCTGCTTCATTCATAATAATAAAAATAAATTGACGCTTAATCAAGATGTGCATAGATATCAGACCAGGAAAGCACAAGAAATCCATATTTCAAACTTTAGTACAAATACATTCAAAAAGTCACCTCACTATGCAGGGAGCTTAATTTATAATAAACTGCGGCTAGAAATCTGATCTGCTGAAACTTTCAATATTTTCAAGAAGAAAATACAAATATTTTTAGTCGAAAAAAGTTTTTATAACCTGAAGGAATTTTTTGATGCATAGCAATCGTCTCGGAGAGTGAATTGTGTAGTGCCTAATACCATATGTTAAAAATGTCTGTCTGCTTGTCTGTCTGCTTGTCTGTCTGTTGATCAAGGAAAAATGTATTCTGTCTTTTTTTCTCTCTCTCTCTTCCTTATTCTTTCGAATCAAGGAAAAATGTTTTCTGACTTTTTTAATATTAGATTTTTGTGTTTTAGTTTATAGATTTTTCAGTTTTAATGACAAAACCTTGTGTTCCCTGTAACACTTTAATGGCAAAAAAATATCTATCTATCTATCTATAAAGTAGTTAATAAACTATCTATCCATCTATCTATCTATAACTATAGCACATAAAATGTAAGAAATTTTCTCTAGTTCAATTCATGACATAACTATTTTCATTGTTTAAAAGGGAAACATTCTCAATTGAATATCGAATAGAAAGATTGAGAATGTTTCCCTTTTCAACATGAATACTTCACAAGAGGTTATCTTAACGATGGAAGATAGTGACTAAAGTTCATCTTTCAGTCGCAGATGATTCCACATCTGATTTTATGAACATCCTGTTCATATTTTCAAAAAATCAATATTTTCATTGTAAAATGAGTCGGAAATAAGTTGAAATCTATAAAAATAGCAATTTTCAAAACTTCCGGAATACTTTCCAGGTAATCCAAATGACGAAGTAAATGTATCTGACTCTTAGGTTACTAGTGAAAAAATCCAAAATCATAAAGATTTACCCCAGCTCTATAATTTTGATGAATCCCTATTTGTTTCTGAAAAACTTGATCCATTTATCCAAAGAGTAGCAAGGGAAAGTTCAAAGAGAAGCAATGGAAAAGTGGTTTAACAAACCCCTCAAGTTTGTATGGTATTTTTGATGAACTCCATCAGGAAGTTATCATAACATCTCTATTTGGAAATCTGCCGTTTCACCTCACTACTTAATGACTGTGGCCAAATTAACTGTCAACCGTAATATGTTATAATTAACAACTTCCCCAAATTGCACACGCTTAATGACTATATTTATAGTTTTGTCTCTCCCATCGGACCACATTTTACTTTATCGCTCATAAAAGGAACAATACACGCTGAAACCAGGCTTGTTGCATATTTAACGGAAATGTTAAAAGTTTACTAGCAGACTTATGAAAATAGTGAGTGGTGTGTATACTTATTTATTGGTCGGAAGTGTGCATAAATTTGCTGTGACATTCGACATTGTCACTGATGCTAGAATATTTTAGAGAAACTACCAAAATATTCAATACCAAAACCTAGCAAAGACAACAGATGTAGACAATGTGGTAATTTGACTGCTCTCGCTTCGGACGTCTATTGTCTCAATGGATTTTAAGTTTTTCCCGACGTTTTGTCCTGATTTCCATGCTTGGCTGACAAGGCGTCATTGGCTTCGATGTAGCCGGCCTTCTTGAATTTTCGTTTGAATCAACGCCTTCCTCTTGGTCCAATGTTGGAATCGTCTACATCGTCTATTCGATGGTGTCGGTCCAAGCGTACTCAGCGATTCCCGATTTATTGTGTTATACAGGGTGATTCACGACGAATTGTACATAGTCCAACCATAAGTACTATGGACCGAGGCCATTTCATATCTGGTATTAAAAAATGCCTTGTAGCAATTTTGACGGATAATATGTGAATTATTCTACGCTAGATATCTCTAAAAGTAAAAAACTCAGACATATAAAATTTGTTTTTTTTTAGATTTTTATTGGTTTTGAAAAAAAAAATTAACTTGTAAAAATAGTATAATTTTAATGGATTCACATTCTGCTTATGACTGATGCGGCACTACATCGATAGCACATCATAATTTTTCAACGAAAATAATAAGGAAAGTTCATATTACTCGATATAAATTATTGTTCAATCAACTGTTGAAATTCCAGGGCCGTATTTATTAATTTTTTCACGTTTTTATTGATCCTGTAAAAACAACACCCTGTAAAGCGAGTTGAACAAATTTTCTTTCTGTCAGGTCAAAGCGGATGGTATTAACCGAAATAAAAAAACACCGTTTGGCATACATAGAAAAAAACTATTACTTTTGAAAACAGTGCAAATGTATGTTTTTCTACTAATGCTAATACAGCACTACATCGAAAAAAACATTTATTTAAAATAAAATAGGAAAGTATTACTTACTCGCTTGAAAGAATGATATTACAGGTCCTAACTTAGTTTTTTTAACGTTTTAATTTGTTCTGTAAAAACGATACCCTGCCACCCTGGAGGATGGCTAATACTAAGTACCTACTTGAGCGAAATTAATTGAAGAAGGTCAACGTAAAATATTTGAAATTTAATTGATTTCTATCCTTCAAGTAAAACAAAACCTTGAATGTCGTATCTAATAAAGATGGTAGCCGACTAAATGTAAAAGATGGAACTAAACTACGTTTGATTTTTCTACGGGACAATTTTTGAAGTTTGCTGCTGACCGTCACCGGAAGAAATACATGAAAATGTTTTACAGCCAACTTCCAAAACTGTTTTTTCGAAAAATGGAACGGAGAGTAGGTGCAATTACAGACATACAAATACTAAATTCAGTTTTCTAGAAAATGTAATTCAGTTGACTCAACGATAACAATAACATATTAAATAAACATTACTTAAAAACAATCTGATTTGAGTTTATTTTCAAAATGCCATTCGTTCGCCTCCCGACACTTCCTTTCTCTTTTCAAGATATTCCTTACGGCTTTTTTTATCTGATCTGGATGCCTTTTTATGAACCGAAATGCCTCAATTATTCGCTCACGTAGCTGTTCTCTTGTTGTGATCTCTACCTCACAGACTATACTTTTTAAAACGTCCCACAAATAATAATCTAGTGAGATCAGGTCAGGTGATCCCACCGGCCAGGGAATCGGCCCACCACGTCCCATCCATATATTGGAGAAATTTTGATTAAGAAACTGATTAACTGCCCTGGTGTAATGGGGTCCTGCTCCATCGTGTTGAAATCTCATATCTCTCACATCGACTTCCTCATCTTCCAGAAGAACAGGGAGAACATCTTCAGAAAATCAAGGTATTCCTGCCCATTCTATATATCGTTGAAAAAATAAGGACCCACTAATTTATTACCGATGATACTTGCCCAAACGTCGACAGAGAATCTAACTTGGGATCTAGTTTGCTTCATTTCATGTGGATTTTCATGTCTCCAGTTGTGATTATTTCTGGAATTGTTTTTGCCGTCTTTCGTGAACTGGGCTTCATCGCAAAACAATGTCTGATAAATGTATCTTCTATGTGCAGAGATCCACCTGCATAATCGCAAACGTGGAATATTATTTCCCGGATGCAGTCTCTGTACCAGTTGGGGGTGATAGGGATGGAGGAGATCTTTCTTCAACGTCCTGAAAACTGTGGACTGAGAAATGTGCAAAATGTTGGATATTCGCCCGGTACTTATCTTATCATTTTGATTAACCATTTCTAAAATATCCTCTTCTTGGTCTTCAGTCAGTCGCTCAGCACGTTCTGCCGTACCAGAAGGAAATACTGCTGCTCTGGTATTTCCATTACAATATCTGTATACAAACATGATATCTACGTATTCTGCGTAAGTAAACTGAGAAGGCATCGTGCTAAACAACCACAAACCGTCAAAATGAACGCCCCAGCTTCAGTCACCCGTTTTTTCATTTATTTTTCAAAGCGAATTCAAAGCCTACTTGCATTTGTACTTTTTCCAAAAGTAATCGTTTTTTTATATGTACGCCAAACAGCGTTTTTTATTTCGGTTAGTATCACCCTCTTTGACGTGATAGAAAGAAAATTTGTTCAACTCGCTTTACAGGGTGCTGTTTTTACAGGATCAATAAAAACGTGAAAAAATAACTAAATACGGCCCTGGAATTTCAACGGTTAATTGAATAATACTTTATATCGAGTAATATGAACTTTCCTTATGATTTTTGCTGATACATGATGTTGTGCTATCGATGTAGTGCCGCATCAGTCATAAGCAGAATGTGAATCCATTAAAATTTTCTATTTTTAAAATTTTTATTTTTTTCTGCAGAAAACAAAAACTTTCGCTTTAATTTTTTTCAACTGTCGCTCAGTAACGTCCTTGAGCTTCAAAGTGAGAAAAATAAAAATTGTCTGATCTGGCTTACAAGGTGTTGTTTTTCAAAAACCAATAAAAATCTAAAAAAAACTAAGTTTGGACCTGAAATTGAACATTTTTAAAAACTGATTTTATTGAGCTCATGGAGCATACTCAGTGTGGCAAATTTCATATGTCTGAAGTTTTTACTTTCAGATATATTTGACGTAGAATAATTCACATATTTTCAAATATCCCCTGTATATCCGTCAAAAACGCTACAAGGCATTCTTTAATACATGATATGGAATGACCTCGGTCCATAGTACTTGTGGTTGGACTATGTACAATTCGTCGTAAATCACCCTGTATACTATTTTTCACATTCTTTGTCAAAAAGATGTTGGTTTTTCAGGCAATGAGTTATGTTTGACTCTCGCCCCATTTTTTTGTTTCTAAGCCGTTATCTCACCAAAAGCAACTGGCGACCGAAACGCAATTGTTTGAATATACGTGTTTCCTCCTACTAAAAGGCAACTGAAACGCAACGCAAGCAGTTGCCCATTGGTTGCCGGCAGTGCTGCATACCGTGTCGTCGTCGCCAGTTGCAGTCAAAAGTTTCCAAGAACTGCTGCCTCATGGCGGACGAGACATAAACATCCTTGAATTTTGTGGCCCCAAGTGTGTGTCTTTTCTACTTATTTCAGGTTTCAACATTTCTGCTAGAATTCTAAAGGTGTATTTGGTCATACAGTGAAATCCTTGAAATTCAATATCATTATTCAATTCAAGTGCTGCTATAATAATAATAATAATTTATTGAATCCTTTAAGATCAAATACATGATATAGGATACGTCAAGAACACAAAAAGGTAGACAAATAATCAAAATACCAAAATACAAAATATAAATGTCACATATACACAGATAGAACTAACATTTTATCTGAAATTTAAAACAAATCAAATGTAAAATATTAATGTCATATATACACAGACAGAACTAACATTTTATCTCGAGTTTAAAAATTCAGAAATGCTGTAGAAACAGTTTTCTTGCAGATATCTCTTCAATTTCGATTTGAACATATTTTTGTTTTGAATTTTCCTTAGATCAGTTGGAAGATTGTTGAAAAATGTAATTCCTGTATATGACGGACTGTTTTTAAAGAATGATGTATTATGAGTCGGGATCCTGATGAGATCTCCGTATCTAGTGGAATAGTTATGATGTTGGGCGTACATATGTTTCTGTTTCAGAAATAACATTATACATTTAAAAATATATATACATGGATATGTTAAGATATTAAATCTTTTAAAATATTCTCTACACGAATCTCTAATCTTTAGGTTGAAAATAAGTCTGATGACTCTTTTCTGTAGAATAAATATTCTGTTGGAGTTGCTGGAGCTGCCCCAGATGTTGATATTACAGGAGATGTGGGAGTAGATTATGGCAAAGTAAATATTGATCATTTGAGTTATATCAAAAATATTTTTCAGTTGTAGAATGGCATAATATCCACTATTTAACTTTTTACAAACAGCGTTTATATTTGCTTCCCATCTCATATCACTATCTACGAAAGTTCCGAGAAATTTAGTATTTTCAGAGAGATTAATTACATCATCCATCACTCTTACTTGAAAATTTGTTACAATTTTTTATCTGCAATAGAACTGCATACACACTGTTTTGTCTGAGTTCACAATTAAATAATTTTTTTCACACCAGGTTGTGAATTCCTTTGACAATATATTCAATTTACCTTGGAGTTCCTCTCGGGACTGTCAGCATCAGCAGCCAAAGTTGAATCATCAGCATAGAGAACTATACATTGTGTGCTTATATGAAGTGGTAGATCGTTAATGAATAATAAAAAAATCAGTGGACCTAAGATGGAACCCTGAGGAACTCCCAGGTCCATAGAATAGAGATCAGACCTATGCTCTTCAATTTTGACAGATATTTTTCTAAGGCGCATGTATGAGACTAACCACGACAGAAAGTTACCACGAAATCCTAAAGAGTAGAGTTTGCTTTCGATAATGTTTAGGTCAATGGTATCGAATGCTTTCGATAGATCGAAAAAGAGTGCTCCAACATATTTTCCTTTATCTATAGAATTGTAAATATATTCAAAAAAGTTGTAGGAAGCACTTTCAATCGACTTTTCTGGACAAAAACCATGTTGGTACTTTGATAGAATTTCAAATCTGGTTAAGAATGCATACATTTTGTTATAGACACATCTTTCAATAACTTTACCTATCACAGTCGGTACTGTTATTGGTCGGAAATTACTCATGATAGATGTATCACCCTTTTTGAAAATAGGAGTCACTTAACCTGTTTTTAGGTAATTTGGAAATTCTCCTGACTCTATTGATCGATTTATAATATAAGCTAAAGGTTCAGCGATGTACACAGCGATACTCTTCATGATTTTGGTGGATATACAGTCTATGCCAACTGAGTTGTAATTTTTCAGTGAACCTATTGCATCAAGGACATCACAGCCCAAAACAGGGAAAAAATAGAATGTATTAGTTTCATACATTGAAGTAAAATCGTTGAATACTTTCGAGCCGAAGTGTTGCTCTATGGAATTATTTGCATTGTTTGAGAAAAAGGCACTGGAATGACTTTCTTGTTCTCAACTATTTTATTTTCTACTTTTATTTGAATATTTGATGTAGATCTCGAATTTCCTATTTTTTCTCTGACTATATTCCATATTTGTTTTTGTTTCTGGTGATGACCTGTTTCTTCAATTTTTTTTTGTAAAATGCGCTTTTTGTATTTTGAATTGTTCGTAGATAGACTTTTTTAGATTCCTTGTAGATGTCAGTTACATGGCTATCATTTGAGTTCCTCATCACCCAGAATAATTCTTTCAATTCTTTACTCATAGAAATAATATCTTTGTTCACCCACTGGTGTGTATTTGAGATTCTGTAAAAAAAATTTACAACTGAAGGACATGATAAGTCAATAAAATACTGAAGAGTATTTAGGAAAGTCTCATATATTATATGAATATTTTCAGAGCATTCGAAAACTAACCAAAAGGTTTCTTTCTCTAGAAAGGATTGTAAAATGCCAAGATTCTCGTCACTTGTATTTCGGAAGGATACGGTTTCATTGTTAAACCTGTGTTCATTCATGGGATTCATGTCCAGAATCAATTCGAATATGATACCAAAATGATCAGCAATATTAATGTTTTTAACTGTTTCAAGATATTTCGAGTTGCATATATTCGTGAAAAAATAGTCAATTTTACTCTCACTCGATTTGCCATTTACATTTGTAAAGATCCTCGTAGGTTCAAAATTTTGTATGTTTAGTTTATAGCTACTGAGGAGATCGGCGAGGAATGATTTATTATTTGATTCACATAAAAAGTTTATGTTTATGTCACCACAAATAATTATATTTTTGAATTTTTCATTACAGTAGTCCAATGCGACAGAGAGTCCATTTATAAATGTTTCAATGATTCCAGCTGGTGGTCTATAAACTGATAATGAACAATATTTGTTACCATGGCACTGGAAAGATACTGCACAAACCTCGAACTGAAGTTCTTGTGAAAGTTTGTTTATAATGGTTTCGTTTTTGAAACTGAAATTTTTTCGAATGAAAATCAAAGTACCACCATGAATATGGTTTTGTCTAGTAAAGTGAGTAGCAAGGACATATTCACTGAATTGAATAGTATTTATATTTGAATTGTTGCACCAGGACTCAGAGATACATAATACATCAGGTTTCTCTTGGAATATGAGTACTTCAAACTGACTTATTTTGTTATTGATGCACTGAGCGTTTACGTGTACAATTTTCAGTTTGTCAAGTGATTTATCAACTAATAGTCTAGAATGGCCGTTGGGTGGAACTTCCTGAATATTGTCTACGAAATGTAATTTTTTTAACTAGTAGGTACACCTTCTGGCCAAATAGTGGGTATATAATCAAATCAAATCAGATATGCTTTAATATCGAAAGAATTAAATTCTCATTGACAAAGCTAGAAGGTAGTTATAAAATAGTTATAAGCATTTGAAATATAAAAGAGTACAAACATTTAAAATACAAAAAAAATATAAACTGTATAAATATAAACACACATATATACACATACATACATATATACATACATGTACATACATATATGTGAAAAGTCACAATAACGCCAGGATCAATGAATAGTCCTAATCGCACACTAAAAAATTTTTGTATATAACATGTACACGTTGTATATAAACTGACACATATTTAAAGCTAAATTAAAATTACAGTTCGAAATCAAATACTTAAAATACATTGTCATAAAATTCTTTCAAATTATAATATGCTCTATCTAGCAGTAACTCCTTGACAGCCATCCTGAATCTATTATGTGCCACCAGAGAACGAATATGTGAAGGCAGGTAGTTAAACATTTTTTTTTGCAATATAAATTATTGACCCCTTTACCAAGGAGCTTCTGGGAATACTGTGAAGTTATCACTCCTCATCTTGTAGGTTGACAGAGATTGGATATTATTGTAAAACTCTTTGTGGATTAAACATACACTTTCCAGAATAAAGATACATGTCAATGTTAATATTTTTTGAGAAATAAACAAGGGTTTGCACGAATCTCTGGGTTTCGCTTTACAAAGGTATCTCACAGCCCTCTTTAGTAAAACGAACACCGAGTTCAATAGAAATTGAGAGCTATTCCACCAAAAACAAATTCCATATCAACAGTGAGTCAATCAGAGCCAAATAAGTTGCTCTCGCTGCAGATGTATTTGATTCTGATGATATGACCCTTACTGCAAAACAACCTGATGACAATTTTTTGCATAAAGTACTGATATGAGTATTGAAAGACAGACTGTTATCCACATGGAGCCCCAAAAACTTGGCTGATGGTTTAGTACTTATTCTCGAGTTCCCTAAGATTATGTCATTCAGAGTGCATCTGAAGGTTACAATGCATGTTTTTGAAACATTGAATGATAATTTATTGGAATCACACCAGTTTTCCACCAGGGATATGTCTGTAGCTATGTGTTTATTCAGTTCATCACTGTTGTTGCCATGCCACAGTATTATAGTATCATCTGCGAACATAGTGAATTTACCCTTGATATTGATGCTTGCCAGATCATTGATGTACACCAAGAACAAAAGGGGGCCAAGCACTGATCCTTGTGGTACCCCACAACTCACCAGTTGAGATTTTGAACTTTCTTTGTTGAGCGAGACCATTTGTTTGCGTTCCGTTAAGTATGATTGGAACCATCTTAATGTTACATCTCTGAAACCATAAATTTCTAATTTTTGAAGAAGTATCTTATGATCAACACAGTCAAAAGCTTTTGTAAGGTCGCAAAAGATTGTTGCAACTGTATCACCTTCGTTGATTTTGAGATATATATTCTCTAGTAAGGCAAACATGGCATCATTTGTGCTCTTCGCTGTTTGAAAGCAAAATTGGTGAGAGCTTAACAAATTATGATAGAGCAGAAATGAAGACATTCTTTTTTTTTAACTAATTTTTCAACTGACTTGGCCAAAGTTGGCAATAGTGAAATAGGCCTTAGATTAGAAAATTATATCACAGTCTCCTCCTTTGAGCAAAGGATTTATTACCGCTATCTTGAGACATTTCGGAAATGTTCCATTCAAAAATGATATATAAATTGCCTCGGCTAAGGCAGACATAGCATTATGAGGGAGGTGGGTTAGAACATTAGCGGAGATCTCATCCCAACCAGAAGTATGTCTATTTTTTATATCTTTTAACATTTCTTTCAATTCCTCTGAGCTAGTGGGTGATAGAAAAAAGGAATCTTTCACATATAAATCCTTTGAATAGGTGACTGGATTTTCTTGTGTTTTAATATCCCTAGATAGAGTTTCGGCAAAAGTGCAGTAATAATTATTGATTTCATCAGCCGCTAGAATGGTATTTAGGAGTGGCTTACTATTTTTCCCTCTAAGATCATTAATAATTGCCCAACTTTCTTTAGACATATTGTTGGACTTACATATTGTTTTTCCAAAATATAGCTGTTTGGCTGCTTTTATAACATTTCTATAAATGTTCCTATAATTATAAAAGTACAACAGAAAGGCTTCATTTTCAAGCGAATATTTTCTTACATAATGAAGGGAACGCAAGTTTTCACATGAAACTCTTATACCCTTTGTTATCCACTGCTTTCTGACTTTAGTTTTTGATTTGATCAAGGGAAATGCAGTATTGAATATATCACAAAGTTGTGCGTGAAAATCGGTCAGTGGGTCTTTATTATTTAGAATTTCCTCCCAGCATATAGTTGAACTCAGCTGTTCAAATGTTTCAAAATTCTTTCTACTAAATATGCGTCGAAAATTTTTATAAGATTTTGGCTTTATGTAATTGGTTTGTATTTTACAAATGACAGCTTCATGATCAGACAGACCACTATTAGTGACAAGATAGACAGGTAATATTGGTACATATATAAACTAAGATGGATGAGGAGTATTTCGAAAAACGTGTCGGGGATTCCACATGCATTGTGAGGTTGAATGATTGAATTAGGTTCTGGATTAGACACGCTCTTGGGTTTTTACTGTCAAAGTCGATATTAAAGTCACCTGTCAACATAATATTCACATTTGGAGAGAGCTGAGAAAGAATACTATCTAGCCTTTCGAAGAAAATATTTTCGTTACTTTGCGGTGGATGATACACACATAAGATATATAACTCATTCTTTTTGCAATGAGCAATTGAAAACTCAAACTCTTTTTCAACAATCAAGTGATTGAGTTTATCAATTGCCTTGAAACAAAATTCATCAAGAATTGCTTCCTTGGCTGAGATCATAGTTCCACCATGAATGGAACATTTTCTACAAAATTTGATCAAAATTACATAATGTGGTATGAACAAAGGTTGGTCTTCTGTCAGCCAGTGCTCTGAGAACTTTATCCCAAATTTATGGTATAAAAAGGGTTTACCTAAAATTGTTAGTATGTTGTTTTTTTCGCTTCTTCATCAGCAAGTATGCAGCAGCTATATTTTCATCTGACGGAGACGACATTTTGTTCACGACTACCTTAATCAGAGACTTAGGTTGATTTTAGTTTTTTACGCAAGAGCAACTCAACTGAACTTGCGGTCGCATTGCAATTGCGTTGCCGTTGCCCGTTGCTTTGGTGAGAACACCGCCTAAGGGATAATAAAAAACAATTCACTTCATGACCAGTCATACACATAATACGGAACCCTTGGTGCGTGAGCCCCACTAGTTCTTATCTGCTTGAATTGAATCATGTCATACCCTCTCGAATTTTCCCAAGCATCATGAATATTTCTCAGCACTGATGCATGAAAGAGAACAAGTACCAGTCACATCAATCCGAATCCATTTTTTATTTCACGTATATGCTGGCAAAAAAATAAACGACTACCTCACATTTCTATTTGTCAGGCTCTCTCACACGTCACTTCGGAGGGATAGAAGAATTTATAATAAAAAGTTCCCAGGACGTAGTGTGACTGGGGATGTTCTGAAGTGTTAACTGATTGGAATTCTCTTGAGGATGATTGATTTAAATGTTTGATGGTGGTATTGATAAAATCTCCATCGCGTAGTGGTAGATAGTATATGGGCTTGTCACAACTCTTCTATCGTGGTCGTGAAGCCGAGAATATTTCGAGTGTGTTACACTCCCGTACTTTTTCGAGCAAAAATTGCAATAATTCAAATTTATCGTTGAAATACTTTGCTCTTTAATTTACTGAAACAGAAGTAGAAGCTGTAGAAATATTTCATTACTGACAAAATCTACATTGGACAAACTTCGCAAAATTTATTTGGATGCATTACATTTCACAGAATTAAATGGTTGTCACCCTAAAACATTCTATAGTATTGCAGAATATGGGATGAAAAACAAGCATACAATCTATTGTAAAAATAATAAAAATAATATTTATTCATATAAGTATTATCATATTCATTCTTACATCCAGACAAAGGTTGAAACATGTACGTCCAGAATGCGTATAATAAAATGAGGTTCATTTGTGAGTGTCGATTAGGTTTACATATATTAACATAGAGATACACATACACACATAATTATGTACACTACAAATACATATATGAATATACAGGGTGAGTCAACAGGATTCCCGTGGTTCATTGCTCCTTAATGTATCATTATTTCGATTTCTTATATTTTTTTTGTCAAAGGGACCATCTAAGACCATCTTCTAAAATCATTTCCTTTCATACAGGGTGCATCATTGATGCGTGGCTAACCAAAGTTGTTCTGTTTTGAAATGAAACACCCGGTATATTTTCATATATTCCGATCGGCTGTTCCATTGGCTGCCCAACGATTTTTTCAATTTTGAATTCCGTTGCGGCGTTGCCGAATTATTCAAAAGAAATCTATTTTGTAGACTTCTTTTCGAAAAATTACCTATTTCACATTTTGAAATATTTAGTAAAGATAATTGGGGAATCGTTGGTCGATATGATGATGTTCATTGGGAATACCAAGAATTTGCAATAAATTGTACAGGATGTTCGACACAACAACACAAACTTGGCCATTTTCAAACATCGGTATTTTGATTTTTTCAAATGGAACACCCTGTATTTTTTCATTTGAATCAAGTCCTTTTTAATGACCCTACACTTTTCATCCCCGACGTCATGTACCTCAAACAACCTGTTTCCGAGATATTCTGGTTTAAAGGAATTGTTCAATATCAAGTCAACAATTCTATAGATTTTTTTATTCACATGTTTGTTCTTAGAAAATACTGATACTGAATGATGTTTCAATTATTTTTTTCCATCTTTAAAATCATTCTTGGCAACTCATGAATAACTATCATAGCACAAGCAATTTTTAAATGTTACTATTTTTTCTAGTTTAGTTATCCATGACTACCGCTGAAAAAATGACTATATTTTTTTTCAACAGACATCTCAAGTCAGTTATCAAATTCATTAGATGATATTCCATTGGCAATAAGGCAGAGAATGTGGCTACAACAAGATGGCGTGCCTGCACATTACCACACTGATGTGCGGGAATACATTGATAATGAATCCGTGAAAAATGGATAGGTAGAGGAGGGCCAGTTCAGTGGCCTCCAAGGTCACCGGACCTTACAAAAATTGATTTTTTTCTATAGGGATACATCAAATGGGTTGTCTATCAAACTCCGCCTACAACTCCTGAAAATATGAAAGCAATAATTCGTACTGCTTTCAGGGAAATTTCAGAGGACATGCTGGCACATGTGGATACTAATTTTCGGAACAGATTGAGAGTGTGTATTGGTGAAAATGGCAGGCACATTGAACATTTGCTGCATTAATTATTATTTTCTGTTAGATTCGAATAAATATGATTTTTATGCAAAGTTTAATTCCAAATATGATACCAAAGGCGAACATTGTCAATATTTTCTGTGGAAAAATATCCATCTTTTGGATGTAGAATATCTCGGAAACGAGTTGCTTTAGGTACATGACATGGACAATGGAAAGTGTAGAATTATTGAAAAGGACTCGATTTAAATGAAAATATATAGGGTGTTCCATTTGAAAAAATCAAAATACCGATGTTTGAAAATGGCTAAGTTTGTGTTGTTGTATCGAACATCCTGTACAATTTATTGCAAATTCTTGGTATTCTCAATGAACATCATCATATCGATCAACGATGCCCCAATTATCTTTACTAAATATTTCAAAATGTAAAATAGGTAATTTTTCGAAAATAAGTCTACAAAATAGATTTCTTTTGAATAACTCGGCAACGCAGCAACGGAATTCGAAATTGAAAAAATCATTGAGCAGCCAATGGAACAGCCGATCGGAATATATGAAAATATACCGGGTGTTTCATTTGAAAAAGAACAACTTTGGTTATCCACGCATCAATGATGCACCCTGTATGAATGAATATTATTTTAGACGGTGGTCTTAGATGGTCCCTTTGACAAAAAAATATAAGAAATCAAAATAGTGATACATTCAGGAGCAATGAACCAAGGGAATCCTGTTGACTCACCCTGTATACAGTACAAATACATACATGAATATATACATACTCTTATATTAATAAATGAATTGTTTTTTATGTTTTGAGCATGTATAATGTAAGGTAAAATATCAGAAACTATTATTATGAAGGAGATTCAGTGGCGGTTCTCAATCAGTTTTTGAATTTTTTCCCCCCTTTCTTGGTAGATCCAGTTTTTTCAATAAATTCATATCGTTGATAGTTTTAATTGAAGGAGGTAACATGTTATATGCTTCAACACCTAAATAAGTGAAATATCTTTGGTCGATGGTTTTATTCGTTTTTGGTATCACTGATGCTTTTTGTCGAAAACGAGTACCATTGTTTTTGTTAGATTTCCAGTAATTCGTGTTTGTTTTTATGTTGTCTGCGAAGTGTTAGACAATACAATTGTCTTATATCAACAATCCTTGTTTCAGAAAATAATTGTTCGGGGTAACTTGAAAACTCTCTTGATTATTAATTTCTGAACAGTTTGTAAATTTGAAAGATGATTCGCTGTTGGTACTTCCCCAAGTTATTATACCATAAATAATGTGGGATTCAATAAGTGAGTGATGTAGTATTTTCATTTGGTTTGTATCAAGAATTTGTGAGTTCTGTTTGAATAGCATACTTCTCACATTTTTGGTGATATAATCTCTGTGAGTATTCCATTTCAGGTGACTCCCACCCAGATATTTAAGATATAATATTTCTGTGGTGTCGTTATCTAGGTCTAGTGAAAGAGAATTATAATCTGGTAAATATTTGGCGTGGCATGTGAAAGGCATGAAATGAGTTTTGCTATAGTTAACTGTGAGCAATTTGCATACAACCTTCAGAAATTTAAGAAGAACACCAACTCCTACCTTCTTTCCCTAGGTTCCCACGATGTTCTCTGAACATTACAGGATATCCCTTTTCCGTGGGAACCAGAACATAAAAAAAAAAAAAAAAAATTAATCAAGGGTAAATCTTTTTCCACTCTTTGTTTCAGCTTTAGCCAACTATATCCTCATAGAAAAATGCCAAATCACCAGCAAAACTGACAACTTCGCCCTTCACTTTTATTGAAAAAGTTCATGTAGGTAAATTTCGAATAGTATCCTGGGGACCGTTTCCTGGGGACTCCGTATGTAACTGTCTTTTTATAACTGATTGTCTTTCCAATGCTGGTGTGTTGTTCTCTGTGACTAAGATAGCTGGTGATCGATTGCAATGGATTGCAATGTGGAAGTACTTTGCATTGGAAAACTAACTACCAAGGAATATTTTTCGAAATGTATTTCATATAAAATTACATAAATTTTTTTAAGATTAGAAACGAGTCATTAACAATTGGTCCTGTTGCAATTAGATGTTTATAAAAAAAATCTTGCCATAATACACTAGGTGGTGTCATTAGCAACACAATGTTTCAGTTTTGTCTTTTACAAACCACAACTGTTCCAATATATTTTTTCTCACTTGTACCCGTGGCTTTAGCCGGGGAAGTAGTTTTTTCTTTAGATATTACAAACAATAACTTCAATATTGTCGTATATTTTTCAATTTTTTTAAAATTCTTTCTATACAATATCCATTTTAGAAAACATTAATTCTGACAGGATTAATACCAGACAGGACCATATGCTTTATTTACCTATTCCAAAATTCGCTTTGACTAAGCATTCTCTGATTTATGAAAGTATCAAGGTAAACAATCATCTTCCTACTATTCTGAAAAGTATTACAGAATTAAAAAAATTCCGAAGATCAGTCCAAGATCTTTTAATCGAAAAGGCCTATTATTCGATCTATGAATTCTACTGTGATAACCTGTAAATTCTAACGAGAGATAACCTGTAATTCTAACCAGACTCTGAATGTTCACCTAAACAAACCATTGGGCTTTTTTTTTTAGTTTTTGTGTTTTTGTTTGTGAAATCTGAAATTTTGATGTTTGTAATGCCTATATATTTGTTTTTTCGACATGTGTTTTATTATATGTGTATTTCATGCTTTGTCAACAAGATCTATTTTCTTTGACAATAAAGTATATTTTGACTTGACTTTCCAAGAGGCTATCTTGAACAATGGAAGATAGTGACTGAAGTTTAGCTTTCAGTAGCAGAAGATTCTACATCTAATTTCATGAACATCGCCTGTTCATATTATCAAACAAATCAATCTATCACAACCCATGATAGGTTTCAATGTCAGAAAAATACTGACTTCAAAGTGTAACTCCAAAAGAAATGTTTATTATGTTTTTCCATCATTGCATAGCGGAATTGTTTCTAAATTCATCATGTCTTCCTGATGATCGGGAAAGCGTGAAATAGATTTTCGTTGTCAAAAATGTACTGAGGACCTAGTGAATCCGATGCCTAACTTGCATCAATGAAACGAATAATTTTTTGGTGACTACCCTTTTTTGGATAACATTTTACAATATCTATCAGATGTAGTTCAATGTCCAGCGTGGCTTTAGCCGGGGAAGTAGTTATTTTCTGTTAGATATTACAAAAAATATTTCCATAATTGTCGTAGATTTTTCAATTTTTAGAGAAATATTTCTATTCAATATTCAATTAAAAATGTTTCCCTTTTCAACATAAATACCTCCCAAGATATTATTTTGAACGATGCAAAATAGTGACTTAAGTTTATCTTTCAGTCGCAGATGATCCCGCATCTGATTTCATGAAGATACTGTTCATATTATCAAACAAAGCCATATAAACATATTCGAAGATTATGAAGTTACTTCTTCCAATATCGGAAATTAAACCAGAGTTTTCATATTTGTTATATTACACCCTTCATTGTGAGCGTGTTAGACAAGTTTATTTCCACCCGAAATATTCATTGAGTATTATAGAATTAATGAAAATGAAATTACCTTTCCTCGTCGCCAAAAACCTCCGCCAACCTATCGGGATTCGTAACAACTCCACTATGGAATGATCCAGATATTGTTCAAGTTTTTAATACCCATTTCCGCAATTAAATCTCTCCACGAAGTACTCCACCGAGCTCCCCCGTGGTATTATGAGATATTATGGGGTTTATTAAGTTTGTCCAAGTTGGCTGCAGACTATGCCAACTATACCCGGCTCTTTTGTCATGATGAATAATGGAGGACATAATTGAAAACTACCCGAGAGACATTTTTATCACGCTTAGATATTTGTGTGGGCTTCATCTTTGCCGATGCTATTTCCGGACATGAAGTTTTTCGGAAAAGTGTGAAACAAGTAGGGGAGACCGGGTACAAAAGTAACATTTCGTACTTTTACTTTGATTCCTGGCTATTAATTATAGTTTCGGAAAAATGGATATAGCCATAAAAAACTTTCGTCTATACTCTACAGACGTAAAGTATAATTTCATTCAACATATCTGGGTTTCTAACAATTACAATATTGCAAAAAAAAAATGAAGATTGTTACTTTTGTGCTCATCGTCAGAACGAAAGTAACGCGGTACGGGTCGAAAGTAACACCGTTAATGTCCTGCGCAATATCATATGTATCATAAAAAGAAACACAAGAATAAATCAAATATTTTATTAGAATAATAACGAAACATAAAATATTTTTTCTCAAAACAAAAAATCTAAAATTTTATATGAAATAATTGCCCATAGGCAATAATGGGATCAACTTTGAAATGAGATCAATATTTCTATTCAGACTCGCAATTATGGCACACGTAATATGGATCATCTTTGATGCACGCAGCGTGAGATCAATTTTCACAATCGCCACATTGTACCCAAGTCTCGTTTGGTGCGCTATTCCTAAATGACTCTAAACAAACCAGGCAATAGTAATCTTCGTCATCAGAACTATTGCTGTTTGCTTCTGACTGGTTCTCCTTTCCTTTGCTTCCAGAAGGGTTCTTCGTTTTCTTTCCCTTGCCTTTTCCTTTTGCAGTTAGCAATGCTCTCTTGCCTTTCCCTGTATGGGATTGGAATATTGTTTTCTTGGCTTCATTTCTTTGGTTATATTCCTCCTCAATTGCATTTTTTTCAGGGGTATCTGTGAGTATCGCAGTTTTGCGTTTATTATACTTTCTATTTGTTTCGGATCTTGGACCAGCTCGCGGTAGAGGTCTTATATCTCCGGGTGAAAAAGGAATCAGCTGTGTAGAAGTTGCTTGTAGCCCACTAGGTCCTGGCTGTGGTGACTTTGGTGATGGATCAGAGGTAGCAGCGCTTAACAGCTGATTGGCCTCGGTTTGTATAGCCCGGAGAGCTGGTAATTCAGAATTGTTAGGTCTGGATGAATTATCATTGAGTTGATTACTCGGTCTTAGTTCTGGAAGACCATCCGTTCCAATCGTCCGATCATCTTCGATGGCTGATGGTTGAATTTCGTTATTGTCTTGCAAAGGACGATCCGTTACAGAAGAGGGAGCGTGGTCAACCTCGGTAAAGATACTACTATTAAATGGACTTATACCAGTGCAAGTGAAACCAGCAATGGCATTTTTATCGGTGAAGGCAAGAGAAAATGCTTCTCTGACAATTCCAGGAATGTAGTGTACAGTCATTGTTTCACCGGGATGATTTCGCATCCAGTTATCTGTGACAGTGTTTATCATTTTTTGGAATGGTACAAAAACCGCTCTATCCAGGGGTTGAAGTTTGTGTGTGCAATGGGGAGGAAATGACAGCAATACGATTCCATTGCTTTTACAAAAATCAAGGGCAAACATGGATATATGTGATCGATGATTGTCAAGCAGTAGCAGACATTTTTCATCAATAGTGGGCTTGGCTTGTTTTTTAAAGTGTTCTAAAAATTGCAAAAACTCTGCATCTTGCATCCATCCGCTACCATTTCCAGCACCAGCAGATCCACTAGGGCCTTCACGTATCATGTGGACTTGATATCGCTTCAACGGAAATACAAAAAATGGGGTATGTGTCCTCCCTGAGCATTAATAGCGACAGCAACAGTTACTAACCTCCCACGTTCGGCGGAGCTTACCGCACCAACTTGTTTTATTCCTTTCTGAGCAACAATTTTGTTTGGTCTTTGAATTGTCATCACCCCTGTCTCATCCATATTCCATATATCTCTTGGCTGAAATTTATACCTATTAATAACTTCTGCTATGTTATCAAAAAAATTATTAACGTTATGCATATTGAAGCTCGTGGCGCGAGACAGACTCGTTGCCTGTGGGCTTCTTATAGATAGGATTATGTGTCGTTTTAGAAATCCGCAAACCATTCCTTGCCGGCCAATTGATTTTCATTCCACTTCTCTGGGAATTTCTTTTTATATTTAATTGCCAATTCGTATGCCAACTTCCGCACTTCAATAGGGACCAATCCGAAGTATACCTTGGAGCACTGAAGTATATAGTCCTGCAATACTTTTTCTTCTTCGGGAGTAAAGACACGGTTGACGCAACGGTAGCCAACTTTTGCATTAGTATTTGCTGCTTTAAGTTTTCCTATGAACCTGTATAATGTGACATGGCAAACATTGTATTTTTTTGCCAGTGCTCTTATTTTCGTATTGTCCTTCAAATGCTCATCTGCTGCTTTTTTATAGACTGCTGTGCCAGTAGTACCTCTCTCTGTTTTTCTAATTCGCTGCCGCGGCATTCTGTAGCAAAGAAACAATAAAAACATTGAAACCATGCATACTACGTACAACGGGGACGGAAGTAACATGTTACTTTCGTCACCGTTGTGTCATGTTACTTTTGTACCCAACCAATTTTTCGTTGTTGCAAACGTCGGTACTGTATTAGGTACACACAAACAGTTTTTAACATGCAGCAGATAATCTAACAATAGAAAAGCAGACAAATAGTCACATTGAATTTATCATTTTAACACTATGTAAACACTAAATGAATAAATATAAAAAAACTTACTTTTGGTGCGTAAAATAACGTTGCGTCCTTTAACCTAACCTAACTGCGTGGACCTGGCGTGGCGACTGACTGCAACTGCGGGAGGCATTGCAAGCTGACCTTCAACGGTCGCGCGCGTCGTTTCGGTCATCAGACTATTCCTATAGAGGGACTGTTACTTGCGAGCCGCCGTTACTTTTGTACCCGGTCTCCCTAGTAATATTGAGATTGCCATTCATAGTGTACGCTGCAGCGATCAATCATTCTACAGCATAGCTGTTTTCCTAGAAGAATCAAATACGACATGATGCAACACTAGTAGTCTACCTGTAAAATGCTATCGTTCGATCACAACTTCTAAATTGCGACGCTCAATTAATAATGCCATTGATAAATTGGTTGTGGTAGTAAATAAAAGGATGGGACAAAATTATTGTTATAGATTTCATTATTTAACAATATTCTGATCTACAACCAAGATTTCAAATCGATTTGGCTATAGGGATTGAACTATGAGAGTGTCCCAATCATTTAAATCTAAATGTCATCCAAACCTTACAAAATAAGAGTTTGGAGGATATGATCAATGCAAAAAGTCAAAAATGGGGATGTTTCCTTATCTTGATGGATGGTAGACATGAAGACAGACTTCATATTCACTCCAATGGAGAGGCTTTCCAGTTACTGGACAACCAACTCCTGATTTCAAGACTGAAGAACCAATGTGGTGTTTTGTGTGAAATTATAACGTGCAATACAGTTTCAATAATTATCCAAGACAAATGAATGGTTGATCATTCTGATTGGTTTCAATTACGAACTCGCAAGCCCATTGATGTGATATAAAAGTAACTGAATGTATACAAAAATGATGAACAAAAATATATTTTCAAAAAATTAATCAGAAAATCCTTCAGTATAAAAAACAAATAAATTTGAAAAAATGCTAGGATTGTAGGTATAATCACACCAAAGAACTACTAGAAGAATGTGGATAGTGAGTTCATTTTTCAAAATCAAATAATGGTTTTTCCTCTCTTCAGTTCGAGCAAAAAATCCATCTTTTTTTCACAGAAAAGTGTTGTGTGGATTATTGTTGGGAAATTCGATTCGAATGGACTGTCTGGTACAATTACCAGAACGCGGAATTTCCCTGGATATTGGATTGATATTGGATGTTATTTATGAGGTCGGTAACAGTAACAACCTTGTTATTCTGATATGATGATGCAATTCGGTACAGTGTGTGTATATCCAAAAATCAGAACATCATTTAATGGACAATTTCACAGGCTTTGTTTTCCTAGAAAATGGAGTTTTTCGAGATACTCTTCCTGGACGTATAAAAAAAGGTTGATATGTTTTCTCATGACAGAGATCAGTACAATTTGTTTTACCACCAACATTGATAGTTGATAATCCATAAAAAATGTGATAAGATAAAAATAATTTTTTTTACTGTGACACGAAAAAAGTTTGACATTTTATCTCTGTTGACAGGTAACAAAATATCACTTTTTATGAAATAACTTTTTTCCCCGGGAAAAAAGAGAGTACTTTTTTCCCGGGTATACAGGGTGGCCCACCACATTCGCCTCGATATTTCTACGAGAAATGAAGAGAGTTAGG
This sequence comes from Gonioctena quinquepunctata, assembly GCA_018342105.1. Taxonomy (NCBI): domain Eukaryota; kingdom Metazoa; phylum Arthropoda; class Insecta; order Coleoptera; family Chrysomelidae; genus Gonioctena; species Gonioctena quinquepunctata. The sequence continues at coordinate 124,271 of JAFIRS010000571.1, read as the reverse complement.
GAAAAACTTTTAGCACAGTTATATGTGGGTCCATGAGGAGCATATTTCAAAATTATTTTGAAATATATAGGGTGATCCCCAAAAAAATTACATACCAAAGTTATATTTTTTCTTATGGAACACCCTATATTTTTTACATTTTTAGATACTATAGACAAAATAAAGGTGAGTTACTATCATATTTCCCATACTTGAAACTGACCGTTCCTGAGAAATTTTGAGAAATTAAAAAATACAGACCATAATTTGAAAATTGTTTTCACCCTGTAACGTGTAACGAGCTGCTCGTGATTAAATGTACTGCTTAGCTCAAAGGTTAAAGTTAACTACTACATGAAATTTTTAATGCAATATTATACAGAGTGGCGAAAAAAATTGCCTCAAAATTTGGACACACATTTAATTAAATAACTTCTTAAAGTTGAATGGAACACCCCGTATTTAGTGGTGTATTTTGACGCAGAATTAGATTCCCTTCAAAACTTTATAAAGGTTCCCTATACCTATCTCTTCTGCTTTTTACACAAAAGGCGTTTTTATATTTTACTTATGAGTAATTTTTTTATCTTTAAAATGAAACATACTGTATTGTAATGAAAAGCTTAAAAAGCGTTTTTAAAACCTTTTTATTAAGGAATACGTAGATTCGCTAGAAGCAGAAGTTTAAATTCTTGAAAATACGGTGTATCTAAAGTAAAATGCAGGCAAATGTAAAAACTCAAATTTATTGCCATTTCTGAAATATTAAAGCATTCTTCAAAATAAGAAGATGCACGTGTCTTAATTATAGAGGCGAAATATGTTAAATTCGCTTGTTTCTTAGCAAATTAGACTTCATATTGAAATAAATACCAAAATTACAATATGGGGTCAATAAAAACATACATTTACGATTTCCTATAAAACCTATTATACTATTTTTTTAATAATAGTAGGCTCTGGCCTAGATGACGTTAATTATTATTATGAAACAAAAAGTATTTGACAGTGACACAACTTGTTAATCAAACCATTATCATTGTTTTAACTAGTTTAAAATTATTGTCTTTTTGAAATATTGTAAAATGAGAACTTATCCCCAGGAAGAACGAATTGATATAATTTTGATAATCGGTGAGTGTGATAAAATGACTTCAAAAATGCTTTTAAGCTTTTCATTACAATACAGTGTGTTTCATTTTTAAGATAAAAAAATTACTCATAAGTAAAATATAAAAACGCCTTTTGTGTAAAAAGCAGAAGAGATAGGTATGGGAACCCCAATATAGTTTTGAAGGAAATCTAATTCTGCGTCAAATTACTCCACTAAATACGGGGTGTTCCATTCAACTTTAAGAAGTTATTTAATTAAATGTGTGTCCAAATTTTGAGGCATTTTTTTTCGCCACTCTGTATAATATTGCATTAAAAATTTCATGTAGTAGTTAACTTTAACCTTTGAGCTAAGCAGTACATTTAATCACGAGCAGCTCGTTACACGTTACAGGGTGAAAACAATTTTCAAATTATGGTCTGTATTTTTAAATTTCTCAAAATTTCTCAGAAACGGTCAGTTTTAAGTATGGGAAATATAATAGTAACTCACCTTTATTTTGTCTATAGTATCTAAAAATATAAAAAAATATAGCGTGTTCCATAAGAAAAAATATAACTTTGGTATGTAATTTTTTTGGGGATCACCCTATATATTTCAAAATGATTTTGGAATATGCTACTCATGGACCCACATATGACTGTGCTAAATGTTTTTCCCTAACTCTCTTCATTTCTCGTAGAAATACCGAGGCGAATGTGGTGGGCCACCCTGTATATACACATAAGTAAAGGTAGATATTTAATTTTAGAATATTTTATTATACAAAAGTTACATTTCCTTTATATCAAAAGTACTATTATTAAATGTGTAACGCATGAATGACATGTTCCTTGAACTTTTCGGTACAACACTCGAATGTTCTTGTGTTGAAATTATATTTTTTTCTGCCTTGGTCACAACTGCCGTTGATGTACCTGGTTATTTCAGCACTGCCACACGTTCTAAAAACTCTATTAGCTATTTCTGTCCTGTGTGCTACCGATTCATCAACATACCCTTCAGCGACCGTTGATGACTTCCAACCGCCATGTTTCTTTGGTGTCATCAAGTCTCCAGATTCAACTAAAAGTGTAGCAGACGATCTACAAAATGAATAACCTGTATATGAGTTAGCATTTTCAAGTTGAAAAAAATTAGCTACTGGTTCAGATACCTTATTTTTACCCACAACCTGATTGATACATTTTCCATTGCGATATGCATAAAACAGGCGGCGATCCTTTGCTGCTGCTGGACGAGGGGCTATGTACATTCGGTAAAATTTAGTATATTCTTCAGTAACTACAAACCTCCTGTTTACATCACTCTTTGTTTGCTTAAGTTTCACAATTAATAACGTTCCCGAATCTTCGATTTCATCTAATGTTACCTGGCTGATTTCACAAATTCGACAAGCTCCTGCAATCCCAAATACAACAATCTTGGCCATTAAATAAACTTCATCGGGAGCATTATTTAAAAAATCGCTAATTTGTGTACTCTTGGGCATGCAACCTTTCCCATTTTGTTTCAGAAATGTAATTAGGTTGGATAATTTTTCAGATTATTAAAATGCGCACCTTTCCAAACCTGGTACTAAAATAACACCTTTGTCCAAACCTTTTTGAGGTAGATGTCTCTTTTTACTGGCCTATTATTTTAGTTGTTGCATTTATTACCAATACTAATCTACCTACAGAAACAAATTGACCGTTTCAATAAAATATGTTATGCTTTATGAAAAAGCTATTATTGATATTTTCAGATATCCAGTCTCCTTCCTCATATATTTGAAAAAAAATCTACTGAAAAAAGTCTCTCCAAAAATAAATTCTTAGTAACATGTTATCGTTTGAAAGGGTTTGTATAATTTTTTTCATGTTTCTATATCACCAACACTTCAACTCAGTATATATTTCATCCGTCTGTATTTTGCAGGCCAAAATGTATTTTCTAGTAAAATCAACCATTTTTTTTGGGCTGTGTTTATCTCTTTCCTTTCGGTTGAATGGAAAGAAACAGTTCCATCATTATCATTAGGATCATTGTAGTTGGCGAAGAGTCATAACCTCCCACTCAGAACTGAAGTTTCAAAACAACCCAATCGATCCCCAGGATAATCACGCAGTAACCGTTTTAATTATACGTCATCTTTCAACAACGTCGAGCTGATTGGACGCACCCGGAGTTTTGAATTTCCACAACGATCCCAAATTATAAACCGAACGCATAACGAACTCTTTGTTTCGATGGCTTTCCACGGAATGAGGACGTCATCGTCAGGGAGGCGAACTTGTAATTATGCCATATTTCAGGCCTCGAAAATGGCTCCAATCGGATAGCTATCTTGTCATTATACATTGTGGGCGCGGAGTTTCAATGAAACGGTAACAGGGACGAACTTAGTAGATAATCGAGGAATTTTTCGATGTCACATTTCTAGTGAGTGCTGCGTCTATTTTAGAATAGATATGGAATAAATTCATTTTTAGGGTTATTATGTATTTGTTGAAAACAACCTGAAACAGGTCAATTTGACAATTTACAGTTTGAAAATATTACCCCCTTCTTGCACCCCCTCTGAATTGTGAGCATTCCCTCAAAATGAGAACGAGGGTTGTATGTCACCTTGTTCAAAAGGGATTTTCATTATCTGTTCAGCAATATTAAGTTTTTCAAATTTGGTCATAACTGATGAAATTTATTTTGAAAATTAAAAATGTTGATACTTTGCGTAGAATGAAGGAAATAATGTCACATAATGTTCAGAAAGAATTTTTTTTTTATTTTACAATTAAATTAAAATGACCACCATTCATGTTGAAAAGGGAAACATTCTCAATTGAATATATTTTATGAACATCCTGTTTATATTTTCAACAAATCGACCACCATTCACTTCTTGACACTAAGCAAGTCGATCTTGGAATTCTCGTACAACATTTTGTAGGACCTCTTGGGTTATGTTGTTAATTTCTTCCGTTATCCTAACTCTTGAATCTGCAATATTGTCTAGTCTATTGAAATATAATTTTGATTTCAAAATAATCAGGTATTTTCTTATCGGTTTTGCTAAATGTCAGGAAAAAGTCGTTCAAAACACCAAAAAATTATTCACAAAACCCACATAAATGATGTAATGTCAATCTAGTAGACTACTGTTATTTTGATATTTATAATCACCCTTATGAACCTAAATTCATTTATACGTTGAAAGAAGGATATTACGAACGGATATTTGAATTCTGCTCGTGGGTACAAGTAGAGATAAAATAAAATGTACAGTTTGCAAAGTATGTGTTGTTTTCTGATGAGGCAAGTTTTAAAATCTCAACAATAAGCAAGTCGATCTAGGAATTCTCGTACAACATTTTGTTGGACCTCAGGGTTATGTGTTAATTTCTTCCGTTATCCTAACTTTTAAATCTGCATATTGTCTGGTCTATTGAATATATTTTCGATTTCAAATAATCCCATAAGAAATAATCAGGTATTTTTTATCTGTTTGCTAAACGTTAGAAAAGTTCAAGACACCAAAACTTATTCACAAACCCACATAAATAATGTAATATCAATCTAGTAGACTACTGTTATTTTGATATTTATAATCACCCTTATAAACCTAAATTCATTTATACGTTGAAGAAGGATATTACGAACGGATATTTGAATTCTGCTCGTGGGTACAAGTAGAGATAGAATAAAATGTACAGTTTGCAAAGTATGTGTTGTTTTCTGATGAGGCAAGTTTTAAAATCTCAACAATAAGCAAGTCGATCTAGAATTCTCGTACAACATTTGTTGGACCTCAGGGTTATGTTGTTAATTTCTTCCGTTATCCTAACTTTTAAATCTGCATATTGTCTGTCTATTGAAATATATTTTCGATTTTAAATAATCCCATAAGAAATAATCAGGTATTTTCTATCTGTTTCCTAAACGTCAGGAAAAGTTCAAGACACCAAAAATTATTCACCAAACCCACATAAATAATGTACTGTCAATCTAGTAGACTACTGTTATTTTGATATTTATAATCACCCTTATGAACCTAAATTCATTTATACGTTGAAAGAAGGATATTACGAACGGATATTTGAATTCTGCTCGTGGGTACAAGTAGAGATAAAATAAAATGTACAGTTTGCAAAGTATGTGTTGTTTTCTGATGAGGCATGTTTTAAAATCTCAACAATAAGCAAGTCGATCTAGGAATTCCGTACAACATTTTGTTGGACCTCAGGGGTTATGTTGTAATTTCTTCCGTTATCCTAACTTTTAAATCTGCAATATTGTCTGGTCTATTGAATATATTTTCGATTTTAAATAATCCCATAAGAAATAATCAGGTATTTTCTTATCTGTTTCTAAACGTCAGGAAAAGTTCAAGACACCAAAAACTTATTCACCAAACCCACATAAATAATGTAATATCAATCTAGTAGACTACTGTTATTTTGATATTTATAATCACCCTTATAAACCTAAATTCATTTATACGTTGAGAGAGGATATTACGAACGGATATTTGAATTCTGCTCGTGGGTACAAGTAGAGATAGAATAAAATGTACAGTTTGCAAAGTATGTGTTGTTTTCTGATGAGGCAAGTTTTAAAATCTCAACAATAAGCAAGTCGATCTAGGAATTCTCGTACAACATTTTGTTGGACCTCAGGGGTTATGTTGTTAATTTCTTCCGTTATCCTAACTTTTAAATCTGCAATATTGTCTGGTCTATTGGAATATATTTTCGATTTTAAATAATCCCATAAGAAATAATCAGGTATTTTTTTATCTGTTTCTGCTAAACGTCAGGAAAAAAGTTCAAGACACCAAAAAATTATTCACAAAACCCACATAAATAATGTAATGTCAATCTAGTAGACTACTGTTATTTTGATATTTATAATCACCCTTATGAACCTAAATTCATTTATACGTTGAAAGAAGGATATTACGAACGGATATTTGAATTCTGCTCGTGGGTACAAGTAGAGATATAATAAAATGTACAGTTTGCAAAGGATGTGTTGTTTTCTGATGAGGCAAGTTTTAAAATCTTAACAATAAGCAAGTCGATCTAGAATTTCGTACAACATTTTGTTGGACCTCAGGGGTTATGTTGTTAATTTCTTCCGTTATCCTAACTTTTGAATCTGCAATATTGTCTGGTCTATGGAAATATATTTTCGATTTTAAATAATCCCATAAGAAATAATCAGGTATTTTCTTATCTGTTTCACAAACGTCAGAAAAGTTCAAGACACCAAAATTATTCACCAAACCCACATAAATAATGTACTGTCAATCTAGTAGACTACTGTTATGATATTTATAATCACCCTTATGAACCTAAATTCATTTATACGTTGAAAGAAGGATATTACGAACGGATATTTGAATTCTGCTCGTGGGTACAAGTAGAGATAAAATAAAATGTACAGTTTGCAAAGTATGTGTTGTTTTCTGATGAGGCATGTTTTAAAATCTCAACAATAAGCAAGTCGATCTAGGAATTCTCGTACAACATTTTGTTGGACCTCAGGGGTTATGTTGTTAATTTCTTCCGTTATCCTAACTTTTAAATCTGCAATATTGTCTGGTCTATTGGAATATATTTTCGATTTTAAATAATCCCATAAGAAATAATCAGGTATTTTCTTATCTGTTTCGCTAAACGTCAGGAAAAAGTTCAAGACACCAAAAACTTATTCACCAAACCCACATAAATAATGTAATATCAATCTAGTAGACTACTGTTATTTTGATATTTATAATCACCCTTATAAACCTAAATTCATTTATACGTTGAAAGAAGGATATTACGAACGGATATTTGAATTCTGCTCGTGGGTACAAGTAGAGATATAATAAAATGTACAGTTTGCAAGGATGTGTTGTTTTCTGATGAGGCAAGTTTTGAAATCTTGACAATAAGCAAGTCGATCTAGGAATTCTCGTACAACATTTTGTTGGACCTCAGGGGTTATGTTGTTAATTTCTTCCGTTATCCTAACTTTTAAATCTGCAATATTGTCTGGTCTATTGAAATATATTTTCGATTTTAAATAATCCCATAAGAAATAATCAGGTATTTTCTTATCTGTTTCGCTAAACGTCAGGAAAAAGTTCAAGACACCAAAAAATTATTCACAAAACCCACATAAATAATGTAATGTCAATCTAGTAGACTACTGTTATTTTGATATTTATAATCACCCTTATAAACCTAAATTCATTTATACGTCGAAAGAATGATATTACTAACGGAGATTTGAATTCTGCTCGTGGGTACAAGTAGAGATAGAATAAAATGGACCGTTTGCAAAGGATGTGTTGTTTTCTGATGAGGCAAGTTTTAAAATCTTGACAATAAGCAAGTCGATCTAAGAATTCTCGTACAACATTTTTTGGACCTCAGGGGTTATATGTTGTTAATTTCTTCCGTTATCCTAACTTTTAAATCTGCAATATTGTCTGGTCTATTGAAATATACTTTTGATTTTAAATAACCCATAAGAAATAATCAGTTATTTTCTTATCTGTTTTGCTAAACGTCAGGAAAAGTCGTTCAAGACACCAAAAATTATTCACAAAACCCACATAAATAATGTAATGTCAATCTAGTAGACTACTGTTATTTTGATATTTATAATCACCCTTATAAACCTAAATTCATTTATACGTCGAAAGAATGATATTACGAACGGAGATTTGAATTCTGCTCTGGGTACAAGTAGAGATAGAATAAAATGGACAGTTTGCAAAGTATGTGATGTTTTCTGATGAGGCAAATTTTGAAATAGAATGCCTGGACCAATATTCCTCTAAAACAAACGGCTGGTGTGGCATTCATTTTCAATAATAAATTAATTCGAAAATTAAAGTTATGTATTTGGTGTGAAATGTTTGTTTTTTAAGCAAAGCGCTTTTGGCCTACTGCCATCTTCAAAGCTTATCTAAACGGTTTATGATATAAATTTGATGGACAAAAAAAATGTGTTCAGTACCCTGACATTAGAATAAAAATTAGCTTGATTGAAGTAGAACGTAGAGCATTCTCAATGTGTTGTATGTTCCTGGTTCAAAGAATACATTTATAATGTTAGTTCAAACTATGAAAATTTCGGTACAATTCAACTTTATTGAACTTTTGAAAATTTGCGAGGCAGCGTGATGTCAAGGTCACGTTGTGTGCGATGTTTCAGATTTACAAATTTATATGATTATGGGTAATGACGTAATTCAAACTTTGAAATTATATTATGGAAAAATATATATAGAAGCAGTGTGGCTTGTGTATGTTTGAGAGAAATATCGAGAGGAATTACATAGTGAATTTCAAGTTTGTTGTGAATTTGGTAGAATAAGAGAATCATAAGAGGTTTGGAAATATAACTTTTGACATATGCGATGTTGATAGATGAAAAGCTGGGGTTGGTGGCACAGAAGTAGAAGAACTGCTGGAGAAGAGGAATTAATTAGTTGGAATAATAATAATAATAATAATGAGTTGGTGGAAAGACTTTCAAACTCCTTAAGATATATAAGTTTGGCTTGACAAACTCGATTCCGTTAGGGTAATAAACAGGTGAAAATACTTTCACGCTCCTTGTGTTATATAAAATTGGCTTGACAAAGTCCATTTTTAACCGACGAAACCAAAAAGGAGGAGGTTGTCCAGTCGACGCGTATTTTTTTTTTGTATGTATGATCACGCATAACTTTTTACTGAGACGTCCGATTCAGATAATTCTTTTTTCAGTAGATAGGGTGTACTTCGAAGTTGGTCCCATTCGAATTCAAAAGATGAAATCCACCTCTCAGGGTAGCAAAATGAAGGATATTGATCACTCACCCTAAATAACTTATATTTCTATATTTTTCCACTTTTTCGAATGATTCCAAAATGGGAGCCGAAACGTCAAATACCAAATTTCTAGACGGGGTTTCAATATTCATTATGTTTATATATACAGTGCCCGGCATAAAGTTCGCAGCTTATGGAAAACTTTTTATTATAGATTTCTCAAAAAATCATTCGTGATAAAACCTCTGCTTCATCCTAAACCTGCATTGCGAACACCAAAATTGAATTTTATACGACCTTATACGAGAGAAATAGAAAAGTATGCTTTGTTTTCAAAATAATATGATCCCATCACTTTATTTCTCGCGGTAGAATTCAAATTCATGGGGAAATATTGTTCCAAATCGAATGTTGATCCAGAATTTTGAATCATAGCCACCTATGACCAATTTCATTTTTCAACTTTTTTTCCCATTTTTTCCTCATCTCCCTGTACAACATGAGGAATATTATGCTAGACGAATGGTATATTGTTAGATATGATGATATATCTCTCTGAATGTTTTCTCATTCCTCCCTCCTATCGGAAAATCACATTAATAGAATTATGTGACGGAATTCCACAAAATCTTGCTGCAAATAGTAAATAAAACTGAATTGTCTCCAAGGTATGATGCCAGAATGCCAATTAATTTATTTTCACAATACAAATAACATTTCTTGAAACAAATATGTCCTATGCTTTATTCTACGTGGAGTCCTCCATTCTCAATACACTGCATAGTACGGCGATGCATCGCATCATGAACATTTCTTAGTATCTGGGGAGCTATTCCCCTAATACAATCCCTGATAGTTTTCTCCAAATGACAAATATTTTGAAATGGTCTTCTTGAATATACCTTCTGTTTGAGATATCCCCTTAAGAAAAAATCCAAAGGGGTGAGGTCCGGTGACCGGGCGGGCCAATCCATTGATTTGGAAATGTTCCGTTTAACCACCTTCTCACTTCTAGCGTAGAATGAACGGATGCACCGTCTTGTTGAAAATTCATCCCAGCTCTCATGTCCAGAGGAATATCATCTAAATATTCGGAGAGAAACGTCTGCAGCATTCTTAAGTATCTGGCAGAATGCAGTGGTTGTCTGAAAATACTGGTCCAACAATAATGTCATTGAGAATTCCGCACCAGACGTTAACTTTGAAGTGATATTGGTCTCTACATTGTATCCTGAAATGGGGATTATTATCTGCCCACCACCTGCAATTCTGGGAGCTGACTACCCCATTTGATGTGAAGGTGGACTCGTCACTATAAAGAATTTTTTTCGAAAACTGTCTATTATCTTCCATCATAGACTGAAACCAGAAACAGAAATCCAAGCGATTATTCGGATCTCTCGGTTTCAAAGTGTGTTTGAATTTTGGTTTATACGGTTTGAATTTATTATTACCTAGAACTCTTCTCATTGATCGATCGAACATATCAAGATTTTTCTCCTCTTTGCGATAATGACATTCTTGGATTTTCAATCGTAGATAGCATAATATTCATAACAGTTTCTTCATTTTCAGTTATCGGTCGTTTATGTGTCACTTTGTATTTTTTTGAAACCGATCCAAATTCCTTGAATGTTTTCAAAATTCTTGTAATTGTCGAATTATGAACGTTTTATACCTGGATGTCTTTCATTAAAAATATTGGCAGTGTCTCTACAAGTATGGTTATTGTCACCATGTTTCATTACAATCTCCACTCTCTCCTGTATACTTAGTCGAGCAGCCATGATGGAATTGAAAAACTACTGAAATGACTCTACAGATTTGTGAGTTATTGTTGATGCGTCAAAAATGGTTTGTTTAAAATTAGAAATGAATTTGTTTTCAAAGCCAACTGTGATCGGCAAATGTTCTGTATCTCAATCATTTACAGTAAAATTCAAAGAACAAAACTATGGAAGCTGGGTATTGCTATTGAAGTCGAATGTAACAACTAACAATATTTCGAAATTCATAAATGATACGTGAATAATTTTTTCTAGTGGATCAAAACCTAAATTTTGTACGTTGAATGCCGCAAAAAAATTCAATGAAATATTGTAGATGCTTTCCGATGTCTTGCTTGAAAAAAAAAACTATAAATATATTGTCATATTTTACAATTCCTGATTGTCTTAAAAGATGTTATTCGTAGTGTGAAAATAAATTCATTTCATTCATTCATTCATTTTCATACCTTGGAGACAATTCAGTTTTATTTACTATTTGCAGCAAGATTTTGTGAAATTCCGTCACATAATCCAATTAATGTGTTTTCCGATGGGAGGGAGAAATGAGAAATCATTAAGAGAGTGATATCATCATATCTAACAATATACCATTCGTCTAGCATAATATTCCTTATGTTGTACAGGGCGCTGAGGAAAAATTGGGAAAAAAAGTTGAAATATGAAATTGGTCATAGGTGGCTATGACTCGAATTTATGGATCAACATTCGATTTTGAATAATATTTCCCCATGAATTTGAATTCTACCGTGAGAAATAAAGTGATGGGATCATATTATTCTGAAAACAAAGCATGCTTTTCTATCTCCCCCTCCTATAGGGTCGAATAACATTCAATTTCGGTGTTTGCATTTCAGGTTTGAGATGATGCAGAGGTTTTTATCACAAATGTTTTTTTTGAGAAATCAATAATAAAAATTTTTTCCATATGCTGCGAACTTTATGCCGGACACTATATATATATATATATATATATATATATATCTATCTATCTATCTATCTATATATATATATATATATATATATATATATATATCTATCTATATATTTTTTTTTTCTTCAGTTTCTTGACCACATATATATTTTCTTCAATTTCTCGAAATAAAACTATTTTTTTAATTTCTGCGTTCGCATTGTATGAACGTTATTGTAAATAAAATAATTTTGTTTTTAACCTGAAGATGACAAATACTATGTCGAAACGTCGTTAAAAGGAATTATACGAATGGAATGAATCAGACCATTATTCCGAAAAATTGAAGAATATATATATATATATATATATATATATATATATATATATATATATATATATATATATATATATTGACCAATTCTATTTTGATGATTTTCGGTAAAATTTTGTCTGCATCTCTGAGCTGAATGATGCAGACCCAGCTAAGATCAAAATAACAAACTATGATTTAATTACTCAGTATTGTAGAAAACAGCATATTCATGGGGGGGTTGCTATATTTGCAAAGAGTGTAGTAAACAGATAGATGTCAGTAAGTTCTGTAGTGAAATACGTTCTGAATTTAGTGGTATTGAATCTAATAGTACAATATATATCGCTGTATACAGGTCCCGTTTTGGCGATTTTGAATTATTTTTTAGTAGTTTTGATAAACTTTTGAATACAATTTTACGTCTTGACAAATAGAGTGTAATAGGAGGCGACTTCAATATTAACTTCAATTTCAAATCACGGCATTTAAAACGACTCGAAGAACGTGTTAGAATCCTTTGTTCTCATGGTAACTATAAAACAAAATACCAGAATCACTGGAACTTCAGCAGCTTGCATAGACAACATTTTCATAAACCTTGCTACTAATGAATTCATAGTGGGATTGTACAAGTATTTATTTCCAACAAAATGGAAAAGACAACTTCTAAAACTACCCTCACAAGATTTTTCGGGCAAAAGAACAAAATTTATTTTCACGTTGGCCTGCAAATGGCTGATTGGTCCTTTTTATCGGTACTGAGTGATGTTAGCATTTTGGCCGACAAATTCATCGAAACAATTACTAACCTTCTAAACAAAATCATTCGTTTCGAAAATATCACGTAAAGTCTAAGCCACCGGTGACATGGTATAATGACAATTTGAGATCTATGAGGGAAACCTTATCTGCAGTAAAAACTGTATGTGCAGTAACTAATTGTCCTGAAGGCCTGGCAGTTTTCAAAACTATGAAAAAACAATACTCTTCTGCGTTAACCACGGCCAAGAAAAAATCTTATGAATTATTTTTATCAAATTCAACCAATTTTTCAAAAGATTCCTGGAAACTGATAAATTTTGAAAATATCAAGTGTCTTGGTAATACAAGAATTGACCAGAATTTGACTCCCACTTCCTTCAATCAATATTTTTGCAACATCGCGTGAAGACATAATATCCGTTCTTCCGGAGTTAACTTACAATCCCATAGATCTCATGAAAAATTCACCAACACCTAGCTGTTCCTTTTTTCTTGAACCAGTTGTTGAATTCATTAGCTACAGATATATTTGAACTCAGCAGTATGTTATTCAAAGAAAACGCCGACCTAATTACCCCTCCTCCCACAATCATCATAAATTATTGTTTCAGTTCTGGTGTTTTTCCTGATTCTTTCAAAATTTCCAAAGTTCTACTTTTACTAAAAAAAGGAAATGTTGATTGTTTGGAAAATTTTCGACCCATTTCCATTATACCTCCGCCCTCCAAAGTAATTGAAATAATCTTGAAACACCGGCTATACAAATACTTCGAAAACAATGCATTTATTTGACAATGCACAATTTGGTTTCCGAGGTGGTAGCTCAACAACGAAAGCGCTCTTGCAAATTATAACGGAGGCAGTTGAAGGTCTTGAGGAAGGTAAGCATACTAGTCCCACGCTATGCGATCTAACCAAAGTCTTTGACTGTATCCCATGAGGTACTAATTAGCAAACTCTTTCACTATGGAATAAGAGGTATTCCACTGGTACTGTTCATATCTATCTCAGAGAAAACACGTTGTTTCTATAGATGGTATTATGTTTGACCCAAGTCACATTGGAAATGGTGTCCCTCAAGGGTCTGTTTTGGGAACACTACTATTTTTTATTTACATTAACGATTTTCATCATTTTTTACTGCCGAATAAATCTGTCCCATTCGCTGACGATATTACCATAATAATTTCCGCCAAGAATATCAACACTCTCGAACAGCTAGCCATGGATAGTGGTATTGAATCCAATAAATTGAATCTGAATCAAGCCAAGACACAAGCTTTAACCATCTCCCCACATACATAAGTCACACAGGGTTTGTCAGTGGAATTATTAGGTGTACATATTGATGACAATTTGGCTTGGGTCAGTCACATATATGATTTATGTAATAAATTATCAAGTATAACTTTCATGCTCCGAAGACTGAAACCAATACTAAGTTTCACAGCTCTAAAAATTGCTTATTTACAACTATTTCACTCGCATATATGCTACTCGATAATTTTATGGGGGACATCGTCCCATTCTGCTAAAGCTTTCATTCTACAAAAAAAGCCATAAAGATTTTAACAGGAGCTGATAGGCGTGATTCGTGCCGACCTCTTTTTACAAAACTGGAAATTATGACTATTCCATCGGTTTACATCCATTATTCCGTATTGGAAATCCACAACAAGAAAGATTCATCAACCAAAAATTCAGACCACCATGATTACCCAATAAGATCTGGAAATCTTCTTAGTTGTCAACGATATAGGTTGAATAAATCTGGGGAGAATTCGCTGGACCTTGACCTTGAACAAACTTCCAGATTACTTCAAAGATGTTCCCCAGAATCTTTTCAAGAGTAGAATGAAATATTTTTTTCAAACTCACTGTTTTCACTCATCTTTAGAGTATCGCAATGTCAATTTCCCCGCAACTCTGATTTCGTTGAATGAAACAAACCGATCTTACTCCTACGAGTACAAGTCCAAGTGATTTCCGCTAACACACTTTAGATATTAAACAGTGGGTGTATATGTGTTCAATTGTATTGTATTCTACTTTATATATGTCATGTATGTTTGTATTAGTATGGACTTCTGTTCTTATCTTTTTTGAATGTGTTTTTATACATACGTTTTCTTTCTGACTTGCTCTACTTATACAGAAATGTATGAAAAATAGTTAAATAAATACTACTACTACTACTATTATTACTAAGTACTATATATATATATATATATATATATATATATATATATATATATATATATATATATATATATATATACATACAGAGTGGTCACTTTTTTAATGGGATTGTATTGGTAACTTTTAAACCATAAGAGTTAGAAGGTCGGTCAAATGGAGAAAAAGTTGCATTCATAGAAGCATTGTCAAGCAGTTCAAACAAATCGAGATTATCAGGGCCGGTTATTGAGATATCATAAGAAAAGTAAATTCTGTCATTTTGATTTTTCTTTTTTTCCCACTTTATTTCGAATATTATCAAAAAATGTCACGGGAGTTTTTTATTCGACAGTGAATTATTCTCATTTTGACATAATCAGATTTTGTATCCAACGTTTCGTACGCTCTGGGCCACCCTCAACCTCATTTTTTTCAATACGGGCCTGCATATTTTATAACACTTTTCGAAATAACTTTTGACGCTAAATTCAACGATATATCATACAATGTCATTCAAAGTTGATTTTCAGGTGATTTTGACCCTTATCCAAATTTCTTTGGGTCGGATCTGTATTACATTAAGGTACCTTTAGTTTAATTAACAACATGCAATACATTTCGATAAGAAAATCAACTTACTCATCTTCAACTGAATGGAACGTAACAGAATCAAAGCAAGAAACAAGTAATAATTATTTACAAATTTCAAGAGGTGAAAAACCTAATTCATAATAATTAAACGAAACTATCATTTAATGAAAGAAAAATCAAATGATTATTCGAAAGTAAATGATGAACATTAATGAAGTAAGTGTTCGAAATGTCTACCATTTTGTAAATTGCACTTTGCGGTTCTGGAACCCATACTTCTTATACATTTGCTTATTTCGTCTCCTTGAATACCTTCCAATACATTCTCAATCTTCTCGCGAGGAATCATTATTGTTGGATTTGTCATTTGTTCCATTGAAACAAATTACTGAATCGAACTTTATTTTGAGATCATTACGATATCATTTTTGCAAGGCTTGGTATTCAAATTTAAAATCATTGTATTCGCTATTTTATTAACAGGAGTTTTTGATAAATTGCATTCACTGGCCACAGTTCTCGATTTTTTTTCTGGGTTCAATTGAATTTGGGTCAGAACATTGATATCGTTGATAGACTTGTTTTTTCTTACATACACACAACTCTAGGTTTATTGAATGTATTATTTTCAAGTAGTAGGCCGTGGATAAAAAAGAACATAACAAGAAGTGTCATATTATTTGTCACTTCGTTTATTATTGTGTCACAAGAACTTGTCATTAAATACTTTTCTGAGTAATTTCAATTTAACTTATTCGATATGGTAAGATACACAAATGAAGAGAAGAGAGATATGTACGAAGTGTACATAAAACTAGATAGAAATTCGTTCAAAGCACAACAAAGGTATTGTGAATTATATCCTGAAAGAACAACACCAAATATTAAAATTTTTCGACGTTTATCTACAACGTTACTTGCACATAATTCATTCATCAAACCTAGAGGTCCTTATGTACGACGAAACGAGCCTATCAATGACATCAATGTTCTGGCCCAAATTCGAATGAATCCAGGAATAGGATCGAGAACTATGGCCAGTAAATGCAATTTATCAAAAAGTGCTGTTAATAAAATACTCAAGAGACACGGATACCATGACTATAAATACCAAGCCGTGCAAAAACTATATCGCAATGATCCTGAGAGAAGGTTGCAATTCTGTAATTGGTTTCAACGGAAGGTGCGGAATAACAACAATTTTGCGCACAATATCATTTGGGGAGACGAAACGTCATTCACAAATTCTGGCATGTTCAATCGAAGGAACAAACATTTTCATGCCACAGAAAATCCTCACTTAATTCATGAAGTTAGACATCAATATCGTTTTTCTTAGAACATATGGTGCGGTTTGTTGAATAATAAATTACTGGGACCCTATTTCATTCACGGCAACCTTACCGGAGCAAAATATGTAGGAATTATAGAAGAAATGTTGGATGATCTTCCTATACGGTATCGGCGTAAAAGTCCATGGTTCCAACAAGACGGATGTGGTCCACACAACTCAAGAATAGTCACAGACTATCTAAATCGAACTTTTCCCGATTCATGGATTGGAACAAGAGGTCCAGTAGCATGGCCTGCCAGATCTCCGGATTTGAATCCGCTGGATTTTTATTTGTGGGGATATCTTAAAAATGAAATTAATTATACTACGAACCCGACAATAGAGATTCTTCGCGAGAAGATTGAGAATGTATTGGAAGGTATTCAAGGAGACGAAATAAGCAAATGTATAAGAAGTATGGGTTCCATTTTTACAAAATGGTGGACATTTCGAACACTTACTTCATTAATGTTCATGATTTACTTTCGAATAATCATTTGATTTTTCTTTCATTAAATGATAGTTTCGTTTAATTATTATGAATTAGGTTTTTCACCTCTTGAAATTTGTAAATAATTATTACTTGTTTCTTGCTTTGATTCTGTTACGTTCCATTCAGTTGAAGATGAGTGAGTTGATTTTCTTATCGAAATGTATTGCATGTTGTTAATTAAACTAAAGGTACTTAAATATAATATAGATCCGACCCAAAGAAATTTGGATAAGGGTCAAAATCACCTGAAAATAAACTCTGAATGACATTTTATGATATATCGTTGAATTCAGCGTTAAAAGTTATTTCGAAAAGTGTCATAAAATATGCAGGTCCGTATTGAAAAAAATGAGGTTGAGGGTGGCCCAGAGCGTACGAAACGTTGGATACGAAATCTTATTATGTCAAATTGAGGATAATTTACTGTCGAATAAAAAACTCCCGTGACATTTTTCGATAATATTCGAAATAAAGTGGGAAAAAAGAAAAATCAAAATGACTGAATTTACTTTTCTTATGATATCTCAATAACCGGCCCTGGTAATCTCGATTTGTTTGTACTGCTTGACAATGCTTCTATGAATGCAACTTTTTCTCCATTTGACCGACCTTCTAACTCTTATGGTTTAAAAGTTACCAATACAATCCCATTAAAAAAGTGGCCACTCTGTATATAGGTATGAATATTTATTGACTGTGAATTATCAAGGGAAATTATTTTTATTTGGGAAGCAGTCGGGTATGTGAGATTCAATGAATATTCTTCGTTTTTTCAGTCGAGCTTTCGATAATGTTTATTATCTACAATATGTGTGAATAACATCAAAATAATATTATTAACAAATATACTAACTAACATGAAATTATAAAAAATTAGTTACAAAGAGTGGCATTAGAAGTTTCTTTCATGAAGGAAAAATTGTTAGACAGGGCCAATTGACTTTTTACAAAATGTCAAAATATATATACAAATGGAAATTATTATTTGAATGCAGTTCATTTTGTTTGTGAAAAATATAAGTGTAAATAGAGCTCAGATCACCAATATCTGTTCGTTTATTGATGATGTTATTTTCATTTTTGTTGATATGTACCATTTCTAAAAAGTCTTTCAGATAAGACACTTTCAAAATCTAAAATTTCGGAATCATTGTAATCGATACGATGATCCTCGTCAATAGAATGGGATAGCGCACAAGGTCTCATAAACCTCCTAGAATCACAGGCCACAAAAGAGAAAGACGATAAAAATTTAAGGGACCTCTAGGCAAAACAGTTGGACATGTTCGTGTGACACATTCTAATATCTCCTGCCATATATCCGTTCCCTCGAAATCCTCCTGATCCCGGCCTGCAAATCCGAATTGAAATACCGCAATCAAGCGCTCTCATCGGAAGAGATTTGTCGTGGTTCAAGTGATTTTTCGAAATGACTGCATTCTCAAGCGACATCCTTCGAACTGACTCGACGTATAAGGGTGGCTTTCCTCCAGGGACTATAACAATTATGTTTGCGTCGTTAGATATAGAGAATCCGGTATTGAGAACGTTGAATGTGGTCATCATACGCGACGGAAGAGACGCTCTGGCGCCAGTGACGTCGGAAAGAACACGAGAGGATCTACCAACTGACATTTTGGCACAAATATAATACCGAGCATATCTGCAGAACTACAAGGAAAAAAAATTGATTTAAATTATCCACTTTTTAATCCAGGAGTATAAATTGAGGTTCTCAAATGCTGAAAACCACCAAATCTCTTTCAAAATTCATCAACTCCATGAGCAGAGTATTAAAACACGCCGTGTTTCAAAGGAAAAAGCGCGCTAAATGTAAGATTAAAACAGGCTGTGTTTTGAAGGTAACAAAAACAAGTCCAACTTTTTATTTATGTGTCAAATTACATCAAAAATATAAAACAACTATTTCAAGTAAATGTTGAATGTACAATTATGATTATTTGATATTTGAATACCACTTGTCATTACCCTGAACTAAAATTAATTTCCAGCATTGTTATTGAAGTTATGATGTAGGTATAATAAAAAATATCGTATGATACACGTGTATAAGTGACATTAAAGCACTTGCTACGTTGAGAGCACTCCTCTCCGAGTCGTGCGCGTGCTTTAAAGGCTCACTTATACACCTGTATCATAATATACTATTTCCTACGGGTATGTGGAAAAGTGGACTTTTTTTAATGATTTGTTGTGTGGAAAGAAGCACTTTTCCACTGCATTGCGGTAAAGTACTTTTTCCAGTAGGTACTTAAGTCAAACATGTGTCATTTTAATGACTATTAATTGTCAAAAGTAGGCTATTTTTGAACAGAGTGCAGAACAAAAATTTTCTGCACAGCGTGCAAAAAAGTACAGACCTAAGTTGTTTAAATTCAGGCAATACACAATACCCATCATTCTCATTTCAATCGTTTTTTATCAAACATATTACAATCATATTCCATCTATAGTAATTTTTTACAAGATTTATATTCATAGTACAATTGCTGTTATTTTGTATGTTTATTCCAAAAGATGATTTTGGTAATACTAAATCAAATGACTTTTCTTGTATAATACAAGTATTATTGTTCTCGACTTCGACATTTTCACTTTTCTTGATATCACCACTAAAAACACCGTTTGCAATTTTCACTTTTTCTTCCACGGTCTGCACCACATAGCCTTCTGCAACAGTCGACGATCGCCATCCACCATGATGCTTAAGTCTCAAAATATCAGATCCTGAGTCAACTAAATGCGACGCAGAGGACCTTCTAAAACTATGGCCAGCATATTTTGCAATATTAGGTAATCCAAGATCCAAGAAATGATGCAATTAGACTGGGAATGTTTGCGAAAGTATTTATTCCGACTACTTGAATTGTACATTTTCCATTCCTATACTGAAGAAAAAATCTAGGTTTTTCTGCTATCTTAGGACGCAGTGACATGTACTTACGGCAAATTTCAGCTGGATTGAATTTGTGTTCATTGTTACTTGGAACTACAAATGTTTTTTGTATTTTCGTTTTTCAATCAGAAATTTTTACAATTATATGAGAATCCTTGTCCTAACTATCATGTATTATCATTTTAGAAAGTTTGTCCTGGCGACAGGCGCCTGACAATCCCATAATCATTACTAATGTCATCAATAAAAAAAATTCATCCGCAGCATCAAGCAGAAATTTAGTTACCTCTTCTCTCGTGAAAACGTTTGCCTTTTTTGGCTTATAGCCGGCACTTTTTCTTCTAAGAATTGCCTTCAACTTGGGATAATCATCTATACAGTGCTTCTCAAAAGTCCTCTCCCCCCCCTCTTATTTTTGGAACGATTATACATAAACAAGTGAAATTTAGAAACTGAATATTAAAGGTTGTAAACTTCCCTACTAGTGATGATAGATGACGAAATCGTCAAAGATGACGTCACAAGGCCATTGTGACCAATAATTTTGAATGGAACCCTACGGCAAGCGACACCTCTTTTAAAAGGTATCGAAAAAACCTATTCAACGATACTAATTTTGTTTGTGTTTATGTCACTTTTAATGGCTCATTAGTAAACATTAAAATTTAAATTCCATTCAGTATGATATCAATTACAGATTTAAGAATCAGTATCTACCTAAAGAAATTGCTCGAAGTGACCTCCATTTACTTCCTGACAGTGAAATATCCTATTTTTCTTCTCGTACTTTTGCAAATGTGTCTGCGGAAACAGCCTCACATTCTGCAACAATACGATGTTTTAAAACGTCAATATTGTCAGGTTCAGTGGCGTAAACCTTCGATTTAAGGTACCCCCACAGAAAAAAATCCGAAGGTGTGAGGTCCGGTGATCGAGCTGGCCATTCCGTTGAACCTCGTCGTCCAATCCATCTCCCACGATACTCCTCATCCAAATACCGTCTTACTGCACCATAATAGTGTGGAGGAGCACCATCCTGTTGGAATGTTATTTCCAAATTGCCAAATTCATCTGGATTATCTTCCAAAATTTCAAGGATTAACGGTTCTATTGCGTTTTGCAACAGCTCCAGATAAACCTCACCAGTTAAATAAGTATTCAAAGAAAGAGGCCCAACGATGTGGTGTCCCAGGATACCTGCCCAAACATTCACCTTCTGGGGAAATTGAGTATGTGTTTCACGAAACAGGTGAGGATTTGCGTCACTCCAATACCTCACATTCTGTGTATTTACATTTCCATTTAGATAGAAAGTACTTTCGTCACTAAAACAAATTGTTTTGACATAGTCTGGCTGTTGGTTAATTTTAGTTTCCATATCTTCACAAAATTCTAGTCTTCGGTCTGGGTCGTCGTCTGAGAGTTGATGAACCATTTTCAATTTGTATGGATGAAATTTGTTTTTTTTTCAACACCCTGTGTACTGTACTTCGGCTGACTTCACAGGTAGATGCAACGTGAGTTGTTGAAGAAGTAGGATTAACTATTACTTCTGCCAGTATATCAATTTTTTCTCATCAGATCTGCCAGATCGTTTCGCATCATTAATACTACCCGTTGTTTCAAACTCACGAAGAAGCTCCCTCAAATAAGTCCTCGAAACGGGGCGATCGGGAAACCTCTCATTAAAAATGCGTTCTGCTGCATGAATATTTTGTCCAGTTTCACCAAGAATTAGGATCGCTGCTACTTTATCACCTAAAGCACGTACCATTTCGCTTCTTGAAGCACTTAAACGTTCGGCTCACAACAGTTTAACAAATTATTAAAATGTACAAAAATATTAAAAGTACCAAAAGCTGCCAAAACAGTTGAACATTCGATCAACAATACACAAATTATTAAATGTACAAAAACTTGGACAATTACAAAAACGTCGAATTAGGGAGACTAACAAAAACGGCAGCTTATTTGACAATTATCCAGAGGCGGAGCTTGAATTTGGAATTTTAGTATCAACTGATTCAATTCATCACAGCTCTGCGTTTTTTAAAAGCGAGTTGCCAAAACTGCCATAAACACAAAAAAAATTAGTATCAATGAATAGGTTTTTTCGATACCTTTCAAAAGAGGTGTCGCTTGCCGTAGGGTTCCATTTAAAATTATTGGTCACAATGGCCTTGTGACGTCATCTGTGACGATTTCGTCATCTGTCATCACTAGTAGGGAAGTTTACAACCTTTAATATTCAGTTCCCAAATTTCACTTGTTTATGTATAATCGTTCCAAAATAAGAGGTGGGGAGGGGACTTTTGAGAAGCACTGTATGTATGTTCTTGTTAACAGCTTAAGTTGATTTTAACATCACAGGGTTGACGACTTCATAGTTTTTTATTTTTCTCCCAAATACGCAAGAATGACGGTTTTTGATACCTTAGATTTCTAAGAACACCAACTATCAAATGCATCATATTTTTTTTCTAGTAGTCTTTACTGGTAGAAGTTCCAAGCTAACTGCTTCCGCCGACTCCATCACATCGGTAGGAATATCAGATGTATCACTAGAATCACTTCCTTCTTCCATAACCAAAGCGATATTTTATAAATATACGCAAATTATCTGATTACGGTTTTACAGTAATGGGGACTTCAATAATTGAAATTGTTACTATGCACCCTGAAAATCTAATATTTGTTCTGATCTTTACTGGTAGGTATGTATTGCGCTTGACTCAAATAATGTTGCTCAATTCACTGTCACTGCCAAAACAATAAAAATTGGACATTTGCTCTCAAAAAGTTAATAATAAAGGGGATTTCATTTTTATATTAAAAAACCAAAGTATTGGAAGAAATCATGTGTACAATTTGAATATAAAGCCTTGCCTTCTCGCTTTATATTCTTGTTGTATAAATAACTATTTTCAGGAGTGGTGCTTTACCAAGACGAAAAAGAGGTTAGTTTGCATCTAGCTTTGAAACAGTTGACAGTGTGTGGTGTCCTGGCAGGATAACAACCAATAAGGTTATCATAAAGGAAGGAAACAAACACGGATTCATCTTGAAATTGAACAAATTCCAGGATCAAGTACATCATGTTTCTTAGAAGAACATTTATCTAAGGCTTGCCAAACCCTACTATTCAAGGACTGAAGCAATCGATGTCCGATATATGCCAATGATCTCAAACCATTTAGAAGAATCAAAAGCGAAAAATACTCTGGTGCGCTTCAAGATAAACTCAATAATCTCTCGAATTACTTCTCAGTGTCCGACATATCTCTCAACGAAGCTAAATGCAAAATAATGAGTTTCACTCGAAAGACGTCACCCCCACTATCAACGGCACCTATTTGCAGAGAATCAATGAGATGAAAGATTTCGAGATCTTTTTCTCTGATGTTTTCAGTTTCTCTGGGAACATTGAATACTTAGTTTCTGAATGTTCTAGAAAATTGAGTTTTGTTTTAAGATCTAGCGTGAATTCGATCACGATACTTGTTTGTTACCTATCAACTCCATTGTTCGCTCTGAGCTGGAATATGGATGTGTCATTTGGAATCCAAAGATTTTTTTATATTCCGATATGATAGAAAAAATCCAGAAACGATAAAGAACTCTGTTCTTTAGAAAACACAAGGTCTGGCCCTTATTTATATTTTATTCCAGCCAATTACTAGAATTTAATGTGCAATCATTGAAAGGCCGCCGTAAGTTTTCTCTTTGTTTTTAATATTCTTAGAACATTATACCTGACAATGTCTCGAGACCGTTAACGAAATGGCGAGAAATTGTGATTTAGATATATTCAGTACTACAGAGGAATAACTCCTTCGAATGCTCAAATGTGTCTGAATATATTCTGATCATTTCATTTCATATTGTTATTATATTACTTTTAACTCTATTATTGTATCTAATGAATATTATGTGTTGAGTAACTTAAAAAAACTGTGAATTCTTTATTGTTTTTAACCATGTTATTAATGTATTCAATGAATATTTTGTATTAATAATAATAATAATAATAATAATCATTTATTTTCCATAAGATAATTTACAAAATTATATAGGAATAGTCAAGTTGATGAAGACAAAAGTATCAAGAGAAAAATTCTCCCACACTATAAAAACATTTTTCTTGTAAAAAGGATCTAAGTCTACTTTTGAACAAGGAATATTAATTACTGTTTTTGATCAAATCTGGTAAATGATTGAACATTTTAGGGCCAAGATAGTTTGGGGAGTCGGAAGTTATTTTGAATCTTGCGTATGGAACATGTAACAATTCTCGGTTCCTTGTGTTCAAATTATGAATATTGGCATTCAGTAAAAACTTGTTTTTGTTCTGGAATACATATACACATATTTCATATATAAGAATACAAGGCAATGGCAGAATATGGTATTGGATAAATATTGCTCTACATGAGAACGTGTTTGACACCCTAGCTATACTTCGAACAATACGTTTCTGTGCAATAAACACGTTTTTAGACATTGAAGAGAGGCCCCAGAGACTCACGCCGTACCTCAGTCTAGAGTCCACCTGAGCATGGTACAAACTTAGCAATTGATCTATTTCCAGTACAAAACGCAGATTCACAAAGAGGTATATCAAGGAGTTCAATTTTGAAATCAGTTGTTTACAGTGAGCTTTCCAGTCCAGAAACTGATCGAAATGAACACCCAAAAATTTTATAGGATCAAGGCTGTTCTCGAAGGTGTAATCTTTAAAATCAAACTGTAGTCGAGGAATGATTAAGGAACTGTGCTTCATGTAAGTGGAAATCATTCTGTTTGTTGCTCAGTATAAATAAATTCATATTATTCTTTACGTAAATGAAGAAATATGAAGCTATTGATCCAACGGTTTTTTCATTTATTGGACATTTTTATGAAACGCTAATAGACATTTTGGGAAAGTTTTATCGCGGTTCTTCCATCCCATTTGATCCTAGAAAAATGAGTTATAGCATATTTTCAGAAATACTATTGAAGGCCACCTTTATAGACATTTCAAGAAGAGTATTTGCAGAAGTAAAATATATATATATATATACTGACCTTTTTAAGTCTGAAGAATGGAACAGAGATCTAGAAAATTCGTGGAGAGAATAATTCCTTCGGAGATCGGACAGAAAAATGCACACACAAATCCATTTTTTTATTTTATGTTTATATGCTCTATAATTTTTGGACAATTTCTGGGCTTCTTTATAAGCACTGGTAAGTCAGGAGAAATCTTGCATTATTATATACATTTCCAGGTACCATCCATACGGTAGTAAAAGAAAGCTGTGCACAATTGTAGCAAGCGATTGTTTATCAATGACACATTTGTCAAATACCTACTTGAAATATTAGTCTTTATTGTTCCTGAAATAAGTAATCCAATATAACATTTCGAAGAAAACGTATGTTCACTACAAAATTTCAAATAATCTATAGTTTATTGCGACTCCTGAAAAAAAAACTGAATGACCAAAAAAAGTCCACTAACGTGTTGCCATGACGAATTTGAGTTTACGTACACTAAAATACCATTTTATTTTTTGGTAATTTCATGAATTTTCTTTTTTAATAGAAATAATGTACCTGAATATAAAAATTAACGAAATGCTGCTTAAGGGATTTTGCCAAAATCACTCTGTGGTTTATCAAGTGAAATTCAATGTAAGTTGATATTTCTGTTTGTTCCTTCAGGAAAATTAATATATTACCAAAACACAAGAGGTTCTTTCACCACTTTTTACACACGATCGAAAAAGAGGCGAAGTCACGGGTAGCTATCGCATAAGAATATTTCCGCTATTTAACATATACTTTCAGAAAATATTTTCAAGCATTGTTGTTTATTCTACGTAATCATTTTAGGGATCGGATATTCTGTTGCTAGAATAGTCTTCCATTGAATTGACTGGTACATTAACCTTGATTCCATTTTTTGCATTTTCAACGTAATATCGATTAATATTTCTATTGCGTCACTATAGTGTTCCATAAAGTGTTACATTATCATCGTATACCAGGTACTTGCGAATCTCTGATGATGATATTCAAGGCATCAATACAGAAATTATTTTGATTGGCTATTTTCCTCATCATTTCTGATCCAATTGAAATTGTCACAACAGTTTTTTCGTGTTGAATAAAAAACATGAGCCTTCAAATTTCGTGACTTGACTCGTGTATTGCCGGAAAAACATTTTGATTGTTTTATTGTTTCAGCATATTAAAAAAAAAAACTTGTTTCTGCTTTTGAAAAGATCCAGGGTCCAGGAGCTTCATCAAATCATTTAGATTGTGCAAATTTTGAAATTTTTCATGGTGCCCTATTCCAGCAAGGTTAGGATAATGAAAAAGTAATTATTCGAGTGTTTTACGTTAATGTGAATTACAAATAATGCAGAACTCCTCAGTATTTGTGATAACAGGACCCATTTCCAAATATCTGGACAAAATGCTTCAATTTTGTTGTCAATAAGTTATATGTGATATAATCCTCTAGACCTAAATAGCTATTTCTAAGGTGGGTGTTCAATATTATAATTTAGTTTTATTTTTCAGATATTTTCGGCCCTCACCTGTAAAGTGTGTGGCTGCGACATCGGTTAAGCTGGATATGAAACCATAACACGTTAAGGTGAGTAATCATGCATGATTATTTTTCATTTATGGATTGACGCAACCACTATTTGATAAAAGTCCATATTGAAATAAAATACTCAATAGTAAATACATTTTGCTGAATTGATTACGCTGCCTTATGTGAGCCATCACTTATTTCTGTGCCTCCGATGATTTTTTAAATTTTATCATGTCATTCAAGTAGCTCATTGGTCTAAGTCATGAATCTGTTTTTCTGTGTCTGAATTTACCGAATGTAATTCCTTGCAAGAACTGTACATGGTTAATAAAGTTGATTCGTTATCATTATTTGAATTCAAATTGCTCAATATTTTAAATTTTTCGATTAATTTCGTATATGGTTTGAGAAAATATAATAATGGAAGAATGGAACCGAAATACCCAAAATCTTCAGTTTCCATAATTAATGGATAAAACGTCTTAACAGTTATTTATACAACAATAATATAAAGCGAGCCTACGGCTCGTTATAAAAATTCTCGCGCGTCAAAAAATTATATTCGAGTTGTATACATGAATTTTTCCAATACTTTGGTTTTTCAATATAAAAATGAAAATACCCTTTATTATGAAAGTTTTGAAAGCAAACGTCAAATTTTTATTGTTTTGGCAGTGATATTAAATTGTAAATGTATTCAGTATACAGCCAAATCCTATTTTCTCCTAGTTTGACATTAGAATAGTGAATGCTAGATGTCGCCCACTTCGTTGTAATCCTGAATAGTAAGTGACATTTGGAATAAATGAAATATAAATTATCATCCAATAAATGTATGTAGGTTTAGGTGTGGAAATCAAAACTTGATTTGAACCCAAAGTAAACCATAATTCGTATATTCTTGTTTGAGTTTACTATAATTTTGATTGCGATTGTTTGAAGAAAGAAAGTGAAAAAGTCATCATGTTTGTACCTACCGCAACAATAACCATTGACAATTTTATTCTGAAAAAATCAAAATTCCTAGCTTTTCTTCGGCAAAATGTTATCGGTTCATAGTTTTTATAGTATTTATAAACACCCGTTAATGTTCAGTTATCTTTTATGAATGAATAAAATTCAGTTCGTAAAGTGTTGCCATGACGACACTTTACGGACAACTCCGTAAAAGTAGCATTTTACGGATTTTTTTAATTCCGAAACTTGCGTTTTGGGAAATGTATACAAAAAAAAATTGCACTCTGTTCAAAAATAGCTAACTATTGACATTTTAACGTCATAAAAAATGACACATTCTTGACGTAAGTATTGGAAAATATACAGGGTGTACTTTAACAAACTTCAGGAGGTGATTCCTCACAATATTCCAATATGAATTTTCCAAATAAATATATGTCCGGAAACGCTTCGTTTCCTAGATACAGGGTGTTGGAGTTTTATTTTTATTTTCGTTTTTTTCAAATAACTTTCGAAATACTGACCTTAATTGAACGAAAATTGGTATTGAGAGGTTTTTTGAGGTGTCTAATTCTAACCGATGTTATTATTGCTCTTACTCGTAGGGGGCGCCTACACGTCTTTTTCTTTTTTGAAGACTCATAACTTTTTTGAGCGTATTTCTAGCACATTTTTCAGTAAAAAAATCAATTCCTCTATGATATCTACGTAAAAAAGCCTACCCTTGTTACGAGTCGCTATGAGCAACCGTTTTTTAGGTATTTGGACTCGAAAATTGCAAGTCAAGACTGCTTAGGAAATGAATTTGACGTTTAAGTAAGTAGTCTTGGTTTTTTGTAGGGGGTGCCACCTATTCTATTTATTTTTACTCGTTTAAAAGAGTTATTTTTGTATCAAGGGTGCGAAATCTGTATTTGTTTTAATAAAATTTGCAAGAAATATCAACATTTTATTTCAAGAAATTTTGAATATGTTGAATAAAATAAAATAAAGGAAACTAAATTGTATTCAAATAAATTGTTCAAAGTGTCCACCTTCAGCGAAGATACATGAATTCAGTCTTCTAGTCATTGAATCTCGTACCCGCTAAAAAATTATTGGTGGTTTTCTTATTGTTTCAAAGGCATCTACTATTCGGTTTCCTAGATCTTCCTCGTTCGCCACTGGAGTTTTATAAACTAGTGACTTCAAATGTCCTCAAAAATAAAAACCTAGCGGGATGAGATCTGGAGACCTTGGTGACCACGCCTGGTTAGGTTCTTCTACACCCCTACCGATCCATCGATTTGGATAGACAGTGTTAAGGAATTCCCTGGCTACAACGCTAAAATAGGCCGGAGCCCCATTATGCATAAACCACATGCGGATACGAATTTTCAATGGTACATTCTGAAGTAGGCAATTCATTTTCTAAAAAGTCTCTGTGAGTTGCGCCATTCAGTCGGAAGAAAGAAAGGACCTATCAAGTGATTATCAATTATTGCCGCCCATAAATTTACAGAAAATTGATACTGATAATGTCTTTCACTAACTGCGTGCGGATTTTCCAGAGCCAAACATGGTTCTTATGAAAGTTTGTGATACCATTCCGGGAGAAGTTTGCCTCGTCCGTGAAGAGTACATATTTCAAAAATTGAGGATTTCCAGCCAAGTTTCTCAAGAACCACTGACACATAGTAATGTGTTGGGGACAGTCTCGTGGCAAAAGAGCTTGTACCCTTTGAATATGGTATGGATAAAATTTTCGATCGTGGATGATTCTCCAAACTGTAGACTAAGTAGAATTGAGAGCTTCAGCAATTATTCTTGTACTTGTTTCTGGATTCTCCCCGAGAGAGTTCAAAACAGCTTCTTCCAATTCTGGGGTTCGGACTGCTCGTGGTCTTCCAATAATATCAGCTGCCCTCTTAAAGCTATCTATTTCTACCAAACGACGGTGGAGACTGGTGAATGTTGGAGCTGCCATCCGCAAGGCCATAAACGAAATGCATGCGGCCAAATGAGCATTATTGTTTAAATAATAAATTTTTGAAAATTAGTGTTTTAAAACTAACAGAAACTTCAACAAAACAACAAAATGTTTAACTGTCACATAATATGTAATTACCAAAACTACTTACTTAAACGTCGAATTCATTTCCTAAGCATGCTTGTGAAAAATGCAAAATAATGGTGATAACTTCAACACGCATCGATTATCAAATAATCGACTTGAAATGTTCAAGTCCAAATATCTAGAAAACAGTTGCTTATAGCGACTTGTAACAGGGGTAGCTTTTTTACGTGTATATGATAGAAGAATTGATTTTTTCACTAAAAAATGTGCTTAAAGTACGCTAAAAAAAGTTATGAATCTCCAAAAGAGAAAAAGACGTGTAGGTGGCGCCCCCTTCGAGTAAGAGCAATAATAATAACATCAGGTTCGAATTCGACACCTCAAAAAACATCTCAACACCAATTTTCGTTAAATTGAAGTCAGTATTTCGAAAGTTATTTAAAAAAAACACGCATTACCACCCTGCATCTTGGAAACAAAGCGTTTTCGGACATATATTTATTTGGATAATTCATATTAGAATATTGTGAGGAATCACCTCCTGAAGTTTGTCAAAGTACTTTTGAATCACCCTGTATATTATAAATCACTCTCGTACATTAGGTCCGTTACAAGTGAAAATGGCGTCAGAAGACATATAGTTATCAAAAATCAAATAAAGGGCCCAAGATCGAACCCTGCGGCACACCTTTTTTGATTGTTGGAAAGTCTTATTTCTTTACTCGCTCAGTTCGTTTTCTGCGACTACACATTGTTTCATATCTGTTAGAATGACTTCCCCAATCCTCTCAAGCTTCCGACAGAGCAGGCCACGGTCTACACTATCGACAGCCTTCGAGGTCCTCAAGGTTCTCGTAAAAGACACCAAGCAGCACTCGTCCACATGAAATTGCAAAGGTTTAGTGTTTTCTGCAGAACCTGTGGCAAAAACGAGACGAAGTGTTCCTATCCCTACTATTTTATGGTTTCGGACCATACAGAAGAGATTCCAACGGTTACACATTATTATTACTGTATTTATTTTTCATAAGAGGGAAATAAAAATATATTGTTCATACACCGAATGCCACTATTTGCGACGCCCCTGGTCGTAACCAAGCTCAGCCGAACACAAAGCAGTCTTTCTTTGGGGATCGTTTTCTCTTATTGTGTAGGGTAACTCCTTGGCTTTTTGCGACATGACGAAGATAATCTGACAGCTAATATTGCGTTGTTTTCTGGGAGTGTACTGTACATTCACAGCTATCACCCTGACAGGAAAATTCAATAGGATTCATGAACTCATCGAAATCGGGGA
Source organism: Gonioctena quinquepunctata (assembly GCA_018342105.1). Lineage (NCBI taxonomy): Eukaryota > Metazoa > Arthropoda > Insecta > Coleoptera > Chrysomelidae > Gonioctena > Gonioctena quinquepunctata. Next base: position 93,196 of record JAFIRS010000571.1, on the reverse strand, counting down.
ATAATCTGGGAGAGCGCAAATAATTCGGTGTAATGCTGAGAAATCGTTCCAACTTACAATTGTTAACAAAAAAATTGGATCTGCGAAAAAAAATACAGAAAGAAGAGTTGCTCATATTGCAACGATCATTCAAGTCAGATATATTGAATATTGAGATGGCATTGAGTGAAATCAATATATAAAAGAAAAACCACATGATTGATTGAATATTTATTTTTTCTAATCTTGAAAAGCGCATTTCCTGTATAAATAATGCTGAAATTTCGATTAAATTTTTTTCGTATATCCCAAAAAATATTATACGTTTTTTTGATCCCGTAACAGATAGCCGCCCAATTTGGAAAAAGTAAATTCTACATAATATTCACCAATATGAAATAATATGGAAATACTTTAGAAATCAAAAATTGAAATAGAAATTTCAACAAAAAAACTCCGAAGGCCGCTTTGAAAAATATATATTTTAAAATTGTTTTTTTGTTGTTGAAATTAATATGGTATTTTTCACAGGTTAAATGATCGGACAACGGTACATTCAAAGAGTCCTCAAATCTGCATTCTTTATTGGTTATTTATATGCTTAACTCACTTTCCTTAGAAATTCGAAAATACTACGTTTGTTAGGGGAGCCTGCCATTCTTAAGCCGCCATCCTTTTCAATTCTTCTTTTATAAAACCGTTATGATGTATCGATATAGCTTCATAAGTTTTCATATTACGACCAAAAAACGAAAATAAACACGATTTTTTGCTCTCAAATATTTATAACAAATTAGGCAATGATAGTTGCGAGTAGGAGACATAACAAGATATATCTACCGTCTTTCTCATGATGGCACAGTCGTTTCCCTGGTGCTATTTTGTCATAGAATCATCCATTTTCTGCTCTATTGATTGGTCTAACGGACTAGTGGAGCTTATAATGAAAACTACAAGTTGCATGTATTTTATTTTCCGCGAACACTCCCATTGATCTTCTGAAGTCAGGATTATAAGAATTAATGAAATAATAGGCTGTTAATTGATTATTTTGATTTGTTGACTCTTATTTCCATTCATGTCATGAATAATGAATCGACGCTTTTCATAAAACACCAATCTCATTTCCCACTCGTTACAAGTTATATCATTGAATTAGTCCGAAAGAAATCACCCTCTTTCACTCGAACACAAATGAGTCCTTTCCAAATTGAATAATTATCAGGTAATTGTCGTGGAATTATAAACACGCCAGGCGAATTAGAAAAACATGCCATCAACATGATAGTACGAAACCTACATACAGTTTTTTCTTTTTAGGTCCCGTAACTGAAGGGCATTTTTCAGATGTCACTTAAAAATGAGTTTGGACGCTAATATAGTCTAATCAACAAGTTCAAAAACGTGTTAAATAGATATGAAGCTCCTAAAAATATGAGCGATAGCTCATTCGATTCGGAATGACGTCTAAAAACATGTTTTTCAAGGGTTTATTAGCACGTAAAAAATTGCGATTGTTATTAACAAAATAAGATTAAAAAAAGAAGGTATTTCGTTTTTCGTTAATAATTTCTAAAATAATGATATTTAAGGAATCATGAAAAAATATCCTGAAAGAGGAGGAAATTTCCAATAAAAAAAATTTAACACTGAAAATAGGGCTCCGCGAGGTCGTTACGGCATAGGCGCACCGTCTAAAAAGCCGTTATATCACCTAAAATTTTTTTTTATAGTATTAAATAACAATTTAAAAATTTGAATAAATCATGGTGTAATCTAGACACTTGAACGAAAAAAACCTTCGTGAAAAAAAAATTTTATGTCGATTTTTCAAAAAGTTACACCATTGTTAATTAACTAATTTTTTTCCAATCTCTGTTTTTATAAATTACGACATAAAAGTTTAAATAATTTGTCTATAAAATTTTCGCTTCGTGGAGATCTTTTCATTTAGGTACTCAATAAAGCAATGCAAAATTTATTAAAGTTTATTATTTTGTTAATTATAATTTTTTTGAATTAACAAAAAATGTTATCAAAAAAATTTTTATTCAGTAATTTTTTTTTGCATAAAAGGCATTAAAAATTGGAAAAAAATTTTACGTCATTTGTTAAAAATTGTTTATAAAAAAAATTTTGGGATTGAAAAAAAAAAAAAATTCACCATCTCATTATATAAAATTATTTTAAAAAAAAATAAAAAAATTATCAAATACATTTTTTATTGTTAATAATCGTTTTTTTTATATTTCAATTGTTTAAATGATTAGTTAAGAAATTATTTTATTCTTGAAAATCATCATTGACCTTTTTCAACGAATAAACAGAGAAATATTTTTTTTTATAAATTTTTTTTTTTAACCAATTTTTTTTGGAAATTTCCCCTTTAGGATCTTTTTTCATAAATCCTTGAATATCATTATTTTAGAAATTATTAACGAAAAACGAAATACTTTTTTTTTAAATCTTATTTTGTTAATAACAATCGCAATTTTTTACGTGCTAATTAACCCTTGAAAAACATTTTTTAAGACGTCAATCCGAATCGAATGAGCTATCGCTCATATTTTTAGGAGCTTTATATCTATTTAACACGTTTTTGAACTTGTTGATTAGACTAAATAAAGTTATTTTGATGAGTTTTTTACGATGAGTTAATTTTAGTACCCGCATATAACATTTATTCAAAGCATAACCTTTATTTGAAAAAGAGAAGAATCTCCCCAACATCAATAATATCTATATTAGCACGAATAATAAAAATTCTATTTTTCACTAGTTTCCCAATTATTTTTGATAGTGTGGGTAGCAAAGAAATCGGTTTGTAGTTGGCAGGCAGATGATGATCTCCTCCTTTGTATATTGGGATGACTGTGGCAATTTTCAAACATGAACGAAATCATCATTGGGAGAATGAGATATTTATTGTGTCTTCAAACGTTTTTGAAGCAATGTAAGGTAATTTTTCAATAATTTTGAGGGATATATCGTCCCACCCGGAAAACGATTTATTTTTAATCGCGGTGAAGACTTTTATTTCATTGATGTCAGTGGGTTTGAGGAAGAAAGATTCATGCGGGGGCAGTCCTTCTAGATATACCAATGGATCATTTCTGACAGTGGTTTTTTTGACAGTTTATTCGCCACTGATCAGTAGAATGAGTTCATAAAAATCTAGATTTTCGCCAGGTACATATTTTCTTATTGGGTGCAAAGAACGCATGTTTTTTGCTGATATTCTAGACCTTCGGTTAGCCACGGTATTGTTTGTTTATCTTTCGAAACTCTAATTGGAAACGCAGTGTTGAAGTTTTTCATAACTAATTTAAGAAATTTCCAATTCTAGAATTCTACTCCAATCTGAATCAGCACCGAGTTGCGAAAACCTATTATAATTATTTTTACTGAAGATTCTACCTAGTCGTGGGGGATTTTTTACCAGTTTTCTAGAAATAGTACTTTTACATGAGATAGCCTCGTGGTCAGATGAACCAGAGTTTATAACAGAACAATCAATATTATTTACATTTGAAATAGAAATAGAAGAAATATATTCATTCATCTGTTAAAGTAGCAATACAAATATGTTGTAACAAGTATCACTACACAGATGTTACTACTTTATTAGACTAGTCATACAGGTAGATCGAAGGTGAGTAAAAGATCGGGATGAATTAAATCATTCACCTGACAATCATACATTTACATTTTCAGTATATCTAATTTATCATATTATATCTAAGATTAAAATTCAACAACACATTAAACACATTAAAAAAAGAACATTAACATTTTCATAAAAAAGTGTTTGGTCTTTTTTTTTTCTTCATCTGCCTGTTGAGATTGATGTGGATTGTCCAGAAAATGTTGTCCCAGCTTGAAATTGAAAAACTGTTTTCATAGATTTGTTCTCTGAGATGAGGTTCTACTCCGACCATGAAGGATTGGTTGTACCGTCTGGAGCTTCTGGTTGTTAGTTTTTTTACACTTATTTTTGTGGAGTTGGTGCGGCTTCTTATATATTTTTTTATGTTCTCTTCCTTAATTATGTCTGGAGTTCTGGTTAGGAACAGCCACATTTTCTTATCGTTATCATTCCTTCCATGGAACTGATTATCTCCGTTTCCGAATGATTTGAAATTTGGCAGGTGTACATAATTCCGTTGACAATGCATTAAGAAATTTTTGTGTAAAGAAAAAACAACATGGCGGCTCCAATAAGGCGTTCGAGTTTTGTGATTATGGTCCGATTCGCTTCAAAATTGGTATACGAGGGTTTTCGTGGTCGGAGATTATGATTCTTTTGTCAAAATTGAAATATTAAAGATGGCGGCTTCAAAATGGTGGACGAGTTTTGTGATTATGGTCCGATTCTATTCAAAATTGGTATGTGGGGGTTTTTGGAGTCGAATATCATGATTCTTTCGTGAAAATTGGAAAATTCAAGATGGCGGCTCCAAAATGGTGGACGAGTTTTGTGATTATGGTCTGATTCAATTCAAAATTGGTATGTGGGGGTTTTTGGGTCGAATATCATGATTCTTTCGTGGAAATTGGAAAATTCAAGATGGCGGCTCCAAAATGGTGGACGAGTTTTGTGATTATGGTCTGATTCAATTCAAAATTGGTATGTGGGGGTGTTTTTGGGGTCGAATATTATGATTCTTTTGTAAAAATTGAAAAATTCAAGATGGCGGCCGAGTTTTGAGATTATGGTCTGATTCTATTCAAAATTGGTATGTGGCGGTTTTTGGGGTCGACTATTATGATGTTTTTGTAAAAATTGAAAAATTCGAAATGGCGGCTTCAAAATGGCGGCCGAGTTTTGTGATTATGGTCTGATTCTATTCAAAATTGGTATGTGGGGGTTTTTGGGGTCGAATATTATGATTCTTCTGTAAAAATCGCAAAATTCGAAATGGCGGCTTCAAAATGGCGGCCGAGTTTTGTGATTATGGTCTGATTCTATTCAAAATTGGTATGTGGTGGTTTTTGGGGTCGTAGATTATGATTACCTAATTTGATAAGATTATTCCATTTTTTTATTTGCAAAAAAATTAAAATAACTCCCTTTTATAAATAAACCACACTACAAAGTAGGAAATGAATAATAGTTTGAAAAAACTAAAAAACACGCTTTCATAGAAAACCAGACTGAAAAAATTGAAAATAAGAAAAAAAAAAACTTATTTAAAAAAAAGCGTGGGGTGCATGGTATCAATAATTATATAGTTCATTACACACCGAGGCGATACCATGCACCCCACGCTTTTTTTTAAATAAAATACATTTTTTTCTTATTTTATATTTTTTTAGTCTGGTTTTCTATAAAAGCGTGCTTTTTAGTTTTTTTAAACTATTATTTATATATGTAAATGGCATAGGAGAGTCCCCATCCTCTCAAGGAAAATGCTGATGTCACTGGTAGGGAGCCTATAGAAACAGAGTATGAAAAAATTCAAATGATTGAATTAGTCAACATTGATAAAGGAGGATATTCGATCTTCCTCAACTAGAGCTAATGTACCTCCATGAGTGGAGTTTATACGACAATATTTCGAGGTCTGATATGGAGTTCTGACATTTTTACATTCTGATGAATTACCGATATTATGAAATATATTCTGATATTCAAAGGGGATGATGAAACGCGTTCTGATACTTTATATGTCATTTTTATTCTACCCTTTCCAGACACCGCTCTATGTTCAATATTATATTTATATATTAATTTTCGAAATTTCAAGTTGCCATCTTTAAGTTCAAAAATACGAATGAATCTCTTTATTCCGTAGCATCCGGACTATATCAAATAGAGTCGTTGCGCCTTTCTCTACCGACATTATCCACATGTTATTCACTTTACATGCATCATGATACCGAATCCGATTTCACGATGATATCAACAATAATGGAATAATAAATGCGCGTGTAAGTTATGAAATACGGATAAAACACGCGATGTACATTAGAATTTATCTTTGAGGTTATTATTGGATAAGAGAATCGTGTCTGTAGTAGGAGTTGAAAGGAAAATTTGAAATGGATTATTGGTATCGATGGAAAGTTGTACGTTTATTCGCTAATTGGAGTGATGTAAATGCAGGCTATGATAAGCAGTAGATCCAGATGTCATGAAGCCTTGAAAAATAAATATTGTCAAAAAAATTTGGTATTGTTTACTTAGGCAATATTTATCTTTACGGCCTTGCCATACTCCACACAACATATTATTTGTAAATCACATGAAAAGGAAAATGTTCGATTCAGCCTGTTGAGGTCCACAGTTTTGGAGATCTAGGACTAAGGATTGCAGAATTTTTAATGCTACCCCATCCTGAAAATCACACATTGCTCTTGTCGAATTCCGGTGACGTTATTTGCTGAAGGATATGATAAACAATTCACAAACAAAATTAAAATTGCCATGACCATTGAAAAATAATCCCTTTTGTATCACGGGCGTTTCTTGATTTCTCAAATTGTATGTCGCTGAACGGATTTAAAGTCGTTTATAATCATTAAAGTTCCTTTTCCGGTGCCCTCGTATCAACGAGTCTGTTCAATCTACACGAAATCGATCGTTGATGACCCCTATTAACGTTCAATTTCTCTATTAATGCATAATTGTGATATATGCAACCAAACATACACCGAAATCGACCAGCAAATGGTAATGTATAATAGTGGTATAGGCAACTGTAAAACTTCCAAACAGAAACAGCTCAGACTCTGCAGGAATATGCTTTTTCACTTTTTAGAGCTGACAACGTATATTTTTCTTACAACGACATTAACCATTACATTATACAGGGTAAATGATTTCTAAAAGACAAAAATAAAAACAGTATAATTTCTACATTCTCCGCTCCGTGAAGCACCGGAGTCATCACTATACACTGGTAGATGTGGGAAGTACGCATAACTTTGTAGGGGTCTTGTGTAGGAGCCTTTTATGGTCTTTATTTTTGCTACCCTTATAGTGCCGTCTTTTCCTGGATATGTTTTTTCGACGCGTTCCATGAGTCATTTCGAAGTGCCTTATCATCACCATTATCGTGATATCACCCACTTTGAGAGGTACAGTTTTTGTGTGCCACTTCTGTCGGTTAACATGAGTTGGTCGATATTCTTCGATCCAACGCTTCCAATACAAATCAGCCAGGGCTTGTGCGAATCGCCATTGTTTCCTGTTTCTTATGTTGTTTCCTCCAGGTCGAAGAAGCAGAAAATGATTTTGAGTAATTGCCTCCAGTTCATTAGGATCCACCGATATATGTGTCAATGGTCTGGAGTTCACCATGTATTCTGCCTCGTAGAAAAGAGTTAATGGAACTTCCTCCTTTGGATTGACCTCTTTGAGCGATACCTTGAGTGCTGCCTTCATCGATCTTACCATCCTTTCCCATATGCCTCCCATATTTGGAGCACTTGGACAATTGAACTTCCATTTGATGCCTCTCGAAGGAAGTTCGTCAGACATTCTAACATCATCCAGGGAATCCACACTTTCTCTCAGTTCTCGTTCAGCACCAACAAAATTTGCTCCATTATCTGATCGAATTTCTTTTGGCTGTCCTCGGCGACACATAAAACGTCTGATGGCAAGGATCGTGGAACTGGTATCTAGAGGTGCTGCTACTTCGATATGCACTGCTCTAATAGTTAGGCAGGTAAAGAAAACGCCGTATCGTTTTTCTCTTATTTGCCCCACGGAAATTATCATCGGCCCAAAGAAGTCAGAACCAACGTATGTGACAAGGAATACGTTAGATTTCAGTCTCTCTTCCTGATTTTGCCATAGAGGCAAGCATTGAAACATTTCTTGACTGCCTGTCGAATATGAAGAATCCCATATTTGAGCCCCAAATTGTTTATAACCATTTCTACACAATTATGACCAGATTCATGGTGGCAGTGGTTAATCAACAGCTGGGTATATTTGTTCTTGCGATCTAGAATCACCGGATATCGAAAATTCAAGGTTCAGAGATTCACTCTCAGAAAATCTGCCCCCTAAACGAATAATGCCAGTTTGAACTAGGAAAGCTGACAACTCGGAAAGCCTGCTGGATTTTGGAAGGGTCTTGTTTCGGTTCGAGAGTGATATTTCTCCCAAAGATTCCCCCTGACTCTTTTTCAGCCATAACTTAGAAGCCTCTTCGAGTGTGTCAACATCCAATTTAACTTCGCGTGGTCTGTTATTCTTGGGAATTCTATAAACTTCCTCGAAATGAAGTACCCATGCAGTTGATCTGATTAGACGAATCTCTTCCATGTTCGAAAACCGTAAAAATATTTTCAATATTTTCTTCAGAACATTCTTCTGGTTTTCTGGGCCAAGTTACCTCTGGAAGTTTCAAGAATTTGGGTCCTTTCAACTAAACATACACGAATCCGAATATTATATAAATGTCAAATCATATTACCTTCGCGCTGTCAAATGTATGTATTTTAAAATCCAAATATTGTAAGTTTTCTCCTAGTTGAAGGAAATTGATATCGAAAATTTCACGTTGAGCCCAGGAACGGGGTCAAAAATATTTTTTTTGTAATCAACTCGTATGTTAAAATGTCGATTAATGATCTCGAACATTAACCCGCTCGCTTCGCTCTCGCGTTAAAATATCTCGATCATTGATCGCCACCATTAATACACTAGTTGATTGAATAACTATTCTTGTAACATTTTTGCTGTAGTGTTCCAAATCATCTTAACTGCACTCTCTTTGTAATCTTCACCATTATTATTATTCTTCATGTTAAATGCCCAGTCACATAAAATACAAGCTCTCTCCTGTTCTTTCCATACAAAACAGCGTAAATTGCCGCCAAATTGATGTAGTTGAATTCTCAGTATTCCACGGCACATTTTTGTGCATCTCTGTTTCAATTCCTGCACTTGAAGATTCTCCAAATTGAAACATTTTTACGCATTGAATGGTTTTCTGACAATATATCACTGACAATATTCCACTTCTGAATGACCAGTTTATTAGTGGTGTTGTTAGTTTCTGTGCTATCAGTTTAATAGTTTCAGCTCCAGGAGACTTCAGTTTCTTAAAATAAAAAAATAATTAATATTTTTGGTTTTAGGTTCGTTTCTTTTGTGAGTTGGTCTTTTTAACAAGTTTTTTATTTAACTTGCTTCGTTCGTATGTCATTCTGACATTCTTTCCGGTTCAAAATTTTTAATCTATTTTTGGAGCACTTGCCGACAACCGATTGAGCTGAAATTTGGCAAATGTTCATAATTCCGTTGACAATGCATTATGAAATTTTTGTGAGAGAAAAAAACAAAATGGCGGCTCCAAGATGGCGGACGAGTTTTGTGATTATGGTACGATTCGATTCAAAATTGGTATGTGGAAGTTTTCGGGGACAAAGATTGTGAATTTTTTGTCAAAATACAAAAAATTCAAGATGGCGGCTCCAAGATGGTGGACAAGTTTTGTGATTATGGTCCGATTCGATTCAAAATTGGTATGTGAGGGTTTTCGGAGTCGGAGATTACGAATTTATGAAATTGGAATGGCGGCTAATGAAATTTTGTTATAGAAAAAAACAAAATGGCGCTCCAAGATGGCAGACGAGATTCAGGTTTATTGTCCGATTCTATTCAAAATTGGTATGTGGGGGTTTCGGGTCGAAAGTTATGAATTTTGCTTCAAAATTTTGAAATCCAAATGGCGGCTCCAAGATGGCCGATTATCTCTGTGTTAATGGTCCGATTCTATTCAAAATTGGTATGTGGGGGTTTTCGGGGACGGAGATTATGAATTTTTTGTAAAAATTTATAAAATTGAAATGGCGACTAATGAAATTTTGTTAGAGAAAAAAACAAAATGGCGGCTCCGAGATGGCGGATGGATTTTGTGATTATGGTACGATTCGATTCAAAATTGGTATGTGGGGGTTCTCGGGGACAAAAATTGTGAATGTTTTGTCAAAATCCAAAAATTTAAGATGGCGGCTCCAAGATGGTGGACAAGTTTTGTGTTTATGGTCCGATTCTATTCAAAATTGGTATGTGGGGGTTTTCGGGGACGGAGATTATGAATTTTGTCGAGGATTATTGTTTTTAGTTGAAATTCATAAATTGAAGATGGCAACTCCAAGATGGCGAATGAGTTAATCTTAAGATGGTCTCCTCATTGAAGGACTAGATAGGTCAGAACTTACAGGAAAAAGGCCCCATAATAATGATTCTTCAACAAAAATGCATACATTAAGGTGTACTCAAGTACTAAAAAGCACAAAATAATATAATTAATAAAAAACCTTTTTGAAGACAAGCTTTTATTCAAATGCAATAAAAAGTTAAAAATTATTGCTTTGGATGCGTGACGTAGGTTATTCCGTGAGTTATAGATTTAAAAGCTTGTCGCTTTTGTATTCCTACTGAACACTTTGCGCGACAAGCTTTTGAATCTATATCTCACGGAATAACCTTCGTCACACATCCAAAGCAGTTATTTTTTACTTTTTAGTGCATTTGAATAAAAGCTTCTCTCTAAAAAGGTTTTTCATTAATTATTTTTGTATCTCATCTGCCAGGATTTTACCAAATTCACTATAATGTTCAACAAGTTCGTTGGCGAGTTGCTTTTGGTCATCAGTTATAGAGCCATTTTTAGATTGGATCTCTGTGATTTCATTGTCATTTCGTTTATAGTTTACCACAGTTTAGAGAAGTTTTTATTTTTTATCTATTTATATTGTTTATATTTGTTATTTTTTTATATTTTTTTAATTTGTTTTTTCATTAATGCACTCGAGTATAGTATCTGAATCCATATATATAAGCCATACCAAGCATTTCAAACAAATTGAATCCCTTTAGTATCATCAATTGTTCAAATTTCTTTTATAAATACTAATATAAACACGAATAAAAATGTTTCTAATTTGGTTCTACAAATAAACATTATAAAGAAACGTGATTATTGCTTTGTTATTCGAGAAAATAGTGCACGGAACACGCCCGGACACTGTTTTTTCCGGAATCGTTACGTGAATTACTATATCCTGTCTGGACTAACTCAGATTCTCTGTTGTATGAGTTGCCAAGAAATATGAATTGCTAGAACAAACATGTACTAATGCGATTAAGCGTTGCATCCCACTCTTCGCCGGCCCCTCGTTTTCCCTAACCTCAATCTAACGACAAACACTTAAGCTTGACGTGACGTAGCACCCGACACCCACCGACCGACATCTCCATCGGTAAATGGAAGAAATGGACCGGATCGCGTCCATTTAACATCCGTAATTAAGAGGTCTTCCTCCTCGGGAAAAGTAGCTCGTAAATCAAGAAGACAGATTCATAACGCTTATTTCCATAACTCTTCATTCTGTTGTCGGTATTCGTCCCTGGGGAGGCGAGTTAACAGTCGAGAGAAATCGCGAGCCGCGGAATTCGTCTTGGTAAGTGTTTCGGAGAACAAGGGTTCGTTCGATTCCCAGAAATACGAGTGCTGTTTAAATGAAATGCAGTTAAGTGTGCGTTTGGATTGTGGTTTGAGGGGTCCTTATCATTCCATTCACTATATTATAATTTTCGTGTGTGTGTGTGTGTGTGTGTGTTTGTGTGTGAAAGGGGGTGGCATTGGAAAATCCATAGATGATTATTAAAACATATTTTTGTTTAAAATAGTTTGGTTTCTTTAAGAAAATTCACCAAGCAGTCACAAACATTTTTATTGGCGGAACTTATCAAAGAGGTTAAATTTAATAATTGATTGGATTAGAAAAATTGTCATTGACAGTTTATTAGTATAGGTTCATTTATAGAAAAACCTTGAGAGCTGCCAAACAAATACACTATAGGTACAAAATAGAAAATGCAAGACATAAGTAAGTAAGTAAGTAAAAAGAGAGCTGGGCAATTATAAATGACTTGAGAGGTAAAAACAACTCCACGCCGGTAAAAACAAATTTAGAAAATAACGTCATCAATGAATATTATTGCTTAGTTGCAGAAACTATTTCCAAAGAGATTCACTCCTCAATCGATCCAATGGGCTATTTAAATCATATATCTGTCTCTGAATCCTTCTTTTTCACGCCCACGGACATTGTAGAGATGAAACAGAACAAGGCAACTTATCACACAAATTAGGAATGGGGAGTACCTCAGGGGTCAGTTCTCGGACTAACGCTTTTCTTAATTTACATGAATGATCCAGCCGTAATTAAGATTTCAGGAGAATTCTCTCAATTTGCAGATAAAACCACATACTCTGGCATGATAGAAATGGCTCAAAGCTTCATCAAAGGATTGAGAATGATGAAGTGATGAAGTGAAAGATTGGTGTGATGCTAATAAGCTCTCTTTCAATATATCAAAAACTAATATCCCTACTTTCGAATGTAATCTAGAAGAACTCCATTTAGGAAATCAAGTGATCAGTCATAGGTCAGAAACAAACTTCCTGGGATTAAATATTGATGATACATTGAAATTCGAAAATAACATTGAAAACTAGCATCAGGATGTTTTGCAGTAACAACCACACCTCATGGGCTCTTGGTGAAGAAATGGCAATTGGAATTTGTTTCTGGGGATCATGTAGCCAATATTTTTTCAATATGGTTTTTATCTTGCAAATAACTAAATTCTGGGACTCTTACATGTCACTCTTTATCAAACACAAAATTTCACCACTACCCTGTATTTTTATTTTAAAAGCAGTATGTCTCATACATAACAAAGGACGCCGCACGAAAACATATGGGAAATTGGCTCTCGGTCGAATTGGCTGAAATTTTTATTTATAGTAGGATGGGTTATTAGAAAAAAGTTTGAATTCAAATGATTTTGTATGTTTAGTTTCTGAGATATAAGCGGCCAAAGTTCATAAAAACGTCGTATTGGGGTAGTAATGACAAAGAAAAAAACTGTTTTTTTAGTCGAAATAAGACACAGTAAGGATGAACATGTATTGATCGAAACTCATAAACATGTTAAATTATAATCTTATTGATGATAGTAAATTAGGGCGAATACGGGGCATAGTAGAAAAAAACGTTTTTCCGGATTTTTTTTCCAGCACTATTTTAAATCCAAAAAGTTATATGTTGTTAAGATATCATAGTTTCAGTCTATTGTAGGCGAAAAAACGTGTTTGGTTTCTTGATGACACTCTCTGTTTGAAATATATATATTTTTTAATTTTCGAGTATATTCCAATACTGAAAACAATTGACAGATCGTTTTTGATTACAAAAAAAGGAATTAATTGCTACTGCCCATTGAATTAAAGATAGGATAATATTCTGATGAACTCAATTGTTCAATATTACCTTTCATTTAGATAAAGGGTGCATTACATTTTTTTGTAGGTCATTTACAATGTTTTTATTGAATATCTAGAAAACTGTTCCGTTAATTTGGACCATATTTTACTCACAATATTTTGAAAATGTTAGCTATTATATATGATAGTTTTATCATTTTTTGATGTTGCGTTTCTAAGATATGCATTTTTGAAGTTTACGGTATTACGATATAAGGTGTAACCTATCGATTTAACAAAATTTTATGGAACCTTTCGACACATTATAAAAAAATTCGAAATCAATTACTTGACACTATAAACAACACAAACCACACTCAACAACAATTTGGAACTCAACAGTATAGACTAAAAAAAATCGAATTATAAATAACGACTTCTAACATAAAAAGTCAATTAATATTATGGAAATTATAATTTAACAAATCGAAATGCACCTGATGAAGCTATTGTATAGCAAAACATGCGTTGTGCTTAAGTGAACCCTTAAGTAGTGAAGATCTTATAGTGTATTGTAGTAGTGAACTCTAAATCGAAATTGAAACTAATTAGGTATAAACAACATAAACAACAAATTACATGATTGTACTCTCAAAAGACAAAAAATAAACAAAACCCAAATTCAATTTGGAAACGAAATTCATAAGATAACTCAATATAACACTAGACAAACACTAAATATAACATTACCAATTCCAACATCGACACTAATAAAAAATTCCATATTAAAAATCTTCTATTGACGAATGCTTTCTACTCATTAGATGAATTCTGCTTTACTGAACTTTGTCGTTCTTTCTTAGTTATCAACCGACGAAACAAAAAGGAAGAGCTTCTCTAGTAGACGCGTATTTTTTTTTTTGTATGATCACGCATAACTTTTTACCGAGAATTTTTTTTCAGTGGATAGAGTGTACTTCGAAGTTGATCCCATTTGAATAAAAACGATGAAATCCACCCCTAAGGGTAGCAAAATGAAGGATATTGATCACTCATGAATTCTGGTCCGTTAACCGATTCTCTAAGATATAACTTTGTACTGGATTCTTCGATTTGGATTATTCTTTTATTATTAGATAGGGTATACCTCATAGTTGATCATATTTGGATTTCGAATGGAATTATCCACCCTTACGGGTAGAAAAATAGAGGATAATTGATTTTTCACTTGTGAACATTGGCACACATATGTAGTTGACAATGACAGATCGCTACTGTCATTATTTTTGTTCTCCTACATCCGTCACAATCATTATATTCTATGAGAGGATGGAATGATATCCAAAGTAATGAAATAAACTAACCAGAACAACAAAAATAATATATATTACAACAAATTGTAAAAGTAGATAATCATATTATTTAACTGGTAATAGTTGAAGTAAGGTGGGTAAGTAAGTATTCAGGAAATAATAAAAAAACAAGTAGGTGGTAATTAGTAGATTTCAGCCACAAAAAATTGAAAAATAAAAACATTTTAACAAAAAATTAAACCGACGAAATAGGAACTGAAAAGTAAAAAATAAAATAAACCTTTTAATAAAAAAAAAAGTATAAAAAAATTATAAAAAGTCAATAACTAAGCTCCTAAACTAATGTAAGTAACTAATTTTGAGTCGGCGCCAAACGAACAATCAACGAAGATCATCAAATTACTTCAAAAAAATTATCAGAATGTCACCGCGCAACTCGATGCCATCATTTTACGCCTTACCTAATTCATTTGCTTGTTTGTTTGACGCCGACTCAAAATTAGTTACTTACACTAGTTTAGGAGCTTAGTTATTGAGACTAAGAAGGTTTATTTTATTTTTTACTTTTCAGTTACGTATTTTGTTGGTTTAATTTTTTGTTAAAAAGTTTTTTATAATATTCAATTTTAATATGTTTTTTCGATTATCTTCAGTGTTATTGAAGCACACAAAGCAATTTTTCATTGTGATAATTTTAATAATTTATTTTGTACTTGTATTTTATGTCATTTCTATGGTGACAATTCATAATTATAATTTTTTTTTATATTTATTCAAACTTGGTTGTTGCTGACCAGCACAGTAGAAATATGTACCAAATTTAACTTTATACCAAAATTTAATCAAATTGTTAGGTACTTGATAATAACTATTGTTTCCTTTTAGTTGTAAAGAACTTTCTCAATGTTATGTTCTTCAGACAATAAAGCATTTTTGATTTGATTTGAGGAACGAATTTATTGGGAGTTATTGAAATTGAAAGTTTGATATTTACATACATTTTTTAAAGCTATGTAGTTGCTTCGGATGTCCAAAGGAGTTTCTTGAGACTTTGCTAACATACAATGAATGTTCCTATACCTTTCCTTCCACCGATCTCGTTCACTATAAAATAGCTTGCCGATAATAAATGCCTGCTTGAACTGACACAATGTCACCGATAAAACACATACAACTACATTTCGAATCTATCCAGCCACTCACCAGTCGACGTTTCAACAAAAACTCGATTAGAGCTTTGAGTCGCAAACAAAGCCATGCGAGTTAGTTAATTACTAGGAGTCGAGCATTCAATACCTGCTATATCCTCGAAAAGTTATTTCCTAACAGAACTTACTTATTCGATTTCAATCATTATGTCGTTTGCATGAGCGAGCAACTACAATCGCTCCCAGCAAAGTACATTATCAGCGATCTCAATATTTCTGTTACGAGGACTGACAAATATATTCGATGACAGAGTTGTGTGGATAAAGGTTTTTACCTTCAAAACATTAACATTTTAGAATGGAATGGAAATTTATTTATACTGAGCAACAAACAGAATGATTTCCACTTACATGAAACACAAGTTCCTTAATACATAATATTTATTGAATAAAATAATAATATATTTAAAAAGAATAAAGAATTCACAGTTTTTCAAAGTAACTTAACACATACTATTCATGAGATTCAATATCAATAATACAGTCAAAAACAATATAATAACAATAAAAAATGAAATGACCAGAATAGATTCAGACACATTTGAGCATTCGAAGGAGTTGTCCCTCTGTTATATTGAATATATCTAGATCACAATTTCTTGCCATTTCGTTAACGGTCTCGAGACATTGTTGAAGAGGAAGAACTTTTAGTCCTCTCAAAACTAGAATCAAAGAACCCACCAATAGGCCCAATGATTCAACTTTTGGTTTTCACTTGAAATATAATAATCACTCCTTCAATCCACAAACCAATAGTACAATTTTAACTCTAGGAATATCACAAAATTAGACTTTTATGAAGATCTAGAAATAAATAGAGAATGCTTGAATAACAGATTTTGTCTTAACACTAAAGTCATAGATTAAGTCAGTCCACCCGGGAGGTGTCCGGGCAAAGAATAGCACTCCAACCACATCCGTTAATCGTAAGAGGCGACTGAGGATGTCTGTCCTTCACTTTTTTCCTTTTTTTTTCACCTTCCTTCTCGAGGACAGAGACTGGTGTTGGCTTTCTCCTCGAATGGATTTAGGGATTTCCACATCCATGGTTGTTACTCCTTCTTCTGGGTGGAATTCCTCATTACTTACCCCTTATATGGGGTAAGGGCTATGAGTATTTCCATTCACTACCTCCTTACTACATCTTTTTCTTTTTCCAACTTCAGGCTTTCATCGAAATGCCTTGTATGGATCAAGGAGTTCATGAAAATCATCTACCTCTCACCATCTTCAACTTCTCTAGAACTTCAAGCCAACCTTATATGGAATAAGGAGTTTGAAAGTCTTTCCACCTTTTCCAAAACGCTCCTTTTCTTCTAGCTTGAGGTTCACATTGAAATGCCTTGTATGGATCGAGGGTTTCTTTGAAAATACCTTTTTGCTCTCACTATTTTCATCTTCTCAAGAAGAGCCTTGTCAAGCCAATATTATATGGAATAAGGAGTTTGAAAGTCTTTTTACCAGTTGATTATCAGAAATATAGACTTTGTCAAGCCAACCTATTATATTACTCGAGGAGTTTGAAAGTCAGTTCATTATTATTATTAAATTTAATTAATTCTTCTTCTCCAGCAGTTTTTCTACTTCCGCGTCACCAACTGAAACAGCAAATGCGCCATCACTTCGAGTCCCGGGCTTCAATCAAGATTTTCATCTTGGTATTATTTTATATTTGAAACTTTGCTTTTGTAGTTCTTGATTCTGAATAAAGCTTTTTGAACTAAAAAAAAGGATATAATTATCAACACAAGTTATATAGAAATATAAAAGAAACAAAAATATTTTCCACGTATTACCACTCAACGATAATATCCGACTTGTATGCGCATAGATATGCTACAGCTCATGTATCATTTTAAATTTCCCTCAAACAGAACAGCAGTTCGAATGGTTTCGTACACCTTCAGAATCGCATGAGCAAGAGCTGGATGTTTGTCACACAGATTCGTATATAATAGAAAGAGACAGAGAGAGAGAAAATCGCATGGAGGGGGCATAACGCTTTTTTCTTACGTGACGATTTCTACCAGTCAACACCTACCGCAAACCGCTTGAAGATGAACAGAACTACAAGTGTTCTACTTATAAGCGAATAACAATAAAAGTTACACGTAGTAGTATTTCAATAATGCACAATGCACATGTTGCCACTGAATGGGTACCGAAGTAATGTGAGAAGTGAATACTCTGGATATGCCCAGAAAAACATGTTATTTGATATTTTCGTGCCGCTGCTCGTCCCTATAAACATAGTTCAATAAAAAACCCAAGAGAGCTTTGATGTCAGGTATATTTTTGTGGTGTCCCATGACTGATCAAATACAACAATGAGTTGGAGTTGGTTATCTGTTAAGGAATCCAAAGTGCGTTAATGAAAAGATGCGTGGATATTTGGATAAACGATGCGCCTGAATGAATGGCAAGTGGAAGTGCTTGTTGAAAAGTAAAAATTTATGAAATATTTTGTCGCATACTCTGGCTTGCCGTCAAAAGAGAGAATAATATAGAAATATTATAATATTGTGTAACGATAATGAACTCTCATGCGGTGTACTTGATAATTTTTTTCACAATCTCCGTATAAATACAGTTTTCGATATTCAATGTTTGAGCAGTAGACCAGGGTCGATGATTTTTGAAACCAAAAAAAATAATAGTAGGATGAAACCCATTGGAAAAGGAAAAGAATATAACAAATATGAAAGGAAAAATAATTTACGGGGATCTGAGGTCGGGAAGTGGAAGAGGGTGAGTTTTTGAGGGTAAAAAACGGTTTATCTCGATTTCCGGAAAAACTACAAGTCCTATGGAAAAAACTTAAACAGCAAAGTTGTAGGTGATAAAAAGATCTACAACTTTGGTATTCTAACTTTTTTCACATAATCTTAAAATTTAATTAAATTTTTGGTTTTTTTTTTTATCTTTTAAAAAAAAAATTGCACGAAATTTGGTGAAAACCTACCTTTTTATGTCCCAAACACACTGTAATTTTTTTGATTTAAAATATTTATTTTTTTACCTTATTTTGACTTAATATCGAAAAAGCACCCTAATTTTCAATCGAAAATTCTCCCGTCAAAATATCAGCTTTTTTAAAAAAGTCGGTGGGCTTTTTGTTCGTTGAAATCTCTACTTTCTGATGGTGTGAAAAAAAATATACATTACTATGGTAAATGTTCTCAGAAAATGCAAAGAAATAACAGGTAGTAAGGCCCTCCTAGCCCCTTCCCCACTTCTCTATGAAATGCCTTTTGATGGGCTAAAATTTTCCGTAGGTCACTCAGGTATATGAGTTATCTTAAAATAGCAATAAATGGGCATCTACGCA
The DNA here is from genome assembly GCA_018342105.1 of Gonioctena quinquepunctata. NCBI lineage: Eukaryota > Metazoa > Arthropoda > Insecta > Coleoptera > Chrysomelidae > Gonioctena > Gonioctena quinquepunctata. The sequence goes on along the minus strand of JAFIRS010000571.1, from coordinate 74,130 downwards.
TATAATTTAAAGAAGATTCTACAACTTTCTCAAAATATTGTAGATGTCTTATCAAATTCGGATTCGAGTTTTTTTCGTTTGTTTGCATTTTCTGCCATAGTAATGTCCTTTTTTTATACCATCAGAAACTAGAGATTTTAACGAACAAAAAGGCCACCGACTTTTTTGAAAAACCTTTTGACGGGAGAATTTCTGATTGAAAATTAGGGTGCATTTTCGATATTAAGTCAAAATAAGGTGGAAAAATAAATATTTCAAATCAAAAAAATAACAGTGTGTTTGGGACATAAAAAGGTGAGTTTTCACCAAATTACATGAAAAAAAAATGTGTAGAAGATAAAAATAAAAAACCAAATACTTGGTTATTTGAATTTTTCACATAAATTTTGAGGTAATGTGAAAAAAGCCATTGAACTTTTTTCCATAGGACTTGTAGTTTTGCCAGAAATCGAGATAAACCGTTTTATACCCTTAAAAACTCACCTCCTTCCACTTTCCGACCTCAGATCGCCCGTAAATTATTTTTCCTTTCATTTTTTTTATATTATCTTCCTTTTCCAATGGGTTCCATCCTACTATTTTTTTTTACTTTTTACCATTTTCAAAGGCTTCAGCCCTGGTCTACAGCATCACTCCCGTAATTTCACGAATATAAGTCAATTGGTTCTATTTTCTACATATAAGTGGGAGCAATAAAAAATAAACAATTTGGGAATGCCATATAAGGGATTCGATCTTTGTTCGGAGCAACTGGGAATCTGTAGATGTAGATGTAGAAATAACGGCGATAATCTAGGTATCGCCGTTATTTTATCATAACTTATATTCAGAAATAATCTTACTTTAAATATCAAGTTAATTATAATTATTTCTTTCCATGACTATAACCCCAAATGAATATATATTTAGATATTTTTTTGTATATATTAATGTTGAGAATACTCTCGGAACGACTATGCACCAATTCCAATATCATTTGAAGTTTTAACTATATACAGCCTCTCCAAACTACACAGAGATGACATTCCATTCGAGAATTCCCAACAAATCCCCATTATATAAAATACTCAAAAATAGAACGATATCGAAAAATTTACAAAAAGCCCCCTAAATGATTTCCTAGAAGCTATTGAATCCACCCCCTCATCAATCTTTTTCAGTTACAATGATCAATTTTACAAACAAATAGATGGATGTGCAATGGGGCTTTCCTACAGCGTGATAGTAAAACGAGAACTCGATTACCCTTTACCACTCTACCTACGCTACCTTGATGACTGTTGTCTGATAATACCTGAGAACAAACTACACAATCAACATCTTCAATAAATTCCACCCCAAACTACAATTTACTATCGAAACCGAAAAAGATTAAAAAAATCAACTTTCTAGTTCTCACCCTACATAATATAAATAACGAAATCAACACCGAATGGCATACCGAAACACCTAGTCCGGCAGATACTTCAATTTTGATTAACCCTATTTAAGATGCCTAAAAACCCTGGTGTATTCACTGATTCGATTTTGTTTAGAATTTTTGGGGGACAACAAATGAAAAACGTTAAATTCTGGTTAGAACTTCATTAGTAGATGGCGCGATTAAGGAATGTTTGTTGTTTGTGTCACGCAAAATGTAAAACTTCAAACCTATGAAATTCTCTTTTTTGGTCAACATTACTTCATGCAAAAAATTGTGAAATGATCGTTTACAAAGATTATAGTGCTACGAACGCTCAGAACAGTTGGTGCGAAAATGAGATGAAATCCTCGAAACTTACTACAATGTTTATATCTGTCAAAAATCAGATTGTTCTTGAGGTCTACCTGGCGATTTTTTCAAAGTGATTTCTTCTCAAATGGCCTTTTTCGGATCATGGAAACTTCCACGAAGGAATGAGAAGAGGTAGGAGAGTGGACTGATGTCTCTAGATGATGAATTAACTTGAAAATTGAGGGGATTGGAAAATGTCCCCGATGACATTGTCCATTAAACTTTCCGTAACAAACTATTACCAAACCATTCACTGCCCATCTCTGCCGGACTATTACCTCTCTAACAACCTTCTGACATGAACAAAATCAAAGAGTTCATTGTATATATCATAAAATCTGTTGATGAAGTTGAGAAATCGATGAATCCTGGTGTTCGACAGTCTAGGCTGCTTCCAGCTATCTTAGAATGGCTTCGCCGGAAAAGGTGAGCCCTACTAACAAAGATGAGGGGAGAAAAGAAATAATCTGAATGCTTTTCTTTTATTTTTCAGTAACACCCCGCATGAGATAATCGGAAAAGGAGGGCGATCTAAACCTAGCAGTTGTTCGGAAGAACAATGCCCACTCCCAAGATCGATAAGGCTAATGACTATGATTAGGATGATTATTACTTCTTAATAAACACATGAATTTCAAAAGTAAACGTGGACTTCTCATTCTATGAAGATATATTGATTTTGGCTAGTGAATTCCGAACCGTCCCAGAGGGTCCCATAGCTCTTTGGAAGAAAATATCCACTATATTCAGAATTTTCCAATTCAGAAAACTGTCATCTCATGGAAAAAATTTCTTACAAAATATATATAATATAAAAAATAAATATTGAAGTAATAATAAAATTATTTGAATTGCTAGTTACTGGATACATTACAATCACGAATTGAAAAAAATTATTCCAATGGGCAAAGGTTCAGAGAAGATTCAAATTAATTTATACATATACGAGTCATTTTACTAGTAGTGGAATAATATTGGATTTTAGCTTCAGAAAGTTAGGGGACTGCGGGAACTTTCTACTGTACATCAGTGATGATGTAAGGAACAACATATAGAAAGTGACCAACCTTAAAGTATGTGCTTAATTAATTATTCAACAAATAAGTTGCCAAATTACATTATATATTGAATATTGAAAAAAAATTAATAAATAATGGTGCCACTCGCAAAAATGGAAAAATTCATATGAGAAAGGTAGATAACATTTTTCTTTAAAATAAAAACTGTAAGCTGCAGAATTTTTTCGCTAACGTGCAAAAAAAATGTGTGGCGGCGACTCTAAAGTGCAGCGCTGGAGGAGCACGTCGCCACGATCGAAAATGGTCCAATAGTCTCAAAATGGCAGCTGTTGAAAAACTTCGCAATATTTCATTTCCATACCCAATATCGGCAAACTATAAGTCGTTTGATTGAGCTTCACTATCTCACAAATTTTACCCGATTTTTTTTCTCTTAGATGTACACATAAATAACAAATAGGTAGCTGAAAATTATCATTCATGAAATCTACCTTTACGACTGGCCACGCCATCGTTTTTTCAATGTCATATTCTGGTTCAGCGACCTCAAAAACCCCTAAAGCATCAATTTGGGTAAAATTTCCCCAACAAAATTGTTTTTCATTGTTTAAACAATTAATAAACAAGCAGTGCACGAATATAAGTTTATGACTTTTTTCTGCAAGCAATTTCTAAGTAAAATCAGAAGGTTTTAGGAAAATCCATGGAGGCCTCCAGGATTCCAAAATAATGCATGATTTGAAGCTATTTTTACTCCGCTATATGTAGGTAATTTGAGTTCTTGCCAAAATAGTGAACACCTCTTAATTTGTCAAAAAGCTGAGAGGTATTTTCACTCAGATAGGATTTGAACCAATTGAAGCTTCGTCCTCTGAAGCTGTAGAGATGAAGCTTACGTAACAGTCAAAAGCTTTAGATATGTCGCAAAACACTTCCTCCAGACTAGAATATAGATTTTTCAGAACGCGAAAGAGATTGCATCTCCCGTACTTTTATTGGTTTGAAAGCTCAATTGAGTAATTGTATGTAATCTACAGCACTTTATAAAATCATTATCCGCTCCATCATAAGATTTTTATCACGAGCAAACAGGGACAGAAATACATAGTGCCAACTCGGTGGAGCTGTATCAATAGAAAATTAACCATACAAAATAAATTGGTACGGTTCCTAATTGGAATTATTTCGGATCCCATATAACACTCAGAGTTATTAAATATATGATACTGACATACCCTGATAACACTGACATAAGTACATGGAATAGTTTGTTCTATTCTATCGATCAACCTCAAAATATTTCACAACGAATTGACATAACCTTAAAGGCGACAAAAGCACAATCACAGAAGGGATCAGGAGACACAAATCACAAAAACACCCTGTTTGGTATGAAATTGCAGTTTACTGAATTATGACAAGAAACGACGTCGGCGCCATCTGAAACACTAGATAACTCCCTTTATCAAGTGGGCTGTTGTCCCCCAGTTTGTCCCAATATTTTACAGGTATAAGTGAATACACCATGTTTTTAGACATCAATAATCTGTCTCTAATTTGACTTGCAGGCAGAGCCATAAACTCGAAAAAATCTAACTCTCTAGCAGACTTCCTATCGTCTCGACGTTGGCATTTTCGGATTCGGCGGACATTTTTACGTAGGAACAAGTCATATGGATTTTTTTTTTAACATGTTAAAGTCGACGGTGGCGCCGCCTGGCGGATGTTCCGGTTTTCTATCGGTTTTTTGCATTTCACGGCCAATCGATCGATCTGAGCTACCACATAGGCCACATTTTTGGAATCTACGCCAAATTTCGACCATTTTAGCGAAAACCGCAGATCTATAGGACCACTTTGCGTTTTCGAAATTACTTCCGACCTACCCCCTTATGCAATTTTTCGGTCGAAATTTGTGTTTCCCCCAATCCATCCCAAACTCCATACTAATACTAATACGACCTTTCTAAATCGATTGGCGTTCGCAGAATAGCTCTATCTGTCACCGTTCTCGAGTTAGAAAAAAACTTTTCCGGAAAAACCCGAAAAATCTCGGGAAAAATGATTTTTCCGGTTAAACTATTCCAGAATCGTTTTTCACGTAGTTTTGTGCATACATTCCTGCGATGCCGTACCGATCGCCCAGTCCCTGATTTTTCTACGATTTTTCAAAAAGAAGTCTGCATGAATCTCTACCCCCTTACGCTTCCCGGAAGCATAGTTCGACTTCCGTCGACCACAACATCCGTACGGAAAAAGATTTTCGCGAATATTTCATACTCCGATAGAAAATTTCCTTGCAAATTCGATGGTGTGCCTCTTGTCTGGATCGGATTACAGATTCGTCCGCTACAAACGGACTCGCGGAACTCTGCACCGAAAAAACGCATTTATGATGACACGCGCGAGATCGGAGCCGATTAAAAAAAAAACAAAGATTTCAGTCCTCGCGAAAATAACCTTTCATTACGTAAAAATTTCCACTGAATCCGAAAATATCAATGTCGATTCGATCGGAAGTCTGCTAAGAGAGCTAGAATTTTTCAAAATCTCGAACCATCGAGGCGACCTTGAAAAAATCACTCCCGCTTAGCAGACTTCCCACCGACTCTATGTTGGCATTTTCGGATTCGGCGGACATTTTTACGTAGGAACAAGTCATTTTCCGGAGAGTGTATGTTGATTTTTTTTTCGAACAAGTCAATGTCGACGGTGGCGCCGCCTGGCGGATGCTCCGGTTTTCTATTTCCTAAGATATTTCCGATCTACCCCCTTATGCAATTTTTCGGTGAAATTTTGTTTTTTCCCATCGATCCCAAACTTCATACTAAGACTAATTCGACCCTTCTGAATCGATTGACGTTTCGCAGAATCTCTCTATCTATCACCGTTCTCGAGTTCATTCGTTTTCTAAGTAAATTTGTGCATACGTCCCGGCGATGCCGTACCGATCGCCCAGTAACTGATTTTTCCACGATTTTTCAAACAGAAGTCTGCACGAATCTCTACCCCCTCACCCTTTCCGGAAGCATAGTTCGACTTCCGTCGACCACAACATCCGTACGGAAGGAGTTTTTCCGCGAATGAGAGTTAAAATTTTATAATTGTGAAAAAGTGTTCTGCAAGAGCTGCGTTTTGGGGTTTCGAATATGCATCTTGAAATCGCTTCTTTTTTTATGGAAACATTGTTGCTCAGGGATGAGTTGCCCCACAAACAAACACCGTAGCGTAATCTAGCTTCAACTTGGGCATAATAAATGCGTATCAGTTGATTTGAATCTAAAACAGTATTCAGGTTTTTGAACATATGATTATTGAGCTCAGCTTAGAAACTAACTGTTCACAATGTGTGTTCCAGCTCAAATAATCAGCCATATAGATTCCGAGAAATTTCACTTCACTGCAGGTGCTTACAATGCTATCATCAACATTTCCAACTGAATGTTGCATCAACTTTATTTTGATAATTGTGGAAGCGAATCACCTGCGTTTTCCCGGCATTGAAAAATAGATCCTGTGTATTGAAATATCTGGTGGCTGAAATTGAGATTCCTTCACATTTGCGAGATAATGAATGTGTTTCTTCAGTTGATACCAGAAAGCTGATATCATCTGCGTAGGCGGTGGATATGCTATTTCTTTATCAATATTATTGATATACAAAAGAAACAGAACTGGTCCCAGGATGGATCCCTGAGGCACTCCCATCTGAACCAGTTTCATTCCAAATGTACAGAGAGATAGTGCAATAAATACCATTATCAAATTTAAGAGAGACACATTGATATCGATCAGTAAGAAACGAAGAAACCCAGGTCAGTGCCTTTCCTCTGAGACCATATCTCTCCAAATAATTTAGAAGTTAAGAGTGATTGACACAGTCGAATTATCTGCTCAAGTCACACAAGATCTTAGCAGGGCATTCGCCTATGTCAATGAGATCTATCAGATTATTGAAAAAATTGAATATGGCATTTTGTGTTGCTTTTCCAAAGCGAAAACCGTGCTGCGTAGGTATCAGAATTTTATGCAAATCAATGAAATTCATTAGGCGTTCTAAAAATGCGTACTCGAAAATTTTTGAGAATTTTGGTGGTACGTTTACTGGCCTGAAGTCATCAATTGAGAATATTTTTGATTTTTTTCGAATAGAAGTTACTTCTCCCACCTTCAAGGATTCTGGGAAAGTACCAGTTAAAAATGAGAGATTTACTAGGAAAGTAATTGGTTCAATGATTATGTGTAGGACTCTCTTCACTATAAAAACAGGTACCTCGTCGATTCCTGAGGATCTCTTGGTCTTCATCTTACGTGTTATCAAGTTGAGCAATTCTATTTCACTGAAGAGGTTCAAAAACAAAGTATGGCAATTTAAATCTGTGCTTTTATTTATACGATCGTTCGAGTAGCAAACTTTTGGAATATTAGATATCAGTGCCTTGGGTACTTCAATGAAAATGTTATCGAGTTCAGTTACAAAATACGAGTGGGGTCTCTAATGATCGTCCTATTTTTTTTCGATAATTAGGTTTCCATGTTAATCATTTCTTCTATTTGAATGTTCGGATACTACATTCCACAAAGTTCGTGTATTATTTTCAGATGTACTTATCTTTTGATGATATTATTTCCTTTTAAGTTTTTTTTTTGGAATAATTTCCGAGCAGGATTATTTTTCTTTAAGGAAAAAAGTTTCAATGAAGAACTTGAATTGAGTATTGTGTCATCGATCCACGTGCAGTTTCTTTTAATCCCAGCGTGCGTTATATCATACAATATATTCACTCCAATATCGCCGAAAAGAGACTATAACGAAATATTATACACCGGAATTAATTTTCAGTTGACGAGCTCATTTATTCATTCCCTCAGTTCAGATGAGGGATAGTATCATTCCCGGACCCAATATTTCGCAATTCATTAATTTTCTCCAACAACTATTACGAGATCCATCATATCTTCGATTGGACTAATGCCTCACCTAGATATTCCACGTATTTCCTGCGTAGGTTTCCAAAACTCATTTACTCCCGAACAGTCTTCAATCATATCCCCGATCATAAATTTCCCATGCCGATTAAGAATGTCCATGAGCCCATGCAGATGTTCCCATCACTTAGTCGAAGCAATCCATAACGCAACTTCCATTTATAACACCAACTCTGACTTGTTTACGCGTTTAAACTTTTCGAGTAGGCTTGTATACCTCCCGAAATATTACATCCATCGCTATTACGTGTATTACAAACGGAGAATAAATGGGAGAAGCTTCTTAAAAGTTGTTTAGTATTTATGACACCTTTTTTGATTTATCAACCTAATTCGAAAAGTATATTTTTCACGTTTTGAATGTGGTAGCTATTAGTGTAATAGTGTTCGGATAAATCATTGTTCTGACAGTTCTGTGTCTACGCGTAAAACGGAGGAGATGAGGCAATACTCGGATACGCCGCCGTACAAATTGAATACAAACAAAAAAAGGTGAAGATTTTTTTTCAAGATTAGAATCGTTAGGGGTCCAAACTAGCCCCTGAATATTTGATAAGAATTTGTCTGTGAACCTTCAATTCAACAAAATCTTTATGTTTGAGTCAAAAAATTGCACAAGTAACCCATTTCGATAACTGAGTTATCAATCAATCAATCAATCAATCAATATTTATTTCCATTTTTTCGACATAGTTTACATGTATTGGAATTGTCATTTAGTTAGTACAATTACATTAGTATATCTAAATAAAAAATTACACTTAAAAACAAGAATGTATATATATAAAAAAAGACATGCATAGTATATATAGAAACCAACAATAGACTAATAAAAATATCAAAAAAGAAACACTTTCGTCAAACATAATTATCACAAAGTCTAATTATCACAAAGTCTAGTTTTGTATAAAATCACCTATACTATAAAAACTTTCTTTCAATAAAAAATTCTTCAACTCATGTTTGAATGAAGAAAATATGTTAATACCCTTCAGTTCTTCCGGAAGATTGTTAAATATTTTGAGTCCAATATGATCAGAAGCACATGAATTTATTTTTTTTCGAGCTAAATTAACATGAAAATGGTGCTTGTTCCTTGTTTCATATCAGAATTTCGTGTAAAAGTTCCCTTATTTTTGAAAACATCGACACAGGTTTCGAAAATGAAGAGGCATGGAAGTGTCAAGATACAAAATGTTTCGAAAAATGTTCTACACGATTCTCTGTCAGAGATTCTTGCGATACATCTCAAGATTCGTTTTTGTCCAATAAAGATATCTTTCGTACCTGGTGCATTGCCCCACAGGCAAATGCCATATCTGAGTCTTGATTCAAGTTCAGCGTAGTAAACATTCAACATCTGTTTCACTTCTAGTACAGTTCGTAAATTGATGAATAGATATCTTAAAGAATTTAGTTTGGAACATAATTGTTGGCAATGGGATTTCCAGGAGAGGTTTTCATCCAGAGTCACCTCCAAAAACCTAACCACATCATGTGTATTGCACATAGTGTTTCCTTCGATTTTAACTTCAAGGTCATCAATAGTTTTTTGACGGGAGTGAATTCTTAACATCTGTGTTTTTTTAATATTGAAAAATAAGTTTCTGCTATTGAAAAAAGATGATACTGTATTAAGTGTTTCAATACATTTCGATATTAGGTGTTCACTATCTGTGGAGGACAAAACCAATGAAAAGTCATCTGCATACGCAGTATAATCTGCGGTACCAATTATAGCATCTAGGTGATTTACATACAAAATGAATAAAATTGGGCCCAAGATGGAGCCTTGGGAACACCCATTTCGACTTCCTACCACTCGAACGTATGGTTTTGATTTGGCTTTCGTTTTGAACTGCATCGTGACAATTTGTTTCCTGTCTTTAAAAAGATGAAATCCAGTTTGATGGTATACCTCTTATGCCTAAACTCTCCAATATATCTAGCAGCTTCTGATGGTTCACACAATCGAAAGCTCTGCTCAAGTTGCAAAATATTGCTACAGGGCATTCATCCTTATCGATAAACTGGGCAATGCGTTTATGGAACGAATACATTGCCGTAGATGTAGACATTTTATGACGGAAACCGTGCTGACTGTTGCTTATGACTTCGTGTTTTCCAAGAATGATGAAAGTCTATCCAAGAATGCATATTCAAAAACTTTTGAGACTATATGGTACAGTTACCGGGCGATAATTCTCTGATAGAGTACGATCATTCTTCTTGAAGAGGTACAACCTTTCCAGTTTTGATGCTTTGTGGAAATGCTCCAGATTTTAAAGACATATTAACTAAAATTGTCAATGGCTCAATAATCACCCTCAATACTCTCAACAATACAAATCTGAACTTCATCCAATCCGCAGATTTTTTGTTTTTCAATCGTGAATTCAATAGAGTGTACAATTCATCCTCAGAAAAGGTTTCAGAAACAGACTATAGCAATTGAAATTATTCTTGGGCATAGTAAACTCATCATTACATATATTTTCCATTATTTGTTTGGGTGCATCTATGAAAGAGTTATTAAATTCCTCAGCAACTTTATTAGGATCAACTTCCAAATAGCCATTCAAATTCAACGTATATTATTTATTCCTTTATGTTTGTTTGTCAAATCAGCCACTACTTCCCAGGAGGCCTTCATATTATTTTCAGCATTTGAAATGCGATTTTGATAATGACATTTACGCTTTTGTTTGATCAGAGAATATGTTTCCGCTTCGATTCCTTGTAAGCAGTGCCCAAGTTTGATAATTTTTTGTAATATGTACAGATCTTTCAGAGCTCCACTAGAACGAATGACCTCGCTATCAACCCATTTTTTACCAGTATCGCGATATATGAAAGTTTCTGTAGGGAAAGCCCCGTCAACATGATACATATTATAAAAAGTTTCAAAAGCCTCATCGAAGTTACGAGCAGAATCAATTTTGGACCAGTCTTCATTCTCAAGATTCTTTTCAAATTGAATGATGTTATTCATCCGGAAGTTTCTTTTCAAACATTTTGTTTGTTGTGGTTGTGATTGTTTTCGATACAGATCAAGTTCCAAGAAAATTGATCTATGATCTGATATATTATTATCAAATACCCCACATGTTCCTTCATTTTCGAAATTTATGAAAATTTGGACAATTCATCAATTCAATTCATCATCAGTAGGTTAACTACACTAAAACATTTTCTTACAATTCATACCTGGTGTTTCTAATTGGGTTATTTTATACTAATTGATGTTCCTCAAGTCGCTAATGGGATCTTGATGGTTCCATGGGGATCAAAGTAAACAAAGTGGAATACATAGGCCCATTATCCTCATTACGTAAATTTTTATTATGGTTTTTGTGGATAACTATGCTCTCCAGGCAGTCTAATTTTCTAGTGACGTTGAACGATTTGATCATTTTCAGATAATGAATATCAATTTTGTGACCAGATTGGATCATATGGTCTGCCACACTCGACTCATTCTCCCTTCGGTAGGTAGAGTAGCATGGGTCAAATGTTCCTGAAACTTTTTGGAAATTGAACGTTTTGTCTGACCATGAGAGACTTTGTCACAATTTTGACAACTAATTTCATAATTTCCCGACTTATCTAACATGTCAGTTTCGTCCTTCGGATTTCCTAATAACGTTTCAGAATTGCGCTTTACACTCGAGTAATATTTTTGTTTTTCTCTGTTGGTACATTGGGGAGAACAAATATTTGCTGATCAAAGTATGTATGGTATGTATGGTAAATTATGAGTTTATTGAATGGGGATAAAAAAAGTTCACAATTCATTCAACCATCCTTTCACAAACTTGTCCCATCATTGTCATATATTCACTGACTACCAATATTGATAACCCTCATAAGACCCTGTGTGAACAAAGTGAAGTCATAGAAATCAGTCTGTCCTTTTTCAGGCTGGCGCTTGAAAACTACTGCGTAACTTTGGAATTATGACTCATGACATAAATATTTGAGGTTAGGTTATATATTTTCCATTTTGACCAGAATACCAATCGACTCGTGGAAATTAATGCCACAATTTTGTGGTTATGTTACTATAATGAGAATTGGCAACAAATGAAATAAGCTTGTCATACTTCAACATTTTTTCACGTGATATAATGACTGGTAGAACGGGCTGGATGAACAAAATCGCATCTTTGATGAAAAACCTGTTTTTTTTTCTTGGCGCATACGCATTCGTTTATGAGCGCCCGATTTTAAAAATCGATGTTCAATTGTTTTGGCTTTACATATGCTATCCTTATTATCAATATTTGAAGTAAATAAATAAATTATGATCATTATCGCCTCGGCACAGATTGAAATCTGTTACCCAGTAATATATGTGATAGTTGTTATTATTTAGTTAATGTCAATTTAGATTTCAACAGTTTCTGCATTCAAAATATTGCATTGGACGTTGGTGATTTTTTTTCCAATGAATCGCCAATAGTTTTCATTTTTTACATATTAAAAGAAGCTCAGCCTTTTATAGATAAAACATAATAATTTTTTTTTTGCATTTATGGGATCGCTGTATACAGGGCTTTTCACGATGAGCGTTACTTAGACGTTTCTGGCAAACCAGACAATGGATCAACTTGAAAATTCCACAGTATGCATACATTGATATGATCTACACGCCCAAAATTTAAGACGATGCGGCGTTGCCGCTTCTATTATAAAGTAGCGGCTACTTTGATTTTTCAATTGAAATACCCTGTATTTAATATCATATTATGATTTCTTATCACTTTGTCAACAACTTCAGGTACTATTTTCCCATACCTATCTGTTACCGTTTAGAAGATATAAATTAATTTCGATTTTTTTTTCACCAAACATGTACTTTTATAAACGCTGATAATCTTGAACTCTCTGGTACTAAGATGATCAAATTCAAAATGGAGTAGAGTGATACCATGAGGATCTTCACTTCGAATCATATTTGTATTTGCCTCATACAGGGTCTTTAAAAAACGCAGATAATTTGGTCACATAAAAAAATCAGTCTATTGCTATAAACTGCTTGGAGATTTACATCCCGGAATATAGTATTGAGACCTCTCATGAGGTTTGGATAGAGAGGGTTACAATCACTAAACGTGTGCAACGCTTCTTTCTCAAGAGATTATCAATAATGTCTGGTGTATATCCATTATTTATTGCTATTTCCTTGATCTTTCTCATTTCATTTTGGAAACGAACAGCATTCAATGGGAAGTTTATGGCCCTGTGTATTAGAAAATTGAAACTAGCCATTTTGTGTCGAATGGGGTGTTTTGAATCGGCTGGGATGAACCTTTTCGTGTGGGTGGGCTTTCTGTAGATGTCTATTTCCAAACGCTCTTCATTTCTGATGACCAGTTCTGGAATATGGATCTACTGTTTGGTCATCAAGTTATACCGTTCATAGCAATTCAATAGAAAGGGTTATAATAATAATAATAATAATAAAAATATACTTTAATGTCAGTAAGAGTAAATCTTGTGGACAAAGCTTGAATATAGAAGTATTACTGATGATTACAAGATTTATAAAAAATATCTAAAAATAAGAGTTGTCAGTATTGTTAAAAAATATATATACGTACACACACGCCCATATATATACACAAAACATACATATATAGACATGTATATACATATAAACACGTAGATGTATACACACAAAAACAATTTACATATAGACACAAACACATCTACAACTTAGTGACGTCAACTTAAAAACTTACATGGATTCAAATATGCACCCTGTCAATCAAATTTATCATTGTAAAACTCCTGCAAGTTGTAATAGGGTCTATCTGCCAGAAACTTTTTAATAATTTTTCTAAAGTTTGTAATGTTCATATTCATATTCGCCTCCCTTATGTGCGAGGGGAGGTGATTGTACATCTTAACTCCATTGTAGTAAATCGAATCTCTGATCATGTTTGATGAGGGAATTGGCAATTTCAACATGTGAGAGCGGGTGTTGTAATGACTACCTGAAGCTTCGAACATAGACACATTCTTGTATATGAGACAAACTGATTCTAGAATGAATAACGCAAATACTGTTAGTATTTTTTCTTCAACAAATATGTTTCTGCAAGAATCACGGGGTTTTAGTTTACGCAAGTACCTTAAAGCACGTTTCTGCAGTACCAAGACTGATTGAAGTGCCGATGAGTTGCTAATACCCCAAAAAGGTATTCCATAACGTAAATGGGACTCTATTAGGGCGTAATATACAGCTTTGGCGATTTTAGATCCCAAATTCAAAATAAATTTTCAAGAATTTATTCACATCGTAAAAATCAATATACAGAGCACAATACTTGCACTCAGATCTCCATCTATGTAGCCTTAGTAACCGCAGAAGAATGTTAGATCAGATGTTTCTCTTCAAACTAGTCAATGGAAGTATTGATTGTCCATAATTACTGAGCCAGTTAAATCTGAATGCTGTATCAAGAACTCGCAATGCTCCTTTGTTCAGAATTCCATTCCATACAACTAACTATGGAATGAACAGTCCTCTGACCAGATTGCAAAGAGACTACAATGATAAACAAGATACGGTTGATCTATTTTCACAAACACATGCAAACTTCAAGAAGACACTTCATTGTATTTTGTAATCTACTATATTTTAGATCTCATTTTATTCTTTTTGTACTGTCACATAACTTTGCGATATCCAGACGATGATCTGGATCGAGACCTTTTGTTAGAAGATAGGTTTCGTCGCACCTTAAGAGAGCCAAATCGGGATGACATTCGTCCGGCTTCGCTGGATGAACTTGAGGCGCACATTAGAGGATTCAATCCTAGAAAAGCGCCTGGTTATGACGGAATTACTAATCGAATGATTAAGTTTTTTCCGGATAACCAGTTGCAGTCATTGTTGAACATAATAAACAATTCGATGCGCCTTAAAAGATTCCCTCTCCATCCAAACCTCACAAGAGGTCTCAACACTATATTCCGGGATGTAAATCTCCAAGCAATTCATAGCAATAGAAATAACTTTCAAACGTTATAAGTAAACCCGAAGGACAAAACTGACATTTTAGATTAGTCGAGAATTTATGAAATTAATTGAAGTTTCTGGAGCTGTGTGCACGTAATGTAATAGCAGGAGTGAAAGAATTTTGTCTTTCGTGCAAAATTATTTTTATTTTTAAAATCGTAGCAGAGCGCTTTTGACTTTATACTAGTCTTCTTCAGTGCTTACCTGCAAGTGAGTAATACCTAGATGAATTTCAGAAACACTCCGGCATTTTGTTCCTAGCCAACTTCCACTCTGAGAACACTTTTTTCACTCTAGATTCACTCTACTTCACTCCAAAATGGAATAGAACGCCATCTGCGTTTGCCACTCTCTGGCTTATCTGTTTCTAAGGTTCTAGCTATGTGTCACTCTTGTCAATGTCAACATCCATTTCCTCTCCACTTCAACATTGACTTCCATGAAACCATGTGGAATAAAATTTAAAATAATGAACTACGCCAATTTATAACACATGAGTGTTATTTTGAGAAATGTTTCAACATGTTGTATGTACTTAATGTTCTCACCTCTTTTATACAAACTGGAAACAGTTTTGATGAACTTCTTGGGAACCTGACGAGTGAGTAACCTCAAAATCTTTATCATTCAAATTGTCAAAATATTTTTAATTAAAATTCATCTAGGTATTAGTTACTTGCAGGTAAGCAGTGAAGATGACTAGTATATACTCGAAAGCGCTCTGGTAGGATTTAAAAAATAAAAATAATTTTGCACGAAATACAAAATTCTTTCACTCCTGCTATTTATGGAATTCGTTGTCAAAATTGTGACAAATTACGGTCAGACTAAGATGTCTAAAAACCCTGGTGCTTGCACTTATACCTGTAGAAGTTTGGTATCTACTTGGCGACACTTGGCCTACTTGATAATAGAGATTACTAGCATGTCAGATGGCGCCAATTTCGTTTTAGTTCCAATTCAGTAACAGGGTATATTTATTTCGTCAGTTTTTTTTTTTAGGCGAACTGTTCGCGGATTCTTATTCTAGCTTTGCTATTGGTTGAGAAGATACATCTGTCAAACTTGACCAATAGCAAAGCTAGAATTAGGAGCCCCCGAACATTGCACAAAGAAAGCACTGTCTTGTTGTTTTTCGTATTTTGTAACATTTGAATTTGAGGTTAACTGCATTTTGACAGACGGAGGATTGGAAATGAAATTGTCATCAAATTGCAGAAAATATAGAATTCAATGCATACACTATGATGAACTATGGAAATCAAGATTTGTACTTGCTTTTGGTACTTAATACAGGCGAAAATTCGGATCTGCGGCTTTATACTGTCCACACAAAATACAAATGCGGCCCATTCTACAAAAAGTATCCTTACACACTACACTACCTGAAAATAAAAAATTCCTCACGCACTAATGAACTGATAAACTAGTGATTTTTTAAAGAAAAAACTCAGGCATAAGCTAAGCAAGATTTCAAATCAAAGAGATGGAAAACGCATAGATACCGACGAAACACTGAAAATAATTTTATATAAGAGGCTGCAGATGTCAGAAATTAAGTTCTGACATTAAGCGAGAATAAAGACAAACATTTTTGGACGGCGCCATCAACCAGAGAGAGAGAGAGAGAGAAGCTCTGTTGAAGTAACAGGTGGTGTCCCCCCGAAAAGCTAAACAATATCGAATCAGTTCATTCACCAGGGTTTTTAGACATCTTAGGTCAGACAAAACGTTCAATTTCCAAAAGGTTCCACGAACATTTGGCGCATGCTACGTACCTACCGAAGGAAGAAAAAATCAAGTGTGGCAGACCATATGCTCCAATCTGGTCACAAAATTAATATTTATAATTTGAAAATGATCGAATCGGTCAACGACACTGGAAAATTAGACTGCCTGGAGAGTATAGTTAACCACAAAACCCATAATAAAAATTTACTTGATGAGGATAATGGGCTTATGTATTCCACCTCGTTTACTTTGATCCCCATAGAACCATGAAGATCCCATTAGCGACTTGAAGAACAGTAATTAGTATAAAATAACCCAATTAGAAACACCAGGTATAAATTGTAAGAAAATGTTACAATTTATTTAGCGTAGTTAACCTACTGATGATGATAACCTAGTTATCGAAATGTGTATGTAGGTGTGAAGTAAGTGTGGTGAAGAGGTTACTTGTGCAATTTGTTTATTGTGTGACACTACAGCGTCTAACCAGTCTTAATTTATGTTTGAGAATAAATTTCTTTCATGTCTGAATTTTGCACCTCAGTCAGTAAAAACTACCTCTATTATGTGAATATATAGTTTTTTTCTGAATGAATATCATCATAATTATCAAATTTTATTATTATTGAATTTTGGGATCACATCTAATTGTCGGTATACTGCGAACAAAGATATGGCAACACTGTATATCAAAACACAAAGGCGAATCTACAATTTCCCGGCAATCATCACGAAAATATCGAATTACAATTTATATCGCTATCACCTACTGTTGGTTTTTTAGTAGAGATACCTATTGAATATTGTACCACCCACAACTACTATAAGACGAACAATAAGTTGTAAATTGAGTATAATGGGCCTTTGCAACGGATATCAGTTCATTCCTCATTGGATTGATATTCACTAGACGACATCGATGAATAAGCTTTGTCTAAATGGCGTAGAATATCAACATCTTACATGAATACAAGAGTGTTTTATTTATTCTGGAATTCTCGAGTGGAGACAACACCAAAGGGACTTGCAACACTCTTATGCAAACAACTTTCGGTTGACTTGTCTGAATTACTAGTATGCTGTAGATTTTAGAAAATTTTATCATGTGCAAAACATTCGATTAACTAGTTTCTGAGTGGAAAATAATGCTCATATCTCTTGTGTCAATACTTCTTCGTTGAAAGCATTGAAAATACATACTCGGTTAAAGAAATGTCATTAATGGATGTAGATGGTGCATTTGATAACACCTCACACGACTTCATCACTATATCCCTAGAGGAGAGGAATGTAAACACATCCAGATTAATACAATCAATGCTGAAGCAGAGTTATTATGGTATAAATATAATAATCTTCATTAACAGAAAATATAAAACTACAGGGTGAGTCAACGGGATTCCCGTGGTTCATTGCTCCTTAATATATCACTATTTCGATTTCTTGAATTTTTTTGGCAAAGGAACCATCTAAGACCACCTCCAAAATAATTTTTAATCATACAGGATGCATCATTGATGCGTGGCTAACCAAAGTTGTTCTTTTTCAAATGAAACACCCGGTATATTTTCATATATTCCGATCGGCTGTTCCATTGGCTGCTCAACGATTTTTTCAATTTTGAATTCCGTTGCGGCGTTGCCGAGTTATTCATAAGAAATCTATTTTATAGACTTTTTTTCGAAAAATTACCTATTTCACATTTCGAAATATTTAGTAAAGATAATTGGGGAATCGTTTCTCGATATGTTGGTGTTCATTGAGAATACCAAGAATTTGGAATAAATTGTACAGGATGTTCGATACAACAACACGAACTTAGCCATTTTCTAACATCGGTATTTTGATTTTTTCAAATGGAATACCCTGTATATTTTCATTTGAATCAACTCTTTTTAACCGACGAAACCAAAAACGAGGAGGTTCTCTAGTCGACCCGTATATTTTATGTTTTTCCATCATATTTTTTTATGTATGATCACGCATAACTTTTTACTGAGGCGTCCGATTCCGATAATTCTTTTTTCAGTGGATAGGGTGTACTTCGACTTTGGTCCCATTTGAATTTAAAAGATGAAATCCACCCCTAAGGGTAGCGAAATGAAGGATATTGATCACTCACCCTCTGAATTGTACTTTGTACTGGGTTCTTCGATTTGGATGATTCTTTTTTTAATAGATATGGTATACCTTATATTTGGATTTCGAAAGGAATCAGCCACCCTTACGGGTAGAAAAATAGGGGATAATTGATTTTTCACTAGTGAACATTAGCACACACATACGTAGTTGACAATGACAAATCGCTACAAAGTAATGAAATAAACTAACCAGAACAACGAAAATAATTTATATTACAACAAATAGTAAAAGTAGATAATCATATTATTCAACTGGTGATAGTTGAAGTAAGGTGGGTAAGTATTTTGGAAGTAATCAAAAACCAAGTAGGTAGTAATTAGTAGATTTTAGCCACAAAAAATTGAAAAATAAAAACTTTTTAACAAAAAATTAAACTGACGAAATACGGAACTGAAAAGCAAAAACTAAAATAAACCCTAGTCTAAATGATAATTGAGCTCCTAAACTAATGTAAGTAACTGATTTTGAGTCGGCGCCAAACAAACTAGCAATTGAATTAGGTGAAGCGTAAAATGATGGCAGCGAGATGCACGGCTGCGTTTTGATGACTTCTTTCATAGATAATGATCTTCGATAATTGTTTGTTTGGCGCCAACTCAAAATCAGTTACTTACATTAGTTTAGGAGCTCAATTATCATTTAGACTAAGGTTTATTTTATTTTTAGCTTTTCAGTTGATTTTTTCGTCGGTTTAATTTTTTGTTAAAAAGTTTTTTTTAATGACTCTACACTTTCCATCCCCGACGTCATTTACCTTAAACAACCTGTTTCCGAGATATTCTGGTTTAAAGGAGTTGTTCAATATCAAATCAACAATTCTATAGATTTTTTTATCTACATGTTTGTTCATAGAAAATACTGATACTGAATGATGTTTCAATTATTTTCTTTCATCTTCAAAAGCATTCTTGGCAACTCATGAATAACTAGCATAGCAAAAGAAATTTTCAAATGTAACTATTTTTTCTAATTTAGTTATCCATGACTACCGCTGAAAAAATGACTATCGTAATTTGTAAATAGAGGTAACTGTCAACTACAATCCAGTTGTGTTAACAATTATTGTGGTAATTTGAATTATTGTTTAGAGTACATGGTTGAAATGGTGTATGCCTTGGGGGAAAGTGATGGCAATTGCTTACTGGCATCTAGATTATACGAACACAAGTTTCCTGAGAGAAGACATCCAGACCAGCGAGCATTTCAAGACCTCAAAACAAGATTTGAGGAAACCGGAAATGTATTTTACAAAAAGTTTGATCGTGCTTGTCCTGTAACGAATGATGAAAATACTCTTGATATTGCATTGCATATTACCGAGAATCCCCATGTGAGTACACCTATTTTGAGTAGGGAGTTGAGAATATCTCAAAGTAGTGTTTCTCGGATGGTGAGAAATTGCAATTACCATCCATATCATATGCAGTTAATGCAGGAGCTGACTGAAAGAGATTTTCCAAAGCGAATGCAGTTTTGCCAATGATAAAATCATCCAAGAACCTGATTTTTTTCAGTATGTTCACAACAATGGCCATGTGAATCGGCATAATATGCACTATTATGCAACTGAAAATCCTCATTTTGTCAGATATGTCAATCACCAACAACGTTGGTCACTGAATGTTTGGGGAGGTATCATTGGACGGCGTGTAATTTTTTTCAACGGTCATCTCAATGGAAGAAAATATCTAAGATTTCTGCGAAGTCAGTTATCAAATTTATTAGATGATATTCCATTGGTAATAAGGCAGAGAATGTGGCTACAGCAAGATAGCGCGCCTGCACATTACCATACTGATGTGCGGGAATATATTGATAATGAATTCCGTGAAAAATGGATAGGTAGAGGAGGGCCAGTTCAGTGGCCTCCAAGGTCACCAGACCTTACAAAAATAGATTTTTTTCTATGGGGATACTGTCAAGTATGAAAAATATTACCCAATATGAATATAGCAATAATTTCTCTTTCAAAATTCAGAATTGATTCATCAGACCTGAAGATAAAAATTTAAACATAATTAAGCCTAGAGTTGAAAATTCCAAGTTCATTTATTTACTAGTAATTCATCATTCAGTATCACATTTATCGAAATACAGTATTTCCTGCATATTCAAAGTTCATAACCGTTCATTAACCAGGTGTCGGATTCCAATTCAATTCCTGAGTACTGAATGGCAAGAACACTGACTCTGCAATAGGCAGCGCAATAAATCATGACTCAAAGATACTTTTAATATAAATTGAAATGATTGTTTTTGGCTCGTTTCTTTTTATTGTGCCTGTTTATGCTGCCAGTCCATGATGACACATAAAAGTAACACTTACATTATTATAAAAACCCAGGGAAGTAGATGTGTCATCATGGACTGGCAGCATAAACAGGCACAATAAAAAGAAACGAGCCAAAAACAATCATTTCAATTTATATTAAAAATATCGTTGAGTCATGATTTATTGCGCTGCCTATTGCAGAATCAGTGTTCTTGCCATTCAGTACTCAGGAATTGTATTGGTAATCCGACACCTGGTTAATGAACGGTGATGAACTTTGAATATGCAGGAAATACTGTATTTCAATAAATGTGATACTGAATGATTAATTACTAGTAAATAAAAGAACTATGGAATTTTCAATTCTGAATTTTGAAAGAGAAATGATTGCTATATTCATATTGGGTGATATTTTCCATACTTGACAATACATTAAATGGGTTGTCTATCAAACTCCGCCTACAACTCCTGAAAATATGAAAGCACGAATTCGTATCGCTTTCAGGGAAATTTCAGAGGACATGCTGGCACATGTGAATACTAATTTCTGAAACAGATTGTTGGGGTTAAGTGTAGAGTTATTAAAAAGGAGTTGATACAAATGAAAATATACAGGGTGTTCCATTCGAAAAATCAAAATACCGATGTTTGAAAATGGCTAAGTTTGTGTTGTTGTATCGAACAACCTGTACAATTTATTCCAAATTATTGGTATTCTCAATGAACATCATCATATCGACCAACATTCCCCAATTATCTTCACTAAATATTTCAAAATGTGAAATAAGTAATTTTTCGAAAAGAAGTTCACAAAATAGATTTCTTTTGAATAACTCGGTAACACCGCAACGGAATTCAAAATTGAAAAAATCATTGAGCAACCAATGGAACAGCCAAATGGGAATATATGAAAATATACCGGGTGTTTCATTTGAAAAAGAACAACTCTTGTTAGCCACGCATCAATGGTGCACCCTGTATAAATAAAAATTATTATGGAAAGTGGTCTCAGATGGTCCCTTTGACAAAAAAAATATAGAAATCGAATAGTGATACATTAAGGAGCAATGAACCACGGGAATCCTGTTGACTACCCTGTATACAAATCTCTAGTGAAATTGATTTTCGGTTTGACGTAGAACAGTGAAAAAAAATGTATTGAATGATATACCGATACTACTTTTTGAAATGAAAGACATTGTGATTGCCCGAAAGAAGGCGCGGGGCGGCACATCAACTTGAAAATTTCAAATAGCATTGGGGGTCAAGTGACAATCTTTGAAAAGATAATTTAATTCTCTTTTCACCCATTCTATTTTTTTTGAATTTCGTTCAAACATTTTTTCACAATATGCATTTGTATGTTCAATACATCACGCAATCATGTAATTTTACCTCAGGTAACAAAATCTTTGAATAAAACGAATCCGAATGCGGTTGTTCAGCTCGGGATCATCATTGAATTATTTTAATCCTAGATTCTCATTTTCATTTTGAAGATCGGTGTAAATTCACAACAGACTAAACAGACTTTGCGTCAGAGTGGGTTAATAAAATTGAAAGTTACTCCTATTACTAAAACAAGCAAAGATGGAAACAAAATAATAATGTCTAAAAGAGAACAAATATAAATTTTTCTGGCGACCTCGTATTAACGAGTATGTTCAATCTACACACAATCGATCGTTAATGACCCATATTGAAGGATAAACGCCATGTGAAGTGGAATAAATAGAAAAATCGAATTAAACGGTTTTCTTCACATAAAAGATTCAATATAAATTGA
Source organism: Gonioctena quinquepunctata (assembly GCA_018342105.1). Taxonomy (NCBI): domain Eukaryota; kingdom Metazoa; phylum Arthropoda; class Insecta; order Coleoptera; family Chrysomelidae; genus Gonioctena; species Gonioctena quinquepunctata. The sequence continues at coordinate 51,390 of JAFIRS010000571.1, read as the reverse complement.
ACCAGAAAATGGTAGACCTCAGGTGAAAAAACTCTACTGAGAAGGAATCTTTTATTTAGAAACCTATCGAGGTGGGAGATTTTCGGAGTGTTTCTTTCTGTCACTAGGTACCGCCAGTTAAAATTTTTTCCTATAGGTGTTATAGACTCGAGATGGTTTTGGTTTTATTTCAATACTTAATCGAGCTTATGGCTGGTTGACTACTCCGTACTGATGAGGGCCAAAAAAGCCTGAAACCGGTATGCGGATTGTTAGGTGAACACGACATAAATTAAACATAATCGAGCTTATCAGAAAGAAACATTTGCATTCAATGTCCATTTATATGGAGGTATGCATGGATTTTCAGGTGAATATCATTCAACGTTCTGCGTGGTATTTGCCAGGAAAGTAGTTGTTTTTCACCTGAGGTCTACCATTTTCTGGTTCAATTTATATTGAATCTTTTATATGAAGAAAACCGTTTCATTCGATTTTTCTATTCATTCCACTTCACATGGCGTTTATCTTTCACTATATGCTAGTCGGGCTTGCCACTCCTACTGAGAAGGAATCTTTCATTTAGAAACCTATCGAGGTGGGAGATTTTCGGAGTGTTTCTTTCTGTCACTAGGTACCGCCAGTTAAAAGTTTTCTTTTCCGGCGTACCTATAGGTGTTATAGACTCGATGATGGTTTTGGTTATGTTGTGTCTCGCTTCAGCCAGAGCTCTTCGGACCTTTGGCTGGTTGACTACTCCGTACTGATGAGGGCCAAAACAGCCTGAAACCGGTATGCGGATTGTTAGGTGAACACGACATAAATTAAACATAATCGAGCTTATCAGAAAGAAACATTTGCATTCAATGTCCATTTATATGGAGGTATGCATGGATTTTCAGGTGAATATCATTCAACGTTCTGCGTGGTATTTGCCAGGAAAGTAGTTTTTTTCACCTGAGGTCTACCATTTTCTGGTTCAATTTATATTGAATCTTTTATGTGAAGAAAACCGTTTAATTTGATTTTTCTACCCATATTGAAGTTCAATTTCTCTATTAATGAATAATTGTGATGTATGAGCCAAATATACTCCAAAATCGACGATTAATCAGCTATTAAAGGTCGATTTCTCTATTAATGCATCGTTGTGGTATAGGCAACTAGACATACACGAATTAGAATACTATTCAAATGTGAAATCATATTACCTTCGAGCTGTCAAATGTATGTATTTTAAAATCCAAATATTGTAAGTTTCTTCCTAGTTGAGGCAAATGGATATGGAAAATTTCACGTTGACCTCAGGAACGAGGTCGACGGAATTTTTTTTGTAATCAACTCGTATATTAAAATGGTTATTAATGATCTCGAACATTAACGCGCTCGCTTTGCTCTCGCGTTGAAATATCTCGATAATTAATCGCCAATATTATTACACTAGTCGATTAAATAACTATTACAAATAAAGTCAGGCAAATGTCATTCAAAGTCAGTCAGCTTTATATATTGTGCGGTGTAGGTACCGTATTCCAAGAAAATAGGAACATTTTCGGAAAGTAATAATGCCACATTTAAGTGAAACCCATAGCATAGAAATATTAATTCTGATTGGAGGCGGAGATAAAACTAGAACTCAACAAGAGGTATGCAATTTGTTCAATGCTAAGTAATCGCTGTTTAAAAATGTCCACAATCGTCACCTTCCAAGTGACAATGTATGAGATCTCGGCTGTTATTGAAAAAGAAGGGATTTTCTGTTTATGACTCAGCACTACCACAAAACGGTATAAGGCGGAAGTAAAAAGTGTTTCCGAAAGGTGTTCTCAACATTTTTTTGGTAAAAATGTATGATTGGGTTTTCATGTATAAATCCACTGAACAGATACTATCGATATTGACTCAGTGAAGATTACGTAAAATTCACTCCTTCACTGAATACCCCTTTGAATTCCTCAGAAATAATCAGAATTCCCTGTGTAAATACATCAACCCACAAAGCCGAAATATTTGTATTTCAAAGGCATTCCCATCACCATAATTTTAACGTAGCGTCTGGTGTCTCGTTAGATTCAGTCGACTGACAGCATATTTCGTACTTAAACAGCGCACTATAAAAGCCACGATGCTGTCAAAACGTCCTTCTTGACGACTTTTAGTACTTCCACTGGAAATATAACACTTCATTTGCGGCTTAAAGTGGGTTAGCCTCCAGGTGTTGTTGATTAAAAATCCATAGATGTTTCCCTTTCAAGGCGGATTCGGTTTCCGTTCCATGGATTCCGTGAAAGAGGTGAATTTTCTAAGGACAGTTGAAAGCGATGCCATAGAAATACAAGTTGTAAATTGACTGTCCTGTCAACCAATCTCTCAAGAGCTTTTTCAATTCCCTTTTCCAATTCCCTTTTCCATAGACTTTTTTCCATCCACAATAATAATGACAATTCCAACAAAAAACTCAATATCATGAAACAAATGGGCATCAATAATAATTTCACAACTCACCTAATTAATAGACTTTACAGGGTTTTTCTTAATGACATGCTAATATTCAAGGAGATTATTTTTGGGTCAATTTTGAGAAAAAAACTTCATATGAACCTATGTCCTGAAGGTCTTGACTTTTAAACTACAGGGTGCTAAAGTTTATAGAAAAAATTCTTTATTTTGTGATCACTTTGGTATAACCCTAGCTATTTGTGTAAAACTTGGTAAGCATCTTCTATGCATCAAAAGGCATTTTCTGCTGTACAACATACAGTGCCAGTGGCGTTCGTGCGGGATTTGAACTGAATAATTTTAAAGAGAAAAGTAATACGCCAATGCTTTTCTCTTGAAGTAAAAATAATTTTTGAAATCATCATTGCTTTCTGAGTAAATCAGATCCCCTGATTTTTTTTCGTTTAACGTACGGTTTTCGCATAAAAAAATTAAATTCATTCATTTGCATCTTGCTAGACCACTTACGAGAAAAAACAATGTATGTAACTTTAAACAAAAAAATATTTGAGAGAATAATTTTTAAACGGTAAAATTTTAAAATGAAAGTTATCTAAATACATTTTGGGATGCTAACACAAAATTACGCTGAACGCACAAAGAATTAAATTAAATCAAATATTCAAAATGTGAACTCCTGCAAATATGCATGCCTCTGCTCTTTTTCTCATGGACTCACGTATCATTTGGAAAATGATCTTCAGTATGAATTGGTATGCTGTAAACCAATGTTTCAAGATGTTCCCACAGAAAATAATCTAAACTATTGAGGTCCGGGGACCTAGGTGGCCATACCTGTGGTCCGGGACCTATCCAGCAATTATTGTAATTTTGGATTAAATATTCGCATGCCAGAGCACTGAAATGCGCTGGCACCCCGTCGTGCATAAACCACAGTCGATTTCTTACTAAAATGGGAACATCTTTCATCAAACTGGCAATTCTTCTTCGAAAAACTGCGTAATTATGTCCATTCAACCTCGCATGAAAAAATAGACTCCAATTAAATAATCACCGCATATTTCAGCGGTCTTCATTCAACCGCCTGGCTTCCAGTGCGTTACCATCAGCAATCAAGCATGTAATGCCTATCTGCAAACTCAGAATTCGTAAAATGGACCACGTTTTTTGAATAATATTGTTATTTTTGATGACTTAAATAGTGACAACTAGACAAGGAAGAACACTATCAAAACTGTTTATGTTTACAAAACTAAATCTGCTTCTTACCTTCTAGATACGTTTTTAATCCTTGATAATACCCAATTTCACAACAACGTGCAAATGATTCAACTTATTTTTTGGCGAAAACTGTACGTAAAACGAAAACAAAAAAAATTACCAGATTTACTCAGAAAGGAATTATTTCAAAAATTATTTCAACTTCAAGAAAAAGCAGTGGCGTATCACTTTTATCTTTAAAATAATTCCCAAGCACCCTGTAGTTCAAAAGTCAAGATCTTTAGGACATATGTTCATATGAAGTATGTTTTTCTCAAAATGGACCCAAGAATAAACTCCTTTAATATTAGCATGTTATTAAGGAACACCTTATTATAGACATTTGAAAAAACAATCAACCGAAGTTGATAAATAAATATTAATTTAAAATATAAAAAAATATATTATGTAGACACTTGAATGAAAAAAAATCTGAGAGCAAAATTTTTATAACAGATTCGTTGTAGAATGAGCTTATTGTTAATTAATTAATTTCTTTAGAATTCCCGTTTACATTCCAAGTCGGATAATTGTTGAACAAAAGCTCCTAAAATTATTTTACTTCGTAGACACCTTTTGACAGCTATACCTAATGAGATCATCAACTTGCGGTATTTTTAATTGTTATATTTAATAATGAATTATTCAAGCAATAACACTATTGAAAAATTTAAAAAATGAGATACAATTTATTTTATATCAAAATTTAGTGTTATCACTGTTTTGAGCTATTGCATAACATTCGATTTGAATTTTCAGCGCTATTTGTTTAAAAAAACATAATCAAATAAACTTATTCCATTTTTTATTTATGTTTGTCATTTCGTCTTTTATGAAATATTATGATTTGAAAAAGAAAAAAAATCCTTTTTTTTATTCTTTAAAAAAGTGTTTTAATTTTTTTTTTATCGTTCAAACAAAATATTAGAAGAAGTTTTTGTCTCAAAATGGATGATTTGCGATTCTCTACAAGATACAAAAAACCGTTTCCGTTCATTCATATTTAATTTATTTATTAGATGAACAATTTGTTATGAACAATTGTCGATCATGTTTATTTTTTTAAGGTTTAGAAAATGATAACAAAAACCACCGTATGTAATAAAAAATAAAAATAAAAAAATGTTTTTAAGGACAAGCTTTTATTCAACTACGCTAAAAAGAAAAAATAATTGCTTTGGATGTGTGATCTAGGTTATTCCGTGAGTTATAGATTCAAGAGCTTGCCTCGCAAAGTTTTCAGTTTGAATACAGAAGCGACAAGCTTTTGAATCTATAACTTAACCTACGTCGCACATCCAAAACAATTATTTTTTGAATTTTAGCGCATTTAAATAATTGTCTCCACAAAGTTTTTTTTTTATTAATTATTCCATTTCGTGCTTCTTAGTAAGTATGCCTTAATCTATGCATTTCTGTTAATGCATCGTCATTATGAGGCCTTCAAGTTCTGTATGTTCTGAGCTATCTAGTTCTTCAATGGGGAGACGACCATCTAAAAATTAACTCGTTCGCCATCCTGGAGAAGCCATCTTCAATTTATGAATTCTGACAAAAAATCAATAATCTTCGACTAAATTCATAATCTCCGACCTCAAAAACCCCGACATACCAAAACAAACAATTCATAATCTCCGACCCCGAAAACCCCCACATACCAATTTTGAATAGAATTAGACCATAATCACGGAGATCGTCGGCCATCTTGGAACTTCCATTTTCATTTTATGAATTTTGACATGAAATTCATAATCTTCGACCCCGAAAACCCCTACATACCAATTTTGAGTCGATCGGACCATAAACACAAATCTCATTCGCCATCTTAGAGCCGCCATTCTGTTTTTCCTCTAACAAAAATTCCATAATGCATTATTACGAGAACTATGAACACTTGCCAAATTTCACGTTAATCAGGCAACTAGAAGGGGGTCAATTTAACTTGCAAGATTTGATTACAGACCGACAAATGAAACTGAATAAAAACTTTTTTTTTCTATGTTCAAAGCAATATTCATTTTGGTACATTTTAAAAATCAAAGTGGCCTTTGTGTTTGATTATTATCGGCTATATCTTGAACTTTTAGAAATACGGTGGTAATGTCCAATCATAAGCTTTCAGAAACAAGAAGTTTCATCAAAATCGTTCCTGTAATTTTTACGTGATGCACAAACAAACAAACAAACAGACAATTACAGTTTCACAATTTTATAATAGTTTAGATGAATTTATCTGTCGAATAAGTCAAAGAACAAGTTTGTGACTATTGTTGAACATTAGTAGCATTTGTTTATAGAAATCGATTGTTTATTTTGTATTTTTAGATCTTATATCTCATTAACTATTGAAGATACAGCAATCCTCCGTAACGACTTCATTAAGTAATGAAATATCTACCAAAATAGGTCTAATAGTTTGAAAAATACATGCATTTTCATTAACAATCATCTGATTTCTACTCCGTTTTATTGAATTTTTTTATATTTAGTTTCATATTCATGACGGATTTTTTTGTTATTGTGAATTAGTTTTGATATAATTTTATCTAAACTCATAGAAATTAATCTTGTGTTGAATATTTTATAAATTATAGTTAACACCTGCTGCTTCTTTTGTAAATCGTCCCTACTCTGATCCCTCATACCAGGTTTCGATATATGAGGAAAATGAAGTAGAACTTTGTTCTACCTCATTGTCGGTTCGGCAGTAGCAACAAAGACGGAATCTATGATCTAGTTTTGTGTCTATGTCTATGAATTATTTTGCCCGTATTTTATATTTTAACATTTTATAAGTAGTTTAGAGTTTATTTATTGCAGGAAAATAACACAAAACGAGGAGATAAAACGTCAAAATGAAGAAATAAAAAATGAATTGCTTGCCATCAAACTTCAATATGGAACTGAAATAGAAGATCTCAAAAAAGAAGTATCTTTACTCAGAGAAGAAAATGAATACTTGAGAGAAAAAAACACAAAAATTGAAAGAATCGTGAAGAAATATAATATTTTTGTACATGGAACAATAAAGAAAAGATGAAAATGTTACCAACAAATTCGTAGACGTCTGTAAAAAACATCTGCAAATAGACATTAACAAAAATGATCTGAGAAATATACACCGAATCGGAAAACCAGAACCAGGAAAAAGCAGACCAATCATCATTGAATTTCTTTGTATGAATAAAAAAATAAATAAAAAAAAAATTAATAAGCTATATACATCAGCCACGACTTATGTGAAGAGGACTTACGAAATAATAAACTACTTTGGGATTACAAAAAACTTGCTAAAAGCCACAACATTGAAAGAAAAAAACCCACTATTGCTACTATTAAAGGAAAGGACCCAAAGAACATTGTAGCGGAAAGAATAACGAGACAGAGAAATAGAAGAGAACGAGAAGACCAAACTGCACATTCTCAAGTTAAAAAGAGAATGAACTCTGGAAAGTGAAAAAAAAACTATTTAGTTGATAAGTACTAGTGTATAAGTTAGAGTAATTTCTGTGCACGCAAAAAATTGCTTTTGAACTAGGTGAGTAACCCATAACCCTCTCAATAATCATGGATCCATATATACGGGATTTCACTATAGATAAACTAGAAACATTTGAACTCAGAAATGCATCAGAAACAAAACAAATTCTGAAAATCAATAACAACCATTTACATTTCACAATAATCCATAATAACATTCGAAGCATATCAAAAAATTTCGACGAATTTAATATTTTCATAAAAGAATTAGATTCATCTTTAGATTACATATTACTGAGTGAAACTTGGGTAATACCAGATTATACAATATTTAACATAAAAGGGTACAAAACAATATACAATTCTGGAAACCTGAATCAGAATGATGGCGTAGTAGTTTTTATTAAAACTGAATTATATCGCTCCCATGAACTGAAAGAAATATGTGGGACAAATATGATACAACTTAATACCGTTTTAGATGAAGAAGAAATCATAATAAATGCTTTTTATAAATCACCAAGTGCCCCAACTGATATATTCGTAGATGAACTCAATACACTCTTGAAAGAAACACAAAAAAACTTTACCTACAGTATTTTCGTAGGAGACATGAATATAGACCTATTGGTCAATAATGATGATTCCCAAAACTACCTAGACACTCTTTGTGAAAACGGCTTCATTTCAGCAATAAATTCTGTTACGCGATGTCAGAAACTATCAAATACTTGCCTAGATCATATTTTTATACACGCAAAAAACAACTGTTATGACACAATTCTGCCAATGACAATACAAACATGCGTCACCGATCACTACACAATTTTACTTCAGATAATTTCTTCGAATCCAAAAAAAAACTCCAAACTCAAAGAGTATTCCAGATACCATATAATTTTGGTGACAAGAAATTGCTGGAAAATATAGAAAAAGTAAATTGGAAGAGGTCCTTCAAACAGAAAATCTTCAAGAAGCCACTGATAAATTTATAGGTCTCGTACAAAACACAGTAGAAAAGTCCACGAAGTATATCAAAATAAAAAGTTGTGAGAGAAAACGAAAGAATTGGATATCAAAATCGTTGGTAGAAGCTACAAATAAAAAAAATCAAATGTATCATAAATTAAAAAAAGATCCGAATAATGAAATCCTACAACAAGAGTTTAGGAATTACAAAAAGTTTTCGAAAATTAATTAAAAAAGCAAAATCGGATCATTACAGAAAAAAAATTGAAATAAATAAAAAAGATTCGAAGCAATTATGGCAAACAGTAAACGAAATACTCACAAACCCTAGCTCTACTGAAATAAACAGCATAAACTCAAAAGATAAGTATGTGGCAACAGAACCAACAGAAATAGCGAATAACTTTAATGACTACTTCATAAATGTAGGTTCGGAATTGGCAAAAAAGATTAATAAAGAAGATGGCTATAGAGAAATTAAATTTTTTTATGAAAATTCACTTTTTCTCTTTCCAACAAATCCTTCAGAGATTAAAAGTGTTATATCAGAGCTAAAGAATAAAAAATCGCCTGGACCCGACGATTTGAAATCAGAAACAATCAAAATTATAGTAGACTTCATCAAGATTCCGCTTACATATATCATCAATAAATCATTTGATACTGGTGAATTTCCTACAGCGTTCAAACTATCTACTGTTGTTCCAATTCACAAAAATGGTAATAGAACCGAAATGTCTAACTATCGCCCCATAGCATTGATATCTAACTTCAGTAAATATTAAAAAATAATAAAAAAACGACTGAATTCATTTCTGAATAAATACAACATTTTGTCTATTACAATTGGGATTCATAGAAGGAAAATCAACTCAGGATGCTATAAAAAAACTAACAGTTCGAATATACAAGGCTATAGACTTGGAAATTCCTTCCATCGGAGTATTCGTAGATTTGGCAAAAGCCTTCGATACTGTTGATCACTCCATTCTATTGCAAACCTTAGAGGATATGGGTATAAGAGGTACAGTATACAATCTTATGAAATCATATCTAACTGGAAGGAAACAACAAGTGCGAATTCAAAACCACATTAGTAAGGAACAAATTATTACATGTGGTGTACCGCAAGGTACCGTGTTAGGGCCCTTACTCTTTACTGTTTATCTGAACAATCTATTCTTCACAGGAGCTGAATGTGAAATAATAAGTTTTGCGGACGACACTGTCCTGTTCTATGAAAGTGACACCTGGCAGGAGTTAAAACATAAAATCGAAAATGACTTTCCCAATATAATAAAATGGCTGAATTATAGATTGCTGTCAATTAATTTCGGGAAAACCATTTATTTACCTTTCAGCAGCAATAAAACTTGTTCACCACACTTCAATCAAATTTCAATCGGTAATAACTTCACCATTATGTCGGCAGATAAAGCTAAGTATCTTGGTATAGTGATTGATAAACACCTCAAATGGAACTCGCATATAGATTATCTAGTAAAAAAACTACGATGTATTCTATATAGATTCAGGAGAATAGCAGACATATTTGGAACCAGACAGCTCAACATTCTTTACCAAAGTTTGATAGAATCACACCTAAAATATGGAATAGTTGGATGGGGAGGGGTTTCTAAAACATATTTAAAGCCACTTGAAGTGACGCAAAAACGATTCCTAAGAATCATACTTTTCAAAAACAACAGATACGCGAGTGATGCTCTCTATGAAGAGTCTGAGATGTTTGATATCAGACAAATATTCTTTAACCACATCGCTACAACTCAGTTCTCCAATAAGAACAAACTTATTAAACCTTCTCATACCTATACTACGAGACAAAAAAAATAATATTTAGTACCTTTCGCTTCGAAATCAATAGGCCAAAAATGCTATCAATTTTTAGCACCAAAAGTATTCAATCTCCTTCCCGAAACACTGCAAAACGAAACGTCAGCATTCAGATTCAAAAAAGATTTAAAACTATTTATAAAACAATCACCTCGTCATTATATACGGTCAATAATTGAAAATTGAAAGTAATTTTAGATATTCATAATGTTATCCCAAATGCACTTAGTACTTGTACATTAGTATATTTTAGTATTCTAAAATTTTAAACTACCTAATATTCATATTTTATATTTCGATATTTATTATTTTCCTTTTACATGTTTACACTTTTGAATTAAAAAAAAAGAAAAAAAAATATATATAAAAAATACATTTGAAAGTCTTTTACATTATTAACACTTAGAAAGTTCAGAACTATATATATGCAGTATCTATAATTCGTAATTATATTACCTGCGATTATTTAATGTGTACAAGCGTACATGTGATATGAACGTGTGTGTATTTGTGTAAATATTGTATGGTAGTCTGTATTAATAATTATACTTATCTTAATAATTGTATACTTACTTGATTTTTATTTTTAGTAAATTTAGTATAGTATTTTCGAATAATTTGTTTTTATATACTCATGGTATATACGCCCACACACAAGCAGTACCTACTGCTTCCGTGGTATATTTTTGTTTATTCACAATAATGCTGCATTTGTCAAATTATACTCTGTAATTATTTTTTCTTGTGTGAATAAATTATATAATTATATTATATTATTGCATATGATATACATTTTCAATATAGTCTTTACTACGACTTGATCGTGGTCGTCAACGTATATTGTAAGTAAAATTTTCACTCCATAATTTTTTCAATTGCACACCACGTGTTTTTGAAAAACCTCTAATGTTGCTTTTTCTTCATTTACGGTAAAGTAGGAATACATAAATAACGTATTTCACCTTCGTAGTCCTCATTTTACTGTGAATAAAAAACAAAACAACATTACATTTTAATTGATTTGTTGAATAAATAAACAGGATGTTCATAAAATATTATTTAATTGAGAATGTTTCCCTTTTCAACGTTACATTTTAAATTGCAAACTTTTGGAACTTCTGGACATTTGTTTTCTATGCAGAAAAGAAATATAATGTTGAAGAATTAATTGTGGAAGATCAATTTCCTTTCATTCGCCCAACCATTGTATAACTCGACAGACATCGAATAAAATGAATTCTATCAAATTGCCCAAATGGAAGCGGGGAAGAGCACAAAAGATAATTTGCTGTCCCTGTCTGTCACCGTCGTGCAGCATATGTTTGGGATTAATTAAAAGCCTGTTAAATAACGTTGTTAATTAAAAAATAATGAGTCTCAGGAGTTCGGAATCGAGTTTGGCTGGGAAAAACGACGGAGAAAGAGCTAATTCGAATTCGTCGAAGCATTAACGAGAAATCAAGTTCTATTTGTATTTGCCAATGGAGTGTTTTTCCTGCCTTAGATTTGAAAATTATTTTCAGGTTCAGATATATTTTAACATAGCAAGGTCAGTTATTGTTTATAACGTATTAACATAATAATGTCACATCATACTAACATGAAGTATGAATGGAATTTTTCTAAAGTGCATTTGGAAAGAAAATAGATTTTTCTATAAAATGTTAGTTAAACAAATAGAAATGACTAATATCTAAGAAGAGGAGGAAGAGAAAAAAATTCTGTTATTTGTGTTCATATTCTCCAACCTTTGAAAAACGCCACTGACTAGTACACACTGTCAGTTCGATATCATTGTTGTGCAACAGTCAACTGTTTCGATTCGTAAGCAAATGCGATTCGGTAATGGTGACGTTACGTTTCTAATAATACCTCCCAATCTGGGATATACGCTAATTGATTGAAACTGATTTAACGTGATTTACTATGTCCATTAATGGACGTCCGTCTGATCGGAGATCTAATCGCTGTACTTCCTCGATACACTGTCGAAAATATAAGGGGATAAACTGGCCATGGAAAATTCAGAATAATTCTTATAGGTACAGTCTTTTCAATGTATGGTGTTTTTGCAGGATGACACAACCTTGGCAAAATTTTTATTTATAATCATTAAGTTCAACTATTTTTTTTCTATCATCTACGTAAGACCAAACTAATTTGAGATCATTTTCGCAAACAAAACTTTTACATCCGATTTTTCATATAATTTTTATCCCCTGTTTATTTTTCTGGCACACTGTTCATCCAATACGCGAAATATTCTTCATAAAGATTCACATTCTTCGGAATTGTTTCAAAAACTGTTTATTTTTTATTTCATTAAAAAAAGTTAAAAAAAATCGAATTGTTAAGAGAGTGAAACTCACAGATCGGATGGTCTATGAGAACTAATATTTTAAGGCTTTGTTTCACAAAGCTACCAGCTCTTGGTAATGTTTTTCTGCTTCGGCTCCATTAATTTGTTGTTCCATAACTATAAGTTTCAATTTGTTCATTTACATTCCATGAGCTTTGCTGAACCTGCCAGCAGCATAACCATAGTGAGCTCTTCTTGAATGTTTATGTTTAGTCATTACTGAACTGTCTGTCACCATTCCAAATGTAATCATTGTGGAGATTTTTATCCATACTTTCCACAGGGCATCTTCAAAAGATCCAGGTCCAAAATGTTGCCTCACCAATTGCTCTTTATTTCTAAATGAAATTGTTCAAATCACTCTTGACCTCTATAAATGATGCCAGACATAAAAAAAGGTTATTTTAACCAATCAACAAAACTCAACCAAACATATAAATATGGATACATGCATTAGAAGAGCTTGCCCAAACTATAGGTCTATAAGTCGGTGAAATGGGTTGATTATACATCAGAAAACTTCTACTAATGTCTAATGCATTGCAAAATATGTCCTCGAACAAAGGGTAGAAGAACTAAGTACTGCTGTGCTGATTGCAATACTGCGGTATGTCTGATGCATGCCACAGTATCAAAAGTTAAATAGTTATTTGTTATTTTTTATGGTACCAGGTAGTTTCAGTATATGCTAGTTGATAAGACTAACTTACTCTTTTTATTCAGCTGTTTAAGTAATTGTGATGTGTTTTATTGCATACAATACAACCCAACTAACATTATAAGAAATGTATACCAAGCAGATGGATGAAATGGCTTCAAGAAGTCCGAATTTACCTATTTCTGAACAAATATTCTACCTTCAACTACTAACTAACTCCAAAGTTATAATTCGAGTTATAAAAACCATAAACTTAGTGGCGTAGTGCATAATATAAATCACTTGTTATGAACTTCAAATATATTTTCACAGCCTTATGGGCCAATAGAGTTATTTATGAGATTAAATTTCATCTAAGGGTGACCAGCAAAATGTGTTCAAAATACTTGAACTGTCAGGGAAAACTTTCTAGTAAATATTAACCTGATTATTACCTTATGTATGATCACATAGTCAGGGAATAAACAAGTCGGTGAACAGGTCTACTATATACACTACATTACTTATTTTGGCACCAATTATGTTGCCTGAATATTTTTTGTCCTAGTTTATACCTACTGTCCCACAATGAAGTCTAGATTACTACAATATTTGTCTAATTAGACTAAATGTCTACAACGAAGTCAAAGTTACCAAAAATTAAATCCTCAATGTAACTTGGTCTATTATCAGATATTGAAGCCCGAATCGATTCGGATGAGGATGACATGATACAATTTACTCTCTTCAAATAATTTATTGTGGAGCTGAATTTTAGAAATATATATTAGGCCTAGTAGAAATTCGAATAGAATTAATAAACAATACAGGTATACCACCAAATACTATCAATTATCTGCCAGAATGAGAATATAATCCCAAAGCAACCTACACGTCCCAAAGTCCAAAGATCAGAGCAATCATGTTCCCACTTATGTGGTACATAGGAATATTCTACTAAGGGCTCCATGTCTTTTTATGAACTATTTTAAAACAGCCATTGTTATGAATAAAAATATGAAAGCAAATAAGTGTTAAGTATCGACGGAGGCAATACAAAACAGGGTTATGTTAGGTTATACCGGTAATGGATGGATTTACTGAGATGTCTAAAAACTCTGGTGCTTGTACTCATACCTGTAAAAGTTTGGGAGCAACTTGGCGACGCTTGGCCTACTTGATAATAGAGATTTCTGGATATCCAGATGGCGTCAATTTCATTTCAGTTTTAATTCAGTAAACTATAACAACAGACCACACAGGGTATATTTATTTCCTCAGCTTTCTTTTTGAGGCGAACTGTTCGCGGGTTTTGATATTAGCTTTGCTATTGGTTGAAAAGGGACCAATAGCATATATAGTATTAGAAGCCCTTTGAATGTTGCACAGAGAAAGCATCCTGTTGTTGTTTTCAGTATTTTGTACCCTTTGAGGTTGAGGTTACCTGAATGCTTATGTTTGTACTTATGTGAGTACTTATTTGGGTTAATTTCAATGTGCAACCACATTTATATTATTGTGGTGCAACTAGAATATTTTGAAATCATTTCACCAGAAAATATGGTTCTTTTGACAGGCGGAGAATTGGAAATGAAATTGTCAGAAAATTTGAATTCAAATGCATACAATATGATGGAAGATTTGTACTTGCCTTTGGTATTGAATACAGGTGTATATTCGAATCTGCGGCTTTAGACTGTCCACACAAAATGCAAAAGGGAGCCCATTTTACACACTACACGGCTTAAAATTTAACACTTCCTTACGCACTAATGAATGACGTAATAATTGAAAGAACGCACTAAAAAATGAGATAGCCAAGATTTTGAATCAACGAGAAGGAAAAACGCGTAGACACCGACAAAATAGAAAATAATTTCATATAAAATGCCGCAGATGTCAAAAATTAAGTTTTGATATTAATCGAGGATATAAATAAACATTTTTGGGCGGCGGCATGTACCACAGATATTGAAGCTCTATTGAAGCTACATGTGGTGTCCCCTCGAAAATATAAACAATATCGAATCAGTTCAAGCACCAGCGTTTTTATACATCTTAGGATTGACAGAATGTACAGAATTAATGCATAGATAAGCTGCGTTCAGCAAGCTTCGTCTGTGGCCAGCGGTAAACTACTGCCGTAACGTTTTCAATGATGCGACAAAATTAAATTCAATGAAGTTGGTCCAGCTGGGGCAAATGGGTAAACAAATGTTTTGAATAAAGTGCAAGGAACCGAAAGCAAATAGCAAAACAATAAAAGATTGATGTGTTGAAACGATGACTTCGAAAATTTCATCACTAATCATTGCGGCGTCCGGAAACGTCAAATTAGAGTTTTTAAGCAAATCATAATATCTCGATTTTTTTCAGAGGTAGTCGCAATTGGCAAACAAATTGAGTTGGATATTTCCGGGCACCGCATTCTGCAAAAGTAAGCATTCTTAGAGTGCTTTCAGACTATGCGGATCGCGGAAATTCCAAACTACAATTTTTGAGCCAATCACTACACGCCATCTAATATTCAAAATGTTATGATTGGCTATTTCTCTTCGGATAGAGGTTCCCTCCTTACACCGAGATAACATTATCATGGATATTATTATGGCAAAATGTGCACTGAATACAATTATCGCGTACTATTTTCAACATCACTGATATTTTATGTTCAAATCCAGAATAAACACTTGAATTTCAGAGTAAACAGTTATTACGGGGTTTTGTAGTATATATGTCTTTTTCTTTGAGTGGCTAGGTATAGGCTAGACAGAGAAACTTGGTTTTACCACCAACAAGAAGTAGAATATAATGTTTATTTTTACTCCGTATTAGGAATTGAAATAATTATGTTAGTGTTTCTGCTCAGAATATCGAATAACAACAATATAAATTTATTATCCACGATTCCAATCCACCCAGAGAACGGAACGTATAGACATATCGCATGAAAAAACATCCCGTAACAAATTTGTATTTCATCACGTGACAATATGAAAGGGTCTGAATTTCCAAGATAAGGAAAATGTACTTCAAAGTCAGGAATAAAGGTTACCTTCGACTTTGAACAAAGCCTATGTGTTCTCAAAGTTGAAGTTTTAGGAAAATGCGACCTAAAGGTTCCATATGGGATAGACGCAATATTTTTTGGCTTGAAGCGTTTTCGCTATAATCAGGAAAATCTATAGATTTTCCTGATTATATTTCCAAAAAACATGTCAAGAAACGTTGTTCCTCTACAAAAAACAACATTCATTCAATATATTATATATATTTTACATAATTATATTATATATATTATCACATAATCCTCGGAAACTGAAATATTTGACCCAAAGCAACTATTCTTCATAAACATAACCGCAGTCCAATATAAACACTAACACGAATTGATCACCTACAGTCATAACTATAGCACCCGCCACAAAAAACGTATCGTAATACCAGTCATGCAAAAGTCAGTCGGTCAAAGGAACTATTGTTACTTGGGCCCTAAACTTTTCAGCTGTCTACCTGAAACACTGAAATGCGAGCCAAACCCTAGAAAATTTAAAAACAAACTTAAACTTTTCGTTCAGCATACTTCCCGTGCAGAAATACCTGAGAAAATCGAAAACTAAATGCAAGACTTGACTCTTTCTCATATACGATTGTCAAACACTTATATATATATATATATATATATATATATATATATAAAATAACTATGAATTTGAAGTAAACTTTGTAGAAAGGATATTCCTTGAGGTTGCAGTCAAAATAATGGCCTATGAGAAAAGAAAAACTCTTTCTTATTTAGTCAAGCTTTCGAAAATGTTTATTTTCATTATCAAGACAAGCTGTGGAGAAAAAAGAAAACACAATTGTGAAATACGATTTTAAACAAATCTATAGAACTTACTAAGGTGAGGTTAAGTGAAGACAGCGAACTAATCACCATTTCGTGATTAAGGAATTTTTCAAAATCATATCACTATGAACCACTACTAGTAATATATATAAAAATCAAACAATGGCACTCGCACATATTGTTTTAGATACTTAATTTAAACACTTTAAAATTTGACAAGCACATTAATTACCACATGGTTGAAGCATGACTGAGAAAGGAAAATGGTGGATGACAAGTAATACATGACATGAAGTGTCAAGTGTCAAATGTCATCTGTCCAAAAATGAACAGTCAGGGGAGAACCATGTGTTTTGTCCACAAGACAATTGGAATCAAGTTTCAACAAGTAATTGTAAATGACACTAAGGTTGGAAATATCAGATCGTTTATTCATGCTGTTTGGTTCATTTTTTATGAAAACCATTTCTAGGAAATTCTTTTTGTGGAAGTTATTCTCTACTGCTAAAATAGAAGGGTTGTTGAAATTACTAAAATGATAAGAATTTATATTATGTTCAGCTAATGCACAACTGTTTTTTTTTATTTTGCAATCACTCTTATGAGATGCTATGCGACCTGTTAAATTCCTACCGGTCTGCCCGATATATATTTTATCACAATTTAGGCAAGGAATACTATATATGACATTTGATTTCTCATATATCGTTAACGGGGCTTTAGTTCTAGTGTAAAGGCTTGCAATAGTTTTAATGTTTTTGTTGGCAATGCGTAGTTTATCTAGTTTAAACACATTTGTCAGTTTAGAAGTTAGTTCTCTTACATATGGTAATGTTTTGTAAATATAAGGTTCTATTAGTTGAGGTTGTGGACTTGAATTCATTCTTGGAGGATTTAATGTTACAAAGTCTAAATTTATAATTGTATTTCCAGATTCAATAGTAGTAACACTAGGTTGACGATCAGTACTGAATAGTAATTTATTAATAAATTTGATTGGATATGAGTTTTCTTTTAGAATTGTTTTAAGTTCATTTAAACATTCCTTTTGAAAAATAGGATGTGATAAACTCAATACTCTGTTTTTCATACCTTTCACCAGGTTTGTTTTCATGTTTGGAGCATTATTTTGACTGCAACCTCAAGGAATATCCTTTCTACAAAGTTTATTTCAAATTCATAGTTATTTTCAACTAGTCCAGTCACGAGACTACCCTTCTTCTATATAATATATATATATATATATATATATATATATATATATATATATATATAATGTATTTATATATATATATATGTATTTGTATATATATATGTGTATATATATATATGTGTATATATATATGTGTATATCATTTTATAGATTTATTATCACTATTCGTTTTACTTCAAAATCTTTTAATACCTTAGTTTTATCTTGTGACAGTTATATACCCTGATTTTTACACCATTTTCTTGTTGTCTGTATTACCAATCTTTTAATATTGTATACCTTCCACACCTAATTATTTATATCTCAAATGAATGTTTATCATTGCACAATCTTACTATATTGTTAAACTACTGTATTCTTACACACAAGCAGGCATACCCTGCTTCGTAAGTATTTTCTTTAATTTATTCACCATTCGCCATTCCAAGAATGCAATTACACTGTGAAATTATAAATTATAAACTTGAGTGAATAAATTATGATTATGATTATGAATTCATCTTTGAAATTAGTTTTTGCAGTGTTTGTTGAAAAAAGTTGAGGAAGTACACTTAATTTTATTAATTTTTTCCATACAAATTTGATATTTTGAAGGGGCCCACTTGTTTTACATAAGTAAAATTCAACATTATCACAGAAAAGTTTCTATCGCAAATAAAATCCGAACTAGATGTGAATGCGAAACCATCACTAGCATACATCATTCTCTGTTGTATGTTTTTTGACGGATCTTTTTTCATATGCCATGTTCATCTTCAAATCTTTCACGAAAAAGCATGTAGGTTAAGATACACAATATACAGTAAACTTTCATTATCTTCTTCTAACCTTCGATTGTTTGTTTTATTATTGTGTTTATAACCTAAAATAGGTAGAAATGACTGAATTTTTAAATCAGTCGACTATTCTGAAGGCAATTTTACCTCGACTCATTAAGATGTCTTGATTGCCCAATTTTCGACTTCTGAATAACTTCTATTTTTTCCCCATATTGCAAAATTTAAGTTATTTATTTCGTAAGAATTACCTTCGCCAATTTGGGCGCTAACCTAATCGAAGGTCGAAATTACGTAAATTCTACTGAAATTGTTTGTTGGGAAATCATTATTATTTCTGTTGTTATTTAACTGATAAATTAATTCATAAAAATGGTTCGTTTGTTATAATTCGATCACTGTAGAAGCCATTGTAAATTCATAACCGAAAAAAAATATAATAAAATAAAAATAGAAAATGGGGTATGGATACGAATTTTTCAAGTGGGTGACGCAGGCTTAATATATACATAACAATTACGGCACGGATACATTGAAAAAGTGGAGAAAACGCTTACAAGGTATGAAGCTAAGTATTTAATAGTATATTATTCAACGAGCGAGAAATGTGGCAATTACTCGTGAGAATGAAGTTTGTCGTAAATCATTCGAGCGAGTAATGGCTATTTCTCGCGAGCAGAATACTATACTTTTTCTGTGACTTATATTAGGAGTATTTGAAAATAAGATTCATTTGTGAAGGAAATCCTGAAAGAGTGTAATTTATTTAATTGCATAATAGGAAGTTTTTATTGAATGAAAAAATCTATAATTACATTTCGAAAAATTTCATAACGTAAACAAAATAATTTTTTGGTAATGAAATTAATAGTGAAATTGGAACAGTTGGTAAATCATAACTGAAGGTATCGAGGATTCTATATCCAAATTCACATTTCCATTTTTCATTTCCGAAGTGTTCTGTGCAATAAATGTTTGTGAGATGTTGCTGGTACTGGTAGACAGTTTCATTGAACCCACGATTTTTTCTTCAGTATTCATTTTATTTTTCATCGAATCATCTATGTATCCTTCCGCCACAGATGTTGACTTCCACCCTCCATGCCTCTTCAAAGAAGTGATGTCTCCACCCGCATCCACTAGCAGGGTGGCAGATGATCTACGAAAAGTATGCCCAGTATATAGTTCTGGATTTTGAAGTTTCAAAAATGTTGCGATTTGTTTTCCCATGGCTCCGAATTTATTTATTCCAATTCTTTGATTGGTGCATTTACCTTTCTGATAATAAAAAAAAAAAATCTGTTAATATATTACTCTGTCGCAGTGTGATATATTTAATACAAACATGGCGAAAAGGCTCAGTTATGGTGAACTTTCGAACAATTCTCGTTTCGGTGTTTGGTATGATGACTAATATAGCCGATCCAAGCTCTTCCAAGTCCTCTATTTTCATAGAGTGCATTTCATTCGCACGACAGGCTCCCATGATTCCCATGATCAGTGCAACCTAAAAAAAAAGATACATAAAAAATATTTCCAATTTTAGTTATTTTATTCAATTTCAAACAGTTTGATAATTGTTAAATCAGTGGTTGGAAAAGAAAAAAAACCTCACCGGCGTGATTCGACTTCACGATCACTGGATTGAAAGTCCAGAGCTCAAGCTATGTGCTACCGAGGTGCTTGCAAATTAAAGTGATATGAAGCTATTCAACTATTTTGTTAAGAGAACTCTTGAAAAAATATCAATTTCTTACCTTTGTCGCAAGATATATTTCGTCAGGTGCTTTGTTTATGAATGAATTTATTTTATCTGGGGTGAATGTTTGAGCCTTTCTCGGTATATAACCATCGGATTTGCGTTTCAAAAACGCACGTAATTTTGAATAACGTTCTTTGTTGACGTTGTGGTTGATTAGAATGGTACTTCTTAACATTGAATATTGTGTCCAAAGCGAGGACGATTTATATTTTTCAGCTAATTGGGAAAAATATGCTAGAAGTGCATTTTCCGAAAACGAATTCACATTATTTTTCTTTCGCCAATCCATGAAAATTGCATATATCGTCTCATATCTTTTTCTGGATTTATTTGGTAATAGATTTGAAGATGTCATTTTCGCCGCACTACAAATTTCTGGTGGGGTACACTCGTTGTCACTTTCCGAATCCATCTTTTTCTTCCTGTTTTTTGTTGGAAACTATAATATTTTACAAAACGAACTGCCAATTCAATGATTATGACGTTTGAGAACAATCAGGGTCTACTATCACTATTATATTCGAGTGTAACCCGGAGGCTCTTACTCTTTCAACATAAAAACAAGTGGGAAATTTGAATTCTGATTGGACAAGGACTAGAGAAGAATCTCCAGTCATTGCCATGGTGGTGATTCTCAAAAATAGCCGAGAAATAATTTTTGATCTGAAAGTTTTGAAAAATATTAATTTCTAGAGAGGATGCAGCTTTCACTACCCTGTATGGATTAATAAATAGCCCATCACTCCAGAGAGCGCCTGGGTCGTCAATATTGTAATCAGTGGCTTCCCTCACAAGAGGATTCTCGTGGGCTATTGCACAATCTGATTGGACTGATTGGACGATAATTTTGTGGGAAGGTCGGATTTTGTCCTTCCTTCGGAATCATCACCACGATGGCATGCTTCCACCTTCGAGGAAATCTTTTAAGGCGCATCGAATTGTTTATTATGTTCAACAATGACTGCAACTGGTTATCAGGAAAATACTTGATCATTCGGTTAGTAATACCGTCATAACCAGGCGCTTTTCTAGGATTCAATCCTCTAATGTCAGGAATAGATCCACCCTGACCATGCCCCAGCACAGAACTGCAATGTTCCAAAAGTCATTTGTATTTAATGCTATTCAGATGTACAATCATTTACCTAATGAATTCAAAATATACAATATTAATAAATTTAAGTATAAATTAAAATATCAACTATTTGAAACACAGCGAAAAATGTCTCGGCCAGCCTTGTAACTTCCTTTATTTATTTAGAAAGTGGTATTCTCAACTTATTCCATATTGTAATATTTATTATACTAGGTGCACTCGTTCATTTCTACAAAAATCGTATTCCTTCTATAATCACCAATATTGTGGATCCAGCCAACATTTCCAACATCACCAAAATATTTCATGTGACTCTACTGTCGTGTTATTGTTTTTTTTTTTCTTTTTTCTTTTCCTTATATATAATTTTTCCTAATTGCCCTCTGGTGGTTAAGTAGAATAGCTTTAAGCTAGCTTCGCCATCAGTTTCATTAAATTGTAATGTTTTTTTTTTTCTATTGTCAATAAAGACGTTTATTATTTTATTATTATTATTATTAATGTCCTTAATTCACCGCGAAGCCGGACGAATGTCATCCCGATTTGGCTCTCTCAAGGTGCGACGAACCCTATCTTCTAACGAAAGGTCCCGATCCAGATCATCGTCTGGATGCTCGTTCAGCCTAAATTGCCTTTCCATCGAATCTACAAAAGCTCGAGCTTCAGACTCTGAGTCATAGCACATTCCGCCCTCACCGTGAATAGGGGGAAAATCGGCTTTTTTAGTCTTCAAATTTTTACTAAGCTTCCATAATTGATTGTTGTTTTCTAGATTTTGAAGTATATTGCCGAATCTTTCATGCCTAAATTCGTTATACTTTCTCTAACCTCCCTATTCAACTGATTAGCCCGAATTCTGTCCGCAGGAAACAAACTCCTTTGAAAGGCTCTTTTCGCCCTATTTCTTTCACGTATTAGATTTTTAAGCCTTTGCGGGAATTCATCATCGTAATTGGGAGCTTGTTCTCTGCGGGAGGAATCCATCAAGGCATTTTCAATGGTGAGTTCGTAACGCGCTACGGCCTCATCCAACTCAAGTGGAGAATTCATTCTCTCAGGAGCGCAATATGCAGTCTCCAGGAGTGAACTGAAAATCTCCCAGTTTACTCTCGTACACAGACGATCTGTCTGGGGCGGTGGATCACCTCCTAGCGTCAAAATAACCGGGTTGTAATCAGAGCTCAACTCGGCGAGAACGTGCATGTCCCAGTTCCAGGGGATATTCCTGGCCAGGGTAATGTCAAGCACATCAGGTCTACCGTTACCGGCACCAAAAAACGTCGGCTCACCTGGAGCCAACACCTGGTATTCATACCTGTCACTGTGTTGCCACAGTCGCCTACCATTCGTGTTGGTAACACGGCTCCACTGCACGTGCTTAGCGTTCAGATCACCTGCAACAATAACGGGTTGATCTGTTTCCATTAGAAGCACATCGAGTGCTTCAGGGAGTATTCTATTGTTCGGAGGGTTATAGGCACTGATTAAACGAATAGGACCACTCCTCGTGTTGAAAACAATACCTACTGATTCTATACCATGGGTATCATCATTGGAAATGCCGAGCTGCAGGTGCGAATGACAGCGTTTCACCAAAATGGCAACACCACCATCCGGACGCCCAATTCGGTCATTTCTAAGCATTTTGTAGTTAGGAAGTCTAACAGGTTGTCCATTAAGACCTCTTGCAGAAAAGCAACATCAATGTTGTTCTTTACAATAAACTCTATAAACTCGAGTCTGTTCTGGAGAAGACCGTTACAATTCCAACTCACCGCTTTGATGAAATTCGGAAGCTGCCTTTCACCCATTAGTTGGGATTAAAACCGATTGAGAATTCTGCAGCAGCTTCAGCGAACTGTGCAAACAGCATCCTCCTTTGATCCAAAGTGGAAATAATGTCTTTGGGGCTATTTGTGACTTGAGCTGATTGAGCAGGGGGGGCGCCCTGGGCAGCCGCCGCATATGAGACCCCCGCTTGTGTCTTTCCCAAATTTACGGGGAAATGTCTTCTTTCGTACTGATTTGAAGCAGGGTCCACCCTGCGCCTTAACCGAGGACATTTGGGACATCCCCGATAATTTGCAGTGTGACCCCCACTACAATTCGCACACTTGGCCGGTTCATCACGAGACTTTTGGCATTCCCTCGTAATGTGATTCTCACCGCACTTTACACAAGCGGGAACGGCACAGCAGTTCAGCTGACAGTGGCCGAATCTCTGACAGCGGTGGCATTGGCCTACAGAGGCCCTGGGTCTCTGTGGCTCAGCTGTCACTTGAACGTTCAAAATATCTGTGACTTGGAAGATATGTTTTTGTTCTTTATCCAAGAGAACTAATACCATTGGCAGAGGTGTTTTTGATGAATTCAGTTTGCGCATACGGACCACTGAGACCGGGGCGAACCCCCTCTCAATCAGCTCTTTATGGATGGCGTTACAATCTAAGAATTCGGGGACTCCCCTGAAGACTACTCTCAATTTTTTATCATCAGGTAGACTATAGGTGTGAAAAGGAATACCTTGATCTTTAAAAATACTGGATATTTTTCTGTAGTCTTCAGGAGAGTTCGGAAAAAAATTTATTCCGTCAAATACAGTCTTTGACAGTTTGTTTGAGAACAAGTTTGAAGTTGTTAAATTCTCAAGGCGTACTTGCGAATGGAAACAATTCAAACACAACTGCACAGTAATGAATATGCTCATCTGTGATTGGCTTCAAAGTGTTGAGTAATGAATCTGGTTCAACTGTGATTGGTTCGAACCTGTTGAGTAATGGATCATTACCTACTCGGGGACGAAACTAGAGTTTATTACTTATCAAGAAATGGTCATATAAATGACGCTTTTTTCAATAGTCATAGAAAAATAAATATATTTGAAATGTGACTTTTAAATGAACTGATATGTTCAAAATGCGGTGAATTCGAATCCCAAACAGAGAGACCGAATTGATTTATCTGTCTGGAATATGCAACAATTCAAATACCCATTCTCGTTCGAAACCATTCCAGTAAACAATTCGGGATCAATTAAAACGGATAGCGGCCACCGAAAGTCGTGGCAATAGCCGTAAACGTATCGGCTAAGTGCATTCGAACAATAGAATGTAAACAAATCCTCGGCATCCTAGATTTATTCCTTACAATCTGGCCGACAATTCCAGCGCATTCTCTGATGCATGTTCGGTGAGCTATTCGGCTTTCTTTTATTTTATTTGCGCTCAAAAACACGCCGGTGCCTTTTCGCGAAAAGACGAATGATGAAGCGAGTGGGTGGGAGGGATAGACTAATGGGAGGGAGGGAGAAGGATTGCCGGGAGATTAATGTGAAGCGTTGAATTTTTGATGATACAGCCAGTTTGAATGTCAAGTCGATTTGAATTGGACGGGTTTGAGGACCACCCAACTAGTTTGATTCATTAATGAAATGATGGATTTTAAATTTGCCAGTTACACAGGTCCGCGATGAAAAAGTTTTTTGCATAAGTTTTAGCTGAAACACATAATAATAATGATAAACATATTTTATTGTCAATAACAAAAAGAAGCAACATTACAGTCCACCGAAACTGACCAGGGCTGAAGCCTTTGAAAATGGTAAAAAGTGGAAAAGGAAGAGAATATAACAAAAATGAAAGGAAAAATAATTTACGGGCGATCTGAGGTCGGGAAGTGGAAGGGGGTGAGTTTTTAAGGGCAAAACTACAAGTCGTATGGAAAAAAGTTAAAAGGCAAAGATGCAGGTAAAACAACTTTTGTATTCACACTTTTTTCACATAACCTCAAAATTTATGTGAAAAATTCAAATAACCAAGTTATTGGTTTTTTATTTTTATCTTTTACAAAAAAAAAACACGAAATTTGGTGAAAACTCACCTTTTTATGTCCCAAACACACTGTAATTTTTTTAGTCAAAATATTTATTTTTTCACCTAATTTTGACTTAATATCGAAAATGCACCCTAATTTTCAATCGAAAATTCTCCCGTCAAAATATCAGCTCTTTTAAAAAAGTCGGTGGTCTTTTTGTTCGTCTACTTTCTGATGGTGTGAAAAAAATATACATTAGTATGGTGAATGTTCTCAGAAAATGCAAAGAAACGAAAAAAACTCGAATCCGAAAATATTTTTTTTAATCATTATGTACAATTTTGAGCTATTTATTAAAATTTACACTTCAATTACTCGAAAAACGTAAGATTCCATGTAACATCGATAAACAAAAAAATTACAAATCCATAAAACATAAAGATTGCAAAAAACATGCCAAAATAGTTGTTGTAAATATTAAATATAGGATTTAAAGGGGATTTCATCTAAAAAATGTGACTTCTCTATGAAATTCCTTTTGATGGGCTAAAATTTTCCGTAGGTCACTCAGGTATATAAGTTATCTTAAAATAGCAATAAATAGGCATCTACGCATATAATTTAAAGAAGATTCTACAACTTTCTCAAATTATTGTAGATGTCTTATTAAATATTAACTTTATTAACTTATTTCGTTGTTAATTATAGTAGTATATTTCGATTTGCAATTTTTTTGTTTATCAATGTAACATGGAACATGATTAAAAAAAAATCGGATTCGAGTTTTTTTCGTTTCTTTGCATTTTCTGAGAACATTTACAATAGTAATGTATTTTTTTTATACCCTGGTCTATAAAGCTAGTCCACTTAACAAAAAGAGGGCAATTGTCCAGGACAATGGATATATATACAGTGCTTTCGTAAAGTACTGAATAAATTAATTTTTAGCCAAACTATCCATTTCTGAGAAATCTCCTGAAACAACTCGATTTTTAATCTCAATTTTCCACATTTATAAGGGAAAATTAAATACACAGGGTGGTCCACATTTGACTAATGACGTCCGTGACATTTTTTTCAAATGAAACACCCTATATATTAATTAATTTTTGGAATCTCCATGGGAAGCTGATTTCAAAAATATATCACACATAGGGTTTGTATACAGCGCGTCCGTTAGATTCAGTGCTCTCGTAAAGTAGTGGATAAATTCGTAAAAAATTAAAGGAATAATTTTTGGAGAGAACGCTCGAAGCCATCGAATTTTATTTCCATATGGGCATTCTTTCAAATTTACACTTTAATTACTCGAAAAACGTAAGATTCCATGTTACATCGATAAACGAAAAATTACAAATCCATAAAACATAAAGATTGCAAAAAACATGCCAAAATAGTTGTTCTAAATATTAAATATAGGATTTAAAGGGGATTTCATCTAAAAAATGTGACTTCTCTATGAAATTCCTTTTGATGGGCTAAAATTTTCCGTAGGTCACTCAGGTATATAAGTTATCTTAAAATAGCAATAAATAGGCATCTACGCATATAATTTAAAGAAGATTCTACAACTTTTTCAAAATATTGTAGATGTTTTATTAAATATTAACTTTATTAACTTATTTCGTTGTTAATTATAGTAGTATATTTCGATTTGTAATTTTTTTGTTTATCAATGTAACATGGAATCTTACTGTAAATTTTAATAAATAGCTCAAAATTGTACATAATGAATTAAAAAAAAAATCGGACTCGAGTTTTTTTCGTTTCTTTGCATTTTCTGAGAACATTTACCATAGTAATGTATTTTTTTTATACCATCAGAAAGTAGAGATTTCAACAAACAGAAAGCCCACCGACTTTTTTTAAAAAACTGATATTTTGACGGGAAAATTTTCGATTGAAAATTAGGGTGCTTTTTCGATTTTAAGTCAAAATAAGGTGAAAAAATAAATATTTAAAATCAAAAAAATATCAGTGTGTTTGAGACATAAAAAGGTAAGTTGTCACCAAATTTCGTGAATTTTTTTTTTTGTAAAAGATAAAAATAAAAAACCAAAAACTTGGTTATTTGAATTTTTCACATAAATTTTGAGGTTATGTGAAAAATTTCATTCATTTCATTTCATCCTACTATTATTTTTTTTGGTTTAAAAAATTATCGACCCTGGTCTATAAAGCTAGTCCACTTAACAAACAGAGGGCAATTGCCAAGGACAATGGATATTTATACAGTGCTTTCGTAAAGTACTGAATTAATTCATTTTTAGCCAAACTATCCATTTCTGAGGCATCTCCTGAAACAGGTCGATTTTTAATATCAATTTTCCACATTTATAAGGAAAAATTAAATACACAGGGTGGTCCACGTTTGACTAATGACGTCCGCGACATTTTTTTCAAATGAAACACCCTATATATTGATTAATTTTTGGAATCTCCATGGGAAGCTGATTTCAAAAATATATCACACATAGGGTTTGTATACAGCGCGTCCGTTAGATTCAGTGCTCTCGTAAAGTAGTGGATAAATTCGTAAAAAATTAAAGGGATACTTTTTTGGAAAGAACGCTCGAAGCCGTCGAATATTATTTTCATTTGGGCATTCTTTCAAATTTAATTAATACATACAGAATGATTCGTGTAGTAGAAATGATGTCATCGGTATTTTTTTAATGGCATCACCATTTTTAATTACGGAATATGAATAGCTGATTATGAGTATGGGTGAAATGAAAATAACATAAGGAAAACTATTTTGAAATATGAAAATACTAAATTGAATGGCAATGATAGCTTCAAACAACGACCAAATTAAATGTTCAAATTGTGCACCGTTTGCTATCTGACAGTAGCCAAGACGATGAACAATTTATTTTTGAACATTGTCAATAACGTCAGGAGGTATACATTGTATCTCGTGACGAATTCTTGCTTTTAAATCTTATAAATTATCCGGCCTATAAACATACACTTTACACTTTAAGTATCCCCACAAGAAGTAATCAAGTAGTGTCAAATCTGGAGATCTAGCTGGCCACTCAATCGGTGCCCTTCTTCCTATCCAACGATTCTGAAACACCACATTTAAATAGTCGCGGACGAATAAATCAGTTCTCAGGAGATCGGGTTCCTCTAGGCCTGGATACAAAGCTATTAGTGCAGAATTGAGGTCGAATCGAATAAAATCCGAATATATTGCACCAGTCAGGTTCACGTCAAAGAAATAGGGACCCAGAATTCTTCCGTGGACTATGCCACACCATACATTCACTTTCTGTGGATTTTGAGTATGATACTCCATCATCCATCTGGGATTTTCGGTAGCCCAATAACGGCAATTTTGCCTATTGACGTGGCTCTTCAAAACAAACGTAGCCTTGTCAGAAAATATTATATTTTTTACAGAATCATCATCATTTTTGCATAGCTGTTGCAGTTGTTTGCAGAACTGATTTCGCCTATCAAAGTCGTCTGGCTGAATCGCATACTTGTAATGTTGAATTATCAATCTGAACTGTCATATTATCTTTTACAAAAAATCTATTATTTTTATTGCCAAAGAACAATACCTTCGACTTTTCAGAATTCAGTTTCAAATTGTGTTCATCGGCGGAAGTTTTGATATTGTTCAATTCATTATTTATAATTTCCTCGATAGTTTCCCAATTTTCAGTACTAAAATTGACACACATTTGTGTATCATCTGCGAAAGTTTAAATTCTACAGTGATTTATATCATTCAAAATATCAGCAGTGTGAATAATAAAAAGCAAGGGGCCCAATAAGGCCCCCCCTTGCGGAACTCCCGAAAGTATATCCAGTTTGGATGAGTATAATCCATTCACTGATATTCTTTGAGAACGCCTCAGAAAGTAATTCCATATCAAAAACACCGATGAATCATTGAAGTCATAAAAACTCAACTTTGCACAAAGCAGCTCATCATTGATAGTATCGAATGCTTTAGAAGTAGTACCAAAGCACTAAATAAGCCTTCATCAAAAGCCGTTAAGATATCAGATGTTTCAGTATTTGCCAGGCCTAAAACCACACTGGCAATCAGTGAAGTGTTCATATATTTGTGAATATTTTTTTAAGCTATTGCATATAGCTTTTATCGCGGGCCTTGAGCGCGGAGACCGAATCCAGAAATTCCGTAACGAAAATAAACCTAACACCCCCCACTCCGACCGGCACAGCGGTCGGCGTTAGGGCACCTCCTCTTTGTATTTACTTCATGGTACGACTCTACGAAGCTCGCACGAATCGAGACGAGCTGCTCCGAAATCAGACGAATACGTAATCAGCTGTTTGTGAGAAAGTATAGATGTTAATGTTAGGAGCTCATTTGTTGGAGATATTTGTGCGTGCTTATGCAAACTTAGAAATGGCCTACAAATAGTCATGGTAGCAATTTACATTTCTCCGAATCCAAAATTAGACGAGGTAGAGCATTTTATTCATTGCACTTTACTGGAGTACACTGAAGAAGGGTCGAAAATACTTGGTACAAATGGTAATAAATTTCCACTTATCTTGGCTGGCGATTTCAACATCAACTTCGCTGATAAAAAATCAGAGCGGTTGACAAGTTTTCTTTCGAAAATATTGAATTTGAAAATGAATAATGATCCACAAGAATCCACAACAAAATATGGAACCACCATTGATGCGGTATTTTCCAGATATTTAGAAGATATCAAGTCTCAAACTTATGTTTCTTATTTCAGTTACCATAAACCTATAGTTTCAATGATAAATATTCCTGAAGAATCGACATGTATTGAAAGATAATAAAAAAATATTTTGAACAATATTAACTTCTCATTTATTTAATAAAAGAAAAAAATTTGTTTTCTTATCGGTCACCACGCTCAAAGTGTAACTTGAATTAATATCAAAGAAAAAAAAATACTGCATACATAAAATAAATATATAATTATAACTGCGTAAGTTGATAAAAAATGCTATGCAATAGCTTTACCGCGGCAGTCTCCGAGTGCCACACGTCTTTTTTTTTTCATAACTTTGGTTAGAGTAAGAAGCAAACTTCTGAGATCTGTGAAATCCTTGAGATGACTTTTTTTGAGGATAGGTATGCCAATAGATTTTTCAATACAACAAATTATTGGTGTGGGTTATATATTTATCTATGAATAGACTGCACTATTTCAACATTTCAGCATTTATATTATCTACTCCAAAAGCATTCGTTTTGAAAATATGTAAAATTTTCTTGGTTTCTCCAACAGTTAATAATCGAAACGAAAATTGCAATGGAGGATCGTGAACTGTATTAATATAAGAATCAATTTTCTCATCACATTTATCAGTTACATTTTGCAGGTAGGTGGAAAAATAATTGTTCAAAATATTGGGATTCGATAACTTACCGGGAATTGTATTTTTAGAGTTCGAACAAACACCCAAGTTTTTCAATGTTTTCCGAGAGACTTTCGAATTCCTCATTTGAAATATTGATTCTGATCTACTGATTCCGAATATAAACTCCATTTTTACGCATCACGTCACGTATATGCCTATATATTTTTAAATGGAATAACTAAATATCTATATCAGTTTTAACGCAGTATGTATAGTCATCTATTTTTATCTCTCTCTCTATCTCCCCTCCTATCTCTATCTCTCTCTCTCTACCTTAAGTCAATAAACTACATATTGAAAAACTGCAATACATAACTAACATTATTTTTCAATATTTTTTTTAAATCCAAAAATAAAATTGCTTTTTTGTTAATATCACAATGTGGCAGTCCAGCATCTTACCACTGAGTAGCTGACAGCGACATATCAAAAGCGAGGCCATCATTGTGTTTTTTTATCTCTGGTCAAGTACCTATTGCATTACCTTTATGCATCAGAAGAATTTTGTTGGAAACCTTACATAAAAACGTTGCAATCGAATTCGACCTTGAAGAAGTTTCACTACAAAAATCTATTATGCATTATGAACTTGATCCGGATACAATTAGTTGCGTCCTAGTCTACCAATCTCGTGTCGGGGAGCCATTGCCCATTAAAATTGAACGATTCATTGAATAGCTGCAAATAATATTGATCCGGGAATATTCTCAGACTACACTAGGGTTGACTTCCACTCTTTTCTGTTCAACTAATTTGGGAGTACGCACAAAGCAACTTTTCGATTGACTGGTTGATGTGTGCTTCCGACTGTGCCGGCTGGGTTTTGTTCTTTGCTGCCCCTATTGTCGACGGCAGTAGTTAGCCCGATGGATTTTTATTTGTTTGGATGTTTCGGAATGTATCGTAGAGAGATGGTGATTCAATGATCCAGCTGTCGAAAAAAAAACAGAAATATTAGTGACGTGATCTTTTCCAACATCTTTCAGAAAAGATCAAAATTCTTCCGTAATGCCTCTATTAACACTTCCGGAAGAAAAATTAAGCGGTCAAGTTTGAGTCGGCACTCGCATGGTGAGTGTTTCGTAAATGCCCCTAATTCAATTGTTCGCCCATCTGAATATTTTTGTTGATATTTAACTCTTCGACGGTTCTGAGTGGAAGATGTCAACCAATTATTGATAGAAATCTTTCACACCCATTGCATTATTAGTTATTCCATTTACTATTTCCCTATTTTTTGCAATTTTAACTGTTATTGGTAGTAATTTTGGGTAGTGTTAAAATGATTTTCAACTAATTAAATGACATTATAATAAGCTTGTTGTGTTTCACTGCAGTTGTGAACTTCATCCGAATTTCAATTCTGCAAGATTTTTTTTTTAGGTCAGTTATGTATTTCTCTTTTTTGTATTTCTTTGTGATAATTAGTTTACTGATAATATGGGGGTGTGGCAAAATGGACTGTTGTCTGCACAGTAATCTATGACGATATCGCTATTTTTGCAGCTGGTTTTCAATCATTTTCATTGCATTCTAAGCATCCTAATATTTACTATATTATCGTCAAAATGCATATGCCATTTTTAGTCAAACGTGAAATATTTCATATCCAGTTCACTTTTACTATTGCGATGTGAAAAAAAAATACACGTTTATGGTTAAGACCATGTTATTTGACGGTATAGATTATGTCAACTATAAAATCGTCATAAAAATGTCTTTCGATTTTTTTTTCAAGGAACCAATTATATCTTTATATTGGTTCGCAGTTCGCATACCAAATTCAAAATTATTTTTGGTGGCTGAAAAAGAATTTGGGCGTTATCAGTTTCCATTCTATGGAAAATCCAGCAGAGGAAACGTGAGTTATCAAGATGCTCTTTACTCTCTTTTTTCAATCCGGCTTTTTCCAACAGAGCACCAATTCCTTTCAGTATTTTTTCTCTTCCGCATAGTGAAAACATTTTGTACCTGTACACCGGCTGCTACATAATTATTCCAGTTTCCATCCACGGGACCTTTTAATTAAGACCGTCCAACTAGGTAAATCCCGATGGATCCAGACGGTGCCTCGTTGGATATTTGAGAGCCTCAGGCCATCATAGTCCAGTCAATGATGACAGTTTGTGTATCTTCTATAGAGTGCGTCATTTTATGCAAATGCATCAATTTGTTGAAGGAATTAGTCAAACATTTGCTGACCAAATCACTGAGACTTTCAATCCGCTGAAATTAATTTTATACTCGAAATTATCGAGCGATTTCCCACATACCTATCGTCATTTTTTTATTCCTGAAAAAATCGCGTTAAGGTATACCCCTAAATTTGAGAAAATGAAATTAATCCAATCGACTGGTCTCCGGTATCAAATTGTGGGAAATCATATTCTGATTTCAAAAATATATAATTTACCATAATTAGCCTGAGTGGTCTGTGCCTACGACAGGACAAAGAATGGCAGTAACTTTTGCACAGATACGGGAAAACTCCCATTGCAAACTCATCGACGATTTCTCTAGGGAACTTCTCACGGTGATTATATAAAAACCAAGATTTTGGTGTAGTATTATAATTTTTTCAGGTTTTCAGGAATTTGAAGTTTTCAAAGTGAAAGATAGACCCTATCTTGAGAAGTACCTACATACATTTTTACATTATGTAGATGTATTAATCATCAGATCGGGACAAATATTTGTTGAAAATTGCAGGAACAAAATTGCTCGAAATCAATTGCTCGAAAAACTGTTTCTCAAATGGGCAGTTCCACGAAAGCCTAGTTGCTTGAATAGCTATTTCTAGAAAACAGAATCCCCAATATCCCCAAAAATTTTAACTTTTTTCCAGAAATATAATTCCAGATTTTATCATGGAGCATTGCTTCATTTTCAATTTCACAAAACATAGATATTAATGAGAGGAGAAATTTGGTGGACAAATGTATTATAGTTGATAGTTGAAAAAAAATTAAAAGGGTATTTGCTTATTAGGGACGTAGTGATTGATAATAAAGTTTATTGAAAAGTTTCAAAAAAATTAAAGTGATCCGCTTGGGCGATAACAATCAAGTTCAATGAAACAAAAACAATTAATGTGCACAATCACAAAGCTGACGCCGCAAGTGTATAATACCATAAAAAATTGCGAAATCTACTAGAGTTTTTTGTATCTACTGCATCAGAATGTTTGTCAAACAGTAGAAGTGATATTGCTTGCAGTAAGTTCCACCAAAAAAACTATCAGAAATATTCGAGCAAGTTCCAAACCGTTGGTAAGATACTAAATATCACAGGAGTTTGCGGTAATTGCAAATGGAGTTAATGAAGAATGTCACTGGGTCTGTTAAATGACTTGAAACTTCATGACCGTGTAGCCTGAATGTTTAGAATTACACCTGTTTTTGTTTCATTTCCATCAAGCGAATAGTGTTGAAGTTACGACAATTTTAGTTTCCGTTCTATTCAAATATTTCGGTTGAGCGCGCCATGCTCGCGTGACGTCATTTTACAACGCAATGTTCTCACCGTACACACAATCATTGCTTTGATATCGGATGTTCGACCACAATAATGTTTTTATGTGTTATAAGTATAATATTAGATATGGATGACGGTTTTGAAAAAGGACAATCTGATAACTTGCCTGAAATAGACGGGTTGATGGTTGCCCACTATTTTTCAAATAACTCCAATCTCTTGGCCGCCGAGATGCGAGGAGTAAAAATGCAAAAGTAAGTATTACGTAATAACATTTTACTTTTTATCATAAATCTTTTGATCCCTATAAGTACTTATTTCTCATTACTAGTGTTTTATAAATGTACGTCATACGTCATATTGATACTATGAACATCTTACTTGACATTAAGTTCCTGAGAAGGAAGAATGCGTAGGTATTTGTAATGGGGTGGGACTTATTAAAAATAATACCGTGTTATTGTACCTACAAAGTTTGGATCATGACTTAATTTTGTATTTTTTAATATGTAATGTAACAAGAAATTAAACATAGTAAACATAACCTGAACATTATGTACCAGAGGTACAAAACTTTTCAAAATTTGAACCCATGAAATATTTTTTTCAAAAGTAGGTTATTATTAGGATGCACGCGACTACACCTATTAAATATTAGTAAGCCAAGATGAAAAACCTCTTATATTAATTTCCTCTTATAAATATAAAGTAACACCACACATGCACTCTGAATATGGGAAAAATACTTTTCTTACGTGTTTTTGCCTCCTGAACACGAATCCGAAAAAAATGCGGCGGACTCATATAGTTCCAGAGTTAGAGAACTTAAAAAAAATTAAACTCATTTTCAAGCACCGTTTTCTCGCACAAAACTCACTCAAAATGCCTCCTTCTTTTTACCAGCATAAAAAATACAATATCACTTATTTTCGGCACAACTCTGCACAAAATATCGTCGTTTTTATCGAAAAAATCCTCCTTCTTACACAGTTCTAAATAAATCAATTTCAGACTTTGACACATGGAATTTAGTAACTTTGCCTTATTTTTCATGTTGGTAGTAAACGAATCACCGCCCACAACAATTGCACACATAATTGAAGGGGTAACTATTTCTCTCATTTAATTTGAAAAGTTGGCGGTGATTCATTTATCACCAACATGGAAAAAAGGCAAAGTTACTAAATTCCATATGTCAAAGTCTGAAATTATTTATTTTAATGTATAAGAAGGAGGATTTTTCGATAAAACGAGTATTTTGTCAAGTCTCCGAAAATAAGTATTTAGTGTATTGTTTATGCGGTGAAAAGAAGGAGGCATTTTGAGAGTTTGTGCGAGAAAACGGTGGAGTTATTTTTTAAACTTCTCTAATTCGGGAACGGTATGCGACCGCCGCATTTTTCGGATTCGTGTTCAGGAGGCAAAAACACGTAAGAAAAGTATTTTTCCCATATTTAGAGTGCATGTGTGGTGTAACTTTATATTTACCTTCCTCTTTAATGTCATCGTGGATACGTGCATTTTTATTTATTTTATTTTTTATATATTAGATCAACTTACGTATATTTCATTTTAGATCGGCTAGCAACAGCTTCGGCGACGCCGCTATTGGATATGTAAAAGTTAAAAGAGATATTTGAACATTGAAATGCCGAACCACCCCAGAACATCATGATTTGCATCCATTTCTATCGACTTTTCGGTTCGAAAGCAACAATAAAAAACAACTTTTCGGGTGCATTAGTAGTTTTATTTAAACACTTTGGCACAATACACGATTCTCCAGTTTCTGGATTCGACATTTTTATCAATTTTCGGCGCAAACTTCATGCACACAGCTCGGAAGCAGAGCACGCACTGACCGACCGTTGTAAAGTGACGTCACAGCCGCCAATGACTCCGCGTCATCGCACGCCTAGCTAAACAATCAAATATCTCGGAAACTATAAGACGTATAAAAAAAAAAATTACGGTTTTTTTTCATTTTTGATAGAGTGTATTGTAAGGTAAAAATCAAAAGTTGGTGATATTCTTCATTCTCCCGTCAATATATTCACTTCACTGATTGAAAATATGTTTCTATTAAAACCAACGGTCCAATAGTTGAACGATGAATTGAGGACTCAAAAGTCAAATATATCTCTAATTTCACTAGGGATTGTAGTATTTATACTACCCCGAAAAAGCAATGTCAATCGATATTTACTGAATATAAAAAAGTAGCATATGATAAATTCATTTATAAATTCGATTATCTTCTAGTAGAGTATAGAGTGTGCCTCAGCAAGGTTCGTGATAGCTGGATACTTTTAATTTTGAAAAAAAAATCGAGAAAAAAGTTGAAATTTACAAAATACGTATATTCTCGAAATATAATTACTTATATTTTCAAAATATATCTTTTATGTTTCTGTAAACATAATTATCTACTCCTTAGAAAAAAAAGCTACCGTCCACCCACGATTGTGTATCAATGCACCCACTAGAGACTCCATAATCTACCATTTTTCTCCAGTGAAAAGAATCTTAAAGGCAAATTTGATACTCCGGAAACTTTCTCAGCAGAAAAAAATGATAGAAATCAGTCCGTTATTGACTGGACTAGGAAATTAAAATTCGCATCCCGTACTGCGACTGGAAATCCGATAGCCGGAGGTTGCTTTATTACGCTGATTTTCGCAAATCCATCGGTGTTTCTCTACATAAATTATTTTCCATCAAGGGTACGTATACAAACTAATTGGTGATCAGCAAAATTTCGACGAAGGAAGCGGGAATTGCTGTTAGTCTTTGTTTTTGGATGGGGCTAAATAGTAATGAACAGGTTATAGCTACTGAATGTTACGGTGAAGATTCAATATGAGAATTCTGAGAGACAAGATATGAACTATTTTCAAAAAATTCTAGGCTCACTCATTTAGTATCGGTACCAAAAAAGTTGAAAACGATAAACTGGTATCACACCAATGTATGTCCGTTCCATAATTGCATCTAGAATTGGGCCATTGAAATGTTTTAGACAGGAAAGAAATATGATTTTGATTTATTTGAAATTCAGTATTATTTCTTTTTTCCAAACATAAATTAATGATATTGAATTCATTTCAAACTGCGTCATGAAAAATACCCAATCAATATATTTGGTGAACCCAAAACTTTTACCCCTAAGCCAACTAAATAGCGTTCCATTCTGTGAGTTTTGGAACGCATTCCAGCGCGCGCGATACATATTTTTCATGAGTACGAATTTGCACGATCCGATAAATTGGTCAATTTTGTGACTTTGAATTTTATTGATAGGTGTAAACAGAATATTGTCGACAATTTGAACTTGACCAATAAATTGATGAGTTTAGAATCGGTTCTAAGTTTTCATCAATTTTTAGTGACAATTTGGAGTAACTTTCGGCCATGAATTGGATGCCTGCTATAACAGAAATTTTCAGGTTGTGTTATTACGCGATTTCACATACCCTACCCTAACCGCGAGAAAAATGATTGTGCGAAAAAAAACATAATTTACGTTGCAAGGTGCATTGCTGAATATAAAAGACAGAGATGTAGAAGATGGTGGATTAGAGCTTGGATTGAGAAAAGAGGGAAAGGAAACTTGACATTAGTTCACGAAATTCACGTTAGTGCAGATCTAATAATTCAAACGATATTTTAGAATGGAGTCAATTCAATAAGCTATTGAATAATATTCGGAACTTTTCCTATACTTGAACCATTTCTTGTCAGTATGTTGGTATTCCTGAGTGAAAACTGTTGCCGAAATCGACCAATAAATTGTCAGGTGTAAATATAACCTATATTGGTTAATTTTATTGTTCAATTTATTGATCAATTTTCTTGGATCGTGTAAATTCGCACTGACACTCCAGGTATACGCGGGAATTCTGCATGTTTGGTTGCGAAGTGTAGAAGCGTTGGTGTAATAAAAACCGACAGTTTTGAACTGGCGTGTGAAACTTCCATATGGTTGGAAAGTTTAAGACGGCGCGTGACCAGCTGAAGTGATATCATGTTTCAAGAAGAGTTAAAAATTCAGGGAATTACCTACACAGCAGTCTACGTTTTTTTTAAATACCTACAATGGGAAAAAAAGTAGAAAAATGGAAAAAGTGGCGTCAAGATAGAAATCGTCATGGATATATGCCCATATTGAGAAAACTTCTTGTGAACTTTCATGTCTTTTTGTTTCCCTAATTTGTTCACCTCTTTTCGAAATACCCGCGTATACCTTGAATGTTCTTTACCAAAAAGTCTTTATTTGCATGACGGCAAACAGATTCCTTAGAAAAAATTATCAATTTTTCATAAGCCGCTTTTTGGAACAAAGTTCCTCATCGCGCGTTGCGAAAGGCTAGCCGGAATAAATTAAGACCAAAAGTTGTAACGACACTTTTTGCTGTAGTTGTAAGCCGTGCGGCGTGCGCGTGTTTCTCTGTCTGTCTGTCTCTCTCTCTCTCTCTCTCTCTCATAGAAAGCAAGCCAGTTATTTTCGTTTCGTCTTTCTATTTCGCATTGAACAGTGTGGTGTCGCGACGATTATTTTTGTTGAGTGTATACAGGTTTTTTGTACGTAATAAATAATAAAAAATAATAACAATAATGAATCCTGACAGTGTTTCTGCACAAGTTCCGGATATTGCTGATGGAGTTAGGTAAGTAGAGATTTTATACAGACAATAATGAATGCTTATGTATTTTTAGCAAGTACGCATTATAACCTCTCTTTACTATTGTGCTAACCAAGTCATACGCGTTATAATCTCTCCATTATTGTGTGTTTAGCAAGTGTACGAGTCATAACTTTGATACATTTAAAAGCAAGCACTCAGGTGTCCCCGGGAACGAGGATGCAGACAGATTAGCCAAGATAGGATCGGGAAAGACCCCAGTCGGACCTGAACCCATCCTGGGAATACCCAGCAGCCTGGCAATCTCAAACATGGAGGAACTGCTACAAAAGCAGTTCCTTAAAACATGGCAAGAGGCGCCAGGCATGAGGCAATCAAAGCTCCACATAAAGGAGCCAAGGAAAAAAATGTCTAAAGAGATCCTGTCACTTAACAGACGGGACATCAAGACTGTGACTGGGCTCCTAACGGGAAATAATCACCTGAACAGGCACATGGAGCTCATCGGGATCACAGATGATCCCCTATGCAGATGGTGCCTGGAAGATGACGAGACATCGTCGCACATCCTCACTGAGTGCCCAGCCTTGGTGCACCAGAGGGAGATCAACCTCGGGAGCATAATTCTGAACCCAGAGGACGTCAAGGAGATTCAGCTGAGGAAATTGCTGAATTTTGTCAAAGAAATCGACATGCCCAGCTGATTTTCTCAGAACAAGTGGGCGCACAATGGGCCCAAATAGAGAGGCCTACGTGTACGGGGTTCTTCGTAACCAGCACACCTTGTGCGAAGAAGAAGAAGAAGAAGAAAGCAAATTATCTTTCAATATTACAATATCAACGCGTATGTACTGAAATTGAGCCTACTGATTAAGTTTATATTACATAATATTTGTTAATAATAAAAAAAATATTATTATAACTTGAAATAATTAAATTTAATTACAATTCCTTCACTAATTAATCGAAAGGAACTTCGGTCCATCCGGGTGTCCCTTGACACCTCTCAACTTTTTTTTATTTTTGTTTTTGTATTGATCAATAAAGATTTCTCCTGACCATGACATTTTGAACTCAAGTCAGAACGGCGTGTGCGGCTACTCAACTCTGAACCTATAAATTCTAGTCGGTTTTTCGGTCCGTCGTTCCACGGCCCACATGTCGTGGCGCGCCACTCCAGCATTTAGACGGAGAGATTTAAATTGCGCTTTCGGAGTCTTCGCGCCAAAACTGCTAGAAAAACCATCGTGTAAACGACGCTAATGGTACCCATTCACGTACAGTCGGACTGCAGTTCGAGATTGCAGATTTTAATATCTGCAGTTATATTTTGCCAAGTACACGCGCCGGCAGGCTGGTACCTGCAGTCCAGATCTGATAGGAAACTGACGTGTGTGGACATGAATCGACAGTTGTTCAATTGAGGATAACCAAGTGATTTGGCTCAAACCAGGATTACCAATTTTGTTTCAGTTGTTCAATACGGGTTTATGAGATAAACCTAGTTTAGCAATGGTTTAAGAACCGATTTCACCAACCTCTTTAAACTAGTTTTGTTCAAATTAAACTCAGATTAAGCTTTCTACACGTCATATTGGATTTCACCAGGAACTATAAACCGCTTTTAGTTCTAAACGGCGTTTCCACTCAAAACGGGCTGGATTTGGCCAGTTACGAAGTTAAACGACGTTTAGTTCATTGGTTTCGTGCACGTTTGACAGATGGTTGACATTAGAGGTAAAACAACCTTACTTTTCCGATTTGTTTATGTTGGAGAATTGAACATTTTTACCTATTCAAAAAGAATTCAGTAGTTGGATTACATGTGTTATTGTTCAATTCGTAGATGATCATGCCTTCATATTGTTTGTTCTGTTGTGAAATGCAATAAAAATGCATCAAAAGACGGCCGAATACGATTTTTTAGGTAAATTGTACTTGTTTGTATTTTTGATCAGAATTCCATCTGCTGTTGTAAGAAATAGAAAACATTGTGAAATCTCCCAGAGAAGGCAAGCAGCCTAGATACATGCCATCAAACGAAAGACTGGTCTGATAAGTTAACGAAATATGGTAGAGTTTGTTCCATTTCCCTCTGGTAAAGGAAATATGTTGTACCAATTTATTCAATAAGCTGGGTGCCGAATGAAGTCCAAAGAAGGAATTTATTTGATGAATTATATTTTGACATTCCAACTTGAAATTCATTGTAGAAGATATTGTCACTTTTATCAAGTTTCTTCAAAAACTTTGAACACCGAACACCCACAAAAATGTCACAAAACATGAGCCAAACACGAAAGTTATCGGTTTTAATTTTTAGGTTATATTGTCACTTGGCTTTGGCTCCTCTAAAACAACGAAATTATGCAAAAATGACAGAAACGTACGTATTTTACTATGTTGCCAGCTTTTGACTGTCCTTAAACTAAGTTTCAATAAACTCGGTTTAGCTTTCGTCTGTTTGTGTCGGTGAAACTGGATCGAGGTTTATCAAGATTAAAATCTGAGTTTAGTGAGAACGGAGTTTAGTAAAACACCGTTTATCTGTCTTGTGGTGAAATCGGGCCTGAGTTAATCTCATGAATTCGGGGTTTAAGGAGATAATTTGCCGATTCTATCCTATTTGATTGTTTGACATTTCAATAGAAATTGACCCTTCTGAAAATTATTGTTGTGTTGAATATTTTTTGAAGTTTTTGATATTATTGCACCAAGAAGAAATATACCCTTATTAAGACAACGTACCGTAATTTCGGGTGACTTTACCCAGCTGGGCGACTTTGGCTCAGTTTCATAGAAAGATATTATTAAGTATAAAGTTTTGAGGCCTGTTTTTTTATCGGATTGATTTTTTGTGATTCTATTGTATATGGGTATACAGTGCTCGTCTAAAGTCCGCCCCCCCTATTAATTTTTGAACCAACTGGTATATCGCAACGAAATTTGGAGGAGTTGAATAGGAGATGAAAACCTACTTTTTCAAGGAAAAATTACAGCTGAAAGTCTCAAAATGGCGGCTGAGCGCCATCTTCAATGAATTTTTTGAATAGAACACCCCGTATATCATTCCATTTTTGAAATCTACTCATAATTCTCAATAATTTTTAAGAATACACTTTACTCCTAAATTCAATTGTTTTCGAAATATTAACGTTTGAGAAGTGACATTTTGGTCATTTCAAACCCAACCAAAAAAACTAATGTTGCTTTCAATCAAGTTTGCATTGGAAAAAATCGTTGTCACGGTAACATCTTGTTTGCTGTCAGACTGAACTGCTAACTGTCAAATAGTCCGTTGAGCGCCTAAATCCTTTTATGAAAAGTGTGATCATGGCTCGTAGTTTATACGATAAATTTGAAGCAGTTTTAATATTTGGAGAAGCTGGAAGGAATTATCATCTAGCAGTCCGTATGTTTAATGATAGATTTCCCGAGAATCCTATTTCGAGGTCATATTTGCGCAAACTTTTAAATAAGCTCCAAACAACTGGTACGCTGAAAGATGCTCCAAGATCAGGAAGACCGCCTCTTTCAGAAGAAAAAAAGGTAGAAATTGTTGCTGAAATGGTAATCAATCCGACTCAGTCGACGTCTGCAGTTGCTCAATCATGTGGAGTAAGTTCAAAAAGTGTCCAAATAGT
Source organism: Gonioctena quinquepunctata (assembly GCA_018342105.1). NCBI lineage: Eukaryota > Metazoa > Arthropoda > Insecta > Coleoptera > Chrysomelidae > Gonioctena > Gonioctena quinquepunctata. The sequence continues at coordinate 8,733 of JAFIRS010000571.1, read as the reverse complement.
CCTAAAAAAAGAAAAGTTTCATCCATATAAAATGAAAATCCTGCATGCTCTCACTGAGGATGATCCAGACCGGAGGGTTTTGTGAGTGGTTAACGAGAACAATTGAAGGAGAAAGGGGCTTCTTAATGGAAAAGTCAACAAACAGAATGTACGATACTGGAGCGATACTAATCCGCATATTTTTAGAGAGGGACATACCCAGTTTCCTAAAAAGGTGAATGTTTGGGCGGGGATTTTGGGCAATCGCGTTGTTGGACCGATTTTCTTCAGAGGCAATCTTACAGGAGTTCTTTACATAAATCTTTTAGAAACTGAAATTGAACATCGAATAAGACAAATTGTATTCAATAATCAGGAAGAGTTTGAAAATCGTGAAATCATATTTCAGCAGAATGGGGCACCTCCCCATTTCGATCGCATGGCTAGAGATTTCCTCGATACAAACTTTCCTGGGCGATGGGTAGGTCGCAGGGGAAGTACAGAATTGCCACCAAGATTTCCGGATCTTACACCTCTAGATTTTTTCCTTTGGGGGTATCTGAAGTCAAAAATATACGCCACTGAATGTCAATCAATGGAAGAGTTGGAAAGCAGAATAATAGATACATGTGAAGAAATAGATGAACAGACTTTCATCAACGTGAGAGAAATAATAGGGCACTTTATTGTCAAGATTTAGGAGGAGGGGGCCACATTGAACACCTGACGTAATAATTGTTGGGGTTAAATAAAAGTGTTATTCAAAAATAAATTATTATTTTTCAGCTAACTAATTTGTTTTGATTGTGAATTTACAGAACACATTCGTAGACTTCGAGATTTTCCGTTTAGTTAGCAATTGAATTTAGGAGTGAAGTGTATCAGATAAAACTTTTGAGAATTATGAGCAGATTTCAAAAATAGAATGATATACGGGGTGTTCTATTTAAAGAAATTATTGAAGATGGCGCTCAGTCGCCATTTTGAGACTGTTGGCTGTGATTTTTTTTCTCCTATTTGATCCCTCCAAATTTCATCGCGATATACCAGGTGGTTCAAAAATTAGTAGGGGGGAATGGACTTTAGACGAGCACTGTATATAACTATATAATATCTTTGTTTGAAGGTTATAGACGATGTGGTAACTCGATTACTATCATTTCGGATGTCCATCGTCTTAATGTATTTGAAAGGTTTTCACGACGTTTTGAATGCTTGTATCTGCAATCGTCTTCAGGTGAAGTTTAGGTGCTACTCACCAACTTATATGACTGTGGGTGCAATGATGCGTGCAATTCCGCCATGTGCAGCGGTGCATGTAATTTCGCGCGGTGTGGTGGTGCGTGAAGTTTCGCGCCTCTGTAGCCTGCCAGAAAGAGCAATCAGGGGTTTCCATACGTTCTTGATATCAACGCTTGGTTGACTAAAGGCGTTATATATATAAATCCTTTATTTAGTTCATTTTACTAATTTACATTGTCAAGTCATTGCAATGATTACAATGAGAACGATATATAGCATGCTTTCAGATTAAAATAGACTAAGTTCAAAAAATAAAAATGTATATACAACACATATACACATACATATACACAAATACTACACCTATTTGCACACCATACATCTATACGCTCCTACAAATTCTAAAAAATATTTAATAAATACACAAAATACTTTAAACATACTAAAACATTTGTATATCTGTCGTTACTGAATATTAAATCGAAACAAACAAAATGAGGAAGTGGCTACTAGGTTTTTATTGATTAAGAAAATATGATCTTAACTTTGTCTTGAAGGATGTTAAAGATGTTAAACGTTTGATCTCTTCTGGCATATTATTATAGCTATCAAGTCCCTTGAAAAAAACAGAATTTTGGGTATGTGTTAATGTGACTTGTTGAATATGGAAGTCAGTTCTGAATCTTGTATTGTATCCGTGGATTTGGTCATTGTACATAACTTTTTCTTGTAAATATGTTGGGGAAATTTTGTTTCTTATTTTGAAAATAAGGATTAATGTTTGGTAGAGGAGAAATAAATCAATTGGTAACCCTAGTTGCTTTAACATATCTCTTATTGGTGTTAGTCTTTTGCAATTTAGAATTATGCGCATGGCCCTATTTTGGAGTTTCTGTAAACGAGCTAAATCATTTTGTTTCAGTAGATACAGAATTGTAGAACAATATGTAAAATGAGGAAGCACTAATGAATTGTACAGTAAAATTTTTGTCCACCTTGACAAATATGGGGCACAACGAGATAGATAATGTATTTTAAATGCTATCGTCTTTATAATGAAGTTGGCATGTTCTTTAAAATGTAACCCCCTATCCACATGAACCCCAAGATATTTAAATTGGTTGACCCGTTCCACCTTATCAGGACCTAACATTATCTCAAAATGTTGGTTACAGAAGTTTCTGAATTTTTTTTCTTTACTTATTACCATGTACTTGGTCTTCTCAACATTGATCTTCAAATAATTTGCACAACACCAACTGTAAATCGATTTTAAAGTTTTGTTGATGGTTTCCGTGAGTTTGGTGTGATCATTACATGAGAAATAAATCAGTGTATCATCTGCAAATAAATGAACTGAGCTCTCTCCTACTATCTCCGGCAAATCATTAACATACAACAGAAACAACAGGGGCCCAGAACACTTCCTGTGGTACTCCTTGATTACATTCTATTTCATCTGATACTTTATTATTTATCCTAAGCTTTTGTTTCTGTTCTCCAGAAAGCTTTCCAACCATTTCAAGACTATTCCATCTATTCCTACTGCTACTAATTTTCTAACAATCTATTTCTGTGTATTGTTTCGAAAGCTCTCTGAAGATCAGAAATACTGCAACAGTAGTCTCATTTTTTTCTAGGCATATTTTCCAATCATCTAGTACACACTGAACTGCTGTTTCACAACTATGTTTATTTCTAAACCCTGATTGGTATTTACTTAACAGTTTATTATTTTCAATATAATCTACTAATTGGTTATAGACTGCTTTTTCAATTATTTTTTCAATTGCGCTCAACATGTTTACTGGTCTTAGATCCGAGGCTTTATTAGAGTTTGTTTTTTTCGGAACAGGAATGATTGTAGAAATCTTCAGATCATCTGGTACCTCCCCTGTTAGTAATGAAGTATTAATGAGGTTTAGTAATGGTTCTGCAAGGTTAGTGAAACAATTTTTAAAAAGGCAACATTCAATTCATCTGGACTCCCTTATTATTCAACGAAAAACAATATCTCTCAATTCTCTAAAATCTAATAGTGAGAAGTTTTCTATAGTATCATAAGTGACCCCTAGATTTGAATTAGGTGCAATTGGAAAGTCAATTTCTGCTAGCTCAATATTATCTGTTATACTTTGATACTTTCCACAAAGAAGTTATTCAACCTATTGGACATACCATTTCCATTACTAATAATTTCATTATCACTAATTTCTATTTCACTTATTATCTGGTTTTCATTTTTATTCGGACAAATATTTTTCATTACCCTCCACAGTTCAACCGAGTTTGTTTTATTTTCCTCAACTTTTCTTTCGTAATATTCTCGCTTTTTCATTCTCATAGTTTTTACTGCTATGTTTCTTTTTTGTTTGTAAATTTCTTTGAGATTTTCTGTTCCCTTCTGTTTCCACTCTTTATAACAATCATCCCTGTTTTTTGTTGCTTCCCTCACTTCTTCATCATACCATTCTCTATAATGTGGATAAATTTTTACTGTTTTTTTAGGCGCTATTCCATCATAAACCTCATACACTTTATTGTAGAATTCTCTATATTTTCATTCATGCCAATTATTGTGTAGTTCCAATTTATTTTTGATAGTTTCTCATTCATTTTAGTGAAATCTATATTACGGCCTCTACTTTCTACTGTTAGAGATTTATTTCCCTTAGAACATTGAGCACAATACAAAATAATATTATTGTGACTTGATATTTTTGGTGTCTCCATAACTACTGCATCAATAAGAAATTGTTCATTTGTTATTACCAAATCTATCAAACTTCCCCCATTATCAGTTGGATGAGTTATATCCTTAACAATATTTTTACATCCCATGTCAGTTATCATGTTTCTTAATCTATCATTTTCAGGAGCACTCTTCTGCCAATCTATATTAAAATCCCCAGTAACCACCACCATCATTTTTTGGTCACATAAATTTTCTTCGCACCAATTTTCGAAGAAATTTAGAAATTCTGTACAATTATTACCGCTAGGAGATCTATATAGGCACACCACCAAGTAGTGTTTTCCGTTATAGAATGCTGTAACTGCACCTAACCAATATTTTTTTGGTACTGCTAAACATTGTGTACTACTAATTTTGATATCCTTTCTGAAATAGATGAGGAATTCGATGTAGGCGGGCTCTTTGAACTTTCGTTTGAACCAATGCTCCTCTCTATGTAGAACACTTGCGTCGTCCCATAGAACTCGATGGTGCTCAGTCCAGGCGTGGTCAGCGATTCCCGATTTTGATGTTTCTCCACGTTGAGTCCATTTCTTGTGCTCATCCAATCTTACCGATAACGGTCTCTTTGTCTCTCCAATGTAGGAATCATTGCATTCACATGGAACTTCATAAATGCAATTCTTACTGATTTCATTTTTGTTGTCAGGTTTGGTCTTGGTCAGGAAACTCCGTAAAGTACTGCCGGATTGGAAGAAGCAGCTCTTGATGTTGAACTTGTTTCCGATCCTTCTGATCTTCTCGGATACACCTCTGATGAACGAAAGGCAGATCACTGTGCTTTGTTGTTGCTCTTCAGATGTCTTCGTTCTCCGGAGTTGTTTCAATACTTCTTCTAGGAGTTTCTTGGGATATCCATTCCGGTGGAGGTCCTCTCTGATGTGGTTTAATTCGGCATCTAGTGACTCCACGTAGTTGCATATGTGCGTCGCTCTCTCTACCAATGTTCTCACGATCCCTCTCTTCATCGAACTCGGATGGTTGGAGCTGTAACTGAGGTACTGCCCTGTATGTGTCGTCTTTCTGTAGACGGAGGTGCGGATTTCATTGCCTATTCTCTCAACGTTCATATCGAGGAAGGGTAAGGCACTGTTGGTTTCCATTTCCATCGTGAATTTGATCGAATCCCTGATTCTGTTAATTCTTGAGAAGAAATCCTGGAGATGTTTGTCTCCGTGATTCCATATAATGGAGGTGTCTGTAACGATATATCGGTTACATTTCTTATTTATATGCTCTATGTGTGATTCATTCACTTCTCTATTCATTTTACCTATTGAAAATCTTAGCGACATCTAACCGTCGGTAATGGAACAATAATTACGGCTAAGAGAAGAAGAGCTGTCGCAAATGATTTGACAGTACGAGGATACTTAAACCGATGCATGTGACATTCTCGCCTTTTTTCTGATCTTTCGGCAATTAAGATACATGTTTTCCTGAAGCTCGTCGGCCATTAAAGAGTAGAATATGCCATGTTGAAATAATTTATTGAATGAGAGCATTTTCCTTTCTCCGCGAATACGAATTAAATCAGTGAATAGTGATATCAAGGAAGGTGAGTGAGAACTTATGTTTGGACCGTAGATATATCAAATATGTCACATTCAAATAATTTTAAGAGAACGTTATATAATTCTTCACAAGGGAAGAATCTGAAGTTATCTATGCATTTTGGTTATGAAAACAGTAATTAGGTTTATTTAGGTCAATCTGACTAAAAATAGCTGTGTCGTTCACTATATATTTTTGAAGAATTCTGTCAGGATTACGAATCCCACATGTATATATTTTCATGAGTTTTTATATATATATATCTTCGGTATGGTTCCATATTTGGTAACGATAATCACCAAGCTCATTCAATTTTCATTCAATTGAATCACCGTTCATTTTGGTCTTTCGCCAAATCTGTGGGAAGAAACTTCACTTCCAGCTCATTTCCTCCTCTAACCAAAGAAGATGGAACACTAGCAACGACTGCCCAGGAAAAGCCAATATCTTTGCGCACCTATTTGCTGGAAATTCCACTCTGGATTCATCGGGAAAACAACCCCCGAACATTACACCTATTGACAGTCACATGCCCGAGATCACCTTTCGCCAACGTACTATCAGAAAGATTTTGCTGGGTCTCAACACCAACAAAGCCTGTGGATCTGACGGTATCCCGCCGATTGTTCTCAAGAAATGTGCCCCCGAACTAACACCTGTTCTTTGCAAGTTGTTCAACCACTCTTACAATTTGGGGTATTTCCGTCCAATTGGAAAATTGCAAGAGTACAGCCAGTCCCTAAAAGAGGCAAAAGGCCCTACCTAGCAACTACAGACCTATCGCACTGCTATCTATTATTTCAAAGGTCATGGAAAAAGCCATCAACATCGAGCTCATGAAATATCTGGAAGACTCAGGAATTGTCAACGATAGGCAATATGGCTTCCGCCATCAGAGATCAACTGGTGACCTGCTCGCTTACGTCTCACATATATGGCAGCTATCTATTGAAAAGTATGGAGAAACTTTAGCTGTGGCATTAGATATCTCCAAGGCGTTCGATCGAGTTTGGCACCAGGGACTCCTCGCCCAGCTTCCGTCTTATGGCTTGCCCCTCAGCTGTGTTCTCTGCTTGCTAGTTTTCTCTCAAACAGGTCTCTCCATGTAGTGGTCGATGGAGTTTCATCTGACACTCTACTCATAAAAGCTGGTGTTCCGCAAGGATCTATTCTCGCACCAACATTATTTCTACTTCACATCAACGACCTGTTGAAAGCAACTTCATGTCCAGTACACAGCTTTGCCGATGATAGTACCCTCCATACCGCTTTCTCTTCCAGGGCCCCTATATCAGCCCGTGAAACCAGAAATGAACGAGGAAGAAATGTTAATAATATAAATATGGACTTAGCAACAATTCTCGAGTGGGGATCTAATAACTTGGTAGAATTCAATGCAAACAAAACACAAGCATGTCTTTTCTCTAGAAAAGTCGATCTCACTGTGCCTAACATAACTTTGTCAGGAGTAACCATACCACTGAAGTCATCCATATCGATGCTTGGTATTACTATCAGCAATAACCTTTCCTGGGAAAATCACGTGAGGTCCATTGCCAAAAGTGCATCCCAAAAACTTGGTTTTTTGTTTCGTGCCAAGAGCTATTTCACCCCCACCCAGCTGCTTATGATATATAAGGCACAGATCCGACCTGTCCTGGAATACTGTTCCCATATTTGGAGCGCGGTACCTAAACATATCCTGAGGCTATTGGATTCTGTCCAAAAAAGGGCAATTCGTCTCGTCGGTGATGCCTCGCTCACAAACTCGCTCACTTGTCTGGAACACCGTAGAAAAGTTGGCGATTTGTCTCTATTTTATAGATATTTTCATGGGCGATGCTCTTCTGAAATATCAACAATCGTTCCTGCTTTGGCAGTCTCTTCGAGACTAACCCGTCAAGTTCAGTCATCACACCCCTTCGTGGTCACTTTGGAGACCTGCAGAACATCACTTTCCAAAGACTCGTTCATCCAACGAACAGCGAGGCTTTGGAACTCATTGCCTAGGGAGGTGTTCCCCGAGGCATACAACCTCCAGAAATTTAAGGAGAACACCAACTCCTACATTCTTTCCCTTGGTTCCCACGATGTTCTCTGAACATTACAGGATATCCCTTTCCGTGGGAACATAAAAAAAAAAGCTGTGGTTTTGATGTTTTGATTCAATATGTATATTTCATGTATAAATTTAGTACTTGGAATTTGGAATTTTCTTTGAATTTTCAGAAACCTTTTCGAAGAAGTATTTGACGGCAGGTCAAACATTTATTCTCATATACATTTCTTGAATATCGCTGAAATTGAAGTCATTTTCGTGAATCAAATTCAACAAACTTGATTGTCTCAAATTCTGAATTTTAATTGTTGAGAACGAAATATCTTGGGTGCTTAAGATCAGAGAAAAAAATAATCTCTTCCATATATAAAGCAAAGATCAATTTTTTTAATTCATAAGAATTATTAAAAATAGTTCTTCAATTTCAGTATTGGATATTATTCATTTGTATACTCAATTAATTTTAAGTAATAATCTCTTGATGAGATTACACTCAACTGTAACAACAATGAGTTGAGGAGTGTATTGTAAAGATTCCAAGTTTCAAGAAATATAATTTTGTGTATATCAAACTCTGATACAAACAATATTGTTTTCATGTTAAATCGCTGAGAACACACTTGATGGACCAAAAGCTGATGTTCGTGTTAACATGATCGGTAGCCCTGCAGCCATAAGTACCCCCTGATTGCGAGCCAATTCACTTCGTGTAGTTTAGCTAAGTGCTAGACAGGGAAAAATACAATCAAGGTACATCGTCATCGAAAAAACCGACAGTTCAGCAAAACAAAACAATATTAATTTTCTACATTGGAATAAGAAAATAAATTTTTGGATTCAAATGTTCTGAATTTGGAAGAGATGTAAATGTTTGTAAATAGATTGTTATAAGTTGGTATTTGTTTTATTGTTGTAGTTATTTACAGAAGGAAGGTTAATTGATGTGCAATCATTATTGAATGAGGTTTTGAATTTTTGTCCTAGTTTAAATGAAAATTCTGGCGTCCATTCAAATTTACAATTTCTAAAACTTTGCTTGAAACATAAAAAAATTGAAACCAGCAAAGCGGTCCAAAGAACTCCACACCGCTCTTCACTGAATAGTCTGGGCATTCTATTTCACTTTCACTTTCACTTTCACTTT